>CM021104.1:208900976-209585525 GCA_007115665.2 Sequoiadendron giganteum | reverse complement strand
AAGAAGAATTCAAAGCACCACTGCCAACCATTCAAGCTTCTTAGAAGAACTAGGTTGGTTTAAATTCTAATTGTTGTTTGCAAGAAAAACCCATGTTAAATCTTGCTTCAAAAATTGTAAACCTTTGTTTCTATTTGATTTTTCTCAAAAATAAAATGGTATTCTTGACTTAAAATAATTATTTTGTTTTGAAAATTCCTCTTTTGTATATATATATACTGAGATATATATATATAGATACATACATATATATATACTTTGTATATTTGTTGTTTTGGGTCATACTGTAAATTTTTTTTAATTAAATTATTTTTAACTTGTCTTATTGTAGATTGAAATCTACATGGTTTCCTTTTAATATTTTCAAATATATATATATTATTGTTTGCGGGTCGCCGGGGGCTCACCCCCACTACGCCCCCCATGGGAGGCGCTGTGGGGGGAGCCACACCCAACACTCCCCACACCCTGCGGTCGCTGCTAACCAGCCATCGCCACTATTGGGTGGTCGGTTGTGCATAGCACAACCACCGCCACCCCAACCCTAATCCTTATGCACGTGGCCCTAGATGGGAAAAACGTGACCAACATTTTTTAAATTATTATTTTTATTAAAATCAAAATTATAATATATTTTAAATATTTATTATTATATTTTTTTATAATATTTAAATATTAATATATATATATAATAATAAATATATATATATATATATTAATATTTAATATTTTATTATATAATATTAAATATTAAAATATTAATTAAATGATTATTTGTGAATATTTAATTATTATATTCATATGTTTTAATTATTAATTTTAATATATGTATTTATATGTCTGAATATATAGATATATTAAAATATTGATTTAAGTTTAATTGAGAAAATGAGAATATGGTATTCTTGGTCAAACTATTGATTTTATTTTAGAATAATATATCGGATGGAATATTATATTTGATGTTAAATAGTTTGTTTTATTTAAGATAAATTATTTTTTTTGAGAATGATTTTGTCGAAGAGAGGAAACATTTATTTATTTTAAAATGTTATTTTTTGAATGGTTGAAATAAATATTTATTTTATAGTTATTGAAAATAATTAGAGAATGTGATATTGGATTTAAATTCCATCTTTGTCCAAAAGAGTCATTATTCAATTCAGTTTTATTAAGCCAATAAAGTACTAAATGTTAATTAAGAAGTGGATTTAAGAAATCCGAAGTAGATTTAATTCTAATTAAATTGCTTGTGTAAATGTAATTCCTTCTGTTATCGCTTTGGGGGAAATTAATTAGAAATGGTTGTTAAGTCTTCCAGATAGGGTTTTAAATATGTGGGTTGTCGTATCATGTTGTCAACCTATTTGGAATCCCTTGGGTAGTGCATGGTGTGTTGTCAGTAATTTATCCGGTTTCCACGAACGGGGATGTTTTGTGCCTCCTTTGGAAGGAGTGGATTATGTGATTTGTTGCCTCCAATGTTGGAGTGAGATTCATTATGTGTTTCCTCCTAGAGTTGGAGTGGATGTATATCTATTTTGTATGCACTTGGGTTCCCTTGGTATTTGGTTGAATGTGTGGGTTGTTAAGTAGAAGAGTGGCTTTCGTTAGGGGCCAGAGCCCGTAAGAGGTAAGACTGGGTAACCTTTGGAAGTAGCTTAATTAAGTGATAACTAAAACAATGTAATTAAAATTTAGGTGGTACTTCACACTAATCAAGATAAGTTCTAGCCTCACTCACAGTTGCAAGTGCTTGTTTAGACTTGGGGTGAGTGGGAAGGCCTAGAATGGAAAGGTTATCTATCTGGTCTTTATGACAGGTATTTGATCTCGTATTAGTAAGTATGAGGGTCGAGGATCGGTTGAGGCCACCAGGATAACCCATAATGGGGTCTGGAGCCTATGAAGATCCGTAGTGGGTAACTCATGATGAGTTGTGCAATGACACTCTATCTAGGATAACAATTGGTATTTGATTTTGTGTGTATGGTTCTCTTAACATACTTGATCTGTTTCATCTCTGGAAGCAATGTGACCATGTTAGAGTTTTACTAGTGTTGTACTTGTGTCGTACTTGTGTGGTACATTTGATTGGTTGTGTCAGTTTGGTTCAACTATGTGTTAGACTTGTTGATGGTTAAAATAACACAAAACAACATTAAAACATAATATTTCTACTCTATTTCTCTTGAAAAAGAAAGACTACATGTAGTGGCCTAACTCCCAATGTCCTAGTAGTTGGTTCTCAACTGTCTGATGTCACTCAATTGGTTCATGCAACTGTAATATTCAAGGGGCCTGTGCTGGTAACAAAGGATTCAAGCTATGACTCTCTTTGTCAACATAGTTCCTATAAATCAATGGGTTTAAAATAAAAGAAAAAGATAGATCCAGGGGGTAAATCAGTAAGTATGAATTAAATTTATCTAATATCCAGACATATACTTTTAACAATGAATTTTTTCTTAACCAATCACAAAAACCATAGCATGACACAACCCACAGTATAACTGTACCATAATATACATCTTAGGTGCTTAATTCAATTCCTCTATTCGCCTATCACAAGTATTTCCAAGACTTCAAAACAACACACATTCATTCATCATTCAAACTATAGATCAACAAACTTCAATAACTTTAATTCAATGACAATTTAACAAGATAATCTTTAAACCTGGTTTCTTCTAATGACTTTCACCACATAAGAAACTATCATGCTTTAGCACAATCACTGGCATTTAGGTGGATTATAACTCATTAACCTTATCAAACAACACAATCCAATGCAAACTCCATATTTCGTAAACCTGCAATTCTATTAACTGTAAACAAGATCTGCTACAATGTATCTCTGCAAAAAGCTCTATAAAATCCTATCTCTTAGCACTAGGTAAGCCAATCCAATTCTCAATTATCCCACCCTTACAATGTAATACCCATCTGGTATTTATAGAATACAAAAAGAAGTTCGAACTTTACTTCTATCTTTGGCTTTCCACCTTTTTAGGAACAATCAACTTTCTTGGAAACTCAAATCAACTTTGATCTTGAGTTCTTACATTATACATTCAGTTTGATCTAACAATAGAAGATAGAAATAGAAGAAAAGAAGATCATGCATCCTTAAGACTGTCAGTGCTGCATGCATGCAACATGCAAGGAAGAAGATCATCATGCGTCATGCATGGAAGAAGAATATCATGCACGCAAGATTTTATGCATGTGAAGCTGGATCCACTATGAACTCATCATAACTGGTGAAGACTTGTTGTAGCATATCCTTATCTGGCCCATCAATCCAGTCATCTTCAAATTTGATGTGATCCAACTCAATTGCAGCAAATTCTTTCATGCTTTTTACCTTGACCAACTCTCTACCTGCAGCTTTTATTTCTTCCTTGACTTCTACAAGCTGATCTATCACTAAGTCTTCTCCATCATCTTTCTCCTACATGAGTCCTTGGAATCTTTCATTCCATTTCTCTCTAACCTGACTCAACAACATGCCATCTTTAGTCATTACATTCACATCTACTATTATAGCCATAACCGCTTCCAACTCTTCCAACTGCTCAGTTAAATTATTAACTGCTTCTTGAATTTCATCCTTATGCTTGCTCAAAAAGCCAGTCCTAAACTTAAGGATACAAGAAGTATTTTCTACAAAATCTTTATTATCATCTTCGAGTATAGATTCTTCTAGAAGACTAGTTAGAGGCAATGTATTTATCTTCTCTAACTTTTCACTATACTCTTTGTACTCTTCTTCTAACTTCTAAGATGTCTCAATATATTGATGCATCCCTTTTATTACTCCTTCCGCCTCCTTATAGGTTTCAAATCCTTTTTCCTAAACCACACCTACCTCCCAGTTCACTTTGTCTATCCATTTTTCAAACATCTCCGCCTTACCTCTAACCTACACCAAATCATCAACCTCCCTTTTGCTTAGCAAAACAGGAGTCTCAATTGCTGCAACCTGTTGTGACCTTGGAGAGGAGACACTCTTCAAGAATGAATGTAACTGATCCAATTGAGCCTTAAGCTCATCTTTCTTTTGTTTGTCCTTAATCATCCTTGATTTTGTTGTCGAAGCCACCACATCAATTAGATTCATTTGTTGATTTCTAGTGGGTCTTCCCAAGTTAACCATACTCAATCGATAGTCTGTGAGTTGCATATCCCCTACCTCCTTTTCAATCATAGGCACGGCACATTCAACAACTATCTCCCCTTTATCTGTGAGTCTGGTAGAATGCAAAACTTTAGCCCTCTTCTTAGGCCTTTCCTATTCAATCTCCTTCATCATGTCCTCCCAGTTCAGAGGTTGAGGAGGTATTCTAGCTCTCTTTTGCAAATCTAATTTCAGCCATGTAGGAGCACTAGGAGTCATCATCATGGAAGAGGAAGCAGCAACTGTAGAGGATGGCTAAATATCTACCTCAGGTTGAGAATCAACATTTGCCTTTTCTTGTTGCTCCTGTAGCACATGCATCTGCACCAACTTCTCAGCCTCTTCTCTATCTCTTTGTTCCTGTATTTTCATGTCTTCTTCTTCCTTTCTCAATCTCTCCTCTTCCATCTAATCCTTCTCTAACTTTTCTTTCTCTAAGGCCTCTCTTTCCAACCGTTCTGCCTCTAAAGCTTTAAGTTTTGCAGCTTCAGCCTCTTCTTCTTTTTGCTTCCTTTCAGTTTCTTCCTTTTCTATCCTTTCCATTTCCAAGGCTATGAGTTTCTCTGCCTTTTCCCTTTCTTCCTCAGCTTGCTATTTCTTTACTAGCTCTTTAGCCTCTTTTTCTTTTCTTAGAGCTTCAACTTCTTGTTCTTTCTGTCGAGCCTCCTCTGCAAGCTTCAATCTAGGAACCAGGGCTTCCTTTTCCCTTCGGTTTCTTGCTTTCTCCTCCTCGAGATCATGGATCTTCTATATCGGTTTCAGCTTATCATTTTCTGCCTTGACCTTGATCTCATGCTCTTGTTGCCTCATTTGCTCCTCCATGTATCAATTGTTGTCCTTGTTTCAACTTCTTTTACCTTTGATTATTGTTGTTGAAGTAGAGCATCAGCTTGTACCTTTGCCTACATTTCCTTTTATTTCTCCGTAGCAGCCTTTGCATCAGATTCTCTGGTAGCATCTTCAAATTTTTTCCATTGTTCTTCCTGTGTAAGAATCTGCTCAATAGTATAATCTAGAGGTACATTTTCTTGCAAATTCTTCTCTGATAGAGTTTCATCTAAGTCTGTCTCAATTTCTACCAATTCTTACTCCAATTCTTTTCCTTTAGTATCTTCAGCCATGGCATAAAGTACTCCTTGAACTTCTTTAATTTTCTTTCTTGTGAGTGGGACTTGTGCAGATGACTCACCCAATGCGGGCGTAGGAACAACAGATTCAATTGGAACATCTCCCTCGGGTGTTTCTTCTTCTTCATCAACTACCTCCAAATCTGTTTCTTCAACATCAGGAGGAAAGAATTCTAATGGTTCCTTGGAAGGTGCCTTTCTTTTAATCCTCTTATACCCTTTACCTTTCTTGAGGATTGGTCCCTGAGGAGCTTGAGTTCTCATCATCAACCATTGCACACTTCTATCCAAGACTATTCTTCCCAGTTTCTTAATATCAATAGTTTCTTCCTCATTCTAGTCTATTGGATCTAAGTTTTTGGTGCCAATCTTCAAAGCTTCATATGAGGGATCTAATACAATTCCATCATCCACCAAAGTGTCAGGAATATTATCTTTAATACCCAGCTCTACCATAAGTGAGACTGGCAATCTCTCATAATTCTTCTTCCTTAAGTCATATTCATCCTGCCTATCACACCAAAAATCCTCCAACAAATTAAAATGTCTAGTAAACACTGAAGGTAATAAAGCATACATCTTCTTCTTTGGATCAAAATACTTACGAGTTGTATACAATCCCAATTTTAATTGTATCAACTCATTACAAACCACCTTAGCTGCCTTCAAGTGTTGACAGCCATATTCCCCCAGTGTCATAGGAAACTTATGGCATCCTGTCTTGTGCTTCATCCCAAATCTAGCATTAACTCCAATGGCTTGATATACAAATTCCATAAGCACTATTCTATTGCTGCAACATCTTGGAAGTAAATGGGGATGACCTTCAAACCCACACAATCTGAAGTATGTAAATTTGGGGTATTGGATGTACCAACTTCCCCATTCAGAAATGAATGTCATAGCTTCTTGGCTTAACCTGTATCCTGCATCTCCACTCAACTAGTTGATAACCACATCTAAAAAGGCATCATTGACTCTCCTGAAGTGAGTCTTAGCAACCTAAAGGGATAATTGATCGTAATGTTCCCACACCTTCCTTTGTCCATCCAAGACTCCCATTATACCTACTTTGTTTAATCCTGGGAAAATCCCCATTCTTACCGCAGCATAGACCACATACGAAGTCATGAAGAAAGATTTGGTCTATCTAACCCTTGTGAGCTAATCATGTATGGCATCAAAAATAATCATTGACCAATCAAATTGATAATCACCCTAAAAGATCACTTGAATAAAATGAAACATCCATTCCTTGAAATGGAAGGCATCCCTCTTCCCAAACACTCTGGACAGCATCAATATCAAATCAGATATCTCCTTCTTGAAGTCTGCCCTCTTTGGTTGGTCTGCCAGTTTGCTTAAAGAAATCTTCTCGGTGCTTAAACATCTTTTGTTTAAATGAGACTTATTGGAGTCTTTATGCTTACTATATTTCTCCAATGCCTCAGCCTCAATTAACTACACTAAATTCTTGGGATCAGGAACATTAAATATACTTTGGAACATCTGCGGAGTAAGATCTATAATCACATTATTCTGTGAATCCATGCATAATCTTGTAGCTGGATTATAAGTAATGGCCACTGTACACATCAACTCTAGACACTGAACTGTCAAAGGAAACACAACGATATGTGCAAGACCAGAGTCAACAATCCTTTGAGTTCTCCTTGTCAAGTTTTCCCTTTCTGAAAAGGTCTCCTCATGTAATTCTTCAAAACTATACTAGCCTAGATTAGTATCTGTGATATCTGACCAATCTGATTCCACCTTGCTCGCCTTCACTACCAAATTCCTATGATCATACCTTAATGTATAAGGTAGCTGTTCTGGTTTCACCTTCTTGATTTTTGGTAATGTCTTTAACATTCTAGCCAATTGATTCCTTCGAGTAGCCTCTCTTCACGTTCCTGACATCTCTCAAATCTCTTGCAAGCAAACCTCTAATTAGACCTTCAAATAAATCATTATAAAACATGTTTTAAAAACATACCTTTTACATATACATCGGAGTCAAAACCAGACAGAAGCTCAAAACAAGCGCTTTTACAAAACTGGTGGACTCGGAGCAAAAACTTATATAGGAACTTCACCTAGTAACAAACGGGCTCAGAGTCAGAGTCGGGAAGTTATTGGAACCAGGATCGGAATGAAAAAGGGATTTGGTTTTTCTTCGAATTCTCTTCTTTTCATATTCTATTTCCATTCCGCCTCCACCTCTGATTTGGTTATCATTACTTCGACAAAAGACTCCCCACTATACGCGGAGCCGGACACGGGATGAAAATGGAACTGATAACCTTTACAAACAAAATTCTTAAGTTCAAGATCAGTTTTGATCCCGCCTCCACTAATTATCACATACTTCAAGAAAACCTTTTAGAACTCAGAATTGAAAATGAGATAACCATGGAATTGATAACTTTGGTAAAAACAAAACTCTTATGCCCATACCCATTCCAATCCCGCCTCCACCTATGCTAATCATGACATCATCAAATTTATTCATTTTCATCATAATTTCATGATTAAACCTAGGTCGCCATAAAATGGCAAAGGAGCTTAAAAACTCTACCCTCATATGACCGTGGGGAACAATTGTATTTTAGAGCCATTTATTTAAATCTTATTTAAAGTAATTATAGAGACCGACGAAACCCTAATCTAACAAACTTAATAAAACCAGAGCACGGGTTTAAAACCCTGCCATTCTCCCAAACGACGAAACCCTAATTTAAACAATAAATCTAATCTACCTTAACTCACTGTATAATCTCTAATCTACCTCACTGTAAATTCTTAATCTAACTCATGCCATAATAAAAACCTTTAATCTAATCTAATCTACTGCAAATCCAAAATGACACGACGCGATCATGATTAAGACGTGAAAGCGACAATGCCCAAAAACAGAAAGAAACGACATGATAAAACAAGACAACAAAGATTAAAGCAAAACAAAACAAGCCAAAACAAGAACCTGCTCATTCAATCACATCGATGATCATAAAATTGCTTTAAAACACAATGATTGAACACGCGAATAGATACAAAGCAAAACACAACAAGGAAATAAACAACGAACAACAAAGATAAAAGACCTACCTCAAACGCAAACAAAGCCATGCTAACTTTCTGAATCGATTCGCACACAATATCCCTTCTCTATCTCGATCAATTTGCTCAAACAAACTCTGCTATTGCTCTTCGCGCTCTCAGACTTGTGATAATAACAATAATGATCGGCTTTAACCCTTAATAAAGAAAATGTGTGAATTTCTACCTACATCGGCAACCACCATTAATGCATTAAAATGCAGTAAAGGCGGAGTCGGAACTGTAAGAGAACGAACACTGGTCTACAATGCAACTTCAGTCCAAAAAGTCAGCGACAAAAAATTGGCGGGGTCGGAACTAAAATGGAAACAGGATCTTAAAATCATAAAATTTCCAAACCTTATCCCCATTCCGACTCCGCGTCCGACAACTAAAAACAAAACAAAAACAAAAACAAAAAGTTAAGTAAAAGACCAACCTAATAAAACAAAACACAAAAACCGAGACAAACAAATACTAAAAAGGGAGCGGAGGCGGGATCGGAATTAAATTTGATTTTGCAAATTTTGATAACAACCATCCCATTTCCCACTCCGGCCCCGCTTCCGCCAAAGAGCAAAAACAAAGGCAAAGAAAAGACTGTCGGGATAGAACCAAAAAAAAACAAGCCTCGAAAGAACTTTCAGAACCCGATTCATCTCCGGTTCCGGCTCCGACAGAGAAATCAAAGAAAAACAAAGTATTGGCAAAACTAGACTCCAAACTTTGTTCCAAAAACAACTAAGTACAAAAAACACAAAGGGGGACCCATTTTGACCAAGGCAAAAGATGGGGTGGTTATGCAAAGCATAACAAATGGCAACTCGGCTGGGAAAATGGTTTACCTATTTTCAAAATACCCAAAGAAAATTTTAGTCACCCAAAAACTACTTGGCTTATAAACACCTTACCTTGAATGAGATCAGATATTTGTAGGATAATCTTGAGTTTGAATCTTAGATGTTATGTGCTCATGAGTTATTTCTGAATCTGAGTGTGTGCTTATATTGTGCATCATTCTTTGTAGATACTTTCTCTGCTTGTAAACAACTATACCTAAGTTTCAAGCTACATAAGTTGAGTCCTTTAA
Source organism: Sequoiadendron giganteum (assembly GCA_007115665.2). Taxonomy (NCBI): domain Eukaryota; kingdom Viridiplantae; phylum Streptophyta; class Pinopsida; order Cupressales; family Cupressaceae; genus Sequoiadendron; species Sequoiadendron giganteum. Next base: position 209,576,029 of record CM021104.1, on the reverse strand, counting down.
CTATCGTGCAGTAAAATCCTGGGTATTGCTCCACTGCCAGACAGGCGTCCATAGCCCCGACGGAGATACCTCTAGTCCTCTCAAAGCATTTCTCTACTGCCAGATAGGCGTCCATAGCCCCGATAGAGATACTTGGTTACCCACTTGATATTGAGCTTGCTTTTCTTTCTTTCTTTCTCTTTCTTCTTTTCTTTTTATGGATGGAAATTCTTTTATGCATCTCTCAATACTCAGATTCAATGAATCTAAAATGTGGGTTGAGTACTACAATGGATTTCATGATAGTTTTGGAATCTGATTTTTCACTTGAAACATAGATAGAGTCATTCTAAAACAAATAGGTAACTACTCATGCAGATGTTTTTCTAATTTGGTGACAAATCTTTGATCACAATTCATGAGATATTCACATTTACATCTTCTGTCCTTAATAACTTTTCCAACCCAAACTAGAATGATCATAAAACATAAGTTTTAGAATGAAATCCTTTTCAGTGATTATAATGAGAATACCTAAACCAATTTCTCTCCTAGTACCAATAGTATACTTTGAATAACAACCCCCTAACTTGAGATGAGCAAAATAAGAATCCCAATGAAACAAGATAAAACAAAACCAAACAAACAAAAACAAAGAAAGAAAACAAAAAAAAACAAACAAACAAGCAAAAAAATAAAAACTAAACCTAAGAACTAAACTTAATTACATATGATACAATATAGTACATTCTTTTTCAAAACACCAAACTTTCTATGCACCAAAATAGTGCTTGAGAAACTGACCATTAACTGGTAATGGAACAGGCTCTCCTATTAGGGTACTCAAACGAAAGGCATTCTCCCCTAATATTTTAGCTATTTGGTAGGGACCTAACCAAAGTCTATCGAATTTCTGATGGTCTCCCTTCCTTTCTCTAGCCTTATCCCATAATAGCACAAGGTCTGATATTCTAAAAGCTTTCACTTTGGCTCTTTTGTCAAACCAGCGCTTGACAACAGCCTGATGTTTAGAGAATTGCTGCAAAGCAGCATCTCTTTGTTCTTCCATGTTCAATAAGTTAAGCAGTCTTACCTCAATCCTATCATCCCTATTATAAAACTCCTGCATAAATTTCAAAACAGGTATTTGTAAATGTATGGGAAAGATTGGATCCTGGCCATAAACTAGCTTAAAGGGTGAATTACCTAGGGCTGCTTTAATTCTGGTTCGATCTGCCCATAAGGCAAATCTCAACTGGGTATGCCAGTCCCTAGGGTTACTTTCTAACAACTTTTTTATTACTTCCAATAAATTCTTATTTGTGGACTCAGCCACTCCATTCCCCTGAGGGTAATAATTGGAAGAATATTTTAATACAATCTTATGCTCATAAGCCCATGAAATAAATTCAGTAGAGGAAAAAGCAGGGCCATTATCACATACCAGAGCAAATGGAACTCCAAACCTGGTTGTGATGTTCTCTGTCAGAAACTTAATAACCACCTCCGTGGTGCTATTTTTGCAAGGAAAAGCCTCCGTTCAACGTGTGCAATAATCTGTCGAAATTAAGATGAATCTATGACCTACAGAAGAATTTGGATTAATCACCCCAACAAAATCAAGTGCCCATTGGGAAAATGGCCTTACCTCATAAACCGGCTGTAGAGGCATCGCAAGATTTCTTTCTCTTGATGCAGAAGTTTGACATACATGACAAGTCCTACAATGTTGATGCGCATCCCTAAATACATAAGGCCAATAGTAACCTGACCTTAAAATTTGATGAGCCAATGCATCAGCAAATCCATGTTCTGTTCCATGCCTACCATGAAATTCACTTATAGCATGTTTAGCTTCTTGCTGATCCAGGCAACGCAAGTAGATTCCTTGGAAATTCTTCCTATAGATTGATCCTCCTTTAAGCATATAATGGGCGCTTTTCATCCTTAGTGCTCTTCTTTGAGTTGCATTCATCCTTTCTGGACACTTGTTGTTGAGGAGGAAAAAGACTAAGTCTATATACCAGGGATCTTTTGTGAATGACTGAACAGTGTATTGTTGACAAGTTATACTTCTGTCCACTTCAACCATTGCCTTTGACAAACCTTGACCTCTTACAAGCTTCATTGGGTGAATCTCCAAGTCAAATTCTTGTAAAATGGCCATCCATTCCCTCTTCTTTCTCCTAGTTCACTTTGCATCAGGAGGGACTTTACAGCTGGATCTGGGACTATAGCCATCACTTGACTTCGGATTATGTAGTGTCTAAATTTTTTCACTACTCGCACCAATGCAAAAGCTTATTTTTCTATTGATGAATATCTTACCTCTGCATTCTTAAAGGGAGAGCTCATAAAATCAATAGGCCTCTCTTCATTCTCTTCTCTTCTCTATGTCAAGACTGCTGCACATGAATGTTCAGAAGCAAAAGATTAGATGTAAAAGGGTTTTAGATAATCTAGGCTTGTTAAAATAGGTGCCTTAGATATAGCTTGTTTAATCTGCATGAAAGCAGATTTAGCCTCTTCACTCCATTCAATCTTCGCATCCTTCTTCATCATTTCATTAAGTGGTTTAACAATTTCTGCAAACCCTGTTATAAACTTCCTGACAAAATTAACCCTTCCAAAGAAAGATCTCATCTCCTTCTTACTTCTTGGCCTTGTCAACTTCAAAATGGCTTCTACTTGATCAGGATCTATGGAAATTCCCTCCTCTGATATAATGTGACCCAAAAGCTTCCCTTCAGAAACTCCAAATACACATTTCTTTGGATTGAGAGAAACACCATAACTGATACATTTCTTCAGTACTTTCTCTAAATCAGCAGCATGATCTTCTCTACTCTTAGAGAAGATAGTCAAATCATCAACATAGATGATTATACACTTTCTTATTAGTTCTTTAAATGCTACATCCATCGCTCTTTGAAAAGTAGCACTAGCATTAATCAAACTGAATGGCATCCTCCTGTAGGAAAATGTGCCCCACTTTGTAGTGAAAGCAGTCTTCATCCTATCCTCATGACTTACCAGTACTTGATTATATCCTGAATATCCATCCAAGAAAGACATCATTTGAGATCCATTAACCTTTTGCAATACTTCATCAAGAGAAGGTAATGGATAATTGTCCTTCTTAGAGGCTTTGTTTAAATTTGTAAATTCCACACATAACCTAATTTCCCCATTCTTCTTCCTCATAGGAACTAAATTAGCCACCCAGGTAGAGTGTCTAACTAGAAAAATTATTCTTGCAGCCAAAACCTTTTGTACTTCTCTCTGGATCAGAGGCTCGATTAATGCACTGATTGGGCGTTGCTTTTGGTGAAACGGCTTGGCTCCTGGCTTAAGAGGAATCGTATGTGTGATGACAAATGTATCAAAAGTCTTCAAATCATCGTAGCTCCAAGAAATTGCTTTAATATTTTGTTTTAAAACTTTGATTATCTCATCCTTTATTTCCAGAGGACAAGTCTTCCTATAAGAACATTCTTTTCTACCCCTGAGTGAGTCAAATTAATGGATTCATACTTGTCTCCCTCACTCTTTGTAGGCATTCTCTGATAAGCTCATGGATCTGAATCAAATATCCTCTCCAATGCTATGATCCCTTTTGGAATGTTATTGCTTTTTAAATCCATTATCCCTTCTGGATTTTCATTTTCTATATTGTCACTTCCTGGATTCCAGTCTCCTTGATCCCTATCAACATCATCAATTATTTGTCCTTGAAATACATCAGAACTCTCCAAAAAGGCCAAAATATGTTGGTCATCATTAAACATCTGAAAGTGTCTAACCTTGTCAGGAATTGCAGGAACTGAAATCAATTCCACAAAAAACATTTTCAGATTTGAATCCTGCATGGGCTCTAATGTACTTGCTGCAACGGTGAGAGCATCTGCTATTTGATTTGCTTCCCTTGGAATAAGAGTAATCCCAAAGGCGTCAAAATATTCTATTAAATTCCAGACCCTATTCCTATAAGCAACCAATCTTTTATTATGGCAAGTGTATTGGCTACGTACCTGTTTCATAATTACCTCAGAGTCTCCCATCACTGTAAGAGTAGTTACTTTCTTCTTGTGAGCAAACATAAGTCCTCTTGCAAGTGCCTCATATTCGGCCACATTTTTAGTGCAACCAAACTGCAATCTGTAAGAAGCAAAATAAGTTTTCCCTTTCGGGTTAGTAAGTTCAATTCCAGCCCCACTTCCTACTTTAGATTTGGAACCATCAAATTTAAGAGTCCATAATTGGTCTTTAGCTGGGAGCTCTTTCTTTTTAGAAACTACAAGGGTTTTTCCACTTGTGACATGTGGTGACTCGAACTTTTGTTGTTTATCAGACTTCGTGTTGAGAAGAAGCTCAGTTAACGATTTTCCTAGTTCCTTAATTTGTTCAACAACTACCTCTGGAGCGATTTCTTGGGCTGAGTCAAGACCTAACTCATCTTCTATTAACTCCTTTGGTATTGGAAAAGCATCCGAAATAGGGGTATTAAAATGAAACTGAGATACTTCCACTTCTTCTTTTTGATCTAAAAACCCTAAGACCTGAGTCTATTCTACTGGTAAAGGAACCTCTTCTTGAGAAAGACTAATCTGTGTAAGAATAGTTGCATCCTTAGCTTGGAAAGAGAAATCATTGATGGGAGTCTCAGTTACCTCTTGAGATTCTTGCTTGGGTAAATCTACATGCCTTAGAATATCTATGCATGACTGACATGTCAACTCCGAATGGTTATGATAGTGTATTCTACACCAATTAGGAAGCAATAGATTACTCAAATCAGTTTATGTTCCTGAAACCAGCCTATCTTGTTGCAATTTCCTTATTAGAACTTGCTGGTTGATGTGAATCATCGAATCAGTGTGGTCTAAGGATAGTGTATCCTTAGAACTAACTGCAAAGAAAGTAAGGACTTCCTTTTGCTTGTAAACACCCATCTCAGTTTCAAAGAATGCTACTTCATTTGAAGTATCATACTCTGTAATCATGTGTTTGAGCCTAGGTTCACTTTCAATTCTTATCTGAGTGGCAACCCCTTTCCATGGTAACCACATGTGCGAGAAGTCCAGGGACAAATATCCACCTATGCTTTTCATTAACTCTCAACTTAAAAGCATCCCATATGTTTTTGGGATGTCAGCAACTTGAATATATATATAGGTCTGGATCCTTGGGTCTAATCCAACCTGCACATGCATATTCTTCAACTCTCCTACAACATTAACCGCAATTTTATCCAATTGAATCACCTTTTTATTGGTTGGAATAGGACTCAATCCTAACTTTTTACAAATCGAAAAAGGCATGACATTCCTTGATGCTCCAGAATCTAATAAGCAATTATGTAGATTCTTTCCAAAGATCCTCAAACTTAACAAGAAAGGTGGGATACTGGTCTTACCTTTATACATAGCAGCATTTGTCTCCTTTGCAGGAGTCACTTTACCTTTCCCTTTCAAGCGATCTGTTTCTTCCAAAGCTTTTAATACCACTTCTCTTTGAGCTAGGCACCACTTCATGATATCAAAGAAAGACAGTGATGTCTTCTGCCTTTGCAATTCTGCAACAAAATCAAACTCTGAATCATTCTTAAATTGATATTTAGGAAAAGAAGGCTGATTACCTCTATTCTAAGTATCAGAAGGTTCCTTTGGTGGGGGTGTATTGTTATCTGCATTCTGATTGGTGGAACCATGTTGAGGGGGGTGTTGATGTAGTGAATGGCCCTTTATTCTGGTTCCTCAGAAAGTGACCACCCTTAGATTGGAAGGCTTGAGCATCATAGACATCTTCTTCTAGCTCATTATCCCCTTGCATAGGGAATTAATACTTTTCTTCAATGGTTTCATAAGTCATAGCGGTGCTGGCCAGCCCATTGCCTTGATTAGAATTTCCTGCTTGAGGATGGGCATCAGCCTGTGCAATTTTCACCATCTTCTCCATTTCTGGGCAATTGACCTCAGAATGGGCTACTGTATCATGCAACCTACACCAATTTGTCATAAAATTTAAATCAACAACATTAGCAGTATTTGATCTCTCTTCACCTGCTTGATAATTATGGGGAACTCCTCCATTGTTAGGTCCAGTTTCCACTGCCTATTGTTGTTGTTGTTGTTATTGAATCTCTGATTGTATCCTCAGTTTTGATTTTGATAATTCTGGTTCGAGAAATTTTGATTCTAGAAATTCCTATTGGTGTTCTGATTAGAGTAATTGCCCTGATAGTTGTAACCTCCCTGATTGTTGTTGTAATTCTAGTTTTGATTATTGGGAGGATTTTGTCTGAGCTGTACCATGTCATTTGACATCTGAGAGAGAGTCTTTTTTAGAGTCTCTACTTCACTTGTAAGTTGAACAGTTTGATCATTCTGCACATTTTGCACTATGGCTGGGGAATGGACATGGGTTGGTCCTCCTCCTTGTTGCGGTTGATTTTGAGGTTGATGTTGAGGTTGTTGTTGTGGGGAGTGATGTGGGGAATCATGCATGCTATTGCCAAAGAAGGGCACAGTTGGTGGAGCTTGCAACTCAGATACAGGTCCATAATGGGAATAAGATGTCCCTGGGACAATGTTGTATAACGGTGGATTAGGCATCTGATAATTCATTGAAGAAAAAGATACTCCCAACCCTCCAGGTTGTAGATTTGTCTGTTGTTGCAATTTGATAGCCAAATGATAAATCTTAGATAGTGAGTCAATCTCATCAGGTTGATAAGTTCTTTGTAAGAACAGACCAATCAAAGGATCAACAACTCTCAAATATGCCTGTATGGCCATGGCTTCCGGCACTAGGTAAGGCTCTTGTAGCCTACAAGACATTCTTTGGAACCTAGTGTTAAACAAGGGCAACGGTTCATGATGCTCCTTCCTAATAGTGGCAAATTGGTGATATAGTATTGCAGGGTCTACATAAACCTTGAACTGATTAATAAAAACATTCTCTAAATCATTCCAACCTAGAATGGATCCTTGGGACAGATTTAGATACCAATTATATGCCATATCTCCTAAACAATAAGGAAATAGTCTACATACCACATCTTTATGAGCAACTTGAGCTTGGAGGCAGGCATCTTTGAATGCTTGTATATGTTCCTCTGCACTTCTTGATTCTCCATGCATGTATTTTGAATAGAACTTCTCTGGGTTCTTTGGTAAATCATGGAATCCACCTGGAATAGTCCCTAACGGGGAGGGATTACCCACAAAATAAGCCATTGGTGGGGTTAGTTGAGCAGGTGGTGGTGATAAAGGCCGAACTGGTGGTGACAAAGGCCTACTTGGTGGTGGTATGGATGGAATTGGTGGAAATCCTGGTAGAGAAAGCGGTGGTGGTAATGTAGGTATTTCTACCCTATGAGCATGAGGTCTTGATCTAACCGGGGTTTGAAGTTCTTCGAATAGTTCACGATTAGTAGAGGATCTAAGAGCCCTCTCGTATCCCTCTGGTGAAAAATATCTTCCCCAAGCCAGCTTGTCCTCTCAGACCCTCCTTTTAGCGCCAATTTTTGTTGATGGTTAAAATGACACAAAACAACATTAAAACATAATATTTCTACTCTATTTCTCCTGAAAATGAAAGACTACATGTAGTGGCCTAACTCCCAAGGTCCTGGTAGTTGGTTCTCAACTGTCTGATGTCACTCAATTGGTTCATGCAACTGTAATATTCAAGGGGCCTATGCTGGTAACAAAGGATTCAAGCTATGACTCTCTTTGTCAACATAGTTCTTGTAAATCAATGGGTTTAAAATAAAAGAAAAAGATAGATCCAGGGGGTAAATCAGTAAGTATGAATTAAATTTATCTAATATCCAGACATATACTTTTAACAATGAATGTTTTCTTAACCAATCACAAAAACCATAGCATGACACAACCCACAGTATAACTGTACCATCGTATACATCTTAGGTGCTTAATTCAATTACTCTATTCTCCTATCACAAGCATTTCCAAGATTTCAAAACAACACACATTCATTCATCATTCAAACTATAGATCAACAGATTTCAATAACTTTAATTCAATGACAATTTAATAAGATAATCTTTAAACCTGGTTTCTTCTAATGACTTTCACCACATAAGAAACTATCATGCTTCAGCACAATCACTGGCATTCAGGTGGATTATAACTCATTAACCTTATCAAACAACACAATCCAATGCAAACTCCATATTTCGTAAACCTGCAATTCTATTAACTATAAACAAGATCTGGTACAATGTATCTCTGCAAAAAGTTCTATAAAATCCTATCTCTTAGCACTAGGTAAGCCAATCCAATTCTCAATTAGCCCACCCTTACAATGTAATACCCATCTGGTATTTATAGAATACAAAAAGAAGTTTGAAATTTACCTCTATCTTAGGCTTTCCACCTTTTTAGGAACACAATCAACTTTCTTGGAAACTCAGATCAACTTTGATCTTGAGTTCTTACATTATACATTCAGTTTGATCTAACAATAGAATATAGAAATAGAAGAAAAAGAAGATCATGCATCCTTAAGACTGTCAGCGCATCATGCATGCAACATGCAAGGAAGAAGATCATCATGCATCATGCATGGAAGAAGAATATCATGCACGCAAGATTTTATGCATGTGAAGCTAGATACGCTATGAACTCATCATAACTGGTGAAGACTTGTTGTAGCATATCCATATTTGGCCCATCAATCCAGTCATCTTCAAATTTGATGTGATCCAACTCAACTGCAGCAAATTCTTTCATGTTTTTTGCCTTGACCAACTCTCTCCCTGTAGCTTTTATTTCCTCCTTGACTTCTACAAGCCGATCTATCACTAAGTCTTCTCCATCATGTTTCTCCTGCATGAGTCCTTAGAATCTTTCATTCCATTTCTCTCTAACCTGACTCAACGGCATGCCATCTTTAGTCATTAAATTCACATCTACTATTATAGCCATAACCGCTTCCAACTCTTCCAACTGCTCAATTAAATTATTAACTGCTTCTTGAATTTCATCCTTATGCTTGCTCAAAAATCTAGTCCTAAACTTAAGGATACAAGAAGTCTTTTCTACAAAATCTTTATTATCATCTTCAAGTATAGATTCTTGAAGAAGAGTAGTTAGAGGCAATGTATTTATCTTCTCTAACTTTTCACTATACTCTTTGTACTCTTCTTCTAACTTCTCGGATGCCTCAATATATTGATGCATATCTTTTATTACTCCTTCCACCTCCTTATAGGTTTCAAATCCTTTTTCCAAAACCTCACCTAACTCCCGGTTCACTTTGTCTATCCATTTGTCAACCATCTCCGCCTTACCTCTAACCTACACCAAATCATCAACCTCCTTTTCACTTAGCAAAATAGGAGTCTCAATTGCTGCAACCTGTTGTGACCTTGGAGAGGAGACACTCTTCAAGAATGAATGTAACTGATCCAATTGAACCTTAAGCTCATCTTTCTTTTGTTTGTCCTTAATCATCCTTGATTTTGTCATTGAAACTACCACATCAATCAGATTCATTTGTTGATTTCTAGTGGGTCTTCCCAAGTTAACCATACTCAATTGATAGTCTATGAGCTGCATATCCCCTACCTCCTTTTCAATCATAGGCACGGCACATTCAACAACTATCTCCCCTTTATCTGTGAGTCTGGTAGAATGCAAAACTTTAGCCCTCTTCTTAGGCCTTTCCTATTCAATCTCCTTCATCATGTCCTCCCAATTAAGAGGTTGAGGAGGTATTCTAGCTCTCTTCTGCAAATCTAATTTCAGCCATGTAGGAGCACTAGGAGTCATCATCATGGAAGAGGAAGCAACAACTATAGAGGATGGCTGAATATCTACCTCAGGTTGAGAATCAACCTTTTCCTTTTCTTGTTGCTCTTGTAGCACATGCATCTGCACCAACTTCTCAGCCTCTTCTCTATCTCTTTGTTCCTGTATTTTCCTATCTTCTTCTTCCTTTCTCAATCTCTCCTCTTCCATCTGATCCTTCTCTAACTTTTCTTTCTCTAAGGCCTCTCTTTCCAACCATTCTGCCTCTAAAGCTTTAAGTTTTGCAGCTTCGGCCTCTTCTTCTTTTTGCTTCCTTTTAGTTTCTTCCTTTTCTATCCTTTCCATTTCCAAGGCTATGAGTTTCTCTACCTTTTCCCTTTCTTCCTTAGCTTGATGTTTATTTACTAGCTCTTCAGCCTCTTTTTCTTTTCTTAGAGCTTTAGCTTCTTGTTCTTTCTGTCGAGCCTCCTCTGCAAGCTTCAATCTAGCAACCAGGGCTTCCTTTTCCCTTCAGTTTCTTGCTTTCTCCTCCTCGAGATCATGGATCTTCTATATCAGTTTCGGCTTGTCATTTTCTGCCTTGAGCCTTATCTCATGCTCTCGTTGCCTCATTTGCTCCTCCATTGTATCAGTCGTTGTCCTTGTTTCAACTTCTTTTACATTTGATTGCTACTGTTGAAGTAAAGCATCAGCTTGTAAATTTGCCTCCATTTCCTTTTGTTTCTCCACAGTAGCCCTTGGATCAGATTCTTTGGTAGCATCTTCAAATTGTTTGCATTATTCTTCCTGTGTAAGAATCTGCTCAACAGTATAATCTAGAGGTACATTTTCTTGCAAATTCTTCTCTGACAGAGTTTCATCCGAGTCTGTCTCAATTTCTACCAATTCTTCCTCCACTTCTTTTCCTTTCGTAGCTTCAACCATGGCATAAAGTACTCCGTGAACTTCTTTACTTTTCTTTCTTGTGAGTGGGGCTTGTGCAGATGACTCACCCAATGCGGGCGTAGGAACAACAGATTCAATTGGAACATCTCCCTCAGCTATTTCTTCTTCTTCATCAACTACCTCCAACTCTGTTTCTTCAACATTAGGAGGAAAGAATTCTAATGGTTCCTTGGAAGGTGCCTTTCTTTTAATCCTCTTATACCCTTTACCTTTCTTGAGGATTGGTCCCTGAGGAGCTTGAGTTCTCATCATCAACCATTGCACACTTCTATCCAAGACTGTTCTTCCCAGTTTCTTAATATCAATAGTTTCTTCCTCATTCCAGTCTATTGGATCTAAGTTTTTGGTGCCAATCTTCAAAGCTTCATATGAGGGATCTAATACAATTCCATCATCCACCAAAGTGTCAGGAATATTATCTTTAATACCCAGCTCTACCATAAGTGAGACTGGTAATCTCTCATAATTCTTCTTCCTTAAGTCATATTCATCCTACCTATCACACCAAAAATCCTCCAACAAATTAAAATGTCTAGTAAACACTGAAGGTAATAAAGCATACATCTTCTTCTTTGGATCAAAATACTTACGAGCTGTATACAATCCCAATTTTAATTGTATCAACTCATTACAAACCACCTTAGCTGCCTTCAAGTGTTGACAACCATATTCCCCCAGTGTCATAGGAAACTTATGGCATCCTGTCTTGTGCTTCATCCCAAATCTAGCATTAACTCCAATGGCTTGATATACAAATTCCATAAGCACTATTCTATTGCTGCAGCATCTTGGAAGTAAATGGGGATGACCTTCAAACCCAAACAATCTGAAATATGTAAATTTGGGGTATTGGATGTACCAACTTCCCCATTCAGAAATGAATGCCATAGCTTCTTGGCTTAACTTGTATCCTGCATCTCCACTCAACAAGTTGATAACCACATATAAAAAGGCATCATTGAATCTCCTGAAGTGAGTCTCAGCAACCTAAAGGGATAATTGATCGTAGTGTTCCCACACCTTCCTTTGTCCATCCAAGACTCCCATTATACCTACTCTGTTTAATCCTAGGAAAATCCCCATTCTTGCCGCAACATAGACCACATATGAAGTCATGAAGAACGATTTGGTCTGTCTAACCCTTGTGAGTTGATCATGTATGGCATCAGAAACAATCATTGACCAATCAAATTGATAATCACCCTAAAAGATCACTTGAATAAAATGAAACATCCATTCCTTGAAATGGAAGGCATCCCTCTTCCCAAACACTCTGGACAACATCAATATCAAATCAGATATCTCCTTCTTGAAGTCTGCCCTCTTTGGCTTGTCTGCTAGTTTGCTTAAAGACTTCTTCTCAGTGCTTAACCATCTTTTGTTTAAATGAGACTTATTGGAGTCTTTATGCTTATTGTATTTTCTCCAATGCCTCAGCCTCAGTTAACTGCACTAAATTCTTGGGATCGAGAACATTAAATATACTTTGGAACATCTGCGGAGTAAGATCTATAATAACATTATTCTGTGAATCCATGCATAATCTTGTAGCTGGATTATAAGTACTGGCCACTGTACATATCAACTCCGGAAACTGAACTGACAAAGGAAACACAGTGATATGTGCAAGACCGGATTCAACAATCCTTTGAGTTCTCCCTTTCAAGTTTTCCCTTTCTGCAAAGGTCTCTTTGTGTAATTCTTCAAAACTATACCGGCCCAGATTAGTATCTATGATATCTGACCAGTCTGATTCCACCTTGCCCATCTTCACCACCAGATTCCTATGATCATACCTTAATGTATAAGGTAGCTGTTCTGGTTTCACCTTCTTGATTTTCGATGCTATCTTTGATGTTCCAGCCGGTTGATTCCTTCAAGCAGCCTCTCCTGACATTCCTGACATCTCTCAAATCTCCTGCAAGCAAACCTCTAATTAGACCTTCAAATAAATCATTATAAAACATGTTTTAAAAACATACCTGTTACATATACATCGGAGTCGGAACCAGACAAAAGCTCAAAACAAGCACTTTTACAAAACTAGCGAACTCGAAGCAAAAATCGATATAGGAACTTCACCTAGTAACAAACGGGCTCGAAGTCGGAGTCGGGGAAGTTATCGAAACCGGGATTGGAATGAAAAAGGAATTTGGTTTTTCTTCGAATTCTCTTCTTTTCATATTCTATTTCCATTCCGCCTCCGCCTCCAATTTGGTTATCGTTACTTCAACAAAAGACTCCCCACTATATGCGGAGCCGGACACGGGATGAAAATGGAACTGATAACCTTTACAAACAAAATTCTTAAGTTCAAGATCAATTTCGATGCCGCCTCCACTAATTATCACATACCTCAAGAAAACCTTTTAGAACTCATAATCAAAAATGAGATAGCCATGGAATTGATAACTTTGGTAAAAACAAAACTCTTATGCCCATACCCATTGCAATCCCGCCTCTGCCTATGCTAATCATGACATCATCAAATTTATTCATTTTCATCATAACTTCATGATTAAACCTAGGTCGCCATAAAATGGCAAAGGAGCTTAAAAACTCTACCCTCATATGACCGTGGGGAACAGTTGTATTTTAGAGCCATTTGTTTAAATCTTATTTAAAGTAATTTCAGAGACCGATGAAACCCTAATCTAACAAACTTAATAAAACTAGAGCACAGGTTTAAAACCCTGCCATTCTCCCAAATGATGAAACCCTAATTTAAACAATAAATCTAATCTACCTTAACTCACTATAAAATCTCTAATCTACCTCACTGTAAATTCTTAATCTAACTCATGCCATAATAAAAACCTTTAATCTAATCTAATCTATTGCAAATCGAAAACGACACGACGCGATCACAATTAAGACGTGAAAGCAACAATGCCCAAAAATAGAAAGAAACGACATGATAAAAAAAGACAACAAAGATTAAAGCAAAACAAAACAAGCCAAAACAAGAACCTGCTCATTCAATCACATCGATGATCATAAAATTTCTTTAAAACACAATGATTGAACATGCGAATAGATACAAGGAAAAACACAACAAGGAAATAAACAACGAACAACAAAGATAAAAGACCTACCTCAAATGCAAACAAAGCCACGCTAACTTTCTGAATCGATTCGCACACAATATCCCTTCTCTATCTCGATCAATTTGCTCAAACAAACTCTGCTATTGCTCTTCGTGCTCTCAGACTTGTGATAATAACAATAATGATCTGATCAGCTTTATCCCTTAATAATTTAAAAAATGTGAATTTCTACCTACATCGGCAACCACCATTAATGCATTAAAAAGCAGTAAAGGCGGAGTCGAAACTATAAGAGAACGAACACTGGTTTGCAGTGCAACTTCAGTCAAAAAGTCAATGACAAAAAATTAGCGGGGTCAGAACTAAAATGAAAACAAGATCTTCAAATCATAAAATTTCCAAACCTTATCCCCATTCCGACTCCATGTTTGGCAACTAAAAACAAAACAAAAACAAAAACAAAAAGTTAAGTAAAAGACCAACCTAATAAAACAAAACACAAAAACCAAGACAAACAAACATTAAAAAAGGGAGCGGAGGTGGGATCAGAATTGAATTTGATTTTGCAAATTTGGATAACAACCATCCCAATTCCCACTCCGGCTCCGCTTCCGCCAAAGAGCAAAAAAAAAGGAAAAGAAAAGATTGTCGGGATAGAACCAAAAAAACAAGCCTCGAAAGAACTTTCAGAACCCGATTCATCTCTGGTTCCGACTCCGACAAAGAAATCAAAAAAAAAAAAAGAAAGTATTGGCAAAACTAGACTCCAAACTTTGTTCCAAAAACAACTAAGTACAAAAAACACAAAGGGGGACCCATTTTGACCAAGGCAAAAGATGGGGTGGTTATGCAAGGCATAACAAGACTGTGTCTAGAGGTAGATGGCCTTGGCTAGGATTCCTTGTTACTATCTCCTAGCACGGGGGGTGGGCCTTTGGGTTCCACTTGGTTGGGTGGAACATGCACCTTACTTTGTTGGGATTTCTTCTTGTTCATGTGGATGAGATTTCCTATTGGAGAGCTCGTGGGATGCATTATCTATTTTAGTTGATCTTTTGATTTATTACCCCTCATTTTTTATCGACGTGGAAAGTTGTAATTGTAACCATGGTTATTGGACTTACCTCATTCGGGAAATGAGAGATGTAATCGTATTGTATGTTTATCGATAAATGAAATTGCATGTTACCTCTTATTATTGGATGTAATTTATCATGTATGGTATGTATGTGTTTCATTATTTCAAGTAAGTAAATGTTATGGTTTAAGTACATGATTTTTGTTGAGGTTCTAAATAACCTGTCTCATAACCTTAGAGGTTGTTTGCATTGGGTAGTGAACTTACATGTTAATTGTACCTAAAAAAACAGAAAAAAATAGTTTGTTTAAGTAGTTAATTGTAACTTCCTCTAGGGTCACATGGCGGGGTGTTACATAAACCCATTAAAAATTAGCAAAAAATTCACCAATATTTGAAAGATGTTTTAAAAATGACCTCCAAAATTAGAACAATGTCTTGCCTTCACAATGCTAAGATCATTGTCTTATACCACTTGTAATAAAATAATTTTCACAAGAGAAGAATATCATATTAAATATACTAAAAATACTTGATAATAGCTGAGAATTATAAGCCACTTCGAGGGGAAAATCTCCAAATATATTTAATGAGAACACAATTCATAATTTCATGAAGAAACAAGACTCACTACCTCATATATATAAGCTACTTACTTTTGGGATATCACCTATGCCAATTTAGATAACCACATATAAAGCTTAGGATGACCTAAATAACTAAATAACAATATAATAATGAATATATGACTTAATTAATGTTAAGGTTGTCACAAGCTAACTATTTATAATCTTATGTATACTCTAATATTAAAGATGTAGCATAGAAATAAACTTATAAAACAATAATGTATCTCAAATTATAATAAAATAATATTTCTATACATACACAAACTTTGATGAAAGATTAGTTTTTCTTTAGTTTTTCTAATATTAATTCAACACAACTAAAGAAATTAAATCCTATATCTTTATTTTTTCATAATGAAATAATTACAATAATTTATTTTTTAAATTATAGTTAGAAACTTGAACATTCTTTATTATTGAATAAATATTAATTAAAAAAATTAAAATTATTAAATTAACTTTACTTATTTTTCAAAGGATAGTGGAAATTATCTAAAAGTAATTAAAACAAATGAATCTAAAAACACTACATAATTAATTCAACATCATAGAATGTCTATTTTAAATAAACAATTATCTTGATTTAATATTACTTATTTATTTCATACCTAAACAAGTGGATCATTTTAAGGTACTTTAGTGCTAGGACCTAATTCACCTTTTTGACACTTGAACCTATCACATAACATAATCTCACAACACATATCTAAGTAGAATTGTCAAATAATAATATATAATCAATCATAAAATAATTAAACATGCCAATTACCCAATTGCATTGTGCCAATCACATAAGAATAATATGAACTAAATCAACAATAACATGCATCATGAAAACAATTGTCCACATCCAAAGGCGCCATATAATAGAATAATCTATAATCGTAACCAAATATCTCAAAGGGACCAAAAATAAAGGATGTTACAAGACTCACATATTTAATCCATAACTTGTCCATATTTTCCCATATTCCCACTTATTATTCATTTATTATGTCCATCCATATTTTTTCGTATTCACATTTAATATTACATTTCAATCCCAACTTGATTCTACCACTTTTGTCTTTTAATGACCAAAATATAGTTTTTAGCTTTTTTGATAGTAGATTTTGAACCATAACTTAGAATTGTAACTTTTTATATTAGAAGTAGACTAAAAAATTTAAAGTGGGGTGCTCTCAAAATTTGACATATTGATCCTATGCATGCAAAATCAACCCCACACCTATGGATTTGATATTTGATATTTTAAAATTTAAATTTAAATTCTAGAAAACTCTAGGCCATTCCTTTCCTACTAAAGCCAACTAAACACATGTTTGTTTGATTTATTTCTATGTGATTATATTTTAAGGAATTCAACTACATTAAAACAACCATTCACATTTATCAAAGAAGAAAGCTAGAAAAATTCCATTGGTGTACTAAAAAAGGTGAAATTTTCATAATTATTCTACAACCATTTTCATGTTTGAATATTGTTGTTTTGAATTATTCACAAAACTATAAAGTTGGACTTTTATGAAGGTTTATCTAGGAGAATTCTTACCCTAGTGATCCAATGACCCTCTAATGATGTATTTTAATATTGTAAGACCTTAATATTTACAATAGGGGGGAAATCATGTGAAATATAGTCACATACTTAGCAATATTAGTTAAATGAGTTTATAGGGATACAAAAGTGATCTACAAAAACATACTTAATTTGAGTAAGATCCAAAATATGTAAAAATCTTCCCCACCATAACTGGATTGGAAAAAAAAATACTTGAACTATCCCTTATAAATCTATTTAGTAGTATTGATATAATAGAGGATGGAAGAAAAATTACATATGCATCCTAGCTATTCTAGATCCAATTCCACATTTTTTACAATTATTCACTTTAGCAAGTAGAGTATGAACTTTAGGCACTTCACAACATATTGAAATTAAAACCATAAGAGTTTTACCTTTAGTTTGATAGTCATTTCTATCATGGTGTGGTGTGGTGTACACAAAATACATTATCATTCAGTTCATGGAAATGATTTACTTGATAATGATGAAAAACATTTTCTTACATCTTCATATCTATGATATCTTGGAAATGAGAGTCCAGTAAAGGTTCTTTGACACTTGATTTATCCCACTTGATTGTATTGTATGAGGCATAAAGGGAATGTCATGTTAGTTAATGAACACTCTTCACACCTCACAAAGTAATGATTATGCCTCCATCTCACCTCCTTCACACCTTTGCATGTGACTCTATTTTGTTTCACAAGCTACTCACACATTAGATCCCCTTAAGAGATCAATACTTTCTCTTGCAAGCACAACAATGAGACTTATACCAATTCCTTTCGAGAAACCACTTATGGAAGACCAAGAGTCACAACTTAGAAATCCACTTATTTAGAAACCACCTCCACACTAGAAATGAATTATGGAAGATCAAGAGTCACAACTTAGAATTTCATATTTGATATCTCTTTTGGATTTGAACTTGGATCTTTAACCAATTAAACTGGACCCCTTAACATTTTTTTCCTTTACAAATAATGTATACATAATTAATTATCATTAGAAAAGGCTAAAAATCTTACTAATATAAAAATATTATTTCTTGATCTACAATGTTATGTCATTTGTGATTTTTCTTATAAAACTCAAGATAAAAAACAAATATATTCTTTTAAATGAAAATCTTTAACTAAATTATATTTTAAAATTTAACTAAAATTCTTAATTCAAAATTTGAGTGGTAAACCTACTTGTACATAATCTTCTTTTTCTTAATTATATTTTTAAATTTGATTGGTATCTTTTTTATATTAGATTGAAGAAAAAATTATTGAATCAATATTAATATACCCAAACAACCCAAAAGAATATTAATATACCCGTATTTTTGTTTGAATCTAATCTTAAAGAGTAGATACATTATCTATCCAATTTGTTATTCTACGAACCATCATGGCCAATTGATTATACATACATACTTAAAAGATTATACAAGGTGGAAATGGGGCATTGGAACAATAGAAAGATCTAGAATATGTATAAAATTTACTCAAGGTGGAAATGGTTCTATCTATGTAATAAAAATATATAAAGATAATATACTAGAAGCTAGGTAAATTGATTATACATGTTGTATAGTTATTGGTTTAAATTATATAAATAAATTTAATAATATTTTTTATTTGTAAAAGATATTTGTTTATATTTTTTTAATAATAATAATAAAAATAAAAAATAAAAAAATTATAAGTATTATATTAGAAATATATTGAGGTTATCATATAAGTTATATGGTCACTGATATATTAAGATTAGACAAATAATTCTAATTATATTTTTGTAATAAAAAGATCTTAAAGAAAATAATTAGTTAAGAAAATGATGTTTGTATTTTTATAATAATAAGAGGTGACATGAACAAAAAAATATCTAGAGATAACATATTTTGAATAAGTTAAATTGGTCTAACAAGTTGTATAGCTATTGGTCCACATTAGACAATAAACCTAACTATTTTTTTTATATGCATATTCTAAAGAAAAAAATCAATTAAGAAAGTGATGTTTGTACTTTTGTTATAACAAGAATCAATCTAAGACAAAAATATCTACATATGATATATTAAGAGCAAGTTGAAGTGAACATACAAGTTGCCCGATTATTGGTCTATTAAGACTAGAAAAACAACCTTAGCTCTATTATTTTTACTTACAAATCTTAAAAGAAACAATTGATTAAGATAATGATATCAATAGTTTTATATTAACAAGAAGTAGTACGTGTCAAAAATAATCTAGAAACAACATATTTAGAATAAGTTGAAGTGATCATACAAGTTATATGATCATTGGTCCACTAAAACTAGACAAAGAAACTTAACTATGTTTTTTATTTGCATATCTTAAGGAAAACAATTTGTCAAGAAAATGATGTTTATATTTTTTGTAATAATAAACACAATCTTGACCAAAAAAATCTATAAATAACATATTATAAATTGAAATGATCATACAAATTACATAATAATGAATCCACTGAAACTTGACAAACAACTTTAAATACATATCTTTATTTAATATTTAAAAAAAAATAGATGATGTTTATATGTTTATAATAACAAGAAGCAATCTAATAATTAAATGATGTTATTGTCTTCTAGAAAAGTGATTTTATTGACATAATAATTATATATGAGAACCCACGGTTTGTGGATATGAAGTTAGGCACATGGTATGTGGGCGCCTTTGAATATTACTTTCATATTAAGGTATGTAGACCACAAAATGAATTTATGGTCCATAATGGTCTTGGAGTTTGTAATGTTCATATTTAAAAAAATAAAATGATTGTGAGGAATATTTAATGTGTTACCTAATTTTTAATGACTAGACTTTTATTTGTTTGTTTAGGTAATTTAGTGATCTGAGAGATAAATTCTTTTAAATGGAAGGGTATGTTTAGTTGTGTAGAGAAATTGCATGTTTTTCTCCTTAAACCATGTTTAGGATAAATTTAATTATTACAATGAGATATTTTAATAAGTGGGAATATTAAATATGTTTAAATGGTTAGAATTTTAAATAATAAATATAAATATCTAGATTTTTATTTGATGTGAAATATGAAATTGTTGGATATTTTTCAATGATTTAATACTATTGTTGAAAATTAAGGTTTATTAGTATAATGGATTAGAGTTTATTAAAAATATTATTTTAGGTCATTTTAATGACTATGGAATTGATCTCACTAGCATAAATCTAAATTAGATTTATGAATCTAATTTCTACTATTCTTTTAAATTTTTAATCTTAGTTCACCACAAAATTCTCAAATTGATCTTCATATAATAACTTGGTTTGCATGCTCGGAGTTTATACATGACAAAGATAATTACCCTTTTATATCAAACCCCTATAAGAATTTTGACTTAATAGATTTTGAACAAGATTGAGGAAAATAAGTAGTTGTGTAGTATGTCCTAGGATGTTGTTGCAATGTTGAATATCAATAAATTTATTTTTAGGCTTGTGGTATGTGCTAGAAGGTGTTCAATTCATATTTTTGCTAACTATTCTAAATGAACTAGGGTTTATCCTTAAACACAACACCCTAGAATGTAATTTAATTTTTTCACACTTCAAGTTAGCTCATAATAGTCAATTGGGGAGAAAATAAATGGACAAAATTTTGATTTGATTTTTAAAATAAAGAGATCATTAATGTAATAGAAAAATTGGTTTAAATCGTTTATGCCATTGCAAACCTAATCTAAGATAAGAAGTAGATAAAAAAATGCAAGATCAAGTTATTTTCTAGCTTACACATTAAAAAAATTACACACTAATTATTGAATTAGGGACAAATGGATCAAGTGAGTCTAATAAAAATGAAGAAAATTCAAGGTATGCAATTTCTACAATTGATTTTACCCTCATTTGACTTGCACGTGAACTGCTAGAAGAATGTATGTCAAAATAAAATATAAATAATCAATAGAAAAGTAAAAATTCAAAACATTAATAAAAATTATGTAGATATAGAAATAGATGTTATCTTGATAATATGTTCCCTAACAATGAGTGTCTCAATTAAAAATTTATAAATGAAAAAAAATATATATCTAAATAAGTAGCATCAATAATCATTAGAAATAAGCATAAACATAAACAATAGATAAACAATAGATATTTATAAATAAAGTAAAGGGAATTTCCTATAAAACTAGATATTATACATGCAACTAATATGGTATGTTTAGCTAGATATTGCACTGCGAGCTAGAATGGTACTATACTTAGTAGCTAGATACTAAATAAAAATGATAATCCTTGCACTCAAATTTGAAAGAGTAGTTTTAGAAACATTATTTTCCTCTAATTATTTGCATGCATAAAATCTAATTAATATGGATGAGAATGGATAGTATGATATAAATAATGTAAATATCAATGACCATATAATAATATAATGATTTAATATAATGTAATATCATAATTTTTTAATAAAATATATGCTCTAACAACACAAGTAATGATAAGTATAAATATTTTCTAATGTTTATTTTAATGAGGGTAATAAAAGAGGTCATAGATTTTGGATATCAAATTTTGTATGTATAAAGAATTATGGGATCTATCTCATGATAATTGTTAGGAAAACCATTTTTAATTATAATATTTTAGTACAAAATATAGGATTGAATAATAGAGGCATGATAAATTATTATGAAAATAAAATTATAAGATTAAGCATTATAATTATTAGAGATCTCATACACACAATTATATGTTAATCATAATTAAGAAAATTATAATAAAAAATAATTAGAAAGCATAAGATATGTCATATGTGGGTAGAAATAAGATAGGTAAAAATCCTGATAATCTAAGAGGCCCTATGATCATCATAAATAAAGATCATGTCAATAAATCAAATAATTAAAAGAGTAATCATAAGATTCATAAACATGTGAGAATTCAATATAATAATGATAAGCATAGCATGAATAAATTGGATTAAAGTAAATATTAAAGATATCAAATTTTTACAATCCATATTGATTATTGCTAGATGATTTTTTTTTTATTGTGTAAGAGTTTTCTGCATCAACGTTTCGAATCACACTCTGTGATCCATCATGATAGTTGAGAGCTCAAGGAGAAAAAATGATAGCTTGCAGATCAAGAACTAGCTAAAAAGACCAAGGGGGATGAGGGAGAGAAGGGGGGCACAAAAACCGAAGACCAAGAAGCTACCAAATAGACTCCTATGGACCCAAAGGACAAATAGACACAAGAGAGACAAAAATTGAAGAAATCATAAAGGAAATAAAATTGTTCAAACAATAGAATTTCTAAATTCCTTAAGAAAAAGACAAAAAACAAAAACAAAAACAAAATTTAAAAGGGAACACTAAAGATAAACAATTAAAAACCCCATAATTAAGAGACAAAATAAATAAGATATATATACATAAACAAAAATATCAATAAATAAATAAAGAATACATATTAATTATTTGTTTATTTATAAGAACAAACACCCACACACCAAAATTTAAAGTAAATATTAAAGACAAAACTCATAAGATATATATAAAAAACAAAGAAATTAGAAATATATTAAAAACTAAAGACAAAATTCAAAAATGATATATTAATAACTATAATATAATAACAATAATATATAACAAATTACAAAATAATTACATAATATAATAACTATAATATATATATATATAAACAAACCAAAGCATCATTAAATAATTAATGAATATGTATTATTTATTTATTTATAAGAACCAACACCCACACACAAAAACATAAAATAAATATTAAAGACAAAGCTCCAATTAAGGTATAAGATATATATAAAAAATCAAGAAATTAGAAATATATTAAAAACTAAAGACAAAACTCAAATATAATATATTAATAACTATATGATCCTACAACCATGAAAAAGGATATGAAATAGTAATACATATGTAGAAGATAACCACAATATATGATCCTACAACCATCAAAAAGGATATGAATTAGTAATACATGCCAATAATATCATGTCAAAATGTACTTGGTAGAATGTATTAAGTGATATAAAAGAAAATCATTAACATCAATGTGTTCCTATAAAATTATCTTAATAGAGGTTTTTTTTTTAAATAAAAGATGTTAGACACATGTAAATATTATTAAAATAAAAAGTAAAATTTATAACAACAATCTTAAAAGAGACACTATCAAGTTATAGTAGAAAAAATGGAGGTGATAGTAACATAATAAACAGGCAAAAATTAAACACTAAAAGTAAGAAATAGAAAAATTTGTGCACTTCTTGATGAGTTCAAATTATTAGTGATTATTTGTAGAGGAAGGCTTGAGAAGGAAGAATATTTTATAGGAGAAAGAGGAACCGAAGCCATAGAAGATATCTCACCTATAAAAGAAACCATCTTTGAGCTAGGTAGAACTAAAGGAGAAATTTGTGCATGCAAGAGAAGTAATCTAATTGCTTTCAAGGTCTCCCTAACATAGGTCAATAAACCAATTTCAAATTGGATTCAATGAACATTAGTGGAAATATTGATAAATTGATAAATGAGCTCAAGTTAGTAGACATTATAAAATAATTTTCCTTGTAAATGGATAATGGTAATTTAAAGAGGAGTCTAATCTAAATGTCATTTTGGGGTTTTGGTATTTGCACCCTATTTTTGAAAAAATAAGAACCCATCATAAATGTGGGTAGATTTTATACCATGGGCATGGTGGGATAATGTCGCGTGTCATAAAAAAAAAATGGATCATTATTATGATTAAGATTATGCATTACAAATTAATTGGTAGGTTAAAAGTAGTTAAAGGGAAAAACCCTAATCTAATAGTCTTAGAGAGAAAATCATTAATATGATGAATGTATTCCATTATAAACCAATTGGTAGGTTAGAATTAGTCGAAGAGAAAAACTTACTCTAATCTCAAAGTATATAAAAGAGGGGTAGAGTGAAAAGGTAATTCATTGTATCTTGTACCTCTTTAAAAAGAGTTTTATATTATTAATGATGGTACAACACAAGAGACATATTGTACAAAAGTGGATAGAGTGCAATCCCTGGTTGATATTGGGGAAGCCTTGATCATGGCATGCCATTTTTTTTCTCATTTTGGTATTTTTTTCAATTTAGTTAGAATAACTTAAAAAATGTAAAAAAAAAAAAATTTGATATATATTTAACATCTAAAATATTAAGCCATTTTGTACAAAAGTGATCTTGTACTTTCATATTCAATCCATATATGATTGATACTTGTATATATGATATTAGACCTGAAAACTATCTATAATTATTTTTTACTTATCATCCTTTTCTAATATGTTATGATGTACTAATCCATCTCTTATTTTCATTTGAATGCAAAGGAATTTAGAGGTCTGAGAGGGGTGACCCCATAGTAGTGTGTCCCACTTATGGGATGAGCCACAAAAATAAGTTTAGGTAGGAAATAATTATTAAATACCTTCTAACGAAGGTGAAATTCCTAAAATGTGTAAATAGGATTCAAATTATGGTGTCATTGTGAATGGAGGAGGGAGGTTAAAATGAAGGATTTAAAAAAAAATCATGTTCATAAATCTTTGACTTCTTGGGGTTAAGGGAAATTATGTGTTGTCAACATCTCTCAATAACTTGTCGCAAGTGATTTATGTGATCTTTATGGCTTTTGGAAAAAAATGTTAAATCATCAAGATAAACAACTATGAACCTCCCCATCACAAAAGGCCAAGTCCATCACCCATTGAAACGTGGTGCCAACATTGATTAAACCAAATGGCATATTGTGATAAGAAAAACTACCCCATGGCATGGTGAAGGCAATTTTATGTTGGTCTTCCTCACTAACCTGCACCTGAATGTATCTTGAAAATCCATCCAACATAGATAGCATCTTGGATCCAGTCATCATTTGCAAAACTTCATCCATTATCGACAGGGGACTGTACTTATCCTTCAATGACGACTAGTTCATATTCTTGAAATCCACACAGATGTGGATTTCCCCATTATTTTTGAACTGGAATGATATTAGATATCCACATTAAATGGTGGATAGGAAATTTAATTCTTACATTAAGCATCTTTTGAATTTCTAAAAGAATAGTACCTAAAATTTTGGGATTTTACTACCTCTACTTCTACTTGTGAGGCAAGGATTCTACCTTTAGTGGAATTTCATGTTGTACCTCTTTAGGATGAAAAGACTTCAAGTCTTCATAAGAATGGGCTAGCACATCCATTTACTGCCACAATAACTCATCAAACTTATCTTTCTCATCAGGAATGCAACACTTGTTAATGTTCCCCATCTTAGGATCTTTTTTGATTCCCAAGTTGATTTGCTCAATTTCATTTAACAATTTAGAACTAGACAACTGTTATTTTTTGACATGGTGATCATGATTGTCAAAAAGTCTCTTGAGAGATACCAAACCCTTTGAGCTGAAAAAATTATTCACCCGTGTTTGGATCTATCTCAAAAATTGACACTCATGGAGGAGAGTCACTGTCTTCAAAATATAGCTCATTAAAAAAATTAGATTTCTCATGGAAAGCAATGATCTGATGATGATCATTGAAAATTTTCCAGTTATTTGAGTTATCTAGAACATTTGGAAAAAACACTAGCTCAATAGTATAGATAGAACCATGAAAGTCCTTATGTGGAATTAGGAGAGTAGCTGACACTGCTAAATAATTAGCTCTTTCATTGAACTCTCATGGAACTACAAAAATATCAAAAGTGTCAAAACACAATACAATCTCATACGAGATTGTGATTGTTCCTTAGTCTCTTATTTTTCATTTGATACAGGTTCCTCACTACAAACTACTAGTTTAGTATCACCTTGAGCATGGAGGTTTATGATCCCCTTTCTACATGCAACATCCATACCTAACAACAATGCTTCATATTCTGTAGTGTTTTTAGTGTTATCAAACTATAACTTAAAAGAGAAAGGGGAGATTTTCCCTTGTGGGGATACAAAAACAAGTCCCCCTCCTGAACCTATGGAAGAGCAACTTCCATTAAATTCAATAGTCCAAACATCATTTGGATCACCTAAATTGGCAGTTTCAAAATTTGAAACTTCTTCATATGAAGAAGTTTCACCGTCTGAAGAAGACATGCTATCTGAAGAAGATCCTCTTTTTAAAGAAGAAGATTCATCAATTTTGTACTCTTTTCATGATTTTTTATTTGAAGACTCATAATATTTTTCAATTTGCAAGTAGTATTTACCCATACCTGAAGACTCAAAAAGGATTTGAGCTCTTGGGTCATCAGATTTTGTTACAAAAAATTTAGATTCCCTTTCAGGAAGCAATTTTTGCATCGCACCCTTGATGGGTATTCTAGTCTGACATATTCTAGCCTTTGATATGTTCATATTAATTTCACCTCCTACATCCTTGTAGAAATTATTTCCTAGAAATATCCCATATGATGTAAGGACGTCAACTACTAAGACAGTCATTTTGATCTTCTTATCCGAGAATGCAACAAATGTAAACTATGCATCCTTAATTTTCCCTATCAAAGGCACTTGTTTATTCTCCATTGAAAAATAATGGACAAAATTTTTGGTTAGATTCAAACACAAAGTGGTAGCCACTTTGGTGATCATCGCATTATCAGATGCACCTAAATCAATAACACAACTACTTAGCTTCTAATCATTGTGTAACATGCCCATTGTTCTACTTAGTAATTCTCTAAGTTTTACCCACAAGTGAATATTTTACACATCTAAAAATATGAGCAATTAAATTTTCTTTTGTTTTCAATAATGAATGCACCATTTGAAACATAATCTTTCCAAACTTTTCTATTGCATAAACAAATAACCTTTTCAATAATAAAAGTATGATTTTGTTTTATATAAATATATTCAAGACAACATTTCTCATTTACATTTTCCATATAGATGGTGTGAATGGTGGTCCTAGACCTGCACAAACACAAAGAACAATCACATAATTAGTTCAATATGCAAGTTAGAAATAGCATTCTCTATGAAATCTATTTGAAACATGAAAATAAGAAATAATATGAAGAACACAATAAAAAAAAGCTATTAAATCCTATTTAAATGATCATACTCTCAATCCCATTGGGGAATTGGTGCCATTTTGATGTGGAAAATGGCCCTTTCCCAATTCCTTGCAAGCTTGATGATCAATGGTGAAGATTTGATGCTCTTTGGTGAAATTTCTCCATAATCTAGCTATGCCAATATGAAAAAGGGATAAAGATGGATGGATATTGCTCAAAAATTGAAGATAGTAATGTTGAATGAAGTTGTTGATCCAAACTTCAAATGAGAGCCTTCTATTTATATAAGAGAATGATGGAGAAAGAGGAAAAAGGGATGAATGTGGGACAAAAGACCAAACAATAGCAAAAGGCCACTTGTCAACATGTGAGTGGACAAAGGTGGAGCACATTTTGATGAATGTGCACATAAATGCTATTAGGTGGATATTTGAAATTGATGAAATGACAAGTTGGATGGAGAAAGAAATGGAGTTAGTGCCACTTGGCTCAAGGAAAAGGACATGTAAGAGGCTTTTAGTGCCTTGTTGGATGTACACACCCTTTTGGAGGGATTTTTGAATTTGAAGAATATTCCCTCTTTGATGTCATGTTGAGAGAAAATATGAAATTAATAAATCAAATAAAATGATTTACTTGTGCAAGTTGCAAAAGCTAGAGGATTTGAGGGATTAAGATTAAGATTAATCAAGATTTGATTAATTTAAAAGGAGATTATCTAATGTGACAATTTGATTTAGATTTTTGGACTGATTTATATCAAAGTTGAGAGGAATATAAATTTAGACTTAATTAAATAAAGATCAATTTATTTAATTAAAGAGAATGGTGTTAGTTTTAAATCAAATAAAGATAAATTTATTTAATTTAAATGAGATGAATTTAGAGATTAATTAAATAAAATGAATAATTTAATTAAAAGAGGGACTATAGGATTAACTAAACAAAATATTGTATTTAATTAATAGAAGATGATGACTTCATCAGAGGACAAGCTACTTGACGAGTCCAAAAAGGGTACAAGATGCTAAAAAAACATGCCAAGATACAAAAAAAATGATGCAAAATGACCCCTAGTTGGGTGAAAACGGGATCAAGGGTCCAAAACCCTAGTTGGATGGCTAAATAGGGTCAAAAAACCCTAACTTTCAAGCTTAAATAGGCCTTGAGGGGCCACTTCCAATTCATTTGCACATTCAACACTTTAGAGATTTAGCATTTTTTAGCTCTAACCACTATTTGAGATGGCACAACAAGTGCTTCCATGTCACGTTCCAGAGGGGGTGTGAGTGTACTAGCGGCTACCAAGTGCAGGACCACTGGTATGTGACCCTTACCTAACTCGTAGTTTCATTTTTTGTGCACATTAATTAGGGTCCAAAGTCAAATTGAGTCAAGCGACATTGTTTGGCACCGCTGAAAGTGTTAAATCAGCGCAGTGCAATTAGGAATTTAGGTTTAGGGTTCAAAGTGGCCCGTGGTCAAACTATGACACAATAACATAATTTGGACTTTAGAGGGTTCCAACAGTGCAATTTGGAAATTTCAAATAGCGACGCATTTGCAAACAACAACACATTTACTATTTCGGTCATGAAAACTCCAAATAGGATCTCGATTTTTTTTATGAAACTTGATGTTGTGACTTTATTGGTGTAGGAGGATGCGAATATTTTATAGTCATGAGAGCACAAGTCCCTAGTACTTAGAAAATTAGTCAGATTGCATGAGCTGCTCCAGGCGCACCTTGGGGCGATAGGGCTATGGTACGTCGCCTACGCACCTCCTATCTGAACACACTTGGGTACGATGACATCCCTAGTAGAGCTATGGAATAGTGAGATGTCATCATTTCACTTGCCTACAGGTGAGGTGACAGTGACTTTGGAGGATGTCTATTGCATTCTTCGATTGTCGATCCATGGAGAGCGATTTATCTATGACATGGATGTCGGAAGAGATGTCTTCTTTGATGTTATGGGACTTTATGAGATCATCTTTGATGAGGGATAGATTGAGATAGAGCGGTATAGGGGCTCAGTTCCCACCTTTTGATTGATTGTCATTGTGATCATCTCAAGCCTTGTGGCACCAGATCGGCATGATCAATACTTTAGTCTGAGATGGGGTCTTTCTTGGGAGTGAATTCTCCACTAGAGAGAGTGCTTTACATGGGGGCCAGTGATGCTGGCCTCACTTTATCATGATCTACACAATTTTTCCAACTTGAACAATAGAGCCATCGGGGCTAGAGTGACACTTTTGCACATCTAGGCCTAGGAGCACATTGCAGTGCTTCACCCATGAGTTACTCCAGTTGACATGGAGCCAGATGATCCTACAGTTTGGCAATACATAGGGGCCTTGCCATTTACACATATAGGAGTGATCGACATCCCTCACTAGAGGAGGGTGATTGACAAGATGACAATCTTTACTTGGAGGCCTCGGCTTGGTATGCTTGCTTGGTACGATGACATTCAACAACTCTTCTTTGAAATACAAGATAGACTTATGTAGGGCGGGGAGCATACGATGATAGAGCATTATCTGCTAGATCAGGTGGCCAAGTAGTTCAGAGATACACAGTATAGACCTGATGACCAATACATGGCCATATTTGCATGTACTACGAGGGAGACCACATGGGGTCAACCGATTCTAGCCAAGGATGCAGTTGCCTCATTCAGACAGTTGGTGGCCAAGCCATGGCCATATGACTAGGGGCAGGCATATGCAGGTGCTACATAGGCATAGATTAATTGGTTTAGGCCATCGGTTAGATTGATAGTGTATGGGGCAGCCTTACCATGGCAGAGAGCTAGGGGTAGGACAATAGGTCAGGGATGAGGGGGACTACCCCCTTACCAGGTAGAGCAGAGAGGCTAGAAGACACCACCCCATGACTATGAGAGAGATCAATAGCCTCAACAACCACCACAACCAGATGCCAGAGATGCCTAGATACAGTAGTTACAAGGGCAGGTATAGGGGCTACATCCACAGGTTCAGGCACTTACAGCTGAGAGGGACTAGGCTAGATAGTAGATTCAGGACCTCACCACAAAGAGGGATTAGACTAGGTCAGAGTGGGATCAAGAGGTGGGTAGGAGATGATAGTTAGAGAGTATGGCTACTACATCTCAAGGCAAGACAGTCTTGGCATGGATGTACCACGAGGCTTCCAGAGAGGCTAAGTATTATAGGCTACATTATTGACAAGTTGTACTAGCAAGGGCTTGAGTGCCAGAGTACTCTCAGTAGATTGGGATGAGATGGGATGAGGACCAGGCTAAGAGACAAGCGGGTGAGGGGAGCAGCCAACAGGTCTAGTTACCATGACATCTTTTTGATTAGCACTGGTCTTTGAGATCCACGAGCTTCATTTTTTATAGACCTATGGGCATTATATACTTGATTGATACACATACATTTGATCCTGATTTTGTACCATGACATTTTATTTTTTGGAGAGATATATATATGATTGATCGATTCATTTATGAGTTGTGTCCTATTTTATTTATGCATTATGGATGGATGCTTCTTTATGTATGATTTATGATATGCAGATGTTTATGGATGCACATGGTTATGAATGCATTTGTTTTTATATAAATCTATTCACTTTATGATGACGATGTGTTGATATGTGGATGTAAATATTTTTATATCCTTTTCACATATGATATGATGATGCATATATGGATGATATGATGATGAAAATGTATGGTTTATGATATCCTTAACAAACCTATATGATATCCTAAATGATAATGGTTTAGGGCTTGATTATGCGATATATGAAATGATATATAAATGCAATGTTTTTGTATGTTTCCTTATGCATTTATGATGGTGATATATGGATGTTATGATGTTTTTTATATGATCATGATATGTAAATGCAATGTAATAATGTGAAATGATTATGATGATGTTATGATATGAGATGACCTATGATATTTATGCAATGGATATGTTGTGCAATGATTATGATTATGCATTGTGATTTATGTGGATGCAATGGTATAAATGCAATGATATGAATGCAATTATTTCTTAAGATACTTAGAATAATAAATCTAGATTAGTCTTTGTAACTTAAGATGATAATGTAAGATGATGTGATATGAAATATTGTACTATTACATGCAATTTTATGATATAAAATAATGTACTATGACATGCAATGATATGATGACATGAAATGATTATGACATGATTTATGAAATGTAAATGATTATGATATGATGGTGATACGAGATGTGTGAATGTGATATGATATGCCTATGTGATGATTCATGTTTTTCAATGATTCATGAATGCAATGTTATGATATGAAATAATGTACTATGGCATGCAATGATTTGTAATGATATGTTGATGTGAAATGATTATGACATGATTTATGAAATGTAAATGATTATGATATGATAGTGATATTATTATGATGTGATATGCCTATGATATGAATAGCTATTGATCTGTAGCAATTTATGATGTGTAATGATTATGATGTGCTATGCAATGATGTGATGTGAAATGACTATGCAATGATATGTGATTGATTATGATATGCATGAATGCATTTAGAATATGAGGTGTATGTATGTTGATGATTTGTGGATGTAGGATGGATGCATTAGTGATGTTTTTGGTTAATTGTCATGGTACCATGTTAGCGTGAAGAGAAGAAAGAAAAAAGGAATGATGGCAAGAAGATCCAACAAGTCCATGATCTATGAGACTTCATTAGAGATGATGAATGATGATGATGTTTTTCCTATCAGGAATTGGGATTTTAAAAGGGCTTACTTACCTTATGTTTGATGACACACATAGACACAATGCGTCAGGGTATAAAGAACCAGGATGACGTTGAACCTAGTGTGATGGACTTTGACTCGACAATTAGATAGGAATACTCCTATTCACATCTGACATATGGAAAATGTGTTGTTAGAATAAGTGAATTAATTAAAATGTAAACTAACACACCAATGAGACATTAGATTGAAATAAACTGATTAAAAAGATAAAACAAACTCTATATAACAACTTCTTCAAATTTGTCCCATCGTCCTCTATCTCCAAGGATTTGATTAAAGTTACTGGCTCTTAGTTGTGTAAGCAGTAGCTTGTTGAAATGACAACTTAGGAGAATGAGATTGATTGAAAATGCATGTCCATTGTTAATGATTTAAGCTATGAACTTGAAATGCTAATTCGAATGCAACTATAGTAACTATGCATGAAATCTAGGATGAAATCTACTTACGAGAAGGTTGTATTTATAGATTTTTGAAAGGCAAGAATCTAGTTGGCGGAGATCAATGGTTGAAATTCAAACTTGTCAAGATGAACGGTGAGAGATTAAGAAGTTGAGAGAAAGGTGGAAGGTTGAGAGGAAAGTGGAAGAATGTTTTCAACCCACAAAACCATCCTCATTCAAAAATGGAGACAAACATGGCATTTATCTTTTCATTTATGAAAATTAGTTGAAAGTTAAGGATAATTGCTAATTAAATAAATAAATTTATTTAATTTCTTGGGACAATGAATTTAGAAGCTTCCACAATTAAATAATTAATATTTAATTATGTGTAAAAAGTGAAAAAGATAAGTAATTAAATATTTTACAATATTTAATTAAGTGGGGTGAAAAAGATATTAAATATATAATATTTAAATATGAAATGAAGGATGAATATTCCACTGTTTGAATTTAAATGTTCAAACTTAAAAATAAAATGATAATCAAATAAATGAGTTATGAAATTTATTTAATTTAATTAAGAGGAAAATAGCAATAATTAAATAAACTTATTTATTTAATTAAACTAGAAGAACTGAAAAAATGAACAATATAAATAAATAATTAAATTTATTTATATGTAGATGACTTTAGAATATTAATTAAATACTTCATATTTAATTAATTAACAGGGTCGAATAATCATGACCATTTTTAGATGTGTACAGAAACCTTACTAAGATGTACTTCAGATATTTCAAACATCTCAGAACAAAATATGTAAGGTAAAATGTAATACCCCTCCGTTTTGCTTCTCGTTTCATGTTATTTTATGCTTTGATTGGATTGCAGCTACTTTGATACTGGACACATTTTTATTATGATGTTTTGATCGCTACTCTTGAGCGACAACTATTATTGTGTGATGTGATTATCTGATTTTATTTCACATGCTTTGATGAATTAATGATGTCAGTAGAATTGTCATGAGATTATTTATGTGAGTTTTGTTTATGACGTTAGTGTCAGTCTTTGATGAGTGTATTGGTGAAGAAGACGGGTTCGCATCACTCGCTTGCGAGCGCCCTGCGAATCCGAGATTTCTTCTTCACGGTGTGAATTATATGCTGGATATATTATGTTGTTTACTTGATTTCAGGTTGCAGGTACATGACATCGACTCCACTTGGTTTCACAGGTTTGAGCGTGTCGATCCAATGGTTAATTTGAATGGGAGATAGTAGCTTGGTAACATGTGTCAGGCCTACACCCTAGCCTTAGTGTGTCGTCAGTCTTGATTATTGAGTCATGTTGTATCTTATTTGATGTTAGGTAATGTTTTGAAAAGTGTTGACTTATTAAATAGTTCTTTTAGAAAATTGCATTGGTTGGAAGAGATGTTTATTTTTATATTGTATTAATGTTATGCTTATTGGTTATATTTAAAATTTTCATTGAAATTAAACTTAAATTACTTGATTAATTAAATTTAAATCTCAAGGGATTAAATTTAATTATTAAATAATTGTAAGTAAGTTAATTAAAGTTAAATTATTTAATTTATTAAATTTAAATCTCAAGGGATTAAATTTAATTATTAAATAATTGTAAGTAAGTGAATTAAAGTTAAATTATTTAATTTATTAAATTTAAATCTCAAGGGATTGGATTTAGTTATTAAATAATTTAATAATAATTAAGTAAGTATATTTGATTGATAAATTAAATTAAATCAAAAGGGGATTTATAAGAAATTGAAATTTTACTTTAAAGTCAAAATTAGGACCTTCCAAAAAGGGGAAATGAAATTAATATCTAAATTCAATTTCTTGCATTGAATGTGAATTAGGGTTGCATTAGGTTATTTTGGAGTTTTGAGGAAATGATGTTTTATAAGATTAGGGCAGAAATGTTTGGGGATTCTTCTTCCTTCCTTTTTTTACAGGCATGAAAATTTTGGAGAGAGTTTGCACATGAAAGATTTTGGAAGTATTTTCTGTTGGGAGAATTAAATTGAAAGGAGAGAAAATTTTGTGAAGAAGGTGGAGCTATTGGATCAAAGCTAGCTGGAAATTCATTGCATTATTGAAAAGGAATTGTGAAGATTTTAAGGGAAGCTCTGCATCAAGAATCTTGGCTATTTCCTGTGGCTTCAAATAACCAGGTTTTCTTTTATTTCTTTGATTTATTGTTCCTAGTTTAATCTATTTTTCTAAATGATAAGAAATTGCAAATGGGCGATTTATTTGAAACCCTAGGTTGAACTTCAACATTTTGGTATTCAGATTTGTTTTCTCAAAACACAAACCCTTTTAGAAAATTCTGTTGAAAAAACTCAAAACAATGTATTACTTGTCCTTTGTTTAAATTATTTGAAAACATGGAAGGATGGCTTCTTTTGGTTTTCAGTTTTTAAATTTCTTGAACATGAGATGTCTATTGTTGTCAATTTTATTACTGGTTTTAAATTTATTTCTTCAATTTCACCAGTAAAATTAATTCTAAAAAAAAAATATATATATGTAAATATACATTACATATATCATATTTTAGATATGATATGTATAATCTATATTTACATATATATATAATTTTAGTTTTATTGTGTTGTTAAATTCTTGTAAAATATCGCCGTACGGCGACTGGTCGTAATTCGTACTGCGTACGAATATGGGTCTGGAAATTTTGTTTTAAAAACAAAATATTTTATGTGTGGGGGGGGTTCGGCCCCCCACTGTTATTTTTTGTTGTACTATTGGGTATGTAGTACCCACTGGGCAGTGCGCCCACCACATGGGGGGACGCACTGTCCCGTGGGGACTGCGGCCCCCTTTATTACTGCCAGTCGCTGTACTTAAAGTACAGTTGGCGCAGTGCGTGGGGTCTGCGGACTGCGGACAGTGACGCAGGGTACGGGTACCGTCTGTCGGACGGGTACCGTCCGACCCTGCCATCTTTTTTTTAATTTTCGTTTTTCTTTTTAATTTTTAATTTTTTAATTTTTTTGTTTTTTGGTTATTGAAATTCGGTTTTTTAAATTTTTATTTAATTTTAATTTTGTTTTAATATTTTTTTAATATAATATTTAATTTATATATATATTATATATATGTTTTTTTTAATATTATATATAAATATATATAATATTTAATAGATATATATTATGTATATAATTAATATTATATATTAATTTATTTAACTTTATTAAATTTTTTTTTTATATAGTTTGAATTGCTGGATTAAAATGTGAATAGGAGTTGTATTTTAATAGCGAATATTAGTTTTAATATAAGATGTTTTTGCTTGTTGAAATTCATATTTAATACCTTGTTAAACATAGGAATATGCAACGACTTAGACAACTAATTATAGTTGAATTTATTATTGCTCATGATTTGATTAAGTTGCGGAGATTATTTATTTAATGGAAAATTATTGCTCAATGAAAATTCTAGAATGGTATTATTCTATTTCCTGTGAGAAGCATTAGTTAGGAACATGGTTTTAGGATAACCAAATGTAGTATTTTTCATTGCCAATGCATGATTATATGGATTCTCTTTTAATGATTATTTTGTGAATGAGTGTTGAGTTTTGGATTGTAAAGTCTTCCAGTAAATGTGGGTCATTCCCTTGTTAAGTTATTGTTTTGGATTTTCCCTTGGGTAGTGTTACAAGTATTTAGTTTCCTCCTAGTGTTGGAGTGGATTTCTTTGTGGTTGCCTCCTAGGATAGGAGAAAGCATGTTGGTTCAGTTCTGTAACACTTGAGTAACCCTTGGAGTTAGATTGTGTAGTGTGTTATCCAATTAGAAGAGTGGCTTTTGTTAGGGGCCGGAGCCCAAAGAGGTAAACCGGGAAACCTTCAGAAGTGATTTTAACAACTGAGAACTAAAGTAAATGTACTTAGAGGATTAGGATGTAGTTCACATTAATCAAGATAAATTAACCTCACTCATAGACACAAGGGTTTGTTTAGACTTGGGGTGCGTGAGAAGGCCTGGAATGGCAAGATCACTATCTTGTCCTTATGAGAGGTAGTTGGTTCCACTTGAGTGAGTATAAGTGTCGGGATTCGGTTGAGGCCACCAGGATTACCGGAGCCTATGAAGAATGCCCAGAGGATATCTCATGACAAACCTTACGATGACACTCTGTCTAGGATAACACTGTGTTATGTTGTGCGTATGGTTTCTTTAGCACACTTGATTATAATATGTCTGGAAGCAATGTAACCATGATTAGAGTTAGACTTATATTGTGCATATGTGTGGTTGAGTCAGCTTGTATCAGTGAGTCTGCCTTTGGTTTGAGGTAGTAGGCTTCTCATCCATGTTACTTTGTTACTATCTCCTAGCATGGGGGTGGGCCTTCAAGTACCACATGGTTGGGTGGAACATGCACCAAAACCGTTGGGTCCCCTTGATCTTCAGTACTTGGTGGCGAGACATCTAGATGGACAGCTCGCAGTTCTTACTTTTATTTCTTGTACTTTGTATTTCAAATTGTAATGATATTGATTTACGCCTCTTGTGTTATGAGGTGGACCTTGTAATGATCATACTTATGTATTTTGACTCATTCCGAGAATGAGGATTGTAATAGATTTATGTAATAGAATTATGTAATGGATGCTTCATTTATATCTCGTATCTTTTTATGTTGTTGAATGTTATTACTTGAGTTATTTATTTTCAATGTAATTTAGATGTTGTATGTTAATGGGGATTTAAGTAATCTCAGTTATGTAACCCTCGGGGACGTTGTCAATTATAGTTGAACATGTGGGTTTAATTCACTTCTTTTAAAAAAAAAAATTTAGTACACTTGTTTAGTGAATTGAAATTTCCTCTAGGGTTGCATGGCGGGGCATTACATAAAACCTAACAATGTAATAGTCAACAAGCTATTTGAAACACCTTCCATACACACCTAATCAAGCAAGTATCCACCAAGGTTATATTACAAGAATATCCAACAAGAACGATAGATAAAAAAATAATGATCGTTTCCCCATTCCTTTCTCTCTAAATCTTTTTGTTTAGACATCATCGAGAGGTCATTGGAATGAGTGCAATAAGATAAATCAAAAGACAAAGACTAAGTACACAAACAAGCTAATGTTCTTCATACCGCTAACCAAGACTAAACTACGGTGATACCTAATGTTGATGTCAATTGTAGGAAGGATGCATCCTAGGACATGATGTTATCAGATGATTTTTGGATTTGATTGGATGATAAGCTATTAATACAAAGAGTTGACCAAGTTGTTTACCTACTGACCTAGACTTGAGACTTTGACGATTGGGTTTTCACTTTTGGACCTGCTAGACTTGTTTTTTATTGTTTCACCAAAAGTTGAGGTTGATGATGATTTATTTTGAGTAATGTTTATTTCGGGTGAAAGCGAGATGAGATGGATGAATTTTTTCTAATATTTATATTTTTTTAGTGTTTTTTGAATGTTTTGAGGTTGTTTTGGTATTTCCAAGATGTTTTACAAATGTTTTGATTTTTGAATTTTCCAATGTTTTTGTGTTTTTGATATTTTGACCAAGAACCTAACCTAAAGACCTATCCTAGGGGTCTCTGGGGCTGATCAAATATTAGCCTTGCCTACATTATACGCATAGAGACCATGTAGTTCGACTAACACAGACTCATTTATTGATGAACAAATGGATTGTTAGTTCATTATGATGAACTCCTAAAGGATTGACCTAAGTGTCTTGGGGGACAAATCAAAGATTAGCCTTGCCTAAGTTCAAGGTCAGAGATGATGTAGTTCGATGGGATGACTCTATATTTTTTGAATTTTTTGGATTTTTGACATGTTTTTGGATTTTTGATATGTTTTGGATGTTTTTGGTTTTTTTGATTTTACAAATGTTTTTGGATTTTTTGATTTTAAGGAAGACTTCAAGGATATACACGAATCTAATCTGATGTAGGTAAAATAGCATGCCCCCAACATGGTGCGATAGACTACTTTGATATAAGTAGGACAAACTGACCCAGGGTGGAACATGATACGGACACAGGATCAAACTATGATGTGGATGCAAATGAGTGATCGAGGGGGACATGAAAGTGCAATGGATGAATGAAAGTGTGATGGATGATGCAAAACAAGCTATGAAGATCCTGGTGGATGGAAGATACTTTATTTACACAAGGCACATGTTTTCCAGGTTTTCACCAAGGTACTTTCCCAAAGCGCCACAAAAGTGGTTTTCAGTAGAGGACAATTTTTATTTTTACTATTTTGCATCCTTTTTCTAATTTTTTTGGATTTTTTTTATTTTTTGATTTTTTGCATTTTTGGTTTTACCCTTAAGAGATCAAGCATAAAAAAATTTGAGATGAGATTTATTCATGGGTTCCTATAGAGGCTCCCCTTCAGGCGTTGATAGTGGATATGCCTTGGACTTGTAGCTTGTTGTGATGATGAAAGGTCCCAACCAATTGGGTTCAAACTTGCCCTTGCTATCCAAATTTGGTACATTTTTCTAGTTCACCTTTAATACGAACTCTCCTATTTGGAAGGTCTAACTCTTGATCTTCTTTTTGTAACTCTGCTTGAGACAGTTTTGGTAGACTTGTAAATGGTTTAAGGCATACATGCATCTCTCATCCACTAGTTCCAGCTCGTTTAATCATGAAACACGATATTCTTCATCTGTAATGAGGTTCTATAGTGATATTCTTAGGGATGGGAGCTCGATCTCAATGGGGAGGATGATTTCTGATCCGTAGACCAAGGAGAAAGGGGTTGCACCTGTTGGTGTGTGGATGCTTGTTTGGTAGGCCCATATGTCAGGATTCAACTGCAAGTTCCAGTCACAACCAGCTTCATTAATTATCTTTTTGAGGATTCTTAAGATGGTTTTATTTGTAGCCTTGGCTTGGTCATTACCCGAGGGGTAGTATGGAGTAGAAATACAATGTTGGATATTAAATTTTTGGCATAGGTCTCAGACATCCTAGATTTTGAAGGGTGTCTCATTATTTGAGATAATGGCTTGAGGGACATCATATCGGCAAATAAGGTAGTTCAAGATTAACTTGAAAATTTTCTTTCTTATAATATAGGTCATTGGTATGGCCTCTACACACTTTGTGAAGTATTTCATGGCGGTAATGATGAGCTTATGTCCACAAGATGAGGTGGAGGTGAATTTTCCAATGAGATCGAGCCCCCATTGTGAAAAGGGACAAGGTGTTACAATTGGGTGGAACTCCTCAGTTGGTGCATAGATAAGGTCCCCATGTTGTTGGCATTGCAAGCACTTCTTAACATATTTGAAGGCTTTCTTCTCCATTGTTGGCCAATAGTTCCTCGTTCTCAACAAATTCTTGACCAAGGTCATACTACTCAAATGTGAACCACAGATGCCATTATGTACCTCTGTTAAAGCAGTCAAAGCTTCCTCAGCATTTAAGCATCATAAAAAGGGTTCCCTCAAGACTCCTACAATATAGCATGTCCCCTAGGATAACAAAATGGGTTGACTTCTTGATAAAGTTTTTCTTAAGGTTTAGAGTGATATCAATAGGGAGGACTCCTATTCTTAGATAAGTGTATATGTCATGATACCATGAGTTACCAGGACAAATGATTTCACACACAAATTCAGACTCCGGTACCTCGAATGCTGGTACGAGAAGCTGCTCTACAAGGAATTCTTGCTTTGGGACATTGTGCGGGATCTCCAGTAGTGATCCAATCATTGCCATGGCATCTTCTACTCTGTTATTTGCCCTTGGTATTTGCTAAAAAATGATGTCAATGAAGAATTCTTTGAGACTTGTTGGTGTTTAAAATAGCAACCCAACTAGGCTTTGAAATTCTCTAAGAGGTAGCCAACCTCTATATTGAAGAACAACAAAGACTAGTGGCCAACTGACAAGATTCAGTCAAAGACTGACATCTCCTACACTTCTAGCTCTACAGGACCAAGGTGGGTAAACCTAAACAATGCTCACAACTTAACTCATTCATACATAGACATTGTTTTATAAAATAGATAATTCCCAATGCAAATACACTAAGGGGAGCATTGACTACCTTGAACTTGGCTAAATTCTCAGCAACTCAACCCTCTCTCAGCCATTGGAAAGCAGGACATACAATAACACAATAAGATTAAAAATGATTTTGCAATTAATATTGTTTCTGAGATGCACAAAACTACATAAAAGATCAGTGCCTCTTCTAGGCCATGGAGTCAAACACATAAAATGAATTCTCCAGCAAACAGTCTTCAACCAGTGGATTTATCTTGCTAATGCTTTGCATTAACTGTTAGTGACTTGCACCAACAATCCTTCTCTTGATATCAATCAGATTC
Source organism: Sequoiadendron giganteum (assembly GCA_007115665.2). Lineage (NCBI taxonomy): Eukaryota > Viridiplantae > Streptophyta > Pinopsida > Cupressales > Cupressaceae > Sequoiadendron > Sequoiadendron giganteum. The sequence goes on along the minus strand of CM021104.1, from coordinate 209,535,331 downwards.
TTCTTATTAAATCCCATCTGCACACCTAAAATCATAATCACCTGCTCAAAGCATTCTAACCATTTCTTTGAAATGGAACAATGAACAAACAAAACAATCTCATGAAACTTGAGATGATAAATTCAAAGACACTTTTTATTATTGAATTTACATGACTGAAAGTGTACAAATGTGGAGAAAATATGATGACATTCATGAATGTGAAAGCACTTCATGATGTTAATTGCATAAACTGGCTGTATTTACTCTTGAATTCATAAAATTACAACTTACAGACTCAAACAATGACTCATAAATACAAATTTCTATCTACCCAGTCCCATAGAAAAACTCATAACCTTATCTCAGAACCCTCTACAAAGAGAGAATAAAATAAGATATAGAAGAATGAAGGCATCCCTAAAATTGATCCGAAAATGCCATCTGGAATCTTCATTCACAGTTGATCAATCTGAAAAGAAGCTAAAAATATCTGGAACAACTTCTCTCCTCTCTCTGTAACAAATTTATTCTCTCAAAACTACCTCTGCTCATCATTGCCCAACAACAAAAAATCTGTCCATGTGGAGATTCTCATCATTTTATCCAGTTGCTCAAAATATCTCTTCTCGTGCAAACCCTGTTTCTATTTTATGCTCTTTGCTGCATTTTACTCCTTCATTTACTCACTGTAGCTTACATGTATATTCATACTATGTTTTAAATGTTTTATTTTAAAACATTCTCCCATTTTCATGTGCCTAGCACAAAGTCTTATATAAAGTGAATAAATTTATATTTCCAATGCTTTCCTTTGTTGCAGTTTATATTTAATCATTTAGTGAATATTGAATTCACTTCATTAAAATTTCCTCCATGCACTTTCACATTTATTTTAAAATGTTTTCCTAGCAAGCATTTTTAAAATATCTTTGTCTATGCTTTCGCGTTTCTCATATTTAAAAGATTAGACTTGTAAATGTGAAAATTTACAATTCTTTTCATGTCCCTTTTACTTCACTTTACATTTTAAATAAATTGCCCATTTTAACATATGAAAACACTTTGATATTTAAAATTTTACCTTTTTCCTCCAAAATTTCTCCTGAGCCCACCTCCGTTTTAACCGCACACTATGCAATCATTTGAAATTTTAATTAAAAATCTCCCAAAAACGGGCTCCTCCCATGCTTGCATACCTCGCACTCATTTTGGCAGTACCATCACAAGTCTCGCGAGGTCCACGAGAATCGGTTGAAATGCCCTAACTTTTGCATTTTCTATGTTTTACATTCATGGCAGCATCCTTTGGCATGGGTATCCGTTTCCTCTATTCTCTGTTGCTTCGTGCCTCCCCTACTGGCGTGGGCTTCCATTGCTGGCCGCATGAGCCTCCTCAAGGCTCAATGCCTTAATGGATGCATTTACCTTGCTCCCGATTTCTCCCTGGCCATGCTCTAATTGAAAGTTTCAAAGCTCATCTCCATTGCATTTGGCTGAGTTTCTAAAGCATATTCAATAACTCCATTTAGGTGTTATGCAGCAATGGTGGCACTCCCAAAGATAACACATGAAGATTTAGACAACCAAATTTTGCTACATTCCTTTTACACAAATTTCACCACCATTTGCATTGTAATGCTCTTGAGAATGAGTTTGTCATTTTAAAATAGGGCTCCCTTCAACCTTTGGTAACATCATAAAACTCCTCATTGGAAAGGTGGAACATAGACATCTTAAATCTTAATCTTTAAAAACTTCCATGGTTGTATGCTTGCAAGCAATTTAAATTTAATATCCACCTCACAATAATCAATTGCATTCTCAAACTTCAGAGACAAGCACTAGTGCATACAATAGATAATAATCTTTTCCTTGTCAATCCATCACCATATACTGCCCTCACAACCTTGACTGCAATATTCTATTTGACGAACGCCACAACAATGCAAAGCATGTCGGGCCCCAAGTGGCCCGACTAAAAAAAAAATCATTTTGAAACAAACTTCACCCTCAAACAATCTGATACTGCCTTTTGAATTCTTCAGAAATTGAAAAATGAATTGGGTCTTCATCAAAAACTATTTTCTGTCCCATTTGGAAAAAGTGCAAAATAGGCTAGGTTGACTCAGGAATCGATCTGAGAAACTGGTCAAACGACCTCGTGAAATCATAAAAAATTGTAAGCACATAGTCATTTGACCCAAAAGTATAATACAAAAGACGGTTCAGAGAAAAAGATCACGAGGAATCGGATATTAATCATCAAAGTTGCCCAACTGAACCTTTCTTAAACAACAGTTGTTCTAAACCAATTTAACACACCCGACTGCTAATTTGTAAACATAGAAAATCAACCCCTGATGAGCTACCATCAGACACAATGGAACATTAAGGTATCCTAAGCATGTGTGCAAAAGGAATTTCTTTGAAACATCACCGATCAAAAGTTATTAATGGTCAAAGTTGGCCTCTCAGAAAGGTTGTCAGGAATGCAGATGCAAATCAGATTATGAAGTTCTGAAAACTGACACCCGAGTTCCTTTAGGTGTGGAGAATACGGAACAACATTCGTTTTGGCATGAAAGTGAACTGGTTGTGAAATCCAAGCTCAAACAGGAAGCAACTCTGCAAAACAAACAGTTTGCAAACAACATAATAGTGTAAAAACCCACCAACTTCACTTTTCAAAACTCTATCAAAACTTATCACTGGAAGCTGAAAATTGACATGCCTTCTCACATAGGTCAAATAAATATGTCTGCAACTGGGTTTTGCATGAAAGTCAACAGACTTTAAATTATAAGCCTCCAAAGTGGGTCAATCAAGACTGATTTATCAGGTGCACTTCTGAAAGTGCAGAGGCAAAAATTTGTAATAAGCATCTCAAATTCGCAAAATTTGAGAGTGCCATCAAGACTTTCCATCAGTTCCTTGTATGGATTCAACTTTTCATCCTTTGTTTGATACTCATCATTTACCTGGTTGATTACGAGCTGTGAGTCTCCGTAGACCTTAAGTGCCATGATCTACCACTATACTGCAATTCTCAGCCCTATGACAAGAGCCTCATATTCTATGATGTTTTTTGTGCACGGGAATGACAACTTGTATGATTTAGGTATGCAATCCCCTTGTGGTGTAATGAAGAAGACTTTGGCTCCTGACCCATGTTGTGTGTAGGATCCACAAAAATACATTTTCTAGTGATTTGTTATGCTTACGTTAAAGATGGACTTGTCAAGGAATTCTGATACAAGTGGGTTCTCTGAATACATTGGTGCTTCTACCAACTGATCTATAATTGCTTATCCCTTAATGGCCTTCTATTCCACATACTCAATGTCGTGCTCTATCAGGATCATAACCCATTTAGTCATTCACCCTATGAGCGTTGCTTTAGAAATCAGATATTTGAGAGGGTTTATCTTGGCAATGAGTTTTATCCGATGTGCCAACATATAGTGTCTAACTTTTTGTGCTACAAACACAACTGCTAAGTAGTCCTTCTCAATGGATGTGTAATTCATCTCATGTCCCACCATGGTTCTACTAATGTAGTAGATAGCTCTCTCCTTCCCATTTTCATCATGGTGTGCTAAGTGAGTGCCAAGGGTTGCTATTGTTGCTAATATATACATGATCAAGGGTTTTCCAGGAATTGGTGACATAAGAACTAGTGGTGTGAGAAACTACTCCTTGATCTTGTTGAGCACCTAGTCACAATTCTCATCCCATGTGTATGCTACCCCCTTGTGGAGTAGATGAGAATATGGGATTGCCTTATTTTCTAATTGTGCGATGAATCGACAAATGGACTGGAGTCTTCCTTGTAAACCCCTTAATTGTTTTAATGTCCTTGGTGCTTCCATCTCAAGGATTTCCTTAACCTTGGTAGGATCTATCTCAATCCCTCTCATTGACATAATGTACCCTAGGAGCTTTCCTGATTGTACCCCAAAGTCATGCTTCTTAGGATTAAGTCTAACTCGATATTCTTCTAGCCTATCAAAGATGGAGCTCAGTGCTGATATACGATCTCATCATTTTCTTGACTTGGCTAGTATGTTTTCCACATAGTCTTCCCCAATTTTGTGAATCATATCATGGAAGATCAGTAGCATGGCCCTTTGATAGGTAGCTCATGTGTTCTTTAGCCCAAATGCCATTGTGTTCCAATAGTATGTTCCCCATGAACAATTGAAAGTTTTCTTGTATTGATCTTCTTTGGCTATCATGATTTGGTTGTATCCTGAGAATCTATCCATTGGTGATATCATTTCATGTCCTACCGTCATATCTATTTTTGGGAGAGGGAAGTCATCTCTTATACGTGCTTTGTTTTGATCCCTAAAGTCAGTGCAGATGTGGATGCCCCCAGTGGGCTTTGAAACAAGTACAAGATTTGAAACCCACTCTAGATAGTCAATTGGCCATATGAAACCAACATCTAGGAGTTTTTTTAATTCCATTTTGACCAACAGTGTGATCTATGGGTGCATTTTCCTCATCTTTGGTTTTACTGGATTCGCCTCTAGATATACAGCTAGATGATGCACCACAAATTTTGGATCAAGACCAGGCATGTCAACGTAGGTCCATGCAAATTTCACATTTCTTTCCCTTAGGAAGGAAGCTAGGAGCTCTTGTTCTTTGGTCAGAAGTGACTATGTATAGAATGTTATATGTGGTGTCACCTGAGTTCCTAAGTTGACGGGATTGCATTTTTCTACTAAGACTCCTGACTTCTCTTGATAAATAGCACTGAGAGGAAGATTGAAACCCCCATCCTCTGGCACCTCAGAGAAGTTTTCACCATTGGATGTGTCCTTCGTTTTTAGTTTTTTTGGGTTTGAACGTGCCACAGTGTGGTTTTCACTTAAAGACCTAAAGATTATTCTCAAATTTTCACTTTTGCTACTGAGGGATTCAATCGTCTCCCCGTAATAAGCATGTGTGTCCAGTTTAATGTTGAATCCAAATTTTTGATCTCCACAAGGTATATTATCTCATAGTCCCTTGAATTTTGAGAACGCCTCATCATTTTTTAATGTGTCTAACATTGGCGATCCTCATTGGTCGTAGTTTATGAGTTGGGGATACACTAGTTTTAACTCATGGGTTTAGTTGTTTGACTCAAAGGATACAACGGAAATCATGAATAAGGAGGATTCTTCAAACAACATAGGTAGGTCAGCAATGGTGTCCTCGTCACTATCACTCCCACATACCACAATTATGTCAAAGGTAAATTTTTCTAAGGGTAGACCTGTGGATACTGGTAAATGAAGGGGAGTTTTAACTACTTTAACAAGGGGAATTTTGCCACGTATGGTTATACTCAGAGGGGTACATCCAAGGCCAAGGTTTTTTATGTGCTTCTCAGCAATGATGGGTTCTAATCGATCATTGTTATTTTTTCCAAGGCTTTCATTCTTATTATATCCCATGCTCAACATTAATTGAATTCCTCTATTAGCATCATCCATATGAAGGGTTGGTATAGGTCTTTCATCTTGATAGAGGGGAATAGATATATCTCTTTCATCCACCACTTCTTGGCCTAGATCTCCCCAACTTCTGAATTAGGAGGGATATTCTCTAAAGGTTTGAGATGTTTTATTGGAAAGTTGTGGTTGTCCATGGGATCTAGGGAATTGAGGTAACTCCCCTACCACAAAGGCTCCCTTCTTCATTTTGTAATCTCCACACCCGTTGTCTTGGATAATGACTTTGATATTAGATATGTCAAGAATGGTGAGTGTCTTTGTCCTAGAAGTGGAGGCTATGGTGGATGGATCTATATACATAGTTGAAGGGCCTTTATCATTTTTTGGCACTTGTGGGACTTTTTAATACTTGGCTTCCAATTTTTCGCAATAGGCAAAGGGCTCAGGATCACCATGAATTGTGACCTCTTGGTTCTCATAGGGGAATTTAACAGATTGGTAAAATGTGGATGCAATAGCTTCATCCCATGGATCCATGGGCACCCTAGGAGAATTTTGTAAGGAAGGTCAAGATCAAGAACTTGGCAAGTAGTTTCCATTATGGTTGGTCCTACTTGGATGGCAAGTTGAATAGTGCCTTGAGACACTCTATCTTGATCATCATAAGTTCGGATGGTGATACCTTTTCCTTTTTCAATCGCATCTTCAAAAAATCTCAGATTCTTTATTAACTTGAGGGAACAAATATTCAACCCTACACCTCCATCCACCAAGACCCGTTTGACTTTATTCTTATGGATGAAGACTTCAAGATGAAGTGTGTGATTGTGAGATGGTTGGGCGGGGAGATCTTATTCAGAGAATGAGAGGAGATGTGGCATGGTGATGTTTCTGACCATAGCTTGGAATTGATCCACATCAAGGTCAGTGGGTAAAGAAGACTTGGCAAGGGCTTCTTCTAAAATCTCCCTATGTGCAGGGAAAATTTTCAGCGACTCCATGATGGAGATTTGGGTGGGGTCTTCTTTAGTTGTTCCAAGACATTATATCCATTGGCAATTGATTTTGAATTTGTAGGGGGTGCTCTGGCTTGTGTGGATGGTCCAAGGATGGTAATTTTTCTGTTTCGTGTGGTGGCTCCACAGTCAACTTTGGACCTTGGAATATGGAAAACACCTATCCATTCATCTAAGGATGCGACAATATGGTCATAAACATGGTTGATGCTTCCATACTTCTTGAATTTGTTGTTGTTGTTGGTCTTTTCATGATCCAGTATTGGATTTGTTTATATCTTAAGGTCTTGATTTCCAACTGGTTGTTCAACTTTGGTGGTCTTGTTTTCAATGCGGTCTTGGATTAGGTTTTTGAGCCTCATGCAACTGGTTGTTGTATGTTCCTTGATTTTATAAAAAACATACAAGTGCTTCTCATTATACCATGGTGGCTTAACTTGAGGCTCCTGGTAATTTTCAATGATAGGGAGTGTGATGATGTTGGTGTTGATAAGCCACTTCATGATAGATTTGATCGATTATCCAAGCGGTGTGTACTTTCATTTTGGGGGATACCGATTTCTTGTAGATGGTCCACTTTGTTCATTGACATTATTGATTGTTTGGGTGTTGTTTTGTTGATGATACATGTTGGATTGGGGGGTGTTTTGGGTATTCTAAGGTTGTTGATATGTTTTTTGTTTCATTTTTGGCTTTGGATCATTGATCACGACCTTACTATCAAAAACACCGTCATTGGTTACATTCTTGTTTTTTAACCATGTTCATGGTTTGTCATTATAGCTTGTTGATGGGTGATTATCTTGATAATTAGGTGTCCCCCCTTGTGCGATGAGATCTCTTTCGATGTTGAGAACTTTACGGGTGAGTTGGTCATAAGAGGTGATGCATTGGACGTTGATATGGAAGCCTAGAGTTCCTTCAAGATTTTCAATGATAGTTTCGACTTGTTGTTCTTCTGGCATGGCCCACTTGCTTCTATTGGATTTTTATCGCCATCATTGTAAGAAGGACGTGAATTATTCTCCCTTGTTTTTCTTGAAGTTGGACAATTCCTCCAAGCTTACACCCATGCCCATGTTGAATGCATAATTCTGCATGAATGCGTCTACAATTTCTTGGAATTTCTTGATCCCTGGAGGAAGTTAGGAGAACCATTCCATGGCCAAGCTAGCTAGATTCTGTGGGAAGAGCCTCATTAAATAAGAGTCATCATAGGCCACTTCCATGTAGTACACATGGAACTCCCTGATGTGATCTTCAGGATTTCCAAGTCCATGGTACTTGTCGAATTTTGGGATCTCGAAGCCTTGTGGAAATGGTTTAATCACAATGCTCCTATCAAATAGATAAGGGCATAGATTTCCTTGTGATTTAGGGGTCTTCGCTGATTGGATTTGCAACACCTGTTGTGAGAGCCTCTTGATTTGGGTGGTGGAATGAATGTGTTCTGGTTTGGAGTATTGATTTGGATGATGGGTGTGGTGACTTGTGGATTGGGAGGTGCATTCACGGGAGTTTTTTGTGTAGCCAATGCTTGTTGATATGCTTTTAGTTGTTGTTGTACCAAAAAATCTTGTTGTTGGTCTTGTTCCTACTGTTGCACCAACAACACTTGTTTTTGGGCTTGTTTTTGAGTCACCTATTATTGTGTTGCTTACTATTGTGCTTGGTATTGTTGTAAGGATTTTTGGTATGCTTCTTGTTGTAACAAGGTTTTTTGTGCTTGATTTTGGGCTTGTTCTTGCACTTGAGCTTGTGCTTGTGCAGCTTGGGTAGCTTGCACAGTTTGTGCAACTTTTATAGCTTGAGTGGCTTGTTGTTGCAATAAATCTTGTGCTTGTGATCGGGCTTGTTGTTGTTGTAGAAACTCTTGTGCTTGCAATTGGTCAACCTATTGATCTTGTTGTGTGGCTTGTGCAGCTTGCTAGGTTTTGAATTTTTGGATTGCCTTTTGATAAGCTTGTTGAGTTGCTTGCAAAGTGATGCTATATTGGTTGGCTATGCTTGGATTTGGTGGTAAAGGTGGAGGATTCAGAATGGTATGAGATGGAGTGATGAGGCTTTGTTGGGGTGGTTTTTGGGGTGTTGGAGTGATTATGATGGGTTGTGTGGTGGTAGGTATAGTGAATTACCTAGGTCCTTGGGAGACCACGCTTTGAGATATTTGATATGTGGGATGTGTGATGGTGGATTGAGATGTTTGGATTGGCGCCACCTATTGTTGCAATATCGATGGAAGGCCTAGAGCATTTGGTATCTTGATGTGCTGATTTGATTTGACTAATTTTGGATAAGTAAAGGGGGTTTCCCTAAACCAAGGATTAGTCTAGGTGTTAATGTTAAATGTTAGCGGGGGAAGTGGTCGAGGGATTGGTGATATGTTTCCTTGCAAAATCGATGATGATGGATCAAAGATTCCCCCTTGTCCAAATAAACCCTCTTGCCCCTATGATACCATGGGGAGAGAGACTTGTGCCCCAAGAGAATAAGTCAATGTCGCGGAGAAGGTTGATGAATTACTAGTTCATGAAATATGAGTGGAACATAGGGTTGTTTCGGATCATGGGGGATGGATTGACCCAAGATGGTGTTTGCATCCAAGTCTTGATTGTTCACAAGGCAATTTTTTTGAAGGGCGTGAAGCAATGAACTTCCCTTGTTGATAATTGGTTGAGTTGGAGCAAGAGATGATGTGGGTTGGGGAATGGGTTGAATGATGCTTTAAAAATATGGTGTGAATGAGACTAGGGGAATAATCCCAAGATATTGCTCCACAATAAGTTTTACATCAAAATCCAAAGGGAGTTTAGCCCCTTCTTTTTCCAATTCTAGCATGTATTGTGAAGGATTGAGTCTCATCATGGCATTGACAATTTTGTGATTCTCAATATTTTGGATGATTTCTATGATTTCTTCTTGAGTCATTCCCAAGATATTATTGGTGATGTCTTCCACTTGACCTTCCTCTTGAGGATCTTGTGGTAGTAGAGGAAGATTGGGTGGGGGATTGCTAGATTCCATAAAATTGATTTCGGGTGTGGTTTGACTCAGGTCACTTGAAGTAGATGTTTCCTTGTTGGCTTCCATGTTTTTCTTGTATTGAGATCGAGTTTGCACCATAAAAGAAGGATCAAATTTTAGGTACAAAGAATAAAAACCAAGTTTGTTCAAGGATAAAAGGATGTTGATGAGATAGATGAAAGGTGGATGGTGTGAATGATTAAACTCTTAAGAATCTTGAAGGGATATTAGACTTAAGGACTTTTGGATTTTTTATTCTTGATTTGATTTGTTTTGGATTTGGATTTAGATAATGAACTCGTAAACCCCAAGAGGTTGGATGTTTATCTTGGACTAAATTTGTTCACAAGGATTGATAATTTAACTAAGCACATGAATAAGGATTCATCTACACATACTTAGTCAAACAAGATGATTTTTTATTTGATTTAAAGGATTTGCCAAAAGTCTAGCATGATTTGATTTTTCCAAGATTTGAAGAGTTGTTTGGTGGGATGAGATTTGATTTATGTCTGAGGGATGGATGAGATTGTTGATTTTGATCCTAGATTAGACCTAGATATAACTCCTTTCTACAAGTCCTCGATATTGAAGGATATGCTTGTACTTCCTCTATGAGAAATGAATTTTTTTGAAAGACTTGGATTTTGACTATAATAAAATTCGTACAAATTAGGATTTTTCTTTGAAGCTTTCTTGTAAAAACTATAGACCAACCTTTCTTTAACTTCGTGAAGTCTTGAAAGACGTTCCTCATGAGCTTTGGGACTAAGGAACTTGTGAGGACTTGGTTTGGGGATTTCGAATTTTCAGGAAATCATGGGATCAAGCACATGTGAGGTTCAATTGTCTGTTATCTTGCTTAGATTGATTATTTTTACCATAAACACTTTCTTGATTATGTTTCAAACTGAATGTCTAATGTCCTAATTTCTTTTCATCCCACAAGTTCCATTATGTGGAAATCAAGGAAATCAAGACAATATTTTCCTAATGTTGACTTTAGTAAGAGAAAATTATGATATAAATCCAAATACTTAGAAGGCTCTAAGGATGAAATCCCTAGAGAAAGCAAGAGCACTTGGATTTCTCAAAGGTATTTATTCATCCTAAAGGGTTTGAAATTTGGAGGATTTGGTGAATGTTTTTTTTCAAGTGTTTTAAATTCGAGCAAAGTGTTTTGATTCTAAAGTGATGCACAATCCTAGGATAAAATGAGACAATATTTGTGGAGTTCCCACATGGATAAATCCATCTATGCCTACTCTTAGCGGATAATTAGATGCTTGACCACATTGGCTCCTCTCCATGGTACACACTTATCAGGTCAGACAAGCATAAGTACCCATGAAACTCCCATGGCATACTTCTCATCTCTACTAAGAGCAATAAAAATATGGGATGACTTCAGAACGACCGTTCTTGCACCAACAAATAGATTTAAGGATTTGGGCCTTCTAAACAAAAGGTTCTAGTATAGGAATTTCATTCATGGGCGATCATCCATATGGCAAGATACCATTGCTATCCTTCTTTTCAGAACAATCCTCGTGATACTTGAACTTTCCTCAAGTACCCACACTTATATATCGGTTGGAAGTTGCTTGGCTTTAGTTTGTTCCCAGTTGGGTCGTTCCCTGGGGTGATTACTTTTTCCCACCAAGCAAGCCCTCTAGGGATAAACAAAAGTGAGCAAGCACATTTGTAGTTCGATCAATCTTTGTTGAGAAACTAATGGGACTTTCAATTTTCTAAGTGATGTGAGCTAGAATTTGGGGTTTCAAAGTAACCCATGGTGATTTTAAATGTCAAATTTTAAAACCCCTCTTGTTATGTTTCGATAGTGACTTACTACCGAGCATATCTGGTCACTTAAGTGAGGTTTTATCCCTCTTGGGTCATGACTGCAACGGCCCCTTTCACCTAATTTGCCATTTTTTTTGGCCAAAACAGCTTATGTTCTATACTGCAAGGGGTTTCAATGCGGGTCCCACTTGAATGTTTCACCTGAAGATTGGTGAACCGTCCGATCGCAGGTTTTGATCTGGGCAGCTTCTCGCCGACCTCACAGGTTTTCCTGCTGGCATCACCAAAGTGGTGCGAGGTTTGTGAGATGTCGCCATCTGGCATGAACGATTGTGTGGGTTTTGTTCCCGAGGTGTTGGCGGTGACGTGTGGTCGTCTCTTCACTGGTGAAGTCATTAATAATAGGGTTAATTATGACTTCTCGCACACCTTGCATGATTAAAGTAAATTTTCTTAATGGTACTACAAGGTCAGTGAGGGTGTGACACATGGCCTTCTTCTTTTGCCAATAGGGCTATGCATGTCCCATTGTGTGGTTCTAACCTCCTGACTTCGTGGGTTGTGATTGGATGTCATTTTCCCAAGCATTGAGGTGGATTATCAATACTCATTGACTTGGTCTCAGCACTCTAATTTACTAGGTGTGTTCTGAATCAATGGCTCAAATTCAAGGGACGGGTGTGCGATTCATCTAAGTGGCATGTGCTGCCTTATTGTTGCTAATGTCATTGATGGCACAAATTTTCCTTCTCCAGAAGATCTCCTCCTAATTTTCTATGATGTGCGAACAATGCCATCCTACTGAAAATATTCATGGCTATCTTGGTCACTAATTGTTCAAGTGCTTGAATTACTTTCAAACAATTATACCCTACATGCTTGGCCATTCTATAAATGCTGACTAAGTTGTGTGTAATTAGCATTGCATTTTCTTGTGTTTGTGTGTAGGAAGGTCACTTCTCCTGTGTGTGGCAAGGTTTTGTTTCTCTATGGATAAATCGATTGAACGCAGGAGTGTGAGGTTGGGGGCCTGAAGGTTGTCAGTCATGATGGAGCCTACTACTCCCATAGTGCCCCGGGGTACTAGAAATACTGGAAAGAAGCCAACACACTATTCATCCCCGGTGGTCATATCAAATTCTGCTGAATCTGATACCGATTCAGACTACCGATGTTACTTCGCCACCTTAACTGAGCTCATGGGAGTAAATGAGGAGGCCCTAGCAGTTGAACCTGTATCTTCTTTGGCACCTGGTTCGGTTGTTCGAGGTTGTGCTGACAAGGTTGGTTAGGGAAAGGTGGTTTCGTTGCTGTCTCAGGCGTGGACTCATAGCGGTCACCTATACTAGTGCCGTGTGTTTTCTTGATGGTGACTGGTGGTGGGTTTGTTGGACGTGTCTATTCCTTCTGTTGCATCTTGTGGATGTGGACATGCACGTGCTTTGCATGAATTTTTATTTTTGACTGGTTACTGTGTAACCATTTTTTATTCCTTTGATCATACATGATGTTATCGAATGATAAGGAATATGAATTTGAATATCACTTTAGGTTGAAATTCAATTTTGTACTGAGAATGTAGCCTAATGCTTGTGGCTCTCCTATTATATAAAGGAGATTTCATGGCTCGTTGTAAAAAGAGAAAAAAAGAGGTTTTTGGGTCCGAAACTTTGGAGTCTGTACAGTTAGTTTAAATGTTGAAATGTCATAAACATTATTTAGGAAATCATCCCAGGTGGGGATTTGTATAAAGTGGTATTCTATGCTTTTTTAATTACTAATATCGAAACAAATCTATAAAATTAAGATGGTTTACTCTCCTGTGTGTGTGCCATGGATTATGAATGGAGTTATCAAGGGTTTCTCTTTTTAGTTTCAACGATTAATTGAAAGTGTAGTTAGTTTTCTTGCTTTAACTTGAGGAGTTAATCAAATTCTTGAAAATCCAATTACATGTTCATGGTTGTATATGCTCCGGATTCGTGAAGAAGTACTGTTTTAATGTATTGAAGTATCTCATGGTAGTAAGGCTATATGAAGATAAGTTCATAGTATCAGAATTATACTTTGTATGACTCTGTTGCCTAGTGGATGAGGCACTGAATAATGTTTACAGCTTTTTCTTTAGTATAAGACTATAAGCTCTAGGCATGGTAATCCAAATACTAAACATAACAACATATTAAAACTTTGTCTTCCTACAGGAAGTATTTCATTATTTTAGTGGGTCAATTTTTTTGCTCTTTGGTGTCAATAATCATTCTCTAGTCTGCCAATACCAAGAATGGTGACTATTCCCTTGAGTGTGTAGGGATTGTGATTTGTATACAGAAGGTGTTCTAACCAGTTATAAGGCATTCTTATGAACACATTTAGGTTTACCCACCTTGGTCCTACAAAGCCAAAAGTGAAGGAGAAGTCAGTCCTTAACTGACTCTCATCAGTTGGCCACTAGCCTTTGCAGGCATCCATGATAGAGGTTGGCTACCTCTTAGAGAACTGCAATCTCTATGTGGGAAAAACACCAATAGAATGGCGACTCTACTGGGGATAACTCAAAATTTGTGGTTGCAGACGGTGCTGGTATAGAGTCATTAAAGTGTTGACTTATTTCTTTAACTAGAGGTCAAAAATTTGTGAATTATTTCTCCTACTGGGAAAATCTCTGAATCACTGGTTGCAAGCGGTTATAGAGTCATATTAGATGATATGTTGTTCTGAATTTACATATTGAATGTTTCCAACCCAAGCAGAGGGAGATAGTTCAAAATAATCTCGATAACCTTGTGGTCTATGGTTTCATGTGCAATGGATTCAGGAGTTCTAGAGTTATTCATTGAAGAATGATTTTATTGGGGAGAACTTCTGAGAAATTTAAAAAAAAGGAGAGAGAGGTTGGAGGTGCTTATCTAGAATCTGTGGTTCGAAGTGAAGATAAGTGTTAGGCTTCCACGGTAATGGATTATGATTGTGAAGGATATTACTGATGGTATGGTGTGACTCTATAATGGGTATTGAAACCCGGAATCTAGTAGAACCTAGAGAAAAGGCTATCAAAGGCTTTTAAATATTGTCCTCTAAAAGGAGGTGGTGACTCTGTCTGAAGAACCAGTAAATAATTGAAGAAATAGTTCTAGATTTATTCTATTTACAGTCTGGAGAAGAGGTTGATAAATACTGCACACAACTACCAGGTATTTTATCAAAACTAAAACAGTTCACTATTTCTAATGATAATGGGTGTTTTTTTATTAAGGATAAAAATGGTTCCAAATTATATATCAAGCATAAAAAGGGGAAAAATGATTGGTTTTTCCATACTTCTAGTAGTGCAACATGTAAAATGATTTATGAAACATGTGTGTATTGCATAAAGTCTTGGAAAGCAAGGAATGCTATTGTCAGTCATTAATAAACTACTAGTTGAGATAACAAGTGATGTGCCTAATAATTATATGTTGTTGAGTAGTCTCCCATGTGTAAGGTCAGACATGAATATACAAAAAGAACATGTTGTATTAAGCCCTTTGGGGAGTTTTGTAACTCAAAGGTATATGCCTTTTATGTTTAGTGGTATCAATGATTACCCTGATTCAATTCCTAAGAAAATTAGGAAGTATTTGCCTCAATATACAAGGCAAGTTGCAAAATCGGCTTCTAAGAATTTACAAAATTTTGTAGATGTAATGGGTGATTATGAAATTAGTCATGAGGATGTTGTCATGAAATTTTTTGTGCAATCCTTAAAAGGTGATGCTAGTGATTGGTTTTCCTATCTACCTGCCTTTTTTGTTAACTCATGGAATCAGTTGGTGATGGCTTTTATGGAACAATTTGGTGAAAGAATCAATCCCAACACATTGAGAAAAGGATTTATGGGAGTTCACATACAAGAGGAGGAATTAGTCCCGTATTTTAATCTTAGGTTTTTAAGAGCTTTAAGGGAAATCCCTAAAGAAATAAGACCAAATGAGGCTGAAAGCTTGGTTGTGTATCTAGGTGCTTTCAACAAGAGGATGAGTTTTTTATTAAGGGATAAAGAGCCTACTACTCTACACCAAGCATACCAGTTGGCTATGGAAATTGAAAATAATATGAAATATTCAATGATGAAGAGGTACCTAGCTGCAAGTATTGATTACGATAGCCTAACCAGTACTAATAGAATGTCAGAGCCGGTTATTCAAGAAACTGATGATAAAATTCTTGCTAGAACTATTGTAAGTCCACCAATGTAGTTTGATAATAATAAGAACCAAGTTGAAACCCAGTCCAATTTGAGTGAAGATGATCAGGTTTCTTGCGTATCAGAACTATATGATATGAGAAGGCAAGAGAAGGAATCACCATATGAGTTTTTCTTGAGATTTTTGGGAATCTTAATACAAATTCCTATAGATCAAAGACCTAATGATTATGAATCAATCAATTTATTTTGTGAACTATATGAACTAGGACTAAGTTCTTTACCAGAGGAATTGAAACCTGCTAATTTGGCCCAAGTGATTCAATGGATAGAGATTGAAGAATCGACTAGGAATGCATCTACACAAGAAAAGGTAGTGCTCATTCATTACAAAATTTTTGCATAAGTATTGACAAAATTGAGAGGAAAAATTATGTAGGATTGTATGAGACACCTATTGTGTTTCCTAATCCTAATTATGATTCTCATATCACTGAGATTCTCTTGCAAGCTAGTGATCATAATTTTAAGGGTAATGATTGCAGTATTGAGAATGCAGAAGAGCTTTTATTTCTACAAAATTTGTGCGAGAATGAAGAGCCCCATGTTTTTTTCCAAGTGAAGGAACAATTTTCAGATGATGTATATTTGGAGTGTGCCTCAGATATATTAGCAGTGGAACAGGGAAGCTATATAAATGTTGAACAATCTAAGGATAGTGACATGTGCGATCAAAAGAGTACAATTGGAGGTAGCCATTATTGTGATAAATACATTGGCACTATGGCCTTTCCTGATTATCTATGTGAAGTGGAGAAGGAGGTGTTACTGCCCTCTGGCATTGATGTGGTCAGTAAGGGGTTTCTAGATTGTGTTGAAATATTCACTTATAAAGCAACATATTCAAAAGGTAGTGTTGAGTACAAGGAGGCCAGTACGTATTGCTCTATCTTTTCTGATCAAAGTGAAATTGATGCTTTTAAAACTGTCTCTGAGAGTTTTCATATAGAGATGAATGAAGAGGTACAAGAAAGGATGTATATGGAGTGGCCGGATATGAATGTGTTTGTGCATTCCCTAAAGAATGATGTAGCCAATACTGCTAACTTTTTTAATGACCTAGTATACTCCCAATTGACTGATTTCATAGAGTGGCAACCAACCTTGAATAGGAAATTCTAGGAGAAAAATTCTTCGAGCTATGTATCATCTTGGTTAGGTGATGGAAGTAAGGATACCTTGCATACTGTTCTATATGACAACTTTTAGTTCAATATGCAAACTAATGATACTATAATAGATGATGTTACAGACTACGTGAGTTATGAAAGTTTCTATTTCTTGGTACAACTAAGCTAGCATCCTATGAAATATGACCAAAAACAAGATAAGGTGAAGTATTATCATGGTCATATGTTGCTCTTAAAATGGTGTGGAAAAGCATTGGCTAGATTAGTACAGGGGCGGAGTGTAAGTAGCTACCATAGTATTCTCAAAGATATTGGCCATCCCCTGAGTTTTGAAACATCAGATAGTGAATGTTGCAAGCTGTTTTTTCATTAGAAAATGGAGAATTTTGTTTTTGATAGAGGTAGACCTTGATTTATCTTGTTTGGTGGCCTGGGGCTACCAAGTTTGTGTACACGAATCTAGTTGACAGAACAAGGTAATCTGTCTGTAGTGGGGCTTGTGTAATTCGGTAATCTGGTCTATGGAACCAGAGATTCTAGATTCTTGCTATGCCCACAGGGGGCATACATCCCCAGTCGAAGCCACTGATGGGACTTTCAATTTTCTAAGTGATGCAAGCTGGGATTTAGGGTTTCAAAGTAACCCATGGTGATTTTAAATGTTGAATTTTAAAACCCCTTTTGTTATGTTTCAATAGTGACTTACTACTGGGCGTAGTTGATCACTTAAGTGAGGTTTTATCCCTCTTGGGTCATGACTCAACCGGCCCCTTTCACCTGATTTGCCAGTTTTTTCTGCCAAGACCGCTTATGTTCTATACCACCGGGGGTTTCAATGCGGGTCCCACTTGAATGTTTCACCTGAAGATTGGTGAATCATCCGATCGTAGGTTTTGATCTGGGCAGCTTCTCGCTGACCTCATAGGTTTTCCTACTGGTGTCACCAAAATGGTGTGAGGTTTGTGAGATGTCGCCATCTGGCATGAACGGATGTGTGGGTTTTGTTCCCAAGGTGTTGGCGGTGATGTGTGGTCGTCTCTTCACTGGCGAAGTCATCAATAACAGGGTTAATTATGACTTCTCGCACACCTCGCACGATCAGAGTAAATGTTCTTAATGGTACTACGAGGTCAGCGAGGGTGTGACACATGGCCTTCTTTTTCCAGTAGGGCTATGCAGGTCCCACTATGTGGTTCTGACCTCCTGTCATCGTGGGTTGTGATTGGATGTCCTTTTCCCAAGCACTGAGGTGGATTGTCAATACTCATTGACCTAGTCTCAGCCCTCTGATTTTCCAAGTGTGTTTCGAATCAATGGCTCAAATTCAGGGGAGGGGTGTGCAATTCATCTAAGTGGCATGTGCTGCCTTATTGTTGCTAGTGTCATTGATGGCGCAGATTTTCCTTCTCTAGAGGATCTCCTTCTAATTTTCTCCAATGTGAGAACAGTGCCATCCTATCGAAAATATTCATGGCTATCTTGGTCACTAATTATTCAAGTACTTGAATTACTTTCAAGCAATCATACCTTGCATGCTAGGCCATTCTATAAATGCTGACTAAGTTCTGTGCAATTAGCATTGCATTTTCCTATGTTTGTGTTGGAAGGTCGCTTCTCCTGTGTGTGGCAAGGTTTTATTTTCTCTATGGATAAATTGATTGAACGTAGGAGTGCGAGGCTGGGGGCCTGAAGGTTGTCGGTCATGATGGAGCCTACTACTCCCATAGTGCCCTGGGGTACTAGAAATACTGGAAAGAAGCCAGTACACTATTCATCCCCAATGGTCATATCGGATTCTAATGAATCTGATACCGATTCAGACTACCGGCGTTACTTGGCCACCTTAACTGAGCTCATGGGAGTAAATGAGGAGGTCCTGGTAGTTGAACCTGTATCTGCTTTGGCACCTGGTCTGCTTGTTCGAGGTTGTGCTGACAAGGCTGTTAAGGGAAAGGTGGTTTCATTATTGTCTCAGGCACAGACTCGAAGTGGTTGCCTGTATCGAGGTCATGTGTTTTCTTTATGGTGACCAGTGGTGGGTTTGTTGGACATGTTTTTTCCTGCTATTGCATATTGTGGACATGGACGTGCGCATGCTTTGCATAATTTTTTTTTTTTTATTGGTTAATGTGTAACCGTTTTTTATTCCTTTGATCATACACGATGTTATTGAATGATAAGGAATGTGAATTTGAATTTCACTTTAGGTTGAAATTCAGATTTGTACTAAAAAATGTAGCCTAATGCTTGTGGCTCTCCTATTATATAAAGGAGATTTCATGGCTCGATGTAAAAAGAGAAAAAAAGGGGTTTTTGGGTTCGAAACTTTGGAGTCTGTACAGTTAGTTTAAATGTTGAAATGTCATAAACATTGTTTAGGAAATCATCCCAAGTGGGGATTTGTATAAAGTGGTATACTATGCTTTTTTAATTACTAATATCGAAACAAATCTATAAAATTAAGATGGTTTACTCTCCTGTGTGTGTGCCATGGATTATGAATGGAGTTATCAAGGGTTTCTCTTTTCAGTTTCAATGATTAATTGAAAGTGTAGTTAGTTTTCTTGCTTTAACCTGAGGAGCTAATCAAATGCTTGAAAATCCAATTACATGTTCATGGTTTTATATGCTTGGGATTCAAGAAGAAGTACTGTTTTAATGTATTGAAGTGTCTCATGGTAGTAAGGCTATATGAAGATAAGTTCACAGTATCAAAATTATACTTTGTATGACTCCGTTGCCCAATGGATGAGGCACTGAATAATGTTTGCAGCCTTTTCTTTGGTATAAGACTGTAATCTCTAGGCATGGTAATCCAAATACTGAACAAAACCGCATATTAAAACTTTGTCTTCCTACGGGAAGTATTTCGTTATTTTAGTGGGTCAATTTTGTTGCTCTTCGATGCCAATAATCATTCTCTAGTCTGCCAATACCAAGAATGGTGACTATCCCCTTGAGTGTGTAGGGATTGTGATCTGTATACAGAAGGTGTTCTGAGTAGTTATAAGGCATTCTTATGAACATATTTAGGTTTACCCACCTTGGTCCTACAGATTATTCCACTCACACTAGCAAGATTTTGTTCAATTTTAAGAATCCAAATTGAAGTGTGGAGGTAATCACTTATAAAACTTAATATCGCAAAAAATCCTTTTGATTCTCAATATTTTCTTGAGGCGTGAGAGAAGCACATACATCTTTTTAAATGATATTACTTTGGATAAGGGATTACAAAAAATAAAAGGCACATGTTCATTTTAATCCTTCAAAAGCAAGAATATGAGTTCTTTTTAAGCACCAAATTTGAAATTTGAGATTTGTTTATTCAACTATCAAGTCCAAACAAAATCTAGTAAATTGCCTATGGTTCTTTTTAATCCCTTTGTTTTGTTCTTTTTAAGCCTAAACAAAAATTATTGAGTCCTATGAAGATGACAAAGTCCTTAGAAATGGGATTATAATTTCTCCCCCAAAGTGTTTAAAAACACTTGATATAATGAAATGATGATGCCATAGAGAATTCCTTGTCTTTGTTTCCTCCCTTCACTTTTGATCAAGCCAACCTACAAAAAGTGGTTAATACTACAAAAACAGAGACCAAAAACTATTTAGGAGTCAAAAGCAATCAAAATGAGGAAACACGTGCTGAAATTAATTTGAAAACTATCTTTTACCCAACTCTAGTGGTGCAGTCTATGATGCCAACGGAATTTAAAGAAGTCAGCGTCGTTATATAGCATTGTTGGGACTAATAGTGATGGACTGCATAGAAACCAGTGAGCGCAAATGTGGCACTGTTTTGACTAGCGACGGAGTTTGGAGTTTCGATGGCTGGCATCGGAGTTTGGAATTAAAATTTCTTGGTAGGAATAATTTAGTGTTGTGGTTTGGAGTTTTTCAGCGTTACTATATGGTGTCACAGGACTACTAGCAGCGGAGTTTGACTATTAGTGGTTCAGTTTTATTGTAGACACAAAAACTTCAGAAAAAAAACAATGGAATTTCTCAAAAAAAACATGTTAGATTCTTCATATTCGCCCTCCTAGCACAAAAATGTGAATGGTGATCCTAGACCTACACAAACACAAAGAAAAAACACATGATTAGTCCGATATGCAAGTTAGAAACAACATTCCCCATAAATCCATTTGAAACATGAAAACAAGAAATAATATGAAAAACACAATAAAAAAAAAGATATTAAATCCTATTCAAATGATCATACTCTCAATCTCATGGGGGAATTGGTGTCATTTTGATGTGGAAAATTGCCCTTTTCCAATTCCTTGCAAGCTTGATGATCAATGGTGAAGATTTGATGCTCCTTGGTGAAATTTCTCTATAACCTAGCTATGACAATATGAAAATGGATAAAAATGGATAAAGATGGATGCAGATTGCTCAAAACTTGAAGATAGTAATGTTGCATGAAGTTGTGGATCCAAAATCTAAATGAAATCCTTCTATTTATAGAAGATAATGATGGAGAAAGAGGCAAAAGGGATAAATGTGGGACAAAAGACCAACCAATAGCAAAAGGCCACTTGTCAACATGTGAATGGACAAAGGTGGAGCACATTTTGATGAATGTGCACATAAATGTTATTAGCTAGACATTTGAAATTGATGAAATGACAAGTTGGAGGGAGAAAAAAAAGGAGTTAATGCCACTTGGCTCAAGGCAAAGGACATGTGAGAGGCTTTTAATGCCTTGTTGGATGTACACACCCTTTTGGAGGGATTTTTGAATTTGAAGAATATTCCCTCTTTGATGCCATGTTGAGAGAAAATATGAGATTTAATAAATCAAATAAAATGATTTACTTGTGCAAGTTGCAAAATCTAGAGGATTTGAGGGATTAAGATTAAGATTAATCAGGAATTCATTAATTTAAAAGGAGATTAGTTGATGTGACAATTTGATTTAGATATTTGGATTGATTTAAATCAAAGTTGAGAGGAATATGAATTTAGACTTAATTAAATAAATTTTAATTTATTTAATTAAAGAGAATGGTGTTAGTTTTAAAATAAAGATAAATTTATTTAATTTAAATGAGCCGAATTTAGAGATTAATTAAATAAAATGAATTATTTAATTAAAAGAGGGACTATAGGATTAACTAAACAAAATGATTTATTTAATTAATAGAAGATGATGACTTAATCAGATAAATTTGATTTATTTAATTAAGAGATGAAATATGATGAATTTAATTAAATAAAGATTATTTCATTAAATGATCAGAAGAGGAGATGATTCGGGACGAATTGGTGTTAGTAAAATTAGGATCAAGTGTATAGGATCAATCTGTATAGTTTTTGTGTCTACAGATGGACACATGAATACATACATAGCTTCAACAAGCTCACATGAACAAGAAATTCTAATGGTCCAAAATGTCCTTCTCCCAAATCTTGGCCGCCAACTACATGAGGAGAAGCATCACTCAAGCGCTTTTCTACCAACCACGGACTTACTGTAGTAATCCATATATCTACCAAACTTGGTAAGACGGTCATCCCTTCGATGAAGATATTGGTTTAGTAACCTCATCCTTCATATAGCCTTTCCTGAGCATAGTGATGTGTCCTACATATCTAGAGCTTACCATAAAGTCTACCTCTATTTCTATGATTTCTTAGCCTAGTATGTACTTGGATCACCATGAATTGACAATGTAGATAGTGGCTACCTACACTACTTTGGAAAAATATTTAACACCCAGTACTTTGAGTGAGGGTCATCTATATTTACCACTATAATTTCTCAATTTGTATTTGACCACTAATATTATATTCTAGGTTATTCCCTCTCTTGTGGATTATCCTAATCCTAGGAATAACCTTCCTATTAAATCATATTAAGCTAACATTGTTACTAAGTATCTCAAAACAACTCTATCTTATGCTACACACCTAGAGTGTAGTCATACTACGTATAGTACTGACATGCTATGTAAAGTACAAATAGTATTTATATTCATATAAAATCCAACATAGTATAAATATCTATATAAGTATATATCAAAAAGTAAGGGTTCACAAAACAAGAATCAATCAAGTGACATGCAAGAATATCCAAGAATCACACACATATATAAGACAATCCTTCCAAACATGGCAACATAATAAACAATATTTTCAACATAAAAATAGAGAAGAAATCAGCATGCCTATTTAAAGCTCCAATCGATAATTCCTCTCTCCTAGCTTAATGGATCAAGCTTTCTTGCAACATCCTCCAAGAACAACCCAAAATCCTCTATATTCTCACTAAATCTCTCAATAGTACCAATGTAAATAAAACAAAACAACTCTCTAACTCACAAAATCTAAACTCGCTTTGCAAAAAAATGTTAACAGAATAACACAAGGTAATTGGATTGATAAGTGTGGCAATTGGTAGAATGAGCACCTCTATTTGTACTAAATTGTGAGCAACCAAAGGCCACAAACAAGTTAATATTTATGCCACCTTTATATCCTCATGCAATGACTCATAAAACTAACTTCCATGTTTGCAACACATAATAGTACTCTCCATTTAAATGGCTAAGTCGACTTGTTACAAGGGATAGCAAGACTATTTTATTGATTCAAATGAACAACAAGCAAAAAATCAATTTTCCTAAATCGAATTCCTTCTCAATATTGCTGCCAAGTTTACCTTTTCTAAGTCTCAAGGCTAGGATATTGTATTATCAAACTTATGTGCAGTTTACAAACTTCGTATGCATTCCATCTACTTCTATATTGGAGCCACATTTCATAAGTTGCCATCCCATGAGTATAGCGTCATTTGAAAAAATTTGTATTGGAAAATTGTATTTTTTATTTATTGCAATGTTTACAACTGACGGCTTTTACTCATACATGCCTTATAAACTTGTTAACTCGATCTTTGTTTGTTATGCACAGGTTTACTTTATGTTGCACATATCATGGTCGCCCCATATATATGCACCTACATCCTATTTAAGAGCTTCACTAATGTTATAAGCAATGCTTTATATTGCACTTTAAGAGTATATTAAATGATTTCCATGTATATTATATATTAAATATAATATATATACATATATATCACTCTATATATATACTTATTTTATAAGGTTAACAAATACATTAATTATCGATTATCAAACATATACATATTGGATAATATTACATATATATTTATATATATATGAAGGTAGATTATTTATTTAGATATATTAATATATATATTATGTATATACATAATATCATTTTGATACTTTTATAAAAATACTCATACTCATATCCATCGATTGACATATATACATGAAGTGTATATATATATATATATGTCATCTTAGTCTAATAGATATTCCCATGCATATTGGTAATCCATCCATGAGAATGTGTAGGTGTGTCTACCTACGTATACTCGTGTACATATTCACTCACATGTATGAGTTTATCGTAGACATGTACATATATACATTTTATGCATATATCTCATTGACATAACAATAAACACACGAGGAAGGACTTCCACTCATCATCAAGATTTAATCATGTTCTTCAATCCAAACATTCATAGAACAAGATCGTAAATCAATATAAACATTCACAACTAAATTGAAGATCACATACCATCCACCTAAACTGACTTGAATCAACTAAGACCAACTAGGGCCTGCATGTGTGAATGCTCAGTAAGGTTGAATTAGAGGTTACCAGACCAAGTTCTTCTCTTGAGTGATACTTCCCCTCTCTTTTGGAGGTTTGAACATGTTCCTGCATCCAACTTATTATATCATAATAGTAGTTAGCCGAATCAATAGATTCATATGAATCACATATATTTCATCTACAAAATCATCATAAAACATTAAATAGAATAAAACATTCATTCTTCATATTTCCATCAAGATTCATATATAAAACACATTCATATAAATTAAAGAAATTTACCAAAGTAGGTAATAGTAAATAGGTAATAACACATGGGGTGCAACACATTGACTAACAAGGAGATATAAAATGGATCTATTTTCCCGGGAATGGATGAGGGAACTAAAACCAAATTGCTTTGCAAAAGCCTAGATTTGGGAACAATTGGCATGTCTTGAGAGGAATCTCAACTTGGATGAGTTCCCTTATCTTTAAAAAACTTAACAAGTCTATCAAATTGGCCAGGGTTAGCCTTGAGATATTCAACTTCAAACATCTGAATCTTGGTCTTATTTGCATGGTCAATTATATCAAATACTTGAAATGAACTTAACAAAGAAGATTGGATAGTTTCATTGGTAGGCTTAGAAACTGGAGAAATGGTCTTAGGCATAGAATAAGAAGTAGGAGGATGGGAGGTACTTACTTGCTTGGTTCCTACTATATATTTTAGTTGAACCAGAAAAGGAGCCCCCCTTTTAGCAATAGTAATTAATAGACATGGATTATCCTTTTCTTTCGATGCATCACCTTGTTGTTGATCAAGTTGATTTTGTGAATAGGTGAAAACAACATAAGCATCAATAATAGGTTAATCCTCTTGATCATACTCTTCTTCGTAATTTAAATAACCAATATTAGAGTCACTGGTCAGATCTTTCTCCTCTTGGAAGAGATTTGTGTTTTCTTTTGATTGATATTCTGACTATGTAAAATCTTCTTGTTCATCTTCATAGTATCCCAACATTGCATTTGTGGGAGGTGCCTTAAGTGAAATCCTTCCTTCTGGTGGTGGAAGTCTATTTAGGTTCCTTTGAGCATTTCTAGAATAATTGGAAGAATTAGGATAGGTTCTCCTTGGAGCCTCCTTGTAGGCAAGAGTAGATGAACCTTGAGACATAGTTATCTTCAAAACTAGCAATTCATTCGCCAAATTTCTTACCATAGGATCTATGGTGCTTGAGGAATTTTGAACTGAAGATTTTTTTCCTTTATTTCTATTGTTTTCTTTTCTTATCTTTTTGGCAAGAATAAAATAATCTTCCAAGCAAGTAGCCAACTATTGAGCTACTGCAAGATTAGCTAGGGCTACTCTCTATAATAAGAAACTTACCTCTGACAACTGAGTGATAATGAAAAAGCACTTTAGATTGTGAGGATTTGGTTGCACATTAGTTGGAATCCTAATAGTCAACTTGTTAAAATTTTCCACAAAATCACTCATGGGTTCCTATGACTCTTTTCTCATTGTTGTTAGTTGAGCCAGCAAGGCAAGATCATCTTCAGTAGGCTTGAACCTTTTCTTGAATTTGGTTTGAAGAGTAGCCCAATTTGTAATAGTTTCGATAGTAAGATTGTAAAACCAATTAGATGCTACTCCTTGTAAACTCAATAAACAAAATAACTAAAACATCTTCATGTTCCACACCAAGAACCCCACATACAATATAAAATGTATCAATATGTTCATCAGGATGCTACTTTCCATCTCCATAGAATTTGGGGATGTTCTTATGTGAAACCCAAGGAAGTTCATGCAAAGGTTCTACCAAACTCAAAGGACCAAAGTTGTTACCCCAAGGATCGGGAGGTGGTTGTGCTATCATTCTACCTTGATTGAATGGAGGGATAATATACATTTGAATTGGTGTAATGGGAAAAATCCTTTGAATGCTAGAAGCTTTAGTTGGAAGAGGTGATCTTACACGTCAAGGAGGAAAACTCCTTGTGCATTGCAAAGGAGATCTCACCCTTGGAGGAAGAATATCAAATTTATGTTTCCTCAATAGTTCAAAAATAGGATCAACTTGACCTTGCACCCTTAGACCACACAAATAGCTTCTATTTTCCAAAGTGCAGTCTTTGGAAAGAAATGAATATTAGTAGTAAAAAGATATTTACAAATTACAATAAGACACTGGTATACTTGTCTACTTCAACTGAAAGCTTAAGGCTTTGGTTGTGTACTTGTTTCCCTAGTAGCTATCACCAAAAAATTGTTGAGTGAATATTTTGTAATTCCTTTAACCATTACAAAATGGTCATTTCAACCACAACTATAATGAGAAATTAATCTCTCCTCTCATAAAGTGGAGGCTCCCTTCTTATTCCTCACTAAATAAACTAGTAATTAAACTATTCTTATGTGCACTACAACTATCCATAGGGGTGTTTCCATCATCCTATTCTCTTCTTTCAGAATAGATGTTTCCTTTTACCAAGTTACAACAATATTCCCTTGATGTTTAAAACATGTAACAAAATAAAAAACACTAGTTGGATCAATAAGGACCAATATCTGATTTAGTTAAACATAAGAATAACTAAAATGATACCAGCAAGTGAAGATAACAAGAAATTCCACAAAATCCCAAAGTCTTTTGTCACTTCCCATGATGATTCTGAATGGTAACAAGTGCAATAAGTTATAGCTCAAAGACTACCAGAAAACAACACCAAAATATCCACAAGAACATAGCCAATAATCACAGCTCAAAGACTTCAAGTTATTAACAAAATTCATACACAAATACATAAATCTCCAAACATGATATTGTAGCTCAAATTTTATCAATATCAAATTTGAATTCCCTTCAACAATGAAATATTATACCACTTTAACAAACCATTTTCAAGATAATGTGAGAACAGCGATGTAAGAACAATCTTAGACACAAAAAATATGCTCCAAAACAAACGTTGGAGGCAAATCTACTTCTTTTATTGATTAATTTTGATATAGACATTCAACACAAAGATTCAAGTATGCTTTCTCAAAATGGGCAGCATTTTTCCTCAAAAGATCAAAGGTCCATTACAAAATAAACTCCCTCATATATATAGAGGATAGTTGATAGCTAATCTAGGAAAGCAATAATTAATTTGACTTATTCAACAAGAGAGTTTGGTTTGATTTAAGACTTCTTTGTTTTTACATGTAATTACATTTCAAAAAAAGACATGTAAAATGTCGAAAACTAATTACATAAAGCATGAAAAATACCAAAAATTAAACTAAGGGAAAAACAAGGCACGTTCAACTTTCTTCGCAATATTTCTCCAAGAAATCTTCATACTTCTTCATGACTACTTGAACTTCTTCATTATTAGGACCTAAAATATTCTAGGAGATAGTGAGAACTCTTGTGATTGAATCATTCAAAATTTTGTAAGCTGTCTCATTCCTTTCTAAATACACCTTGAGGTTATCGAGGGTTAATTGAATATCCATCAATCTATCCATCAAAGCCACTGAGAAGGCTTGATCTTCAAATTATTTCTAGATCATAGAGGTGAATTCCTAAACAACTTCATTAGAGGAAATAGTTTTTTGATTATCATCAATTAACTTACAAGACAACTCAATTTTGTTCACAAGATGCAAACCATTGTCTTTGTTGACTTCTCGAGCATTCTCCAAGTATTTGATCAATTTCTTGATGATATTGATCTTGTGTACATCATCATTTCCTTAACCTCAACAAAAATATATCTATTGTGAAATATCCCAATTTCCACCAATGTATCAAGTTTGAGTTACTTCATCTTGATCCAAGCTTCTAAACTGTTCTCTATTTCTTGTTGCTCCTAGGAAAATGTGTCAATAGTTTTATCCAACTCTGATCTTATGCTTTCCATATTTCCCATTCTTTCTGAAAAAGATCTTAAAAGTTGTGTTCCATGTGCTATCATTCTATCCAGAAAATTTTTGAATTCTCTACCTCTTGTGTGCACCTTTCCAACTTTCTAAATAATTGGATCTGTAATACTCATAGCTACAAGCTCTATTGACTCCAAATATTGGGTAATATTTTGGAGCATCGAAGTTAACCGCTCAACCTTGACCTTGTATTGATCTTTAACCTTCTTCACTTCATCAAATTTCACAATGAGAGAATTCAAAGTAGACTATACATCTACCTTTGCACTTTCATGAGTTACCTTCCCTAACTCAATCCTTGTAATGGAATATTCAAAAATATTCACTTCGTCAATAGACCTATCTAGAGGAGGTTGTGCTACCTCTACATACTTGTATCCTACTTTATCCACCAAAAATATGGAAAGATTATTTTCCTTCTTCTTGGATTTTGTCTTTATAGGTGCCAATTGTTTGAAGTGAAAGTCGTCTAGAGAGACGACATGATTCTTTCTTTTTGGTGTCTGGGATGAAAGCCAAGGGAGAAGTGGAGAAGAACTTCCTTCTGGTCCAACATCCATGGCTTGTGTTGATGTAGTTGCACTCATGAAAGGTGTTGTTACAATTAGCGAAGTGTTAGTCAAAATTACACCAAGAATTTACACACTTGTAACTTGAGCAAACTCACTCATAAATTGTTCTAAATCAGATTGAGAGGTTATTCCAAAATAATGTGATGAAAAACTTGGAAAATAAGTGGGAGATTGCAAACCATGTTTAGGACTTTCAAAAATTGACCCTGAAGATAGGGATGAAATAATTGACTAGATAGACACAGTAGGAGAAATTGTAATAGTAGGAATGACTATACCAATGACTGGTAAAGACTTTTCAGTAGAGACATCGGGAGGAGTGGGGATAGACACAGTAGTAGCAATGGGAATAGAAGAGATAGGTGGCTCCTTTGAGATATTTTGATGAGGAGATACTCATTCTTCCTCATGTTCTTCTTCTTCTTGCTCTTCCTCCTAGTCTGATGCCTCTTCTACCATAGTAGATGATCCTTCAATCACTTGACTTTTACTCCCTTTTATAACAAACTTGATTTTTGGCTTGGAAGTCCTACTAGAACTTAGATACATCATGCTTGTTCTTCATCCTCAACTTAGATTTCCTACCTACCAAACCTTCAGGTTCCTCCACCTTTGATCTAGTAACAGAGCATTTCAAATGAAGCCTCTTCTCCTCTAACCATACATTTGTGTTAGCTAGGATTGGTTCAAACCTTTCTCTGATGATGTCACTTCCTTCTTTGACCATGGGATAACTGGTAGAGGAGATCCTACAATATTATTCCTATCATAGGCAAGGTCCAGAATGTTTCCATATTCCTCCATACCTTTAGGAATATCTTCCAAATCAATATTTTCAATTTGTTCCAGAGTCATTTGATAGTAGTCCATTTTTCTTATCTCCTCTTTTGTCCTAAAATCTACCCACACATCTTCAATTCTATGCACATGGGTGTGGCCTTTCTTGATCTTGTCCTTCATTCCTCGGTAGTCAAAATCATGCCTCCTTTAAAAAGTATTCAATATTTTCCACAGGATCTCATATTATATGGCCTTAGCCCTTGGAGATGTTTGGATGGAATACCTACCAATCATGAGGGGAAACTTGAAGCCTGGTTTCTGTGATCCCATTTTCTTGCTATGGATGACCATTATTTTCTTACAAGCTCCATTAGGACAATCTTGTCACTAGGGTATCTTGGGAGCATGTATGGATAATCCATAAAGTAACCAACTCTTAATTAGGTGAATGTGGGGAACTGCAAATATAAGAAACCATATTTATTCACCATAGTCCATATCTTGTCAAAAACTCTTTTCCTCTCCAATTCAAGATCAAACACACATAAGAAAGGAGAAAAGAAAGCATCATTAACTCTTTTGAAATGATGAATGCTTCCATCAAGAGTTTTCTAAGGAAATTACTTGTACACTGGAGTTATTCTTTTTTTCCCTTTTGATGTCAACCTCGGAAAATGTCTCATTGCAACAACAGCTTACACCAAATAAGATGCCATGTAGAACTTAGTGAAGTATGCACTTTGGTTAGTTGATCGTGAATTATGTCACTAATTTTTTGACCCCAAAATATTTGTTGCTTTCCCCTCAATATGATCTTGATGTATACATACATCCAATCTTGAAAGGTGGATGAGGTAGGCAATCATTTCATTCTACTGAGAAGAGTGATCAAATCATTCACTTCTTCAATGAATTCATTGTGTGGAAAACTTTTAGGCCACCTCGAAACACTTGGCCATGGATTCTTTAGCCACTTATTGTTAATGATTTTCTTGCAAGTATTTGTATCTTTCTCATATTCCTCTTTTACATATTCCCTACTAACATTTGCATATGAATCAATACTTGGACACAAGAAAGCTTTGTCAAAGAATTTAGGATCTAGCCTTATGACCACATTTCCATTCACATCCCTAACACTTCGGTTATCCTTATTATAATGTGCCACAACTTGGAGAAAAAATTTATGATTTTGTGTAGCTAAAGGGAAATCTTCAACCATTCGTATGTTGCTTTGAACTATATGCCTCATACCATTATCCAGTGGTTTCCTTTGAGTCCTTTCCACAAATTTGAACATATCAACATGTTCAATTTCGGTATCCTTTATATCATCAATGTTTGAGGACACTGAAGTCAATGAGAAAATTCCTTGGTATTTGTACTTCATGGCTTTGGCTTTGCTTGGAGAAGGATCCGACATCTGAAGAGTAGTTAGAAAAAATTGTATCCTTTCGAGAATGCAAATGTGAGAATTTGGAATGCATGCACAAGTAGATGCATTATAAATTTTAGTGTTTTCCAGTGTTATAGAAACTTGAAAGATTGAAATTACAGTAATGGGAAAAATTTGAGTGGTTGCATGATCTTAGAGGGCTTAGGCACAATGATGGAAAAAAATGGAGCAAATACGGGAAAACTAGCAAGTGGAATGCGAAGTGGGAATTTTTTTGAGTGTTAGCAAAAATTTGCAATTTTGATGTAAGGGCGCTAAATTTTGACACATCTACATGGATTTTTTATTCTTTGTGCAGTTGCACCAAAAATTAGCGATACTACATGTTGGAAGTGCAAAAAAGTTGCAAGGTTGACAAAATTTTCTAACTTTGCATGTGGTAGAACTTGCAAAGTGCAAGGTCGGTGAATTTCACCAACCCTACATGGGGTAATACTCGCTAAGTTTTTGCTCACCAAAATTATCTGCTCTTGCACGTTGGTTTGAAACCTAAGTGCATAGGCGGTGAAAATCATTGATATTGCATTTTATGTGGTAAGAATTATTATGTAAAGTTGGCAATTTCTATTAACATTGCAAGTAACATAGATGGGTTGATGCTCACTCAGGAAAATTTATCACTTGCACATAAAAGTTAAATGGAACCCCATAAACATCGTTGAAAATCATCAATATTACATTTTATGTTGGAAATGCAAGTTTGGGAAAAAATCTCATGATGTGTAAATTCGCTGAAAAACTCAGCCTCTACACAAAGGTAACACTCAAATGTTCAATCAATGAATTTTGTTGTGTTTACATATAACATTGACCTCATATGCATAGTCAATAAAAAACATTGAATTTGCATATGACTTGAAAAGTGAAGGCATAAGCAGAGAAAATTATTGTTGTTGCACCAAAGGTAAAGACAGGTTATGGATAGGCGAAAATCCACATCGAATTTCATGCCCATTGCAGTGATATTCAGCATTGTCACATAAGTTCGACATGGTGTTAAATGATGAATTGGAGAGAAATGTTGAAGGTAATGAACCCGATTAGATTGTGCTACACCGGGTTTAATAACCATGATGCACAAAGACCTGTAACATAGGATTCACTAGTAAATAAACGCAGACCCACAAACTAGAAATATAGGGGCGGGATTGTGACTAGGGTTTGAAATAACATATAAAAGTTTTAGCAACGCATACACATCGAACACAATATTTTGCGAATAGATTTAAACAATGCAAATGTAGTTTCGAAAACCCTAGGAAAATAAGACCATTCCAACCACAAAAAATGAAAAATAAATAGAAACCCTAAACATCAAAACAAAAGGAAAAAGGGCAAAAAATGAAACATACCCAGAAACAAGTGAAAGTTGACAAAACCTTAGAAATTCATTTGAAATCTCACATGAACTTCAAACTCAGAATCTTAAGAACCAAAGGAGCACGAGCGATCAAATACAAACATAAAAATGAAAGAATAAAGGGGGAAAACCAATTTAAAACCAATCAAAACATCATTAAAAACCCACATTAATGGCACTTGTGTGAGTTGAAAGTTGCACCATCACCAAAATTCAATGCCTATGCAACTTTTAATAAGTTGATAGATGATATGCAAGGTTGATGAATTTCACCAACCTTGCATTTTTATTTTTTGCATTGGGTATGCATATGCAGGAAAATTGAACTAACACTGAAAAATGAAATTTTGCAACTTTGTTCAATTTGCAAATTTTGAAAAATCGAAAGAGGTTAACGCTCAAAATGATGTTTCGAGGCTAGCAGACCATGCACAAGGGAAAGTATGATCTACCTCATTTTGCGTTCTTAGAGTACATGGGCTACAAAATGGATAAGATTTGTAGGGGTTGTCCCACAAATTGAGCGCAACTGAATTCGAGGATAACATGCATTAAGGGAAAATAAATAAAAATGAGCCTAAAATGAAGGGGGGAAGTGCATGCATCTGATTTTCACCACTAAAATTTGAAATGTTATAGTAAGTTTTGAACTTAAATTTGGTTAGAATACATGAACTAATCTTTTTGGGCATCATTAAGAACTAATTTTTATATTCATTGAGAAAAAAAATCATAGAACTTTAATATTTTTAATCTTAAATCAATTATTTAACAAATCCAAAAATTAATCTAGACAACAATTTTCTCTAAAAAGTTCTCACTTTTATAAACATTTGAGTATTGTTTTCAACCATAAATAAAAGTAGATGTTATTATTGATATTTCAATCATAAGATATGATTTTATATCTAAATCAATATAATGTAATGTATAACATGGATCAAAGATTAATGATATTATTTTGTGAGTTGGTATGTGTATATATGAATAGGTGAGGCTAGAAATATTACATGTTGAATGAGCATTCTTGTACTTGAAACTATACATACATTTAATTATTATTAAATATTAAGTAGATTAACTGATTAGAATTTATTATTACTAAATATGAATTATCAAAAATATCTATTTATCATTAAAAAAAAAAAATCAATTATATTAAAACGATCCAAAATATTTTTAATAAAATTTTCTTACACACTAATCTTCCATTTGTTACCCGTTTATCATGTGGTATTCTTCCACGTGCATGTTTTATTTGCTCTCATATTGCAGTAAAAAAAATTTCACGCCTTGTCTCTTTCCTAAATGAATTCGTTCCCTTTTAAATTTGTTCAGATGGTATATCTTTTTTTCATGTCATAAAATCTATTTAATTTATTTTTATTTTTAAAAGATTTTTCTTTTTTTATTCGTTATTTTGTTTTAAATTTTTACGCTAAAAGCATTATACAGTGAAAGCAACAAAAGAATATTCGTAAACTTTTTGAATCTTCATTGAGATAGGCAAGTGGAAGTATGTGCTGCTTAAGAATAACAAGCACATAAAATAAATAATTTTTTTCTATTTTTCAAAAAAATTTAAATTAAAAACTTCCCAATAAATAGTTTTTATTTTAAATACTTTTAGATTAAAATTACAAACTATGTATGCTTAAATAGTTTTTTATATATATTATTAGTTTTTAATGTATTTTATTAATTAATATTATAATAAACAATGTTAAGTATTGATAACTTTCAGCGTTCTTTATATATTTTATTAATTAATATATGTATATTAAAAACTTTCCAATAAATAGTTTTTAATTTAAATACTTTTGGATTAAAATTACAAACTAAGATATGTATGTTTAAATAGTTTTTTATATATATTATTAATTAATATATATATATATATACATATATATAGAAATAGTAAAAATAGTTTTATATATATATTATTAGTTTTTAATATATTTTATTAATTAATATTATAATAAACAATGTTAAGTATTGATAACTTTCAACGTTCTTTATATATATTATTAATTAATATATGTATACTAGTTTTAATTAGATTGAGAGTTACATGAGAGGAAATAAGTAGAATTTAAAATTAATATGTTTTTATTTAAATTTTAAGGGGGTATCAGATATGAAATTTTAAGTTGTTATTTTTTATTTTTAATTAGTGATTTCTAAATAAATTTTTAAATTATGAATCTTGTTATTCTATTATTAATTTGTAGTATGAATATCTAAGTTATTAACTATTGTTAATGTTTGTAAGAAGTTAAGTATTTGTCTTATTAGTCTTATTAGTGTTCTTAAGGAGCTTAAAATTAGTCTCATTATAAACAATTCCTCACATAAATCATATTTATAAACCTAAATATAAAAAGTAATTTAAATTTATTTACTTATTTATGTGTACATGTGTATCTCTAATAATTTACATGGCTCTAGAAAAATTCATCATAGCAATTCACCCCAACAGAAATTTCACGGCCATGGAAAATTCACTGACGGAAAATATTAATGCGGTTAATTTTCCGTCGTGGTGAATTGTTGGTGGTGAATTTTCCATAGCAATTAGTGAATTGTTGGCAATGAATTTGAATAGATATTAAAATATAATATGTATATAAAAATAAAATAATGCTCCAAATTTTAAAATTTTAAAAATACATAATCCACATATTATTTAAAAAATCCAACTTAAAAGTTAATATATAACCCACATAAAAAATAAAATAATTGGGTTATCCCTCAATAGTGTCCCAAACTTGGGACATTACTATTTTTATCTTGTGGTGGACTCAAAATTGCCAAACACTTCCAAATGAAGGTTTTTCTTTGAACAAAGATGGCTTCGTTCAAAGGTTATGTCATGAACACCTTTGAATAGCAATGTCCCTTTGTTTGAAGGTCACCTTTATTTGAAGATAATATTTTATTGTTAAAAAAATAAAAATATTACCTTTGTTTGAAGGTGGCCTTCAAAAGAAAGTACTATTTTAAAGTGAAAAAATTAATTAAAAGTGAAAAGGTGAGAAGTTATTTCCCTTTCACATTGTAGATTCTAGCAACAAACAATGGAGCTCTCATCCCTTTTGCAAGTTGACTTCAATAGTGCACACGCGATAGGTAGATCAGGGTCTTGAGGCACTGATTTGTCTTGTCATTGTGTCATGTGGATTCAAACGAAGGTATGTTGTCCACATGCTACTTATAAAATTTACTATTTAAAGCGCATTTTTTCAATACCATATCTCTAATTTTCAATCTATATATTAAAATTTTATTCACATTATTTATTACCCTAAAATGTCAAATTTAAATCTTAAAGAGCTACTTTTTAACCGTAAATAGCTATTTTGAAACCCTAAACAACTCTTTTGAAACCATAAACAACTATTTTGAAACCCTAAAATTTTTATTTCAAACCCTAAACAACTATTTTGAAACACTAAAATGTTCAATTGAAACCCTATAAAACTATTTTGTAACCCTATAATGTCAAATTTAAACCCTAAACAATTATTTTGAAACCCTAAAATGTTCATGTGCAACCCTAAATATTTATTTTAAAACCCTAAAAATTTTAATTGAAACCCTATAAAACTAGTTTTTAACCATAAAATGTCAAATTGAAACCCTATACAACTAATTTATAACCCTAAAATATCAAATTGAAACCTATACAACTATTTTTTAACCCTAAAATGTCTATTTGAAACCCTAATTTCTAGATTATAAACCCTAAAATATGTATTTCAAACCTTAGTTTCTATATTAAAAAACCTAAAAAATATTTATTTATGTGGATGATGGAAATGTAAATTATGCAAAACAACAACAATGTAATGAAAGTACTCAATTCACACTCAATAAAGTTCAAGATCTAAGCTCAACATGAAATAAAGAAACTAGAAAAGACACTAAGATAAAAAAAGAAACACCTAAAGAGGGCTAGGGATGAAAAAATAATTTGAGAAGGCTCTATATATAAGGGATGGGAAGGTCAAAAGATC
Organism: Sequoiadendron giganteum; assembly: GCA_007115665.2. Classification (NCBI taxonomy): domain Eukaryota; kingdom Viridiplantae; phylum Streptophyta; class Pinopsida; order Cupressales; family Cupressaceae; genus Sequoiadendron; species Sequoiadendron giganteum. Next base: position 209,498,912 of record CM021104.1, on the reverse strand, counting down.
TCGTTTTCACTCTCACACTCTCAAGAATTCAGAGCCTTTAGAGCATCCTAGAGCAAAGCAATTGGTGTGATGGCAAGCATTTTGAGGGCTATTCATTGAGTGGAGAGTGTGTGGGTCTTCAAGCGGTCAAATGGTGTAGGACTAGCAATGAGTACCTATCCTTGCAGTCCTTGTGGGTAGACATAGGTACATTTATGAGGGCTAGAAGTAGTTTTAGTGAAAAAGCGCAACAGTAGGGAAAAATTGCACAAAATATGTCATGTTGTGCATATGATGAGCACTATTATGTAATTGATGTGCAACTATGTATTTGTAGGGAAACTTTGCACATTGATGTAATTGTGCAAATAATGACTAGGACTACACATATGCAATGTGAAATTGCATAATTGATAAAAAAAATATGCCACAAATGATAGGAAATTCTACATAATTGACATAATTATACAAATGTAGGAAAATGAAATTGATAAAATTTTGAAAATGATTGGAAATGCAACACTAGTGATAGAAAATGCTACATAATTGATATAATTGGGCTAATTCCCAATAGAATGGCACATATAATGCAAGGCTAAGGTTAGGATAGAAAATCTTATCTAAATTCTAATGTTATAACATGCCCATTGTTCTAACCAAATATTTTACTATGCTTTTAACCTCAAGTAAATAAATTATGATGCCAACAATTAGCAATAAAAAATTATGTTCAAAACTAAAAAGATAGCATGCACATTTGAAATAAATGTTCCTCCCAAACATTCCATTGCATTATACCAAAGTATTAAAACTTTCCAAAGTATTGTTTACATAGTACATGATAACATGTTATCCTTTATCTTTTACAATTTTTCCATCATAATGCATACAAATACACTAAGATGGCTCCATAGAGCTTATTGGAGAAAGATGTACGAATGGTCCTGGAAATATTCCATGCAAACCTTGGTCACCAACTAATGAGGAGAAGCATTACTCAAGAACTTTTTCGCCAACCTTGGACTAACTGGAGTCCCTCACACATCTACCTAATTGATAGATGGCCCTACCGTTCGATGAAGAGATTGGTTTGGTAAGCTCATAATAACATGACCTTTTCTCAGATTAGTGGTGTATTCTAAAAATTTCTAGACCTGTCATATAATGGCTACAACCTAAACATATGATATTCCCCTCTATCTAGGATGTAAATTGTGGAAACATAGTGAACTTACAATGTAAACAGTGGCAACTTACACTACTTTGGCCAAAGTATTCATCACTCTTAATTTCAGAGTGTGTAACGCTCACCCACTACCCTAGCTCAATTTATATATGACCATCCACTTCATTGGATTATCCTAACCCCAGGAATAACCTATTACCTCTATGTTATCTAAAATTCATCTACTTAAGTAATTCTTGAGGTAACTCTTACCAATTAACCATACAAATTATCATAACGTCACATTATTAATGACTCTAGTACCAAAGGTACAATCACAACTCTATAAATATCCAATCTAAGGTTTATCTCAACATTAAATGACTCCCTCAAAAGTATAAACTCAACAATAAATGACCTCAATTCAAAATTATAACCTTCAACAATATATAACTTCAATCAAAGTATAATCTCAATAATAAATGGCCTTAATCAAATGAATAATTATGTCAATAAAGGACTCACTCAAAAGTATGGTCTCAGTAATAAATCAACTCCAATTGAAAGTATAATTAACAATCAAATGATAAATTAGATCATATAGGTTAACGTCGACTTATTTGCTTCAATCAATAATCAAATAAAAAACCCTAAAAAATAGGTTATTCCTAACCTAGGGTTTCCAACAAAAGTAGTGTAACAATCAAGTGACCATCATAAAAGCCTCTCTTCAATATATCACAAATATTCTCATGTTTCACTATATTTATGTAAAATATGGAGGGCATTAGCCTAAGAAGGGTTTGTACTTTTGCTCCTATAAGTTCTCTACTCACCATGGCTTTGGGTTGCCAGTATGTGAGTTCCCTTACAGAATTCCATGAATAGACACTAATTCAAAATAATAACATAACCATAAAATGCAACTCTCAACCCTATCGTTGAATATCGATATAACCTTCAAGTTTATACCCTAATACTAGGAATAGGAATCTCTTCCCACTTTCTAGGAGAAATAAGTAATCAACCAAATAAAGATTATCAATCAAGGTTCGCATAACATCATAGCCTAATAACTTTGACAGTTCTACTTACACATTCCAATGTAACTCAAGTAACTCTATTTCCTAACTTCACAAATTAAGCATCAACTTGTATAAGATCTATTTTAATATAGTATTGAATATTATTATAAACAACCATTCCATACTATGGAATATATATTCAAACAATCAAGTAATATAATTTCGCTAAGAAAGATTCATCAAGAACCTTTCCTATGTAATCAAAGAAGATAATAACCATTTCATGGCAAACAATTCATATTTTTTCAAACAAGCAATCAAAGAAACTCAATCTTTTCATAAGAATTAAAACATTAAAGAGTATAAATCAACATGCCTATTTATACAAGCACCAATTAAATAACATAGAATCCTACCTTGGCTTCCTCCAAAATCTCTTCACAAGTTCTCGCAATACCACTCACAAATCCTCACATAAGTACTCTCACAAACTCTCTCTCAGCCTTAGAAAATCAAAACAACTTAAGATAATAACAACATAATGCAAGTATATGTGTGCTCCCTAATGAGGTAAATAGCTCCTCTATTTATACACAAAAATCAACAACTAAAGGCTAAAAAAAGGGCACTGGAATTGACACTTCTAAGCTCAATTGATTTGACTCAGTAAGGTATTTAAAAGGTAGCAGCTAAAAATGATACACAAGGAACACATACATTGCCAAGTGAATGGGTCGCTCATCACAAAAAAATAACAAGAAAGATAATTAGAAATGCAAGGTATATGTTTCCCTACAGGTCAACTTAGAAAGATAGATGCACTCTTGACTTATTCCATATATCTTTTGCGACTACTGCAATTGGCATTTTTTGCATTTTGAGTTTTATGTGCAGGTTGGAAGTATGGGTGGTGAGCGGGTTAGGACTGAACCTAACAACTGCGAGGAGTTTCGGAACAACCCTTTTTTTTGGCACATTTGTGTGGAGGGTGGCATTGCTCTGCTTATGGAGTGCTTGGTTGGCCATGATCCTATCATATCGGGTCAATTTTCCAATTCCTGGAAGGATAGACGGGTCTCCATTGGTGGTATATCGTTCGAAATCAGTGAAAAGGTTATTTCACAAGCTATGGGTTTGTTGTGTTCTAGGAAAAAGTATCCTAAACACACCAAAAAATCAGACCATGAAAGCTTAAAGGCCTTTTTTAGAGGAGAGGAGACTTCGGTGCGGAATCAAGCGAAGTTTGAGAGGGATGCGCTCTTGAAGCCCTGGGACCAGGTGTGTATGGCGCTGATGAAGTATGTTACATTGGAAGGTAGATTTAAAATCTGTTTCTTTTACCATTTCCTATTGTTAAATCACCTTAGACATAAGATGCTGCTCAATTTCCCATTTTTTCTTTTAATGGACCTTGAAAGCTTTGTCGACAAGTGCAAAGAGTCAGTCATCCATGTTGGCACTCTCAAATTTTGCACATTTGAGGTGCCCATTTCGAGAATTTTGCCTCTGCACTTTCAGAAGTGCACTTGAGGGGTCAGTTTGAATGACCTACTTTGGAGAATCAGAACTTGAGGCATGTTGTTTTCCAAGAAAAACCCATTTGTAGACGTATTTGATTGACATATGTGAACATGTGTGTCAATTTTCAGCTTCCCGTGATAGGTTCTATCAGGGTTTTGAAAAATGAAGCTGGAGGGTTTTTGCATTGTTCTATTGTTTGCAGATTTGTCAATTTGCAAAATGGCCTCCTGTTTGAGCTTGGATTTCGCAACCAGTTGACTGTTATGAAAAAATGAATGTTGTTCTATGTTCTCCATACCTAAATGATCTTGGGTGTCATTTTTCAGAATCTAATGATCTAATTTGCTATTTTTAGCAGATCGAAACCAAATGTTGTTTGTTCAGTTTCACATCTGCATTCCTGACACCCCTTCTGAATGGTCAACTTCGATCGTTAATATCTTTCGATCAAAGAAGTTTCATGGAAATTAGTTTTGCACACATGCTCAAGGTATCTTAATGAACTCATGTGTCTATTGGAAGCTCGCCAAGAGTTGTTTCACTATGTTTGCAAATTGACAGTCAGGTGTGTTTCGATTGTTTCAGAACAATTGCTTTTTCAGAAAAAGCCTGACTAGGCAACTTTGTTGATTAATATCCAGTTCCTCGGGATTTATTTCTCTGAGCCATCTTTTACACTATACTTTTGGATCAAATGACTATATGCTTGCAAGTTTTTATGGTTTCACGATGTCGTTTGACTAGTTTCCCTAGATTGATTCCTGAGCCTACTTGGCCTGTTTTGACCATTTTGCAAAAGTGACAGAAAACAGTTTCTGAGGGCAACCCAATTTACCATTCCATTTCAAATGCAGTGTCAATTCAGTTGTGGGCGAAACTTATTTGAAAAAAAAAAAAAAAAATTAGCCGGGCCCACTTGAGGACCCATCATGCCTCACTCAATTCCAAAGATGTAAGTGTTGTAACGTTACATTCAAAGGCAGACAATTGACGATAAAGGTTCAAGCATAAATAGATCAAATGATCATAACTAATGTTGACATATGTATTTATGTGACAATCGTCAAGCATCATGAAAGCTATCTCAAAATTTGAGGACCTATACATATGGTGAAGCAAAATCCACTCTTGAATTAGTGTTATGGATTTTCTCCCAAAAAGAATTTTTCAAGGAGAAATACTTGTTAATGAGAAGGATAATGGTCTTCAAGAATATCTCCATGTTTCAAGTTATAGTGAGGCAGATTACATTTCCATGCATGTGGTCCGATTGAATTTTGTTTGACAAGATGCGTCACTAAAATGCCATCAATGGACATTGGCTACTACTGAAAATGAGCAAGATGGACTATTGACAAAGCTTGAAAGTTTTCAAAAGTACAAATGACCAGGAGGGGCGTGTTTTTGTGTAGGGAAGGCATCTTTTCCTCTATAACCCCATGCACAAAATGAATTTGTTGCTTATGTTTTTGAAACTTTCAAACAAATGTAATCAGTAGGGGTGTCCCATGTGTAGCAATGCATTCTACCATAGATAAGGATGCACCCCATGTCAAAATTGTAGATGAAGCTTTTTGCATTGGAGAAGCACCAAGCAGTCAATCTTATTTATTTATCTCGAGTATTTTATCAGCAACTTGTTACCCATAAATGTACCATTCTACACCCTAGATATGGTTTTCTTTCTGAAAATGCTAATTTTGTGAGCATGTGTAAAATGCATGGAGTCAATGTTATTGGGCCAAATCCGGACAGTATTCGTGTTATGGGTGACAAGTTTAGGCTTGGAGATACAGATTTGTATGCAGGGGGTTGAGCACATTTTCACATTAAATAGAGAGAAATGGATTATTGAAATGGCAGTTTTTTCTTCCCAGCAGCAATATATAATCAGGATGCCTGCGTACTATCTGAATACAATGTGATCTTATGAAATGCCAGGATTGCAGCAGAACACATGTAATGCTTTGTTGCAAAGACCTCATAAATCTTCGTGCAAATGTAGGGGCGCACGCCAGCTGAGAGGAAGCTCATACGCATTGAGGTTGGAGGGTGTGGCCAATGGAGGAGCCCGCAGTCAAACGACAGTGGAGGTGTGAAGACCACGCATCAGGAGATAAATGAGGCACGACCAGATGTGTAGAAGGCACAAAATAGAGGGGAAGCTCGAACTAGACAAGAGGCATGACCTGCAGGGTGAAGAGAGGCCTGCACCAGTGAGGAGGGGAGCCAGGACAGTGTAAAGGGCACAAGCCAGGTGAGCGATGGTGCAACTGGCCAAAGTAAAGAGACCACTGGTAGGTGCGGCCATTTGAATGTTGGGCGCGGCTGGCAGTGAAGGGTCCGTGTGTCGACAAAGGAAACCCACGGCCAGCATATGGGGTATGGCTTGCAGTTGGTTTTACAGGCACATGAATGTGCAGCTTCATAACAGGTATAAACATCCATTAAGACATAAGGAACAAGAAGCGTATGAGGATGCCGCCATGGACTCCCTGAAGAATGCTCGAGCAAAACATAGGAGATGATTAGGGAAAAAGAACAAACAAATGAAAATGGAGGAGGATCCAACAGTGAAGGTTGGGTGTGGATGCAGCTTGATCTGAGTCGTCGCCTGCCAGATCGCAATCCCAAAGTGCCTAATCATTAATAATCACAGGATTGTGGGGAGATATGTGTGGGTCTGAAACTTGTATGTGCTTTGCATATATTTTTTAAACATTGCAAAGTGCAATGTTTAATTGGGTAAAGTGGCCGCCTCTAAGCAAAATTAAATTTATTTTTCCACGGGAAAATAAAATGAAACAGGACATGAGCTAGTCAACGGTGGGAGAAGTTGGATAAATGCAGCATGATCTGGACCGTTTCCCGCCAAATCGTAATCCGGAAATGATCACGGGTTATTGATTGCGGAATGGCAAGGAGATGGGAAGAGGAGCAGTTAAAATATAAAATTTTAATTGTTTTCCTAAAGTTTTGCCAAAAGTATTAAATGGGCGCTTAAAATTGGAATTCAATTTGTTTGTCCAAGTGAGGAGGAATGGGAGACGGGTCCTAGCATAGAGTTCAATGGGAAGTAAATTTGAATGGGAATTTTTGATTGGCTGGGGAAATAAATTGTAAAAATTAATTTTACCAAAGGGGGTTAAAAGTGGAAAAATTTAAAATCACCCGACAGTGTTGTTAAAATAAGAGGCTGCATTTGATTTTAAATCGAGGAATGTTTTAGATAGAATTTAAAACATTTGAATACATAGGGATGGGTGAGTAAAATGTAAAATGGTAATGACTCTGTGCTGGGGTAAAAGTGAATTGATAAATACTTTGCTGCTGGGTAAAGTATTAAAAATACTTTGCATGGAAATTAATGTGAAATGTGGATATTTTATTTACTAATTGTGAGTAAAATAAAACAACGGTGATTAAATATACATGGTAAAATGCAGCAAAGGGGAAAAATAGAAAACAACAGAAAATGTATTTTGATGGGTAGAGAGTTTTTCTTTCAGCTGCATAATATGTTTATTGCAATGAGTGGAGTGGACACATGGAATTTCTCTATTGAAGAATGAATTGGGCACATGCTGTTTTTGAAACAGATTGAAGTTTGTTACAGGGAAATGGAGAGGATATTTGGCAGATCATTGTTCAACGGTGGAGATGTTTCCAGATGGTTGTTTCTATTCAGATTTAGGGTTTCTTCTGGAATCTTTTCTCCTTTTCTTATTCTTTTCTTCTCTCATTGTAAAAAGTGGGGTGGGCAAGTTAGCAAGTTAGGTTAGCAAGTTAGCTAGTCGAAATTCTGGTGTGGAGATGCATTTCAAATTGTAAAATATGTAGTTACAGAGGCAATGCAAGTGGGTTTTGTGTCATTTTATTGTAGAATTTGAGTTTATTGGGATTTAATGTTGCATAACAGTACTGGAATTTGAGTTTAAATGACAAATCCAGGCTCATGTCTCTCTTATGTGCAAATATATTCAAATTTTGAATGAAGTAATCAAGGGTTATTTTGTTCTTCTCACTATTGTGGTGTGTGCAATTTTGGTTTTAGCTTTGATTCAAGGAATTAATTAAACTGCTTAAATGAGATTGCAGATTGATATGTTTTGTACAAGGATTGGGTAAGAAGTATTGAGCTGACGTACAAATTGGTGATATTGTAAGGCAGTATAATTAGAGATATTACATGTCCATGTGTTAAAATCTACTATGAACCATTAGGTGTTGATGAATTTGACTCCTCCAATGGATATGGCACTGGTCTGATTTGCATCTGTTCTTTGTGATGCAGTGTTTTGTTTGTCTTCACCTAGGGCTTGCTACCACAAATTTTAAACATAATGATTATCCTTCACCATGAAATTGTGTTGTAACATATCTCACGCTCCAAGTGGTTGATATTGCTAATGAACAGCCAATTCATTTCAGTTCTATCCCATTCTATTGAGCTATTAAGTGAGATTATTTGTTTTTGAAGTTAATGATTGTTTATGATTTTGTTGCAGAAGTTGTAAACTCATTATTGGGATCACCCTCCCGGGTCTTGCAGAGCCCAAAGTGTAGGAGGTTATTATTAAAATCCTCGTCAGTTGGTCCAAGTCCTCCGAGCTGCCCTTGATTGGAAATTGGCAATTCCATAGGTAGATTAGGAGACAAACCTGGTTTGCAAGGAAAAACACCAACAAGCCACAACCCCTATGATCTCCCATCACTTCTGCTCCATCAGGGGCTTATCCTGAGACTGTATCACTTTCATCTTGCCCTTTGCCCACCCAAAGACATCACGACAGTCCACATTGAGAACATTGAACCCCTTTCTACTGTGCATATTTCCCCGACTGAGTCTAAGAGCCCTCCTCGGAAGCCCAATTTGGGCAATGTGGGGAATCCTAAAGCCAAAATTACCACCAAAAAACTTAAGGGTGGGCTGGGCAAGGCCCATGCCAGTGCAGCGGAAGGACTCTGTGAGCTAAAAGCCACTCATGATAACTCGGTCTACAAGGCCACCTCAACTAAAAAAGGTAAGGAGAAATGCATGTTGGCCCCAACTACTAAGGATTGTAAGGGCAAGAATGTTGTCAAGAAAGATTCCAGAGGGGATATGCTTGTGGGGAACATGGAGATGATAGGAGAGGAAAATGTCAGGAGGAGATCTGGGAGGCTAGCCAAGAACAACAAGAAGAGGCTAATTATTGAAGACTCTGAGGAGGAGCAGTCTGACAACAAAGGTTACAAGGAAGAAGAATCTGAAGAGGAGGAAGAAATGGTGGAGAGGCCCTAGTTTACTTTGATGGACAGCAAACTTCCAGTTGATGGCTTTGCCTCTCACTCTCCCCATCCCCTGGTGGATGAGCCTGGAGAGGTTCAGGGGACTATGGATATTGGAGTGGATTCGTGTGATGTGGTTAAAAGAATCGATACTCTTGACAAAATATTTTGGGGGTTAACCCGCTTCACCATGAATTTGGGTCACTTTTTCACAAGCACCCTATCTAATGCTATAAAGGAGGAGATGGAGGGTAAAAATAGCTAGGAAAACAAAGAATGGGTGGGTGATGAGGTAGTGGACCTCCTGATGAAAAATTGGGACAATTCCAGTTAGTTGCTCCATATGCCTGTCTGTCGGTTGTTGCTCTATGGTTGTTGTGTTGCCTTTGGGTTGTTTATGTGTTTTGTTTTGTTTATGTTTTATATTTAGTCTTGTTCCTTTTTGGCCCTAGTGGCTCATTGTGAAGGGTACAGTGCCCTATAAATGTTGCTTAACTTTTCAAAAACAATCTAGAAATTCATACTGTGAATAGACTTCTAATTGATCCATTTCTTTTCCAGTTTGACTCCACATTATTCTATTCATGCCACATTACTTGGTAGATGGTTTGCTATTTGACTTAGTCTACTATTACCTGTGTATAAGAATTTGATATTGTTTTTCTTTGACAAAGTCTTTGGCAGTTACTTAACATGTGCTAACTTGGTTAAATATCCATGCGCCTATAACAGTGTTGCATTCTTTTGTTTGTGAAATATTTTAATTACTTATATATCACCTATGGTTTCACATTACTCATCATTTTATCACTTTCATCTTTTTCCTTTACTCAATGCATTCAAGAGTTGCATTTTATATGCCTCTATTATAAGCGACTACTCTTATTTACTGAATCTTTCATTATTCATTATCTAGCATACATCAATGCAGTGCTTAGTCCATGCGCTAAGCTTGTTTCAAGATTTATTTACTATATAAAAGGCTTAGTATATCTTATGTGCTATATTACAATGCATAAATCAAGCAATGAATCTTCATGATGTGGCTTAAGGAAGGCATGGTTGTTGGTTATAATGCAAATCTCGCTCCTTATATGGCCTGTACTATAGCCACTTGATGTTTATACCATTTAATATAAAAAATAATAGCCACCATCCTTATATATATATATATATTAATATATATTCATACATATATATTTACTATATATAAATATCATTTCATAAAGTTATCAAATACATTAATTGTCGATTAGAAAACATATATAAATATATAAGGATTAACACTACGTATATATATATATATATATGAAACTGTATTGCTTAATACATATATATTTATATATATACTATATATACATATACATAATATTATTATTTCCATATCTTTATAAAAATTCTCATACTCATAACTATTGATTGACATATATACACAAAATTTGTATATACTTCATTGACTACATGTAAGTATGAACATATGAGGAAGGACTTCCACTCAACATGTAAACACATAAGCCAAATCTAAACATTCACAAACAATATCATAGCGTCTTCTAAATCACACTCAAACAAGGCTAAGGATAACTTACCATTTTCTCAAACTAATGACTCAACTTTACTATAATATTGGTGAATGTGCGTGAAAGCTCAATTTAGGTCTTATCAAAGGTTACCAGACCAATCCCCTCTCCTGAGTGATACTTCCCCTCTCTTCTAGAGGCTTGACTTGTTCATGCATTCAGGTTAGTGCAACACCAAGGTAGTTAGACATTCATAATAAATCCATTTGCATCATAAAACATTTGTATCAACAAAGAATTATGAATTTTCAAATTACAATACGTATTATTTCATCTTAATTCATCAATATAACCATAATCATTCATTCCAAAGAAATAAAATCTTAATGCATATTTTTGTATTTCATTCAACTGGTAATCATATTAAGGTCACAATTAACATCTATCATCATATTTACTTATGAAGGTAAAAGTAACTCAATAACAATAATACGGGGTGTAACAAATGCCCTATAATTAATGGATGCATGAGGACCTAGAGTGGCTTATATTGTGAGAGCAAGATCTAGTGATGGTGTTTCTATGATAAAATCTTAGCAAGATGGATGAGGCATTCCTAAGATCAGTTGACCTATGGAACATGACCTATATTCTTGAGTTCAGGGAAAACTTGGCTATGATGATGAAATTGGTTGAGTGGTGGAATAGTGATCATAGCACCTTCATCCTACTTATCAGTGAGGTGACCATTATTATAGAGGATGTATGGAGGATTCTCTAGATTCCAATCTATAGATAGAGTGATATATGACATGGATCATAGTGAGAGTTCACGGAACCAAGTTTTCTTGATGGACAACCTAGGCATAGAGGATGGGGAGATGGACCTATGACAAGCCATGGGTAGGTTTGAGCCACTTCTTGAGTGGATTCTAGAGGAGGGAGTGGTATACATGTGGGGGTCATGCTTATTGGCTAATGTATATCTTGATATGCATCAAGTAGTATATCAATTTGGTGTCAACTTAACCTATAGTGTCATACTGCTACATGTATGGGCATGGGAGAATATTTTTATGACTAAACCTATTGCATATAGGGTGAGAGATATGGGCCTACCTTATGTTTATATCTATGTAGGAATGGTCACACATAAGAGACTAGGAGACCTATGGTATTAGAGGTGAGAGTTGGATAGCCTTAATTCATTAACCTGGAGACCTTGGAGTGATTTGAAGGCATGGGAGGAGGATATCAAGAATTTATCATACTACAAGGAGCCTAGGTACTTGATAGGGAGGACCATCCATATCATTAAGAGGTACATTCCAAAGAGGTTTAGAAGGCAGTTTAGACAATGGCATGGAGATTATATTCGAGAGGCTATGTTCTCAAGGACATAACAAGAGATAGTCAATCGAGGTCCTATGATTATAGGAGATATTTTGATTACCAATTTTGAGAGTTAGACACTTATAGCCTTGGATTTGAGAATGAATAGTAGATGTAGGTACTATTCCTCTATATACCAAGTGGTGGGATGGACATAGGCCTATGAGATTGGCTAGAATAGGAGATTCAATGTGACAACCATATATAAGAGCTAGTCGAGGGTGGTGTGTTAGGAAGTGGAGGATATACATTGCAATAGTGGTGAGGAGAGGAGATATAGATGGAGATGGAGGATGTGGAGGAGATGATGGATAAGGAGATCCTAATGATGGTCAAGATGGAGGATGAGGCACCTCACCAATGGGGCAGGGAGACAGAAAGTGAGGTTAGATACAACCATAGGCATAGGATCAAGGAGGAGAACATAGAGAGGAGGGAACCTAGATACAGGTAATTATGATGATCTCTAAGTGATATGAGACTCGCTGACAAAGAGTCTAGTCCAAAGAAGATATGGATTAGTCAAGGGCTTCTAGAGAGGGATGGGTTATGGGGCATAATTAGCCTGGACACGGATATAGCTATCTTAGATTACCATTGAGAGAGTTAGGAGACAGTAGGCATAGTGTAATATACCCATTCTTCTACTCAGTAACTTTCCTATGTTTTAACCTCAAGTGAATATGAAGTGAAAACAATAGATTTAAGCGGTAACAATTTTCCTTTCATAAATAATAATATAATGAACATTTGAAATTAACATCTATCTAAAATTTCCCATTGCATGATAAAAAAGTATTACAACTTTCCAAAGTATTGATTTTGTATAACATAATTTCATGATAACATTTCACTTTTACAACTTTCCATAGAAATGGATACATAAAATTATTACATAGCTTCCATGAGCTTACTGGAACTAGGTATATGAATGGTATAGGTTTCCTCCATCAAATATTGGTCACCTACTAATGAGGAGAAGCATCACTCAAGTTCTTTTCCACCAATCATGGACTCACTATGGTCCCCCACACATCTACCTTACTGGAAAGATGGCCCTCCCTTCAATGAAGAGATTGGTTTGGTATCCTCATAACAACAATGACCTTCTTTTAGCTTGGTTTTGTGTCCTACATATCTAAATATATCACACAGTAGCTACAACCTAGCCATATGGCATTCCTTGCCTAGTATGTAAACTTGGATCACAGTGAACTAATAGTGTAAACAGTGGCAACTTACACTACTTTTTCCAAAGTATTCATCACCCAAGATTTAGAGTGGACATCACATATTTCACCCACCTTCCTAGCTTGACTTGTATTGACCATTCATATCCTATGCATAGGCTATCCCATTATGCCATGGAGTAACCTTAACCCCAAGAATAACCTATAACCTTTTAAGTTTATTATGACACTTCTACTTAAGTAATTCTAACTTACCAATTAACCATAAGTAAAAACATAACATCACATTATTAAATGAATCTATTTAAAAAGTACATTCACAACACCAAAATCTCCCATACAAGAGTGTAATCTCAACAATAAATGACTCAAATCAAAAGGTATAACCTCAATCAAAAGTATAACCTTCAACATTAAATGTATAATATTCAAAAATAAATGATGTCAATCAAAAAGTATCATCTTCAACAATAAATGATCCCAATCCAAAGTATAACCTTCAACATTAAATGACTCCAATCAAAGATATAATCAACAATCAACGATCAATCCAATAATTTAGGTTAATCTCAACGTATGTGTTTTTTAAAAATATCAATAAACAACCTAACCAAGTAGATTAATCTCAACCTAGGGTTTCAATCAATAATCAAGTAAATATCCCAACCCAATAGTTTGTTCTCAACCTTTCAATCAAAAGTAAAGCAACAATCAAGTGATCATTCAAGTATATATTAACAATATGGTTTGCATGATTTTATTTCCTATCAAAGGTGACATGTCTTTCATACCATCATTATTGTTGTATTTCTAACCTCATTATTCCCAAGGTTTTCCTAGCATTATAAGCTAATAACATAAACACTCATAATCTATTATATAGTGTATATGCATATATCCCTATAATGGGGTTTATTAACAGCTACACTCATCAAGAATCTTTCCATAATAAAAAATTAAACATATTTTCCCAAACAAGGTAACCAAAGACATATAATATTTTCAAAAACATATAAAGCATAAAAGAGTAGAAATCAGCATGCTTGGTTATGCAAGCTCCAAATGATCAAACTAGACTCCTAGCTTAGCCTTCCCAAAATCAACAAGTAATTCCCAACTATCTCTCTTCCACTCACCAAAAACTTACTCTTAATAAACTCTCACAAACTCTCAAAAGCCTCTCACAAACTCTCACTCTCAGAAAATCAAAATAACAACTCAAATAATAAACATCAAGAGTGTATAATGTGTCCAAATGAGGTAGAAAATGCCTCTATTTATACACAAAGGTGAGCAACTAAAGAATAGAAACAAGCTATCAAAGATGAAACTTCTCAATTCAAAAGGTTTGATTCAACAAGATTAAGAAAAGGTGGTAGCTAAAATAATTTCCCAGTAAACACATGCACAGCCAAATTTTACTATGGAGAATGAGTTGCTCATTCAAATGGACATCAAGAATGATAATCATAAATGCAAGGTTATTGTCTTCTATAGGTCAACTTACTTTGGCCAGATTCTCATTTTACCATTTCACATCTTTCAAATTGCTTCATAATCTGGAATTCATATTGCAAATCAGATTTCTAATAGATTCATACTACTCACAAGTTGACACCACATTACAACCTTCATGCCCTATTCTTTTGGTTGATGTTTTCTAATGACTAGGTCATTGCTTCCTATGCATGAGTATTCAATTTTTCCTCTACATTTGACATATTCTTCGTGTATTTAACTTACACATTGGTTACCTTGACTGGACTCACACTCTTCCTTTGTTTGTTGTGTTGGGTTAGACTCTTTAGTTTATGTGTTGCTCTTTTGCATACTCACAATACCATATACCATGCATACTATCTACCCCTTATTATGTTCTACTTTGGTTTTCCATTACTTATTATAGTGCTACTTAAAAACTCATGTGCTTGGCTTTTAATACATAAACATTAACTTAAAGAAAGGCACTCATAATCTATTAACTCCTTAGACTTTATGCACTGCATTCAATTCATCCATAAGCTCTTTACTTTTCTAAGCGCTATATTATGCAATTTACTTATCAATAAATATAATATATATATTTATCATATCATTAATATATATACATATATATATATTGATACGTAAGAGGATTATTTTATTAATAAATTTGTCAAAATTATAAACGTCTACAATGTAGGAAACTAGAAGCCAAGCCATCCAAAAATTGATTGAAAGACACCACTATACTAGCTTCCTCAAATGAGGAATGCAGAGAGCACAACCATCCAAAAACCTTACCCGCCACCCCAAAAACCAACTTACAATATGCTCATATTGCTAGTTAACTTTTAAAAAATATATATACATACTAATTAATGCACCCGATTAACCAGAAAACCCTACCAACCCAAAAGTAATAAACCCCAACACATATCACCAACTCACCAGAAGCCATTGGCCTCTACAAAATCCTTGAAATCCTTCACCCACTTCAATCCATCCGCTACCATCAAACCAAAGAACTTCTTTGGGTATTCCACTATAACTGCCACCACCGCTCTATGCCTCATGAGGGCCAAACCATGCAAATCTAGGAGGAAGGGGTAAAAATTTTACCACTTTGTCTATGTGAAAAAGCTCCAAGTCACAGGGCCATGAAGAACCCTTTCCTTCTAACACTACCCTTAACACCTCATCTACTCCTTCCACCAAGTCAGGCCTAAAGAGCTTCACCATCAACAATTTCATCTCAGACTTTGAGACTTTGTTGTCTAGAAGAGAAGCCAAAAAATGTGAGACATACAAATTACCCCTCCGGTACTCCTTGTTTTCTATATGACCCTTTCCCAAAATCATCTTTACTGCAACAAGAATTAGAGGATCAATATTCAACAAAATGTGCTTCAAACGTTGATCTATCACTTCCCTAAAGGAAGCTTGTTGCGCCTTGGACTGCAATGAAATTGGGGTGTCCACCTCGAACCTAGCCAGTCCATCCAGCGATACCTCTATGATGAACCTCTACCTTCCACCCATCATTGTCCATGCACTACCTCAATCTCAGAATAAACCTTTTCCTTCACCACTCGTTTACACATAAATGAAATGAGAAAACTAAAAGGCATACCATACTTAAGGTAGCCTCATGATTCTCCATCATTTTGTCACCCTGGCTAATCAAAAACCTCCATACATGTTGGGTGTCCTTTCCATAAGGATTGTATCCACCTAAAATTTGCATTGATAACAATGCATTGTAATGATGCCAACTTAAGCCTATACAACTTGCTACATGATATTCTTTTGCTCCATTCACCTGGTAACTCAACCCATCTAGCTTTCATCTACTTTGCCACCATGGCATCCAATGCCACCCTCTTCTACCACCTTGGAGGGATGCCCTCCCTTCCACCCACATATATATATTCATAAGATTAACAAATGCACTAATTGCTAATAAATATATATTGAAATAGCAATCTTTTATATATATATATACACAAATACTTATAAGGATAGAAATATATATGTATATACATTATTATATACATATATATTAATATATTACATAATATTATTTTAATATATTTATATAAACACATATGTTTACCTATGTATCGATCAACTTATATATACCAAATGTATATATACCTATATGTGTACATAATATATGTTTAATCAAAATATCTATGCGTACAATGTATTTGTGCATGGTATGTGAAAGTATTCCTAATCTCATATGGACATGCATGTATACATTCACTATGCATGAGTATTGTTTCCATAGACACGCACACACATATACATTCCATACATATATAATCGTTAATTAATAAAAATATTTGAAGAAGAACTCAAACTCAATCACCTAACCCTAATCAAGAACATTCCCAAACAAGATCATAACCTCTTCTAAATTATGCTCAAACAAGACTAAAGGTTAATTATCGATTTCCAAGCTATTGACTCGACTTGACCAAACTAGAAGTGAGTGTCTGAAATCTTAGTTTAGGTCTTATTAAGGGTTACCAAACCAAGCTCCTCTCCTAAGTGATAATTCCCCTCTCTTTCAAAGGCTTGAACCTATTCATACATTCAACTTAGCACATAAGAATAGTAGTTAACCGTTCACATGAAATCCACTTGCATCATAAAACATTTGTATCATCATAGCATTAAAATATTCATATTGGAATACATATTCTTTCATTTCATTTCATCAATATAAAACATATTCATTCCTTTAAAATAAATATCATCTTAATACATATTTTAGTATTTCTTTCACCTAATAAACATATTAAAGTCACAATTTGCATTTATCAACATTTTCACTCATGAAGGTAAAAGTAACTTAGTAACTATGAAATGGGGTGTAACACATAGGGCATAATTGGTATAGCTACCAAATATTTTATGGATGATATTGGAAGGATTATATGGGAGGCTACTTATTATAATACTGTCTATGAGAGGGAGGTTCCTAGGAAGCAAAAATCTCCACTATACTTGGCATAGAAATAGATATAGTCAGGATGATCTCGACTAGTGATTTTGAGCAACCTTGATAGCATGTTGGTACCACAACCATAGCCACCAACAAGATAGGGAGGACCAAGAGGATCAACTTGAAAATTCAAGAGGGAGCTCCACTTAGAGGTAGATTGTACACATGAATATTTTTTTCATGATGTGGACACCATGCTTATGAGCTATGTACATTTGTATTGACATGGATCATATAGCCCATGTATGTATGATACAAGCTATTATTGTTTACTCATGTGATGCTATAAGATTTATGATTTTTATTATGATTTTGATAAGGTGGAAAAGGCGAGACCCTAATATTTTACTTTAGGATCTCATAAGGGTTTTTTCACAATTGGGGGTATTATCATTAAAATTCAAGATTGGATAGGATATGAGATTGACTTGCAACCTAAAAGGTGATTCAATCAATCCTAAGATCTGAATTTGAGGACATGGAAATGTATTTTGTATGAAAATTCAATGATATGACTAACTAACTATGAAAATGTACTATTTTGATGTAAATATAGAAAAAATTGAAATTGACAATCAAATTTTGAGATTAGATCTTAAAAGAGCAAAGTACTATGCACCCATAGTTTACATTTGGGGTTGATTTTGATAGACCGGGGTGCAAGGATGTCCTAATATAGGTGTATGAAACCTTAATTTTATTTCACAAGCCTCATGTACCCAATTTGTAGCTTCTCTCTTCCAGATTTTGTTATTGGATCTTTGTCTATTGTCGAGATATTATAGATTTTGTATCTTGTCAAGTTCTAGGGTTAAATGCATGAATGATTGAATTTCCTTCAAATCTTCCTTTAATCCTCTTCAAATCTATACCTATACATTCAAAAGGAGAGGAAGGGTTGTTCCATATAAGGACCTGCCTCAATCAAACTTTTTGTTAGTGTTTCCACATCTACAATGGAAAATTTGATGATAGAGAGCTTATCCTTTTGAGTGATAAAGGCTAGAATGACAAATGAATGATGAATCAACAATAGACTACAAGTCACAACTCAAATATTATTTATTTGAAGGACTAAAGTCATGCACATATCCTCAAGGCTTGATTTCAATTTTTCTTGGACTTTCTTTGAAGACCTACAAGTGTTAGTCCTTGCAAATAAAATGAATGTATGAGCATGAAAAACTCACATAAAACTTGACATGATGCTTCAATGTTGAAATGTTGTAATGAATCTCTAAATTTTCTCTTGACTTCTCTTGAATGCTTGTAGGACACTTGATTTCCTCAATTGAATCTCCATTATTTTCTAGATGATTCTCAAATGATGAAATGACTAAGTATTTATATGAAATTTCCCTAATTTCCTAAAAATCAAATATCGATGACCACCAATCAGAATTTAAATTTCAAATATTAAATTACTATCGCCAATACTTTAAAAATTGGGGACACATTAAGGGGACTAGGGCATAAGGATTTCCTAGACCAAATCCATAAATCTTCAGGATCCAAAGTGCTAAGAGAAAAAATTAAATGTATGCTTGGGTCTTGCACATTTAATTTCTTGATAAGTGTTTAGATGGGCCATGGAATGCATAATTTAGGAGTTTATGAACATAATTAGGTCTAATTGCTTAGGGGGGAGAAAAAATAGTGTGAAACTATCAAGGATGATAATTTATGATGGTACATTTAGCCCCCACTTTAGTGAGAGTATGAACTTACACTCAAACTCACACTAAAGTAGAAAATATGTCAAGAGTGTTCTGATTATCTAAATGTTGAAAAAATAGGATGACTCGGAATCTAGAGGAGTGTGCAAGCCCCTGAGATTCAAGATAATATGGAAATACAACATAAGAATAAGGGAACACACATGTATGAAATACAACATTACAACACAAAACACAATGCCAAAACAACATGCAAATGCAAAAGGAGGGTATGATAATCATGGACTAGCAAGCTCCACATAAATTTTACTAGGATCCATATCCAAAGGTGTTCATGACTCATGGGCTAACAAAGTCTGATATTTGCTAGGTGAACCATGAACCAAAGAAACCATGGGCTAGTGAAGTCTGATATTCAGTAGGTGAGCCTTTCAAAGATATTAGAAAATGGGAAACACACAAGGAATAGTGAGGATCGATTTTCACTAGGTACGTCCATTAAATTCTTTATTTACCTAAATTATTTTTTCCCCAATTATCAATTTCACCTCTTTGATAAAACATTAATATAGTTTAATAATTCCACTCCCTAGTACCAATTTTATATGAATGAGAAGCCCAAAGGAACATTTACTTTAATTCTTTTTTACATAAATCATGTTTTTCTCCATGGTACAGTTCCACCCCTTCCACAAGTTCATAACCATAAGAACTAAATGCCTAATTTTTGTAGGTGGTAGTCAATATTTCATATCTCAAAGACAAATAAGCAGTGTACCCATGTAAACCATACTTAGAGTTGTAGTCCCAAAAACTCTGATAAGGTGCTACAAAAATGATCAAAATGCTAAGCCAATGCATCACTACATCCAACACATGTGAATTAAGTGAAGCCTATAATGGAATGTATGCCCCCTATTGGTATGTGGTGATTGATCATGCAAATACTATAAACTATTAATGTATCCTCATTGGGGTTTGGGGCCAAGATGGGGCCCGAGCAAGGTTTCAAGGGTGGCAGCCCCTGATAGCAGGGGTTCGAAGGTGATAACCCTCGATAGAATGGGTTTGGGGTGTAACTCCCCCCAAAAAAATCTTGCTAATATGTCAAGGTTTTCCCATTAACACATCAAGGGGTCAGTAGTTAATTTTTAATTGATAAATGAAAATGACTTTGTAAAACCCTAATTCTAGAAGCTTCCAAAAAGCTTTTTATAAGCGGTTGGGATGTATGTTGTGACATGGTGTTCTCAAGATTCTAATCTATTTTACACTACATAATAAAATCATTGGATGGTTGAGTTTTTGTGGATGTATCCCATATTGGATTAATCACGTTGATTTTTATGTTGATCTCTTTTGTGTTATTCTCCATTATTATTTCTAGGTTAATTAATCTGCATATAATTGTTAATGTTTATTGCTCCAATCTGCCTGAACCCTAACACCCCCACCTTAAATTAATTGCTAACACCATGCTATGAGAAATTTATTTAAGGTAGATAATGATAAATTCAATGTGACAAGGCCATGAGAGCTTATTTGGAAAGCCCTATTCCAATGATATGTTTCTAGATGAATCTAACTCATGATAAGGGATTTCCCCCAATGCAATGCATCAAATAACACAAAGATGATCACATAAGGGATCCATGGATTTGGGGATAGTATACATCTTTTCTACAATACAAGTGAGCTTAGAATTGACATCATTCCCTTACCCATGGAACTATGAACACAACAAAAGAATGAGACATGGAGAAAACTATTACACAAGTGGTTGCCATCACACCAAAATATTGACCTATTAATTCCCAATACAACCACCAGAGTTAATGAATCCACAAGAGGTAGTTAATCCATGTCAAGAACCAAAGTGCTACACTGCACAACACAAGTAGACCAAGGGTGCACACCTTGCAAAAATCCCCCTAGTATAATTGAGGGGTTTGAACCCGTGACTCGGGCTTTGATACCAATTATTGTATAAAAGGTTGTAATTGCACCAAAATATCAACCTGTTAATGCCCACTACAATTGCCAAAGTTAATGAATCTATGGGAGGTGGTTAATTCATGTCACAAACCCAAGCACTACACTACATAGCACAAGGAGACCAAGGGAACACACCTTGCAACAACAAAAAAAAAATTGGGTCAACATGGAAGACACATAAATGTATCAATGCCTTGCATCATCCCCAAAAGGAAAACACAAGACAAAAAATAATATTTACAACATAAAGAAGAATATAGATACAAATAGATGAATGTCACAATAGATCCATTTCCTTTGTATCCTTGTGCTAATAGAGCATCAAGGGTCCTCCAAACAAATCTCACAAATATAAATATACATCAAGTAGCACAACATGGTAGATCACATCATGTACAAGAAAACACAAATAACACATAAAAAAAAAAGGATACTGCACATGTGATCCAATCTAAATAAAATCATTTGCATCCCAATCTTGTTCATCATATATGGAAGGCAGAAAACTATCCAAAGTGAGTGCAACAAGTGTCATACTTGGAGCATCACTAGGTTCAACATACAGTGAATCAATCATACCAAGAGGATCATCATGGTTGTCCCCATCTAAATCCATAGACTTTGAGAACAAGAAAGATAGTTCATTATGCACTTGTTCATCAATCTTAGCATCTTCATTCTCATCAACCAAAATTATCACAATGGGTGTTTTAATGAAAATATTAGTTGTATGTCCTTGTTTCACTCATTGTTTTAGTTAGTACATGTAAGGCTCAATGTCATAGTTTGGTGAAAGTTGTACTTCCTCTTCATTTATTTACATAGGTTTTTTATCATTAGGTAATGTCTTATTGTTTTCACCCAACTAACGAGCAATAGCATGATGTCTACGCCTACTCTCTTTAGAATTTTTATTTCTTCTTGTGTTTTTATTTATTTGTGAAGGGGTAAGAACATAATTTTCAACTATTGGTATCTTTTCTTCCCTTAGAGGAGGAACTAAAGGGACCATAGGGGGTTCGGAAACTACTATCTCTTTAGTCTATTATTTTTTTCTCTTTTTGTGGCACAAAGGTAGTCATGTAATTTTCTCTTGGTCTTTTGTATGATGTTGGTGGAGGTATGGAAACATAAATGGCTAGTGGGATTGGGAGGACACTTTCCTCATAAATGGTTTCATCCACAACCTATAGAGTGGGTGGAACAACCATAGCCTTATCATTCTCAGGTGGGATATTCCCAAGGGATAAATTTGTTATGCGCTTTGCCTTAAATTTTTTATGTTGGACCTGAAAAAGAAATTCTCACAAGTTTTAATAGGTTCCATAGGTTGAGGTCAAAAATAATCCAATGAAAATTTTCCACAAGAATCCATAGAATTAAACCCACTATAATGAACTGTATGTATTTTATTTTCAAATGTTAACTTTATGCACTTGTGTATTAGTGACAAGATTTCATTCATGGAGCATAGCCATGAATATCCTAGCTTCACACAAAATTGGTTCGACATCAAGATGATGTAGAATGATACATATAGTGGTTTCGGTCCAACTTTAAGTGAAAGAGTTATCAAACCTATCATAAGGTGAGTAAAACCATCATGATTTTTAACCATGATTTTGGTTGTTCATAAGAATCTTGATAAAGCTCATGCACAAACAAGAATTCCTCAATGATCACATTCTCTAAAAATACAAGATCAATGAGTATCTTGGTGTAGGTTTTTCATTAATACATCTGGTGATATAGAGAGGACCATTTGGTGCATGTATAGATGCATCAATGTGTGTGCAATAAATGCCATGTAACAAAGTGGTTCGAGCCTTACAAGGTTGAACATTTATTAGAGTAATAATATTATCTAGACTGTCCTCATCATCATTCTTATCATCATAAGTGTAGAGCTAAACTAATGTATTGTAAACTTGGTAGAACCTACCTAATTCAGAGGTTTATCTAACTAAACAGTCCACTCAACATTGCAAGACCACATTAAAATTTCAACCAAAGGTTTGTAAACTTATGATGGTGTTGCACTGTATGTGCCTTCAAAGACTCAAAACTACCTAAGTTGTCTTTCTTAATATATTCTACCTATTATAAAATACAGAATTACATAACAGTGAAAGAACAAGTCAGAACTAGTGGCTACAGGTACCTATAGCTTAAATTGTAACTGAACTACTACTAATGAGATATTACTGTATCAATTCAAAACTGATTAAAACTAACTTAGCTAATTTAACCTCTAGAGTACTACTGGTTAAATATTACATGCATGTTCATGAACATTCATTACCAATAGGAAAAGTACGATATTCTAGTTTAACTTGCATGTAGTTCATGGAGTAATGATAAACAAAAAACAACTATTTAAAAAAAGATAAACAACTAAAAATTGTTCAGTGAAGAACAACTACCTTGAGTTGCCTACTCAAGTGGTTGTTATCACTTAATTGGAACCAAATCTAACTAATAGATTCTACGCATCCATATGAAATTGACTTCATTCATTTCATATCATGAATGATTACATAAGATCTTCTTCGCAAATAGTATTCAATGAAAATCATCTTGAGTATCCATCCTATCTTGAAATTGAAAAATAACTAATAATGAAAAACTAAAAAACCAACTAACTTATCTAAGGATTCAACCATCAACTATATACAATCTTGAGGTAATCTTATTCTAAGAAAAAACTAACTACAATCATTAACTTCCACTCCTAGATATCAGAGCGTATAGTTAAGATTGAATTGTGCATACCATAACTAAAAAGAAAGAAGAATCCTAATAGGACCCAAATTCTATAAAACAAGTTTGAATGTAAACCATACAAACATTTGTCAAAATCCTATCAATAAAGGATTCCTTCTTTTCTAATTCTTATTAACTTATTATAATGATGCATGTTCAATCTCCATCTGGTCTCTTCAACAATAGTTAGTGCATTTTAGCTTAATCTAGAACTCCCCTATTTTGTTGTCCCAATTTTCCTTTTGTTGTGGGTTATAGCTTCTAACTGCTATGTGCTACAATTCCTCCTTGGTTTTAAAAATATTAATTCAAAAATAATGTGCACAAGACTAACTACCATAATTAAAACATAGAATTCCATCCACATTTCATGCACATTCACATATAAGCCATGTAATACTTATTATTTCATAACTATATTTCCATTACTATTATTTAGGTCCAAGTCTATATGATAAGTATGAAAAGATAGCATAATGTAGGAGTATTGTTTGAAAGGTATATCTAAAAGTGTCTCAAAGTATGCATGAAAGTAACATAAAATAAGCTAATAACTAAACCCATCACTCCCCCCAACCAGGATTTTGCTTGTCCCCTAGCAAAACACTAGGGGTAATGATTATACTACAAGGTGATCTACCTCAGGTCCATAACAAAATCAACTCCTTGGGTCTATTTCAATTCAAAACCCTTGTAAGCTATAAGTTGCCTCATTTTGATGTTCCCAACCCTCTCATATTCCTCACCTTTCTCTCCAACCCAATATGGAACTGGATATAGTAGAATAGGTAGGTGAAATGTGAGTGGCACCCAGTAAATTCCTTTGAAAATACCAATTGTCATGTACTTGTGGACCCTTTGAAGCATGGTAGTGAAATTATACATGGAATGAGGTTCCCTTCTCTATAGTTCTGGAGTTAGGTTGTTCCATCTACTTTGCATGTAACTATAGCATTGTTGTCCCAACCCTACAACTAATGTTTGCATTCTTTCATAATCTTCCTTCCAGAGTTTCATAATTTTCTTGCCTACATCCTTATGATCAATTAATTTCAGCCATTCATCAATAACTACACCAAGGTTCTTATATTCTTTCCTTATTCGGAGAGCAATTTATTTCTCGCTCTCCTCATACTCCTCCATTATTTCACCCCTAAGTTGTTCATTTTTGTAATAGGATGCAAGTGCTCTTACCTAGAGATCCCCTACAGAAATCAAAGGATTCCACTTTGTTTCATCTGGCACCACATAATTGTGTAAATTATATTCACATAGTTGATCTTTCTCCTTAGGTGTAGAATCAGCAAAAGCATTAAGAAACTCAAAAAATCTACTCATACCAACTCAATGTTTACTAATTAACTTGCTAAATTGAAAAAATAGAAATCCTTCTTGCAAAAACAATATGTATGTCCTTGTTGGAGGCCTACATTTGATAATCTATGCAAATTTTTTTGCCACCTCCTCCAACCTAACCATTGATCTTCTTAATTCTATTTCTTTCTTTTACAGTTCCTTTGCATGCTCTTCAATCAAAATTTATTTTTCCTTCCATTTTTCCTTTTCCTGTGAAAACTTCTCAATCATTCTCCATAGTTGATGACCAAGTGACAAGGTGGTATGGCGAGTTGGAGTTCTGATGGAAGGATGTTTCTGATCTAGTATTACCAGTTCTCCATCCCTGGTCTTAGTTATGGTCAATTGTGCCAATAAATCAAGCTTAGTGAAGTGGCCATATGTTTGCAACTTCTCCTCCATTTCTTATATTTTTGTTTCCCTCTCCTTGTCCTTTTGTTCATAGATTTGTACTAATTCTTCCAATTGTTTGATTTTGTCCAAGGATTCTTGGAGCTCCTTCCTAACATCTCTTTCCTCTATGTACATCTCCTTTGTATCCACAAACTACTCATTATCTCTCCCTTCATAGTCCTTATAGGTAAAACTATCTAGGGTTTCCTTTTATGTTTTCTTAGCAGTAAACACATCTTCTAATACTAAATTAGAAGTTGTTATCACATATCTTCTCCTTTAAACAATTATATTTACATTACTAGGGATTTCTTCCTTTCCTTCAAAATTTGTCTCTACTAATGTGACATCTTGTCATTGTTATTCTTTTCTCTTTTTCTCTTCTTCAAGTTTCTTTATATTTCCCCTCATGACACCTTATATCTTTGGTATGCCTAAATGTCTAGGTGTAGGTGTGTCCTTCTCAACATTCTTCTTCTCCTATTGAAAACACTTTTTCTTCTTTGGAAAATCCTCTTTCTTCATTGGAGTATCCTTCTTCTTCTCTTTTGTTTTAGAAGGTGTGGAGAATGTGGATGTACTTCCTCTTCTATTCTTAGGTCTTTGTGATTTTGAAGAAGATATAATTTCCTCAATTACAAGTGACCTAGACTCTGGCTCATTATGTTCCTCATGCTCACCTTGGCTATGGGTAGGTGAAGCCATAGGGGAGATATGAGGGCTTTCTCTAATAGGTTCATCTTGAGGTTCTATATTCTCAGGTACCATAGGTGCATCTAGCAAACTGTTAATATTTGTACATTCCTCGAAATCATCCCAATTTACTTATGGGTATTGAATCCTAAAACTCATTTTTATTAGTAAGGCAATCAAATAGTGGTGTGATAGGGAAATTTCACTTGTTTTCTTTGATATTTTGATTCCATCCTTTTCAACCAATTATAAATAAATTTTTGTACATTTACTAACTTATTATGTTGAAGGTGACTGAGTAATTTAAAATGTATTGTATACAAGAGATTTTTCCTACTATCATAGAAGATATATCTAACGATTTAGGAAGCATAATTATCTCATAACCAGGGAAGAGAGAGTCTCTTTGTACCTTGCAAAGATGAGTCTAATTCATCTCCTCATTTACAGAATTCCTCCCTAGTTGCAATTGTCTCTACACGTGTATGAAACTCTACCCCAGTTCTAGGTAACCCAATGACTTGTGCAATGGTGATCTCAGATGCATCTACTAATAGTCCCTTCAAAATTGCTCCATCATATTCAAGTGTAGCTATGAACCTTCTTGTCATATCATCATTGAATTCTATAATTTCAGGAAGTGATCAAGCCATCCAACCCTGGTAAAAATGGGTAGAACCATTGCATCTTCCAAAATTTGTTTATGAGTCACTAACTCCCACTTGATAATGCCGCCTCCCATTATGACTTCCTTTTATTTGCTCAATGTTTTCAATTCAATCTTGATAATTCAACTCAATTCACTCTACCACCTTCAAAACCCTTCTCCTTTTTGACATTTCTTTATGTACTACTACCATACCACAACTGCAACTTCTCTTCTCAATACCAACTCAATTTGAGCTCACAAATAGGTTCTAATTTTGACTCTAGTTTAGACTAAGCTCAAGCGCTCAAGGTTTGAAATTGGTAATTGGAAATTGCAGTAAAAATAGGATGTAATTTTAGGAGGTTTTTGCATGTCGTTCCTATCTATTGAATTTGATTTAGGTGGTGGATTTTGAAAAAACTAGGCTAAGTTGTACCCTGCCCCCACTTTAAAGGTTGAAGTGACCACACTTCAACTTATGTGGGGGAAGTGGTATGATTAATAAGTAAGGAAATTAATGGTATGAAATTTTCACATGCATGACTAAATATGAAAGATATAATGAAAAATCTATGTTAATTATGACAGTGTACCTAGCGTACCATCTTGAAGGGATAATTGATTGTCACACATGTAAACTAAAAAGCTTGTATCTGGATTTTATACCGATGTGACCGGTATTAACTATATGTGAATGGTTTGTGAGGTGGCTAATGAAATCTTTTTGGATGGATTAGATGTTTATTAGCTAGTGATGTGATATCTCGAATAGTAAAAATAAGTAGTGGAAGCAAGGAATAAAATATTCATGTTGTAGGTACTTATTTTGAAATGATGGGTATTGCACGTGAGATTGGTGAGACGAATGCATGTGAACTAAAATTAATGTGGCATGATTTTTTTTTTTAATTTTTCTTTGCCAGATGGTGCTACAGGTACTATCAACAATAGGACCCTTTCTAAATTTTGACGGCTATTGATATAGGTCCCTATGACATCAGGAACCTTCTGAATGTGATTGAAAAATATCTCCCAGTGGAGAAATTATAATCTTTAGAATTGTATTGTGTGTGCTTGTGAGATAAAATAAGATATTAAACCTTAGTGCCCGGGGATTCAGTTGTGTAGCTTAATCATTGGGTCACTTAAAGTGCCTTGTATATCATGTGTTGCTAAAATATTACTTGGTGTGTTTGATTTTGTATGTGGATCACTGTGAGCACCATATTGTTGAAATAGGGAGAAAATGATATCATCCTTCTATAATGGCTTCTTATATATCTTCAATATGTGGCCATTTACATGAAGAGAAAATCTAACTACATCTATGGTATGTAGCTTGACTGATCCATTAGGATACACTTGATTTATTTCATAGGGCCCCAGCCACTTAGATTGGAGTTTCCCTTTGAAGTATTTATACCTTGAATCATATAACAATGCCCAATCTCCTACATTAAACTCCTTTGTTTTAATGTACTGATCATATCACTTCATCCTTTGTTGTTGTACTAATTTAGTATGATGGATTGCCTCCATTCTGATCTCATCTAAATCATTTAATTTATGCAACCTTTCTTTTTGAGCTTCTATTAGATCCATTTCTAGTTCTACTACTATCCTTAATGTTTTATATTCAAACTCAATTTGAAGAACTATTGTTTTACCATACACTAGCTCATAGGGTGTGAAAACAATTATTGTTTTCCAATTTTTTCTATATGCCCATACTACTTCTGGTAACCTTGCAACCCAATATTTTCTATGTACTTGCACTCTCTTGGTGAGAATACTTTTGATTTCTCTATTAGTGACTTCCACCTAACCATTAGCCTGGGGATGGTGAGGTGTTGACTTCTTATGTCTAATTTGTTATTCTTCAACCAATTTGGTGATGAGGTTAGAAGTAAACAGTGGTCCTTGATCAATGACTATTTCTCTAGGTACTCCATACATAGTACATATATCCTCATACAAGAATTTAGCCACATTGAAATCTCTGGAAAACTCTAAGGCCTTTACATCTACCCACTTAGTCAAGTAATTAGTGCAAACAATAATGTATTCCTTGTTGTTGGAAGTAGGTGAGATTGGTCCAATAAAGTCTAAACCACATTTTTCAAAAGGAGATAATGTCAACTGGGGCTACAATGGAATTTCATTACTCCTTGTTGGTTTTACCATCCTTTGGAACCTATCACAACTCCTTGTGTATTTAACAAAATATTTGTGCAAAGTTGGCCAATAATAACTAGTTGTTACGAGATCTTAAATGTTGTTCTTTTTGCTACAAAATGACGTCCACACAACTCATCATGGCAATCCTTCATAATATCAAATATTTCATTTTACCTTATGCATCTTCTCATGATGTTGTTAGGGCTAGTGTAAAACAAAAAACCT
Source organism: Sequoiadendron giganteum (assembly GCA_007115665.2). NCBI lineage: Eukaryota > Viridiplantae > Streptophyta > Pinopsida > Cupressales > Cupressaceae > Sequoiadendron > Sequoiadendron giganteum. The sequence continues at coordinate 209,469,429 of CM021104.1, read as the reverse complement.
GATATCCAAGAGTATGGAAAACATTTTTGTACCAGTTGTCTCTTTTCTCTTGAGGAAAAGTGTGGTGGAATCTGCCCTATTACTAAATAATTGGTAATATCAGCATACCATGGAATGTGTAAATTTAGATCAAATGAGTTTTCATCTAGGAATGAATTACACACCACTCCTTCAGCTGATCGTGTTGGTAATCTTGATAGAAACTCTACCTCTATGTTAGTTTTACTAGGTTTGTCCACTATGGTGATGCCAAATTCCTATAGAAGGAGTAGCCATTTAACCAATCTACCTCCTACTACTGCTTTTTTCATAAGCTATTTGATATCAGTGTGATCTGTGTGGGAAAATATTGAGTAACCAGTAATGTAATTCCTAAATTTATTGATGGCATACACAACTGCAAGCATCTCCTTTTCTATGATAGTATAGTTCAACTCTGCTCCTTGAAAATTCTTGTTGATGTAGTAAATTACATACTCTTTTTTACCCTCTTTCTAACCCAAAAGTACTCTAATGGAAAAATCTAAAGCATTTGTATGTATATGAAAGGGTAAAGTCTAATTATGCCCCCTCAAAATAGGTGCTTGAGTTAAGGCTTTCTTCAGCTCTTCAAATGAGTTGGCATTCTATTGTCCATTCAAATTCAATATCTTTTCTCAACAAAAAAAACAATGGTGCAACAATCTTACTAAAATATTTAATAAACCTCTTGTAGTAGCCTGCATGGCCAAGCAAACTTCTGATATCTCTTTGCTTCTATGGAATAGATAATGTAGAAATAATTTTTATTTTATGTGGATCAACCTGAATCCCTACACTAGATATAAAGTTCCCTAAAAAATGCCCTATGTCATCATCATAAAGCACTTTTAATTGTTGATTGGCAAGTTGTATTCTTTACATCTTTTCAATAATTTTTCTAGGTTGTTAAGGGCTTCCTCATAAGTCTCTCCATATGTGGTGAAATCATCCATGTATATCTTCATGCAATCATGAACATAATCAAAAAATATGATGAGCACTATCATTTGAAAGGTAGTCAAAGCATTGCATAAGCCAGAGGGTAGAATAGAGTAGGATTAAGTACCCCAAGAACATAATGTAGCTTTTCCCTGATCTTATAGAGCAATTTTTATCTGATTATAACCACTCAAACCATCTAGGAATGAAAAATATTTTTTCCCAATTAAGGAATCAAGTACTTGATCTATGAAGGGAAATAGAAAGTGGTCCTTCCTAGTGGTTGTATTTAGTTCTCTATAATATACACAAACTCTCCATTTTCCACCTTTCTTAGGAATAATTACCAAAGGTGAGACCCATTCACTATCAAATATAGGATAGATAAAACTTTTTTTAAGGATTTTTTTGGAGTTCATCTTTGACTATGTCTCTCAAAGCAGGGTTCATACATCTTTGAGGCTTTCAAATGGGTCTATAACCATCATTGATATAAATCTTGTGCATACATAAGTCAGGATCTATGCCTTTCACATCATGGTAATCCCATGCATGTGTTGTTGAGTGTGCCTACAACACTATGCGTAGGGAATTATATTGTTTTTGAGTCAAGGAATTGTTTATGTTCAACATTATTTCTAGAATGACTTATATTTCCTTAGAAGATTCTTGCACAAATGAGATTTCAAGGCTTAGAATTATTGGTACACACTGTTTTGGTAGTAAGGAATGAAAGATCTAAGATATTTCTTCTGAGGAATTGGTGGGTATAATACTTTTCAAGGGGTCTTGTAGGCATGCAAGTTAGTCTTGTTGCTATGGGCTCCTACCGTAGTCATTTTGTATTATGTGAGCAATGAGCTCATCTTCATCTCGATCATCCAATAAAGGGCTATGTTCTATGGTCATCAATGTCTCCAGAGAATAGTTATCTTCCTCATCGAAAGTGGGCCAAATAGTTTGCTCAATGTCAGCATTTGGTTGGGTTGGAGGATGGAGGACCAATTTTTTGCTCACTGTCCCATTAGATATTATCATATTTCCATACCTACAACCAATAAATGCATCAGTTGTAGCTAACCAAGGTCTGCCTAGGATGAGTGGGTAGCTTGCAATATTAGCCTTTGGCTATAAAACTATAAAATGAATAAGATATTCCTAAGAATCCAATGCAATGAATAAATATTCAATGATTCCCTCAAGCTTGATTTTTGACCTATTAGCTAATTCTAAAATAGTTTTCCTAGGTCTAAGGTTGGCTAACTAAAGTAACTGTGTGGTTTCTTTAGTCATAAAATTTATTGTTGCCCCCAAGTCTATCAAAGTATTCTTGATGAGGGTTCCATTAATCTTGATGTCCACTACTAGACTACCAAGGTCCGTATACTTAGGGAAATTTATTTTCCCTAACATGATATCTACAAGGTTTCTCAAGACATATACTGCCTGAGGATTCTTCCTTTTCCTTCCTAGTTTCTTAAGACCTAGGTCCCTTACAGTTTTAGTATAAATAGGGATGTCTTTGATAGCTTGGATTAGTGGAATCTTGATGCTCACATCATTTCATTGACCTAGGAGGTCTATCTCAACTTGTTTTTGATGCTTTTGAAAGGATAAGCATTTAGGAAAAGGTGGCTTTGGACTTGTGGTAGTTTGGTATACCTAATTTGACACAGGTTCCAAAGTTGGGTTGTCTAAAGTTGCAACCATGGGTTCCTCATCCTCCATCTCAGTAATTTGAGGGGATGAAGGTCCGCCAAGTTTTTTTCCTGATCTGACATGGATATCACTCACCTCTACCCCATATGTGGGTTATTGCATAGCTTCATTAGTATAAGCCTATTGAACGGGCTTAATTTTAGTGTTAAGTGCAATTTGGGTAGATATTTGTGATGGCTTGGGTGGCTAGGATGTGGGATTTGATGGTAACATGATGGCTTCCTATTGGGGTTGAGGAGGAAGCATAGGCTGCTAATAATTCTACTATGTTGGCCATTGTGGATTATAATTGTGACCAAGAATTAGGATATGGTTGGTTCTAATTTTTCTAGGATTGTGGCCATTGTTGTTGATTTTTCCATTGATTTTGATTTTTTGGCTAGGGTTGAGAGCTCCAAGCATAAAAGTTATGATTTCCAATAAGAAATGATAAATTAAAACTAAGAGGTTCTTGTGTCATACCTTGTCTTTTTTTCCATGGCTTCCTTTGAGCTATATAAAAGAGTTGTCCATTCTCTCCTTCCAATGGCTGAAAATTAAATCTTTCAACTTTATCTTGTTGGATACTATCTTCCCTCTTATATTTACAATTTTTTTTCCTTTGCCTATGACTTGGGCAGTATTAAGTGAGAATTGCCTCAACTTCCTCCCAATTTTTCTTGATGTGGAGAGTATCCAATTGAGTTTCTAAGTGGCTAATAATGTCCTCCTTCATGTTGGACAATAGGTTGCTCAATTTTATCTTTCAAACCCCTATAGATGGTTTGTCAATAGTGGATGTTTTATCTCCTCTTGGTCTTTTAGTGAAGGTCCTCAAATAGTTCATGCAGACATTACAAATTTCTTCAAATGGTATTTGAGAGATATCTCCTTGTCCAATGAGGTTAAGGGCATCCATATAGTCATCATTGATCCCCCTAAAAAGAATAACTTGAGGGACTCTTTTGACAACTTATTCTAGAGATTTTTCTTCAAAGAAAACTTGAATATCTCCACATAATCTTCTAATGGCTCATCAACCTTTTGTGACATTCTAAAAATGGCATTTTTCCTCCTATCGGGTTTCCTACAATAGTCTTGGTACTTATCCAAGAGCAATATCTTCATGGTGTCCCAATCAGGAACAACATCCTTGCCTAATCCCATAAACCATCTTAGGGTTGCATCTTTTATAGTTTCAAGGAATATTTTGAGCCTATGAGCATCAAAATTATAGTCATAACTCCTAAACAGGACATCAAATTCAAAAATAAATGTATTTGGGTCCTCAATTATTAACCCATAAAATATTGGTAAGGTTGAAGGAGGGATGTTCTTCAGCACTATAGCCCTTTCCTAGTTAGTGATTGGGAACTCAAATGTTGCACATTCAGGATCATCATCCACTACATCCCTCATTGTGTGGTATGTTCCCTTTGTAAGTGTAGTAGGTGTTGGTGATAGGGAATTTTCTTCTTTAGTATTACCCTTGCACTGAGTACTGGGCTCACCAATTTCTACTATGGATTCTTGGCATGAAGAGGGAAGGAATTTTTCCAAAGAGTCTCTTTACATTTGCATACATGAAATATGGCATTATATAGCAGTGGTCCTACACAATGTTAGTGTATCTTTTGGTGTTGAAAAATATTAAGTCTAACAATCCTAATATTGAACACAAAATGTAAACTATGAAAGCTTTAGAAAACAAGTCTATGAAGATAGGACCATCCTCGATAATAGCACCAAAAATACAAAATCTAAACTAACGTATTGCAAACTTGGTAGAACCTACACAATTCAGAGGTTTACCTGACTGAATAGTCCACTCAACATTGCAAGACTACATTAAAATTTCAACCCAAATTTTGTAAAATTATGATGGTGTTGCACTATAGGTGCCTTCAAAGACTCAAAACTACCTAAGTTATCCCACATAAGATATTCTACCTATTGGAAATTACATAATTGCATGATAGTGAAAGAATAAGCCAAACTAGTGGCTATGGGTGCCTACAACTTAAAATTTATCTGAACTACTGCTAATAAGATATTACTATATCAATTCAAAATTGATTAAAACTAACAACTCATCTAATTTATCCTTTGGAGTACTAATGGTTAATCGTCACATGCATGTTCATGAACATTCATTACCAATAAGAAAATTATGAGATTCTAGTGTAACTTGCATGTAGTTCATGGAGTAATGATAAATAGAAAACAATTATTTAAACAAAGATAAACAACTAGAAAATGAAGTGAAGAATAGTTACCTTGAGTAGCCTACTCAAGTGGTTGTTCTCACTTAAGTGGAACCAAATCTAACTAACAGATTCTATGCATCCATATGAAATTGACTTCATTCATTCAATATCATGAAAGATTATATAAGATCTTCATAGATAGTATTCAATGAAAATCATCTTGAGTATTTATCCTATCTTGAAACTAAAAAATAAATGATAATGAAAGACTAAAAAACCAGCTAACTTATCTAAGGATTCAACCATTGGCTATATACAAGCTCGAGGGAATCTTATTCTAAGCAACGACTAACTGCAATCATTAACTTCCACTCCTAGATATCAAAGTGTATAGTTAATATTGAATTATTCAAACCATAACTAAAAATAAAGAAGAATCCAAATAGGACTGAAACTCTCTAAAACAAATTTGCATATAAAAAACACAAACATTTGTCAAAATCCTATCAATAAAGGAGTCCTTTTTTAGTGCTTATTAACTTGTTATAATGATGCATGTTCAATCTCCATATGGTGTCTTCAACAATATTTATTACATTTTAGCTTAATCTGGAACTCCCCTATTGTGTTGTCCCAATCTTCCTTTTGTTGCAGGTTACAACATCCAACTACTATGTGCTACAGTTACTCCTTGGCTGCAAAAAGGTTAATTCAAAAAGCATGTGCACGAGACTAACTACCATAATTAAAACATAGAATTCCATCCACATTTCATGCACATTCACATATAAACCATGCAAACTTATTATGTCATAACCATATTTTCATTACTATGATTTAGGTCCAAGTCTATATGATAAGTATGAAAAGATAGCATAATGTAGGAGTATTTTTTGAAAGGTATATCTAAAATTTTCTGAAAGTATGCATGAAAGTAATAGAAAATAAGCTAATAACTAGACCCATCAACAAGCTTTCACAAAGTTGGATGTATGATGTGGCATTGGGTTTGTGAAAATTTAAAAAAATTGATTGGGTAGGGCAATGGGCTTGTTTCCTTTATCATTAACATCAGCTAATTAGATGTGATTATAATTGATGAGGCCTTGCACTTAATTTTTAAGATGCATACATCACTTTATATTGTGTCCATGTGTACGATGATATTGATTAAAAAAAATTCAATTAAAGTTCATAGGAAAAGTTTTGGTCATGCCCACGAGTCTAATTGGAGGTAACTGGATTAGGTTCTTACTTAAATATTTTAACAAGATCAAATGCAAGGAATCAACCCATTGAGTAAATTGTCAATCTCTTGGCCTAAATTGATATGGAGTTGAGCTTACAACTAGAACTTGTGGTTTAATGTTTTTAGTCATGTGAGGTATGCTTATCTTGATAAAGTTCTTGTTTTTCTTATTGAATGGTTGATTATTGTTTTTGAGGTATGGATTTAGATTGATCAATAGGAGTCGGTGAAGGTGTACCTTCATATTGACTAACCGATATCTAATAATCATGAAGAGCCATACACAAGTGTGTATAGGATGGGTATTTCATTAACAATATTTTATCCCTAATTCCAAGTTGCAAATTCAATATAAACACTCTTTGAACATCAACATCAAGAAGAGTGTAGTTGATTTGTGAATAAAGTAACTAATTTGCCTTGTAAATTTTGTTACCTTTTCATTTTTCCTTGTTTGCAATGCACTAAATCAGTTAATGTGATTTGAGGACCAATGCTGACTTGAAAATGTTTGATAAATGTATCAACCAATTCATTTAATGAATTATGGAGTTGTTCGACAATGAGAAAAACCATTCCAAGGTCGTATTTTAATGATCTATGAAAGAGTTTAGTCAGGAGCTTATCTTCAAAGATGAAGTCACTACATAATGTCATATAAGCTGATACATGACTATCAGGGCCTCCTTTAGCATTATATTTCTCAAATCTAGGTATCTCTATGTGTTGAAGCATGGATGTTTTCAATATTTCAATTGAAAATGGGATCTTCTTAAGATATTCTAGTGGTTTTCCATTTTGATTTTTGATTCAATGTGAAATTTTTTTGTTGAAGTGATGTTACATTTTACAAAAGTTAGTTTATGACTGAATCGTTATTTGAAATATTTTGAGAGTTTGGTGAGTATGGTGGGATTTTGTAAATTTTTTGTGGACTACTATTTCACACATTTATGAGATGTCACGAATATTGAGGTGTTACATGTGATGCCATAAAACTAAGGATTTCCACTAGGAAGCTCTAAGCTTGGATTTATTCCATTAGTATGTTGTATCGTTGAAGCTATGCTTGGCAATGCAAATGTAGGAATAGAAGGTATAGGGAGGGGAAAATTCCTCCTTGATTTTGTGTGTATCCTAATGCTTGAGTGTAATTAGCTATTGTAGGGATGTTAGCATCTACTATGTGAGCTAGACTACACAAAACCTCTATTCCTTGAGTATCATTCATCAATTTCCTAAGGTTATCCACTATAGGTACCATTTATCCTACTAAATAATCAGTGCTTAAGTAGTCTTGTAATCCTTCTAAATCTTTGTCTAATTTTTTCAACTTCTCATTGGGAACATGGGCAATTGTTACACCCCATTATGTTATTACCAATTACTATTACTTTTTATGAGTTTAAATTTTAATAGATGAGTATGTTTTTGTATATTTTTTGATGTAAATGAGATAAATGAATGTGCAATGTAATGTGAGTGATTTAAATTCTTTGATGATGAAATTTATCTATGAAGTATATGAATTTTATGCTATCAGCTAACTTATTTTGTGATGCACTAAGTTGGATGCAAGAAAGAATCGAGCCCTCCAGTAAGAGAGGGGGAGTATCACCCAAGAGAGGAGTTTGGTATGGTAACCACTAATGTACCTACTTGAGCCATCACACGCTCATAGCCTAGTTTAGTGAAGTTAAGTCAAGTCATTCAGGATTCGATAAGTAAACCCTTGGTCGTAGTTTTTGGTATGACTAGAATGTTTGAGTAATTCCCTTGAATTTGCTTTGGATGTTTCTTTGGTTTGTATTAAACTGACTGAATCTTTTCTTTGGGCATATGTTCTTTTTTGTGTATTTTATATACGTATTAATTGATATGTATATATGTATATATGTATATATTTATAACTCATGCATATGAGCATATACGCATGTGTGCATACGAAGGTAGAAATACTTACGTATACTCATATGCAGATACATCATATACATGGGAAAGCAATTGGACATATATATACACTTTTTATATATACTTATCAATAAATATGTATATGTGCTTATTATAAAATGTTAAAATAATGATATATATGTATATAGTAATATACATGCATATATGTACATATTTAATGATATATACATACATGCGTATATATTGATATATGTGTATATATTTATATATGAATATGATTGGTAATGCAATAATATATATATATATATATATATATATCAGTATATATATTATAATGATAGAACATTCTAATATGTAAATTAATATATATATATTTTTTATAAAATGAATGATATGAAAAGATATCGATGCATATATAATGTGAACTAATTAATTAATGTAATGATTATATAAAGCGAGTAAAGAAAAATAAGTCCTACACATATATGTATATGATGGAATAAACATTGATCGATGCAGATAGAGCTTAAATATAAAGTGCATGAGTTAACAAATGTAAACAACATTCATTTTAAAACTATAATGTTGTGCTTAAGTTGTTGCGCCATGTAAAAAGGAATGAAAATGCATTTAAATGTTAAAGTTTTCTGAGTGTTTAAAAGCTACACATAGTTGTTACAAAGGCATTGGACTTGGTCAAAGCCATGAGTTGGTAAAAGGAAAAGAGAGTTTGATTTATATTAAACTAGCAACCTCCATTTTAGGTTCCATGAGTAGAAACTTGGCATGAAAAGAGTAACGTTGAGTAGTAGAAAGCTATAAGGAAACCATAGTTGATGTTTGACTTAGTAAATTTACCATGAGCTGGCTGAAATAAGGAAACTCAACCACGAATTAGAAGCTTATTTTACTTGGACTATATATGTGTTAGAATTCTGATTATCTTAGCTGCCATATTTCACCCATTTTTTCTTAGTCGACTTGTTTAGAAGAGTTGGTTTTGGATTTGTGTTTTCAGGTTTAGAGGTGGAAATAGGATGGAAAAGGTGGTGATTGGAGCTAAATTATAGCATTAAGTTTCTCAATATTTCTTATAAATAGAGGGTAGCATCTTAGTCTTTGGCAATCATTTTGGAATTCATTAGTTTCCATTCTATTGTAGTTTTTCTTTGTACAAAGTAGTGTTGAGTGCAAGTAGTGAGAAGTGAGAAGTGAGAGATTTATTTAAGTATTTGTGAGTTTTTGAGTGTTGGGAAAGAGGTTAGAATTGAAGATAAGATGAAAGTAGAAGGAGCAGCAAGAAAAGTCTTTGGGATTAATCTTTGAGGACAATTTCTCTATTGGAAGCTAAATTTCTAGGCATGCTAGTTATTCTATCCATTACTCCTTTCTATCTTGAAATTATGTTTTTTTTTATTGATTGCTAGTGCTTGTACAAGATATTGGTTGTTATCATAGATATTGAATCAAGCTTGTGCATAGAGCTAGATTGGATATAAGTAATTTTGTGGTATCTTATTAGTACAATACATATATGCTTATAATGATTGCCATGATTGTATGGCGTACTTATATTAAACTATCTAGAAGTTATATGTATATGATACCAAGATGATTGCAAGTTACTTATATGTTTGCATGAATTATGATGTTAGTAATGAAATTGGAATGGTAGCATGCTATATATGTCATCATTGATAGGTCTTTATTTTATGCAAACCATGCTGGTAGTTTATCCTTGAATGGTAACTCATTTTCTTGAAATTAGGAGAAAATTATATTCCCCGGGGTTAGGGTATACACTTGAATATGATTATATTAATATTCAACAATAGGGTTGAAAAAAATATTAATGATATATATATACATATATGTATATATATATATATGTATATATATATATATATGTATATGTATATATATATATGTATATATATATATATATATACATATATATATATATATATATGTATATATATATATGTATATATATGTATATATATATATATATATATATATATATATATATATATATATATCTGGTTATGCTATTATCTTATTCTTGACCAAGATTTTATACCATTTCATAATATTCTAGTCTTAAGGAAGAGGACTTTATGTCTTGATAACCCAAAGTCATAATGCGAGGAAAATATAAGGTGCAGAAGCACAAACTCCTCTCAAGCTGATATTGTCCTCCAAATTAGATATGAATTTAGTGAGAATTATAAACATGTGAATGTATGAGTCATATTGAAAGAAAGGATTTGTGTTTTTTTATGAACATGAAATCATAGAAATCTTATAGGATAACTTGAAAGAACCATGAGAAATGGAGAATGATCGAAAGGGCATGTTGATGAGATAAATCATATTAATTTGATATGCATGTTTGCAGAATTTTATGGTAATAGTCAAATAATAATAACTAGAGGGTATTATCATAATATCTAGGATATCATAAGCCAAAATGTATGCTTTCATGAATTGTGATTTTTGAGAATGGTATGATATGAAAGTGTTGTGCTGAGATTTTCAGTTTATGATGTTATGTAAACCTATGTTAGTAAAGAGGCTTGTTCCTAGGATTAGGATAAACCAAGGTTGGAAAAAACCTAACTATTCAATTAGATCACTTGAATGTACATTACCTTTTAGGTTGGATTCATGTTATGATGTATGTGGAATAATCTCATCAAGAGTTATTATGGTCATGTTATTTACCAAATCGAGCAAGGGGGTGGGTGAACATATGACATCCACTTCATAAAAGTGAGACACCACTTCATAGAAAGTGAGTTTGATATATTATCAAAGCTTTGGCCAAAGTGTAAGTTGCCACTATGTACACTTTCCAATTCATTTTGAGTTATTGCATAACTAGGCTGGGAATGCCATGCATGTAGGCCAGTATCCACTGTATGGAAGCACTAGTTATGTTGGACACAACACCATGCTTAGGTAGGCTATTCTTATGAGGGTTACCAAACCAATCTCTTTGCTAAAGGGAGGGCCATATTACCAATTAGGTATATGTGTGGGGGACCCCAATAAGTCAATGGTTGGAGGAAAAGAACTTGGGTGATACTCTCCTCATGCAGTCAGCAACTGAGATTTGAGGATTTATGCTCTAGTAGGGGTCATCTAAACCATTTATACTTTGTTTCATTGAGCTCCTAAAAGCTATGAATGTAATCATGATCTTGTATCTTTATGGAAAATATATTTGAAAAATGAAATCATTACTTGGGATTATGTAATGTTACTTTATTCATGTAATGAAAATTTGAAATGGGTTTATTTCAAATATGCATATTTTATATTGTATTGGAAAAATTTATTACTATGTGTTGGTAAACTTGAACTGTTCACATATGGGTTAAAACTTAGGCCAAAATGATAGGTAAAGCATTGGGCTTGTTACACTTGGTATCAAAGCTTCCAAGTTTAGCACTGGAACCTATGAGCTTATAACGTAAGTATTCTACAAAAATTATTAGTGGTTAATAAGTTCTTATGCCAGAATGGCAAGGAGAAGAATAACGGAAATAATAAGAAAGTCATTTTTTCCTAAAACTTGTCTAAATTTCAGACAAGGAAAGAATTGTCCCTAGAGGTTGAACTCCTAAATCAACAACTCGTAGAGAGACACCCTTGGATTGTAGAAGCTATGCAATTGGGTTCAATAGGAAGATTATGGTGGATTACCTATGAGTACCTCCATGCTTTAAAATTGTTCAAATGACTCTTAGGGTGAGAAAGAACTGAAGTGATCCCTCTTTCTAATAGCAACCTATAGTTGGAAAGAGTCAAATATTATGGATTAAATAAGGATAATATGAATCTATGAATATGGATAATTTCTATTCATATAAATGGTTACTTGGAGAAACTAATTGTTAGCATAAATTGGAAACTTTAGTCGAAGTAGAAAAGTTAGCATATTGTGAATCAAAACCAACTAGAGAGGTATCCAGGAGGCAGGATAACCTTCTGACAATCTTGATTCAAAATAAAGTTAAAATTTGGTAATTATAGTTGAAATCAAGAGTAAGAGTTGATACCTTAGCGTGTAGACCAGAGACCAAAATGGGTCAGAAAATAAGCAACTCACAAAAGTAAAGATGAAAGTTGACATGATCCCACAAGCCAATATGGGCAAGGTCAATTTTGAGTTCAAATTTGAAAACAAGAAAAAAGAAACCGAACAACACTTAAAGAGCCTAAGGTTATGATAAAAATAAAATCACCAAGAATTTGGACAAAAATTTCTTAGAAAATTTGATTGCAAGTCAAAATCTTGGATAGTAAAATAGACTATTTAGGCAAGGGCTTAGATAGAGCATAGTTGGGTTGAAGTTCAAATGGAACTTACAAGTTCATCAAACAAAAGTAAATTTATGATTAGACCTTTTAAAGATTATTTGAAAAAAATTTAGAGATAAATTGGATATGGAAAAAAACTATGTTGGAAAATTGGAAGAATAATTTTGGAACAAAAGGTATATACAAGGTATACCTAGTGAGGGTAAGTAAGGTGAGTAACATTCATTCAACTATCAAAAGCCAACATGGAAAATGCTAAATCATTCAATAAATTTGGAGAAAATAGATGATTATTAAGAGTTCAATTTTTAAGACGATCTCATATTTGGAAACACTAAGGAGGGGAAGAATGAAAGTATACGGATATAGATAAGTACCCTATTCAACAAATTTTAATGATGTATTTTCAGTCTTAGAGAAATTTTGACTTCTCCATAAGACATGGTTCAAAAAACCCTATAGCCGAATTCTCGTACTCAATGACCACAACAAGGTTGTTGAAGTTAAATGTTAAGGTATTGGACCTATTGGTGACAAATTTGGAATAGTCAAGAAAATTTAGAGGCTTTTGACCAAATGAGAGAGAAGTAATTACAACTCAATTTTATAATTTCTTGTATCGAAAGACAATTTGTCTTTTCTTTTTTATATGGTAAGAAGCATTTACATGGTGTTGTACCCTTTACACATCGAGCCCTAGGGGCCGAAAAAGATCAAGTCCAAGATATCAAAAAAAGATAGCCAAAAGACAAAAACAACAAAAAAATAGTACACCAACTATAGACTAATAGCAGAAGCACCCAAACATAGACCAAATAACAACTAACTAGCATTATCCTAGTTTTTAGATAGGAGGTCCATGGCATCATCCTTGACCCACTCTTGATTCTCATATGCATTATTTCCCTCTAGCTCATATTTAATAACCGCACATAGAGTTTTGGTGAAGAAATGAACTAGCTTCATAATGAAGTAGGTCAGGACCTTGAATCTCTTATCTAGCTTGTCCATTCTTTCTTCAAGCATGCATCACTCCTCTCCCTCATTAGTGACCTTTAGGTTCTCAACATGCTCAACATCCAGAGGGTGCGATGACTAAGAGGCTGAGTTCTCTTTCGTCTCTTTGCTATTATCAGGGATGGTGTGGGGTCCTTTCACATTATCTTCCTCATACATCTCCTCCTCCTTGTAGTCTTTAATATTTGACTGGTCCTCCTCCGAGTCTACCACCACCTGTCTTTTTTTGTTATTTTTTGCCAATCTCCCAGACCTCCCAAATAGTGGTCTCTCTGCCAATCATGACCGTTGCCTCCACCACCATGTCACCCTTGGAATCCTTCCCCACAACATTTTTTCCTCTACCATCTTTCACCATAGGCTCCATTAAGCCCTTTATGTCATCTTTGCCTTTTTTCTTCGATGTGGCTTTGTAAGCAATTTTGGCTGAAGTAGCCTTGATCTCACATAGACTAGCTACAACACTTGTCTGAGTATTACCTATGTTACTATTGAGTTTTTTAGAGCATGCTTGGGTTTAGGATTATCAGTAGCACTCAAATGGGGTTTTTGAATGGGGCTTTTAGACTCAACAGGGGAGATGTTAGCCATAGCGAGGGGTTCGATTTCCTCCACACAAACAATAGAAATGGGCTTAGGTGGAAATAAAGCGAGGTGGAAATGATAGAGTCTCATGATGATCCCCTAGTGGAGAGGCAAAGGAGGGATATCTTCCAAGTTAAGGCTAACAGTTTCCTTGCATTTTTCCACCAAACTTTCCAAATACATAAATAGAAAGAACGGAAAACTTAAAAGAACTTTGTGCCTAAGATGATTCAATAAAGGGAAGTGGTAGAAAAAATAGGTTTTAAATCTACCTTTGAGCATCATGTATTTCATGAGGGCCAAAAAAACATGGTCCCAGGGCTGCGGAAGGGCCTCCCATTCGAACCTCGACTGGTTGCGGACCAACTCCTCACTCTCCATAAAGAACGTGTTCATGTTGTCATTATCATGGGTCCTAGTGTGCTTCGGATACTTTTTTCCCATGCTCTACATCCCAGTACCCTGTGCGATCACATCTTCAATAACTTCAAATGATATTCCTCCCAACATCACTCTCCAGTCCTTCTAGGAATTAGAAAATTACGCGGACAAGTTAGGGTCATGACCAACGAGATTCTCCATAAGGGGAGCTAAGCCACCCTTGACATATATGTGCCAAACCAATGGATTTTTTCAGAATTCACCACAGTTATCAGGCTCAATCCGCACACGGTCACCACCCATGATTTCAACCTACATAGAAAAAAAATTAGAGAACTTGTAAAAGAAAAATGTTAGAGATACTACCTAAGCGAAGGTCTTTCTTCGCATATTGGATATTTGGGTGAATAAATCTACGTTGGTTAATCAAGGCACTGTGTAGGTCACACACGTGAAAATGAAAATCACCTATCATAAGTTTAGCAATATCATAAATGGGGATCTTATGGTGATTATGACTAGATAAGCAAGATATGATGGAAGAGCGAGGTTCATTAGCCATGTGTTATCATTGCACAAAACTCTAGGCAGAATGGCCACTAGGCCAAATTTTGTAATAACCAGGTAAGCAGGTTTGCGACGTTGAGTTAAATTAGTGGAAATAGAAGGGCCAAAAGGGAGCTTTCCCTCATAATGAGTTGTCACATCAAATTTTAAATCCATGGGCTTGAGGATGAAATGATAATTTAACATAATCCCCATGAGGAGATATTGCAAGGTATGTCCCTTCAGATTCATAATTACAAAGTATGTGTCATCCTTCCTTGTAAAGCCACCTTCAATTAGCACGGGATTAGCTCACAAATTTGAATTTTTCCACTCGTAGGCCACCTTAGCTTTTATGCCCATCCACCAAGCCCAAAGAACAACCATGTGGACCCCCCAAACTACCCCCATAATCAAGAAATTTGAATTCATCATAACAAATGAGGTTTTTGTTCTTTCAAGATTAGGTCTTGAATTTTTGGTGGTAAGTTCCCTAGATTTCTCCAACATTTAGAGAAATTACAAAAGGTTCCAAAGTTAGCTAAGGCATCTGCCACTCGATTACCCTCCCTATAAATGTGGGTAATTTTCCTTAACCTTAGCTTAGATAAAAAGAACCTTATATCCAGGATAATATCCTTCATAGTCCATCCAAGCAGTCTACCAAAGTTCACGACATTGGTAATGGACTTAGAGTCACCTTCAATGTGAAGGTTCTCTATCCCCAGAGAGGCAACAATTTGAAGGCCCTTGAGCAACACACATGCTTTTGAAATTAAAGAAGATTGGAAGCCAATTCTCCCAACATAACCTGCCACAAGATTACCTCTAGAATCTCTTATCACACCTCCTATGCTTGCTCTGCCCAAGTTGCCTTTTGCAGCCACATCAAAATTGAGCTTAAACCACCCTCTATCCAGAGGTTCCCAAATGGTCTTACTCCTAGCCAGGGATCTAGAGTTGTCAAAAGAGCTTGCATCCAACTTTTGATGCCAAGCCTTCACCATTCTAATTTCACATTTAGTGGGCCCCTTCTCGAGAATTTTCCCATTGAAGATGGATATTTTTTCCTCAATAAGGCCCACCAAAGACCTCCCTATAACTCATCTCAGTATTCTTGAATATCCTATTGTTCCTTTCCTTCCATAAACACCAACAAATAATGGGAGGGACGTAGTTCCAAATTTCTCCAGGAAAGGGGTGAATATCAGGACCACACCAACCCAAAATAAAAAGATTTGATATCCTTACAAATGGTCGAAAGAATACCCAATCTTTCAAAAGCCAATCCCCAAACTTCAACAGCAAATAGCCAGTGTAACAGTAAGTGGTCAATAGTTTCCTCACAACATTTACATAACAAACATCTATTGGGAATATGAAATCCTCTTTTCCTCAAATTTTCATGAGTAAGGATCCTATTATGATAGGCGGTCCACCAAAATAAATTGACTTTTGCGATCATATGGCAATTCCATACCTTCTTCCAAGGATCAATCGTAGCACTCTGGTTTGTCAGCAGATTGTACGTCGATTTGATAGATAGGTCACCCTGTTTGTCAAAGGTCCAAAAAAATTCATCTCCCAAGTAGGATGAGGGAAGTCTAGTAAGAGAAATTAAATCCTAAAGAGACCTAGCCAAGCCACAAATATCCTGGGAAAAGGGGCAGCAAAGGGCTAAATCCTTCCACACCCTAGCCCTAGGAGGCCCAAGAACATAGTCCCTAATGTAGATACTGAAGAACCTCTGGGCCAGCCTCTTGAGATTCCTAAAACCATAACTTTCCAGAGGGGTGTCAAGTAACCAAGGATCTTCCCAGAACTTGATCTTATTACCATTTCCTATCTTCCATTTTATCTCACTTCTAAGAAGACTCTGTGTGTTGCAAATGCTTCTCCAGGCTAAAGAACCCCGAGGATGAACCTCAGAAAGGTAGCTGACCAAAGGCCTATTTTGAAGATATTTAGAATTCTTGATTTTGCACCAATCCTTAGTGTTCCTTATTTGATCCCATCCCACCTTAGTCATCAAATCCTTGTTAGTGTTGGCTATATCCCTAATCCCAAGACCGCCACAATGTTTGGGTTGGCAAACCTTTTCCCATTTTACCAAGGAAAATTTCTTCTTATCCTGAGTCCCAAACCAAAGGAAATTCCTTTGAATTTCTTCAAATTTCTTAGCTATATATCTAGGTATCTTGAAAATAGAGAGGAAGTAAATTGGTATACCTTGAAGAACAACAAAAAGAAGTTGAAGCTTCCTGGCATGGCTAATAATAGAACCTTTCTATCCAACAAGTTTCCTTTGAATTCTTTCAAGCACCGAGTTCCAAAAGTCAGGCGTGACCTCCTTGACAGTGAGAGGGAGCTCAAGGTAAACTAAATAAAGATTCCTACTTAAGCAACCCAAAACCGTAGTCACCCTAGCTTGAAAGTTAGGAGTGTTGTTAAAGAAGTAAATCATTATTTTGTTGTAGTTAATGCATTGACCAGAGCAGGCAACATAGTTGTTTAAAAAAAATTTCCATTTTATAGCTTTAACCATAGAGGCTTTCCCAAACAGGAAGATGTCATCCACAAATTTTTGTATCACAATTGGGTCCAAAGAAGAGGCAGCTTTGATTCCCTTTATAGAGCCTTCCAATAGCAGACTAGCAAAGTTCCTGCTCAACACATCCGCTATCATGATAAATAAATAGGGTGAGAGGGGATCACCCTGCCTCATCCCTCTACTAGCAAAGAAGAACCCAAAGGGGGCCCCATTGACTAGAACAAAGTACTTAACCATAGTAACACATTCCATTATGATTTTGACCACAAGTTGGCTAAG
This sequence comes from Sequoiadendron giganteum, assembly GCA_007115665.2. Classification (NCBI taxonomy): domain Eukaryota; kingdom Viridiplantae; phylum Streptophyta; class Pinopsida; order Cupressales; family Cupressaceae; genus Sequoiadendron; species Sequoiadendron giganteum. The sequence continues at coordinate 209,451,719 of CM021104.1, read as the reverse complement.
CCCAAACTTGGTTGAGACTTTAGGGGTGAAGTCCCAGATAACCTTGTCGTAGGCTTTTGAAATATCCAACTTGAGGGCCATCCTCACATGGTTACATATGTCCATGGAGTGGAGGAGCTCATGGGTGGTCACAATAGCATCAAGAATATGATGACTAGGAACAAACCATTTTTGGGAGGGGCTAATGAGTTTGTCAAGAAGGGGTTTGATTCGATTCACCAAAACCTTGGAGAGGATTTTGTAAAAGGTAGTGCATAGGCTAATAAGTTGAAAATCGGACATGGATTGAGGATCACCAATCTTAGGGATTAGAGAAATTAAGGTGTGCTTCAGTTGTTTGAGAATTTTACCAGTTTTGAAGAAATCATGAGTAGCCAAAATAAGGTCCTCACCCACAATCTCCCAGAAGATCTGAAAGAAAGAAGGGGGAAAACCATCGAGGCCCAGAGCTTTGAATGCCCCCATACTAAACATTTCCAACTGAACCTCCTTCGAAGTAACAGCAATGAGAATCCCAAGATTATCATTTTGGGTGATGATGGTCGATTGGTGTTTTAACAATAGATTATCTATGACTAGGTTGGGTGCCTCAACAAGATTCGAGTAGGCCTCCTGAAATTAATCAGCTACCAAAAGGCCAATATGAGTAGGTGTAGATATCACCTCACCCCTCATATTAATTAATTTATCAATTTGATTCCTTTTCTTATGTTTGATGGTCGACATGTGAAATAAGGAGGTATTCCTATCACCCTCTTTTAGCCATTGGACCCTAGATTTCTATTTCCAAAAGATTTCCTATTTCTTGAGGATTTTCTCCCACTCCTTCCTATTCTCAATTTCCTGGTTGTGTGTCTCCTAACTGTCATCCCCTTCCTCCATTTTCCTTTGTAATATTTTCAATTTTTCCTCTATAATCTTTTTCTTTTGGAAAACATCACCAAAAACATGCTTGTTCCAACCTTTTACCATGCATTTGATATGTTTAAGTTTGAAGAAGATCCTAAACATGGAGAGCCATGAACAGGGATGCTCCACCATTTAGCAATTTTATTCTTGAAATCAGGATGGGAATTCCACATTATCTCGAACCGGAATGGGATAGGACCCACAACAGATCGATCATTTGAGATCAGCAGTAGAGGATTATGGTCAGACATCGTTATGGGTAGGGCTATGAGATTAGCACTTAGCAGGCTAGTCCAGTGATAGGAACAGAGGAACCAATCCAACGAAACTTGTATCAAATTTTCACCTAAATGCCTATTTGACCAAGTAAAGGCTTGGTTGGAAAGATCAATGTCAACCAGAATAGAAGAGATCAGAAAGTTAGCCAGGTCAAACATGCTATCTGAGTAATCTACTAGACCACCACTTTTCTCCAAAGGATGTAGAGGAGAGTTGAAATCTCCAGCCACCATCCAATGAGAATATTATTTTTAATCCAATCAACAAGATCCTGCCATAAAGAACTCCTAGCATTCCTATGGTTGGGAGCATAAACATTGATTAGGGACCAAGTTCCACCCGGATAGGAGAAAGAGAAACCCACGCTACTCTTGCAGTGGAATATTTCATAACCCATAAACCTAGAGGAGTTCCAAAGGACTGCAAGCCCATCTGACACCCCATCAGCATCACTATAGAAGTAGGATGCACCTAGCCAAATAAACTTAGCAATATTATCAAAACTTGTCTTCTTTATCTTGGTTTCTTGTAGTAGGCACACATCAAATTTATGTTCAAGAACATAGTTCTTTAGAGCAAGCTGCTTGTGGGAGTTGTTGAGCCCATGAACATTCCAAGACATGACCTTCATTTCTAACCTTTCTTAGAGGACACGTCCAATGTCCTTTATTTACCTAAGGCAATCATATTTGTAGTCTCTCTCAGCCTAGTATGCCTTTGGTTGGGTCTGCCTAGTTTAGAATCTCCTCCCACATCTGCCTTCTTTTTCCTCCCTCTTTTATTTGGGGTTGTCCAATTCTCTTCCTCTATTTCTTTCTCCAGCAACAAGCCCTCTACATTCTCTATAGATTCATCTACAACTCCATTACTCTCATCTTCCCATATCTCACCTTATTCACCCATTGTTTCACTTGTCCCAATAGAACCCACCTCCAGTAGGGGGCCAGCAACAACCTCATCCAAACCTAAAGCAAGGCCAGGGGTCATGTCCTTAATCTCTAGGGTATTTTTCAATAGACTCATTTACAGTTAGAGAGGCAAGACTCACTATGGGATCCACTAGGCCAATAGGGGAATCACCAAAGGAAGGTGAAACACCTAGAGACTTGGCCAGAGTGACATCATCTTTTGGTAACATATTCTTCATAGGAGGTCGGGTATTACCCGTAGTAATACCCGGGTTAGGCTCCCTATTAAATGAAGATTTATAGTCAGAGATAAGTTGGCCAGCTTTAGCACACTTCAAATAATAAACAGCGGCATTTTCATAGCACATTGGCTGGGTCCAGTTTCCAAACTTAGAACATAGCTTAACTGAGTTAGGAAAAGTCTTGTCCACATAGATATTCACACAAAAATGAGAAAAAAACTAACCTAGATTTCGATTTGGTGATGGAATATGAAGTGATAAATTGTCCCATAGAGTCCCTAATGCTCTTGAAGATGGCTTCATCCCAATATTCTAAAGGTAATCCAGGTAGCTGAACCCAGATTGGGGCTGATTTATTTAGATCCATAGTAGGGTCAAACCTCAGTTTCCAATGACATAAAGCTAGGCTATGTTTCCCATACACCCAAGGCCCAGAGGATGGGATCATCAAAAAATCCTTTGAAGTCATAAACTTGAAGAGGAAGAGGCCACCCTCCATAGCATAGATCTCCACACTCCCCTTGAGGCACCATTTAGTAGCATCCCACTTCTGAACCATATCTACATAAGGATTAAAGGAAAGGAAATGACCCACAACCACATTCTCCATGGATGAGAGAATCCTATCACTGATAGAATATGGAATCGCAAAATTCATCCCAGAAGTAGTAACTTCCTCAGAAGGGGGTTGAACATGAGAATTTTTCTTTTTTCCATTGGTCAGCACATCCTTCCAACCTCAATCCGGAAGAATCTCCACCGCCGGTACAATTTCAGCATATACGACCAGAATCACAGGTGTCTCTGAAAGACTCAAAGACAAAAGTGCTAACCCATCACGAGTGGCCCCCGAGGAACACGAGTTTAAATGTGATAAGGGGAGGCTCGGATCAGGAGGGGACATAGGGGGACTGTGGGGTACCCCCAGGGCAGAATCCACCATGTGTACAGGAAGTTCAAAACGCAGGCAAAGGAGAGGGAAGTGGGAAAAAATGGTTTTATTAATTATCATTTATTGACAATTTGTGTTTGTTACTATTGCTTTGAAAAAAGGTTAGGTAGTATGTTTATTTAAGAAAGGGAATATTTATGTACACACGGTTTTGAGCTATTGAAAAAAAATTCATGCTTGGTAACTATTTACGCATTAATTGTTTGGACATCTTTTGGGAGATAATATCAAACTAGAATGATCTAACAAGAATTTTCATTTAACCAATTTAAATGCTCATCAAAAGAGATATATTGAGTTGAAATCATGCTATGACTTTGGAAATAATTAGAGGGAAAAGAAAGGCGAAATATGAATTCCTTAAGATGAAAGAGTTATATCTCCTCAATAATATTTAATCATTATATTTTCAAGAATTAAATATGGTATAAGTCTAAGGAAGATGTTTTATTTAATTTGAATGGACTATTATGAATCAAAGAGAAAACTTAAATACCAAACTCAAAGGATTTAATGAATAAGGTGTGATAATAAGTTTAATTGATGCCATATTCAAGGTAATCTAGAATGAAAAAACTATTTACTGATGTGAAACCACTATACTCTGGAAGAAAATAGAGTGAGATGTTGCAAGGTATGTAGCAAGATGTCTGGAATGCCAAAGGGTGAAGATAGGATGTCATCACTAGTAGGAATTTTTATATTCTCATGAAATTCTAGAGAGGAAGTGGTAGATCATTAGATTAGTTTTGATCTTTCTATGTAAATGGATTTGACATAATGTTATGGTGGACAGACTCACCAAGGTAACCATTTTCTTATTGGAAAATTTAATTTGTAGGGTACCAGTCCTAAATAGAAAATTTGTGTAAAGTAGTTTGCATGGTGTTCTTGAGAAGGTTATCTCAGATAGGGACACACAAGTAACATTACGGTTTTGAGTAAACCATAATCACCTTATTGAAAATTTAACTGAATGTATGCTCAACTTATTACCTTGAGACAACTGGTTAAACAAAAAGGGTAAACCAATTCTTGATGGATTTGTAGAATAATTATATTACAATAATTTCTATCATTTTGTAATAAAATTTGATCCATTTGAAATATTATATGGAAGGAAAGGATGAATTCCTATAATCTAGGATAAGCTAGGAAATAGGATTAACCTTAGACTGAAAATTTTGTCATAAATGGAAGAATAGATCAGGATGATCAAGGAAAGCTATGTTGAAACAAAGCATGAGTCTAGAAGTAGTAATAATATGCTCAAGATTGATAGGTGTTTAAGGATAGTATTATGCTCGAGATGGATAGTAGTCAAGGGGTAGTACTATTGTGCTCTAGATGAATATTAGTATCAATGATGGACATTCTTAGCTTCTGAAGTGTTTGATGGTGTAAAGACCAGAGAAAGGATGGACCCATAGTGCAATGTGTAATGCACCAACATTCCTTTTCTACATGGGTTGCACTAAGGGAAATTGTATGTTATCCAATTTCAACATTTTTTTCTAGTCACTATGTATATGTGTCATATAGGAGTCAATCACTAATTGTACTTATGATGTACATAATGAATTGTTACTAATGTAATGATGATGTATAGTTATCAAGAGAGAAATTTTTCTTGAAGCAAGTAAGTTCTTCCAAAGTGTTATTAGGGTCACTCAATGCAAGCTCCAGGATGGACGAGATTACAAAGGGTAGTGCTACAAGGGAAGTTTACTTTAAGGTTAATAGAAGTTATTTTTCCTACATGATTTAAAAATTAAAAGTAAAAAAATTATGACTTTATTTATATGTTTTAGTACTTTAAATCATCGAGGATGATGATCATAAGGGGAGGAATATGTTACACCTCATTATGTGATTAAAAATTATTGTTACTTTTTATGAGTTAAAATGTTAATAGATGAATGTGTTTTTGTATATATTTTGATGGAAATGAGATAAATGAATGTGCAATGTAATGTGAATTATTTAAATGTTTTGATGATGAAAATGATATATAAAGTATATGAATTTTATGTTATCAACTAACTTCTTTTGTGATGCACTAAGTTGGATGTAGGAAAGAATCGATCCCTTTAGTAAAAGAGGTGGAGTATCACCCAGGAGAGGAGTTTGGTAAGGTAACCACTAATGTACCTACTTGAGCTATCATACACTCGCAACCTAGTTTAGTCAAGTTAATTCAATTCAACTCAAGATTTGGTAAGTAAACCCTTGGTCATAGTTTTTGGGATGACTGGAATGTTTAAGTAATTGCCTTGAATTTCCTTTGGATGTTTCTTTGGTTTGTATTAAAGAGATTGAATCTATGTTTTGGGTATATGTTCTTCTTTGTGTATTTTGTATATATTAGTTGATACATATATACATTAAATGTATATATGTATATATGTGATAACTCATGCATATGAGCATTTACGCGTGTGTGCATATGTAGGTAGAAATACTTATGTACACTCGTACGCAAATACATTATATACATGGGAAATTGATTGGACATATATATACACACTTTATATATATACTTATCAATAAATATGTATATACATGCTTATTATAAATGTTAAAATAATGATATATTTATATATTAATATATATATGTATATATAAATATATATTTAATGATATATACATATATACTTATATATTGATATACATGTATATATTTATATATAAATATGATTGGCAATTGAATATTTACTATATATATATATATATATATGTTAATACATATATATATTATAGTGATAGAACATTATAATATATATATTAATATATATGATGTTATATATAATGAATGATATGAAAAGATATCAACACATATAAAATGTGGATTAAGTAATCAATGTAATGCTTATATAAAGCGAGTAAAGAAAAGTAAGTGCTACATATATATGTATGTGATGGAATAAACATCGATCTTTGCATGATAACACTTAAATATAAAGTGCATGAGTTAAAAAATATAAACACCATTCACTTTAAAACTATAATGATGCACTTAAGTTGTTGCACTGTGTAAAAGGGAATGAAAATGTATTTAAATGTTAAATTTTGCTAAGTTTTTAAAAGCCACATATAGATGTTACAAATGCATTGGACTTAGTCAAATCCATGAGGTGGTATAAGGCAAAGAGAGTTTGATTTAAATTAAACTGGAAGCAAAGAGGTGTGATGAGCAGAAACTTGGCATGAAAGAGCTACATTAAGTAGTAGAAAGCTATAAAGAAACAAAAGAAAAAAATTGACTTAGTAAATTTACCATGAGTTGGCTGAAATAAGGTGACTCGACCATGAATTAGAAGCTGATTTTACTTGGACTATATATGTGTTAAAATTCTTATTCTTTTAGCTACCATATATCACCCAATTTTGCTTAGTCGACTTGTTTAGAAGTGGAGTTGGTTTTGGATTTGTGTTTTCAAGTTTAGAGGTGGAAATAGGATGGAAAAGGTGGTGATTGGAGGAGCTAAACTATAGCATTAATTTTCTCAATATTCCTTATAAATAGAGAGCATCCCCTTAGTCTTTGGAATTCATTTGTTTCCATTTTGTTGCAGTTTTTCTTTGTGCAAAGTAGTGTTGAGTGCAAGTAGTGAAAAGTGAGATATTTCTTTGAGTGTTTGTGAGCTATTTGTTTGTGATTTTTTTAGTGTTGGGAAAGAGGTTAGAATTGGAGATAATATAAAACCAAAAGGAGCAGAAAATGGATTCTTTGGGATTAATCTTTGAGGGTGATTTCTCCATTGGAAGCTAAATTTCTAGGTATGCTAGTTATTTTATCCATTACTCCTTTCTATGTTGAATTTATGTTTTTACTGATTTATTGCTAGTGCTTGTATAAGATATTAGTTGTTATCATAGATATTAAATCAAGCTTGTGCACATAAGCACAAAATCCTCTCAAGATGATAATGTCCTCCATATTAGATATGAATTTAGTGAATATTGTAAACATGTGAATATATGAGTCATATTGAAAGAAAGGATTTGTGATTGTTTATGGACATGAAATCATAGAAACCTTATAAGATAACTTGGAAGAACCATGAGCAATGGAGAATGATCAAAATGGCATGTTGATGAGAGAAATTATATTAGTTTGATATGCATGTTTGTAGTATTTTATGGTAATAGTCAAATTAAAATAACTAGAGGGTATTATCATAATATCTAGAATATCATAAGCCAAAATGTATGCTTGCATGAATTGTGGTGTTGGAGAATGGTATGATATGGAAGTGTTATATTGAGATTGCTAGTTTATGATGTTATATAAAACTATTTTGGTAATGAGGTTTGATCCTAGGATTAGGATATACCAAGGTTGAGAATAACCTAATTAGTCAGTTAGATCACTTGAATGTACATTACCTTTTGGGTTAGATTAATGTTATGATGTATGTGGAATAATATCATCAAGAGTTATTATGGTCATGTTATTTACCAAATCGAGCAAGGGGGTGGGTGAACATACGACATCCAATTCATAGAAGTGAGACACCACTTCATAGAAAGTGAGTTTGATATATTATCAAATCTTTGGACAAAGAAAGTGTAAGTTGCCATTGCATACACTTGTCAGTTCACTATGGGCCATTATTACATAACTAGGATGGGAATTTCATGCATGTATGTAGGTATCCATTGTATTTCATCACTAGCTATGTAGGACACAACACCATGCTCAGGTAGGCTATTATTATGAGGGTTACTAGACCAATCTCTTCATTGAAGGGAGGGTCATCTTCCTAGTTAGGTAGATGTGTAGGGGACCAAAGTAAGTTTGTGGTTCTAGGAAAAGAACTTGGGTGATACTCTCCCTCATACAATTGAAAGCTGATATTTGAGGATGTATGCTCCAATAGGGGACATCTAGACCATTTTTACTTTGTTTCATTGAGCTCCTAAAAGCTATGAATGTAATCATGATCTTGTATCTTTATGGAAAATGCATTTGAAAAATGAAATCATTACTTTGGATTATGTAATATTACTTTATTCATGCAATGGAAATTTGAAATGGGTTTATTTCGAATATGCATCTTTGTTATTGTATTGGAAAAAATTTATTACTATGTGTTGGTAAACTTAAATTATTGAAGGGGTAGGGGCCCTAGCTCGGTTGGCTAAACCTTTCCTATTGCAAGAGGTTGATCATGAGGTCTAGTCTCCCCCACCCCCATGGTACTAAAGGGCATGTTGCACTAGCACCGCCAGTCACATTAAAATTTTTACCAAGAACACTGCAGTTTATAGGGGGCCATGCTACTCGATTCCTGTAGTCTAAAAAAAAAAACTTAAATTATTGACATATGGGTTAAAACTTAGGTGAAAAAAATGGGTGAAACATTGAGCTTGTTACAATAACATCAGTATCACCATCCATAAAGGTACTTGATGGTAAATTTGTCATGGGTATTATGGGATTGGGAATGGGATCCACAATGGGTTGGGTGTTGACAATACCTTGCATAAAAGAGTTGGATGACTCATGATCCACAACGAATGTAACAACAATGTGAGATGTCATAAGTCTACAACTATATCTCACTAGAGTATTAGCAATAGGACACTAGGTCGTAAAGCTCATGATTTTCAAGACACTAAGGTGTGCCCACTATGAACACTTAATTTGCAAAATAGTCATAGTAAAACATGTAGGATCAAAAATCAAAGAATAGAAACACACAAACAACACAGTAATAGATGTCTGACAAAAATTTGAGCCAAATTCATCTAGATAGGGGTACAAGGACACCTTATTCTAGAAAAAAAAAATGTTAAGTTTAAATTTTTAGTGTTTGTACTATGGTTTAAGTGTTCTATTTTGTGAAGATTCAAGTTTGACAGTGAATAGTTTTCTAAAATTTAACTATTTTACAATTGTACAATGTAGAATGTAAATAGGTAAGAAATTTGAAATGTTGAAATAAAAAACTATAGTTCCAAATGCAATTTCTAGATCTAGAGTGCAACAATTTACTGATTCTAACTTGCAATTTCTAGAAATGAAGATTTTGAAAATCTTTTTACAACAAAATAATGTACTTTTTCACTTTTTTGACTAAATGCCAGAAATGCCTAAATGAATGCAATGAACACTTTCAGATTTGAATTTAAATCTAAAATTACCTAATGCAAATTTGTAAATGCAATTAAGATGTGGATTTGGCCTATGATGATTGAAATTAACCCTAATGCAACCTATGATGCAATATGAGATGCAATTTTATTTTATTTTTATGTTTTTTAGTGCAATGATGAATTCCTAAATGAACAATGCAAATTAATTCAATACTAATTACGAATCCTAGCTCTAGGATGATATGCTTCAAATTTTAGAAGGCCTATAATGTTAATGCGTCGGGTTCACCAAAATGATAAGGTGGAAAAGGTGAGACCCTAAGATTTTACTTTAGGATCTCACCAAGGTTTTTCCATAATTGGGGGTCTTACCATTGAAATTCAAGATTGGCTAGGATATGAGATTGAATTGTAACCTAAAAGGTGAGTCAATCAATCCTACGATCTGAATTTGAGGACTTGGAAATGGATTTTATATGAAAATACAATGATATTACTAACTAATTATGAAAACTCGCTATTCTAATGCAAATATATAAAAAATAGAAATTAGCAATCAAATTTTGAGGTCAAATCTAAAAAGAGAATAGTATTCTACACCTGTAGTTTGAATTTGAGGTTGATTTTGATGGACTATGGTGGAAGGATTCCCTAGTCTAGGTATTTGAAACCTAGATCTGATTTCACAAGCCTTAGGTACCCAGTTTTTAGCTTCTCTCTTCCATATTTCATTGTTAGATCTTTGTTTATTATCGAGATATTGTAGTTTCCATATCTTGTCAAGTTGTAGGGTTTGAATGCATGAATAAGTGAATTATCCTCAAATACTCCTTCAATCCTCTTTAGATATTTGCATTCACATTCAAAAGGAGAGGAAGGGTTGTGCTATATAGGGGCTCACCTTAGTCAAACCTCATGTTGGTGTTTCCACCTCTATGATGGAAAACTTGATGATAGAGAGCTTATCCTTTTGACGGATAGAGTCTAAAGTGACAAATAAATGATGAATCAACAATAGACTACAACTCACTAGTTAAATTTTATTTCCTTGAAGGATTGAAGTCATGCACATCTCCTCAAGGCTTGATTGCAATTTATCTTGGGCTTGCTTTGAATACCTACAAGTGTTAGTCCTAACAAAAAAAATGAATGCATGAACATGAATAAACTCACATAAAACTTGACATGATGCTTCAATAATTAAATACTACAATGAATCTCTAAATTTTTCTCTTGAATTCTCTTGAATGCTTTTAGGACACCTGATTTTCTCAATTGAATTTCTAATATTTTCTAGATGATTCTCAAATGATGAAATGACTAAGTATTTATATGAAATCTCTCTAATTTCCTAAAAAATAAATCCCAATGGCTAACAATCAAATTTTGAATTTGAAATATTAAATTAATATCGCCAACACTTTAAGATTTGGGGCCACATTAAGGGGACTAGGACACAAGGATGCCCTAGTCCAGTTCCCTCAATCTTTGAGATCCAAAGTGCTAGGAGGAAAACATTAAATGTATGCTTGGCCTCTAGGACGGCTAGGTGGTGGCCCCTAAGTGAAGCCACCTATGGCCCACCAGCGGCGATGGTCGGCTAGTGGCGCCCGGGTGGCGAAACTGAAATATTATAAATTTTGTTTTAGTTTTTCCAAACTTCAAAACCTTCAATGGATTTTAAAAAATATTAATTTGTTTAAGACCTTAAAAACTTTAAAATTCACCAGCAGGATTTTAAATTAATTAAATTTCATTTAAAAATTGTTTGAGTGGTTAATGCTTTTAAGACACAAGCTACAGCTAGGTCTCGCCAACCTTGTCGATCGATAGGGTGTCAACCCTATCGGCGATATTTCTAGTACCACCCAATGTAGGGTATGGACTAGGGGGTCTGTGGGCCCCCCCAAAGCCTATTATATATATACATATATTTATTTATTTTTAATTACTTTTAAAAAATTCAAAATTCCTTTTTTTTCAGACTTTTGAAATTTTTGCAAGATTTGTTTTATTTTTTTTCAACCTGCAGTCAACCTAGACAGTCATACAACCATATGGATAGGGCTATGGGTAATTTTTTTTTAAATAGGTCAAATTTGATGTCATTTTCTGTCTCTCGACCATCCTAGATCCAATGGTGAGGTCCATTTTGTCTCAAGAAGTCATCCACGAAATTTCCTCTATAAAACCCTCATATGAAAGCTCAATCCAAGAAACCCATTTGACCCAAATTTTGTAAGCTTCATATTTGTAATAAACCCAACAAATATTGAAAACCTAAAATCCCAAATCTACAAACAAACACTTGCAACATGTGTTCCATATCTTGGAATGCCTCAAATCTATCATGCATGTCCATGGATTCAACTTTTCACAAATATACTCAAACAAGGGTTATAACCAAAAACATGGAAGCTCACACCTCCCATCAACAATGAACTTTCTCTGATACCACTTGTTATGAAATAAAGCATTCAACCCATAATATTAATCCATTTCCTACATAACCCCATGAGAGAAAATCATGCATACAAGTAACCATAATGTATAGATCAAATAGACAAGCCACAAGATAACACAAGATATACCTTGGGAAAACCCTTAAGAGGGAAAATCCTAGCCTCCAAAAGCATCCATACTCCATCTTATTATTCAACAATAAAGTAATACAAGAGTTGCAATGAATACCTTTGAAGCATAAATTCTCTCAATGCATCCTCATGTGTCCAAGCATGAATCCACACATCCCATGCCATGCTTCGCATATGCACTCCTCGAAAAGACTCAATAATGATAGCCAACTCACCTAGCCAACCTTAACCACTAAACATGTGCTTGATTTTATAGATTCAAGCTCACATAAATACAACCAAGTGGTAAGATAAAACCATGTGCTATAAATCCATGTGAACATAAAGAAACTAATCCCTTATTTAATATTGGGTACTAATTTTTTACTTTATTAAATATGTCCCCAATACTAACTTATTAACACATGTTTCCCATACATTAAATAATAATAGAATGTTACAATACAACATAAAGTGATCCCCAAATAAATACCTAGTGTGATTAACCACACCACCTAGGTGCATCACATCTACATAATAATTTTAATTATAACATTATGATATCAAATTATGCAATGGTGTACAATGTCATATCCCAACAAGTACTTCACCTCTCATGAACTCAGAAGGTTTGTCGACCTCCCTATTTGCAAATTTCTTCTATAAATTCAAAATAGATTGCTAAAGGAATATACTATATTAGGTTGTAATAAAATATCTTTATTCATTTATGATATATATAGCTATTCCTAATTTATATTCTCATACTTACTTCCCAATAATATTCTTTTTGAAAATAATATTTGTTTCTAACAAATATCTTATGTTTCAATTTCTTTTTTTTCTTTTTTTTCTTTTTCCAATCTTCCTTATTTTTTTCCTTTCCCCACTAATTTATTCTCCCTTTTATATTTTTCATGGTGGGGACAGTCACATCTTTTAATTAATATTTTTATCTTGGAAAGGGATACACCTCTTTAAAACCAAGTGTTACCCTTAAACACTTTTTAATTATTAATTTTATGTTTTTTTGTGAATCATTGCATTAAACAACCTTTCATCGATCTTTTTTAGAATGTTTGAGATTATTATTTTGGACAATGATCTTATTTTTCTTAAAGTTGTGATTCCTTTCTTGACAAGGGCATGACTATTCATATTTCCCAAGATTACTTGCCCTCAAATGATGTTAGTTTTTTTCTATCACTGAATCATTTTTTCCAATATCAAGATCCCAAACCAACTTTGGAGATTTTTAATCCCTAGATCCTCCTTATGTAATGTCCATTTTTTGTTAAATTTCTAGTTTTAGGCCTATAAAACAATAATAATAACTAAAAATAGATAGTAATAACAAGTATCGACTTGATAGTGTGTATGCCCTTTCTTCTGGAGCGCTGGCTTTTTGTTGGGTCCTATAGTCTATGTCTTCTTTTGAGGTGAATATGACTCATATAGAGGTGGAGTCCATTCGTATAGAGGTGGTAATAGTGGGGAGCCCTCTTTTCTAGTCTCCTCTAGTGGTGTTCCTATTGAACTGGAAGATTCTCATATTGAAGTAGAGCTTGAGGTTGTTGGAGATTTGCGGCTTTGGCAAAAAGGGTTTTCATTTCATCATCTCCAATAGAGGGGAGCTCTTTCCTCTAGAGGTGGAATTTGAGTTGGATTGCTGGGTTGGATGGTGCTTTAAGAGGATTCTTCCTTCCCTGGTGTTTTCTTTGGTGATCTGATTTGGGTGATGTGGATTTTCTACATTTTTTTTTGGGAGATGTAGGGTTTCTACATCTTCATGGTTTCTATTTTTATTGGCTCAGGTCTAGCTATTTTGAGCAGTTGGTTTGTTGCGGACTAGCTATTGTAGGCTGTGTTTTTTCTTGATTAATTCAGGTATTGGTCTAGTGATGTTTGGGTGCTCGATCCCTATTTTAACCAGTTGTTGGGGGTTTGAGGTTCCCTAAAAAACTTGTTCATTACAACATGGTTAGTCTAGCTTTTCTTTTGATGGTTAATGTTGTTAGGTTGTTATCAGTCTGAGCTATATTAGTTTACAATAGGGTTTCAAGTCCCTTCAAAACCTATTTTTTAGAGGGTTTTAGGTCCCTTCAAAACCTATTTGTAGGGGTTTCAGGTCCCCCCAAAACCTTATTTTCCCCATTAATGAAAACAAGTATTGACTTTATGGTATTATTAAAATTAATACATAAAATATTATAATATTGAGAGCAATACAGCATAGCTAAAACATGATAATAGTTAGAACTATAGTTTTGAATTCAAAATATTTTAAGATCATTAATGATTATTCCAAGGCATATTTCTATATCCAATCATATTAGGAATTCACTTGAAGTGTTTATAAACCGCAATCTCAAGGATAGTTTTCCTTGTACATGAGAGCATGGGTGGATCCTCGTCCATCCATCTCAGGGTGGCATACTTTAAAAGACCCTCAATCCTAGGAGAACTTATCCACCTCTCGACCCACAAACATGGAAGGATCATAGGATCACTCCATCTAAAAATCCACCTTGGAGGCACTCCATCCTCCTTTATCAAGCCCAAGAGAAATCATTCACCTCCCAACCCACTAGCATGGCAATTAATCCATTCCATCCATCTCGAGTTGTCATGTTTAATAAGATGCATGAAGACTTCCTTCCTCAACAAGCCCAAGAGCATTCATACACCTACCAAACCAAGAGCACTACATCTCAGGTGGTAGCCTTGATGAATAAAAGGTTGGTACTTCACCTCTCGTGAACTTGAAAGGTTGATTGGCCTCCCTATTGGTAAGAAACTTCTATAAATTTAAAATATATTGCTAAAGGAATATACTATATTAATTGGTAATAAAATATCATTACATAATTATGATATATATATGTAGCTATTCCTAATTTATATTCTCAAACTGACTTCCCAATAATATTCTTGTTGAAAACAATATTTATTTCCAACATATATCTTATGTTTCAATTTCTTTTTTTTTCCAATCTTCCTCACTTGATGCCTCTCCCCACTAATGTATTCTCTCTTTTATATCTTCCATGGTTGAGCGAGTCACATATTTTCATTAATATTTTTATCTTGGCAAGGGATACACCCCTTAATAACCAAGCTCCACCCTTAAAACCTTTTTAATTATTAATTTTATGTCTTTTGTGAATCATTGCATTAGTCAACCTTTCATAGATTATTTTTAGCATGACTGAGATTATTATTTTGGACAATGATCTTATTTTTATTAAGGTTGTGGTTCCTTTCTTGGCAAGGGCATGATCTTTTTCCCTTTCCAAGATTTCTTTCCTCAAGCAATATCAATTTTGGTCTCACTGAATCATTTTTCCCAATACCAAGATCTGAAATAAACTTTGGAGATTTATAATACATAGATCTTCCTTGTGATGCAATGTCCCCTTTTGGTAAATTCCTGGTTTCAAACCTGTAAAATAATAATAATCACTAAAATCTAATATTATTAATAACAACTATCAACTTTATGATAATATTCAAAATAATACATAAAATATTATAATATTGAGAGCAATACATCATAGCTAAAAAATCATAATAGTTAGATCTATAGTTCATATAATCATTAGTGTTTGAATTCAAAATATCTTAACATCATTAATGATTATTTCAAGGCATATTCCTATAGCCAATCATATTAGGAATTCACTTGAAATGTTCTCAAACCAAAATATCAAGGATGGTTGTCCTTATATTATGAGAGCATGTGTGGATCATCTGTAACGCCCCGCCAAGGAACCCCAGAGGACAAGACAAACTAAGGCACAAGAATGGAACATTTTTTTGAATTAAACAAACCAAATTCCAAAGAAAAATTACCTAAACCATAACCAAGGTTGAAAAATAAGACCTCAAGCAAACACCAACTGACCACAGATAAAACTGACAACTAACCAAAACTGACGGGTGCCAAACCGGATACTCATCCTAATCGAGGATGATGGCTAGGGTAGGGGACCAAGTGTTATCTCTGATCAAATTTTCCATTGTTTTTAAGGCACGCTCATACCTACCAATTTAGGTAGAGTCGATGCCTAGTACCTACAACCTGGAGCACACAAAATGGTCATACATATGCATATAACTATCACATACCTAGTGAATAGAAATAAAAACATCATAGGGTTCTCACAAGTGAGAAGTATGACATCCTTCCCTTCACACCTAAATAGAATTTAAAATCACTATGTAATATATCAAATAAAATCTTGTAACATCAATAATCATAAACCATTCCAAAATAAGGTAACACATTCTATTTCTATCATACTCATAGACATGTTGTAATCATCATAAAAATAATCAAAGACTAATCAGCATCTAACATCACTATTCCTTTAGTCATTAGGATACCCATAAGAATATATCAATATGATAAGAACCTAACTTAAACATCATAAAAAGGTGAATCATGGAGGAGCACTACATCCTCCCCCCTAAGATTCGACTTACTCCTAGAAGTCGCAAGGTTAGGATGAAACATATACACATTAGTCCTAATTTTTATTAAATGATACAATGTTTGCCTTTCCTTTAATATAAACACAAGAAAAAAATTTGACTTACCTATGATTAGAGTTCATCAACCGGTAAAAATGTCCTTACCTACTCATTTTCTTCTTTTTCCTAATCCCTAAAGCAAAATGATATTAGCAAGGATTCCCTTTACATCACATAGTCTCCATAATGAATGTGTTCCATAAACTATACGACAAGATACATCACTTTTCAATAATTAAATTTAACATACCAATTCACTCAAACACCTACCAAAAGCTACCACTCCTACAAACATCCTAGCATGATAAGATTTTAATTAAACATTCTCATATAACACACTAAACTTACAGCATTGTAAAGTCTCAACCAGGAAGAAAAGAAAGGAACATCAATGCATGTTTATAACTTCTAACACACACCATATTCAAATAAAATCCACACTAGAATTCATATTAATTATCTCTACAAAACTTACATGGTCATTTCTCAAAATATTTATACTTCATTATCATCTAACTAACACATATTATGAGAAATTCTTTATCCCAAACACACTTTTCTCTAGCATCCTATATGATGAAAAGGTTACAAATGCATCTCATCATGAAAACACATTTAATTTATTCAAATCTACCTTATACCATCTAGTTACCCAACATGATTGGCTCCAATTGTTGCAGTTTCCTCCCTTAACACACTATCAAAAGTTCAAATTGAACCCGATAAAAACAACACTTAGCAACTATGACTAGAGCCAACAATACCAAAAATTTGGAATGACCACCAAAGATATTGAAAATGAATACCCAAGAGGAGAAATTATCAATTTCAACATTAAATCACAAAGAATGTCAATAATTCAACACCCATAATGAATAAAACGTGACAATTGTCACAAAATAAATGAAAAGAAAATAGTTCGGTGGCTAGTGCTAGTATAACAAATTCAAAAGAAAACATGCTATCCCTCAACATTACAAATACCAATCAAAACATATCTTGGAAAAATTCCATACCAACCATAACCATAAAATGAGGTGACTAATATCAGCCACACCAAAGGGAGTAACCGTGTACAACACCTAAGACCACATTAGCCTAAGCATGCTAGAGATTATACACCAAGCACATCGGGCCACATAGTTATAATACATCTTCCTTAAGAAAATTTGATTAGCAATAAAAAAATCATGGTTTCCTACTTCTTACATTCATTTACTTTCTTTTAATGCAATACAATATTTTCCTTACACACTAGCGTTCATGCAATCATCCTTTATGTAAATATCATATACAAGGGGGAGAGAGAGAGAGAGAGAGAGAGAGAGAGAGAGAGAAATACAGTATTTCACACCCACACAAGGTATAAACTCAACACGTATCCAAAGTTCATTATGATAACTCAAACATAAAATAATTATATTCACAAGATCATACATATAATGACAAATAATTTTAGATTCTCTATTTATGATTCACTACTATGTCATATCATTCGCAATGCACAGTGCATAGGATGCAAATAGATAGAATTCTCTTCATATTGCCACAAAAAAATTTAGTTCCCCAATTCCTCACCCAAAACTCAAGTACAAGACATGCACATAAGCAAGAAGACTTGAAATGAAAGCTTCAATATTAACTATTAAAGTTACACTACTATCTTGTATAATGGGATCATATGTATCCAGAGTACCCAATGTATGAACCTAGGCTCTGATACCCAATAAATGCCCTACCAAGGAACCCCAGAGGACAACACAAACTAAGACACAATAATGAAACAAATTTTTAAATTAAACAAACCAAATACCAAACAACAATTACCTAAACCATAACCAAGGTCAAAAAACAAGACCTCAAGAAAACAGCAATCGACCATAAACAAAACTAACAACTAACCAAAATTGGCGGGTGCCAAACCGGATACTCATCCTCATCGAGGATGATGGCTAGGGTAGGGGACCAAGTGTTATCTATGATCAATTATTCCATTGGTTTTAAGGAACGCTTAGACCTACCAATTCAGGTGGAGTCGATGCCTAGTACCTGCAACCTGCAACACACAAAATGGTTGTTCATATGCATATAACCATAACATACCTAGTGAAGAGAAATCAAAACATCATAGGGTTCTCACAAGGGAGAAGTATGACATCCTACCTTTCACACCTAAATAGCATTTAAAAGAACTATGTAATATATCTCATAACATCTCATAACATCAATAATCATAAACCATTCTAAAATAGGGTAACACATTCTATTTCTAGAATACTCATAGACATGTTGTAATCATCATCAAAATAATCAAAGACTAATCAACATCTAACATCATTATTCCATTAGTCATTAGGATACCCATAAGCATATATCAATATGATAAGAATCTGACTTAAACATCATAAAAAGGTGAATCATGGAGGGGAACTATATCATCATCCATCCATCCCAGGGTGGCATACTTGAGAAGACCCTCGAGCCTAGGATCACGCATCCATCTCTCAAACCATGAACATGACAAGATCTTAGGACCACTTCATACCTCAATCCAACTTGGAGGTGCTCCATCCTCCTTGATCAATCCTAGGAGCACTCATTCGCCTCTTAGCCATGAGCATGGAAGGAGCTTCATTCCATCCATCTCGAGCTGGCATTCTTGATAAGATGCATGAAGACTGCCTTCCTCAACAAGCGTAGGAGCACTCATACACCTCCTAGACCATTATTTCTATATCTTGGGGTGGAATGCTTGATGAAGGAAAGGTCAGTACTTTACCTCTTGTGAACTAAAAAGGTTTATCTACCTCACTATTTACAAAATACTTCTATAAATTCAAATTAGATTGCTAAAGAAATCTACTATATTAATTGGTAATAAAATATCAAATTATGAAATTATGATATATATAGTTATTCCTAATCTATATTCTCAAAATTACTTCCCAATAATATTCTTGTTGATTGAAAATAATATTTATTTCAAATAGATATATTATGTTTAAATTTCTTATTTTCCTTTTTTCTAATCTTCCTCACTTTATGCCTCTCCTCGCTAATTTATTATCGCTTTTATATCTTCCAAGGTGGGGAGAGTCACATCTTTTCGTTAATATTTTTTATCTTGGTAAGAGATATGCCCCTTCATAACCAAGCACTACCCTTAAACCCTTTTTAATTATTAATTATATGCCTTGTTGTGAATCAATGCATTAATCAACCTTTCATCAATCCTTTTTTAGAATTGTTGAGATTATTATTTTAGAAAGTGATCTTATTTTTATTAAGGTTGTAATTCACTTCTTGGTGGGGGCATGACAATCCACCCTTCTCAAGATTGTTTTCCCTCAAGCAATGTCAGTTTTGGTCTTTCACTAAATCATTTTTCCAATACTAGGATCCCAAATCAACTTTGGAGATTTGTAATCCCTAGATCCTCCTTGAAATGTAATGTCCCCTTTTGGTAAATTCTTGGTTTTAGGCATGTAAAACAATAATAATCTTTAAAAATTAATAACAGTAATAACAAGTATCAAATTTACAGTAATATTCAAATTAATACATAAAATATTATAATATTGAGAGAAATAAATCATAGCTAAAACATAATAATAGTTAGATCTATATTTCATAGCATCATTAACATTTGAATTCAAAATATCTTAACATCATTAATGATTATTTCAAGGCATATTCCTCTAGCCAATAATATTAGGATTTCACTTGAAATATTTGCAAACTGCAATCTTAAGGATGGTTATCCTTGTATTGTGAGAGCATGGGTGGATCCTCATCCATCTATCTTGAGGTGGCATACTTGAGAAGACCCTCAAGCTTGAGAGCACGCATTTGCATCCCGACCCACAAACATGGAAAGATCTTAGGACTACTCTATCCCTCAATCCACCTTGGAGGTGCTCCATCCTCCTTGATCAAGCCCAAAAGCACTCATTCACCTCCTATCCCACTAACATTGCAATAGCTCCATCCTATCCAACTTGATTTGTTTTCTTGATAAGATGCATGAATAATTTCTTCCTTAAGAAGCCGACGAAAACTCATACATTTCTTATCCCATGAGCGCTACATCTCAAGGTGTTGTGTTTGATGAACAAAAGATCAATACTTCACCTCTCATGAAATTAGAAGGTTGATTTGACTCCCTATTTGTAAAAAACTTCTATAAATCAAAATAGATTGCTAAATGAATCTACTATATTAATTAGTAATAAAATATCATTCTGTAATTATGATATATATATATATATAGATATTTATATATATATAGATATTTATATATATGTAGATATTTATATATATGTAGATATTTATATATATAGATATTCCTAATTTATATTCTCAAACTTACTTCCCAATAATATTCTTGCTAAAAACAATATTTATTTCAAACATATATCTTATGTTTTAATTTCTTATTTTCCTTTTTCTAATCTTCCTCACTTGATTCCTCTCTCCACTAATTTATTATCAATTTTATATCTTCCATGGTGGAGAGAGTCGCACATTTTTATTAATATTTTTATCTTGGCAAGGGATACACAAATAAGATAAAAAAAAATATGTAACTGCATAAATCTCCCACTAAAAGTGATACCAAGATATATATGGGATCATGACCAATATCATTGTCAAAATTCTACTAAAAGTGAATAGATCTTCTCATGCACCATAAGATACTGCTAAAGATTCAAATGGAAAACTATATCAAGTACTCTAAATAACCATCTCCCACTACAATAAGCATACTAATGTAACAATGATGACCAAGAATATGGCCTACCAAATATAATCCACATAAGATAATTTTATAGGATCTATGCATATGCAACATCTCAAAGGATAAATACGCAATCATTGCTCCAATCTCAAATAACTAAACAATAGATTCAACCCCACATCAATATCATACAAAACATAGATATTTAGGTATAACATGTGGATTTACAAGAGTCAAACACCAAGATCAATGGTAGATCTGATTTTTTATCAAATCCACATTAGAGTAACCATAGATCAATAAGAATCCTCCAAGAAGCCATGCAAACTTGTAATTATCTTCATCTAGAACATCATGAATATATTCTCATCACAAATAGATATACCACATATTTTAGTTAACATATAAAACATGCAAAACCATCTCAATAAATCTAAAATCTATTTAAACATCCATACATTCACATCAAACATTTCATCTAAATAATGGAATAAGCACATATCTACAAACCCACAAATGAAAACCAGAGTAAACTGCAACCCAATACGAAGAACCAAGTTATATAGGAGCTTATAAAATATGAAACATATCATATTTTAGAACTCACAAAGAGGTTAGTGGCTTATCTTCTAGTGATTTCATGTAACCAAGGGCTAAAACCATGAAGTCAACATAAGCACTTCACTTTGTAGTCCAAATCAAGGTGTTTCTCCATGTGACCGAGATGTCTCTACCCATCCAACATGAACACCTTCTCACTAAACTTAACCACAAGGTAAAGGAAAAAAGCCACCAAATAAGAGGGTACACACATATTGTCAAACAAGAGCTCCAAGTTACCAAAAAATAACCAACTTTGCAAAGACCCATAATCGTGAGCTTCTAATGCTCAACATAGATCACATTGACAATATCCATGGATTCCAATCTCACAAATCTAAAAAACAAATATAACTCATAGAACATTCATTGAAACCCCACAAGTCTTACAAAAACCTTTAATTACTTCTAAAAAATTCCCATAATATTTCCATGCTATGAAATAAAAAAGAAGTAATACCCAAAACCAAATTCACCTTAAGCTTTGATACCAAATTATGAGAAAGAAATAGGCTCTAATATAAATTGTTGGAAAATTCAATCTCTAACCAAATATGAATTCAATGGATGAGATACAAGGTTTGAACTATATCAACATGAAAATATAAAACTTATATAAAAATATGAAAATTAAGTTGCCTTAATATGGAAATACCATGATTAGATCCATCTTATTTATGATTTCAAAAATAAATCAACATAACTTGCTTATAAATATTACCTTATGTAAACTTATAATAATAATATATAAAGAATAACATCACCATAATATATCAGAAATAAGGCACAAATCAACAACACAATAACATCACATAACATAGGATTTAAATGGAGAAACCCTTGTAGGAAAAAACTCCACCAAGAATTGAGGCCAAGTATGCATTATCTTCAAATTAATGAGATTACTGATACAACTAATTTCATTCTTCTTGTTTCTTTCATACGAAACAACTTGTGCACCTATGAACACACTATTTATGTCTCAACGTGTCCTTGTTTCTAAAAAGAAACTCTGCATTCAATTTTTCCTCATTATTTCTACATCCAAAGAGCTGATTTTATAGAGGTGTGAAGAGGTCTAATGCACTAAACATGGCACCCAAAGATAACTCTTCATTCAAAATTTCTCCAACCTTTGGGTTTCCTCCTCATAATGTGAAAGGACATTTGTATTGGCTCCAGTACTTCCCCTCCAACTTGGGCACCCAAACATGGATGATAAACATTACATTAAATGCAATAAATTATGGAATACCAAGACACACATGTTTCCTTTTTCCAAGATCCCACTTGGAGAATACCAATAGTCACTCATATGTCCTTTCCTTATCTTTTATTATCCCATTCTAGGTTTCCACAAGTATGAAAAATAATCTTAAATGTTTATACCCACAAGTCACCTTTACTACTACTAGTGGAACCCATCACCCCTTATGAATGTAATACAAACAATGGTGAGAATAAATATTACAATATTTTTCCAATAAAACTTAAGTTACTAGGGACACTTTCCAAGGATGTTAGAACCATGCAATATGGTAGAGTATTTACAAGGTAGATGACACCTTAATCCTAACAAATTTAAGGCACTAAACAATATATTTATTTATCATCTTGTAAGAAGTTTCAAGAAGAATCAAAGGACACTAATTAATAATATAATCTATATTCTTACCCTTGGGGATGATATTAATGAAAAATGATTTAATCAAGTCTCTTAATGATCCATTCTAAACTTCCATATGATAAAAGTCCCTTCTAATATAATACCACACAACATTGAATAAGTTAACAAGGATCCCATCCAACCTAGGGATTTATTGTTTGGTCATATAAAAAGGATTTATTAGTCTTTATGAGAATAAGTGATCTAGGTGATTATTGAGGTGCTCATTAATGTTGGTAAGGATAAAATAACTCATAGTATTCTCCTCTCTTCTTGAAATATATCACACCCAATATAATATCAAAAGTAAGAATATTAGAGGACTAGAGTAGAGAGTAATATCATCATCCAAAATATAAATAATCTTCTCTTATTTATTCTTGTGTTTAAGGAAGTGAAAGAATAATTTAGATCTATGGTTACTATATTTTATCCATTGAAGTTTAGATCACATATATTATCCTTGGCCTTTATAGGAGTCTACTTTTCTAGATATGGACTTAGTCATTTTTACTACATGATAAATGGATTCAATAGTGGGATCTTGAGGGAGAAGAGTGTTAATTTTTAATTTTACCATAGTATTTTCTCCTTATATTTACACTTTTATATCATTCTTTCAGTGCAAGATCTAAAAAGGAGCTACAATAATAAGTAAAATTGTTTTACCAAGTAATCCAATTATGATCTTCCAAGGGTTTAGGTGCAAAATACCTATCCACTACAAGGGTCTCAAGTCACTCATGATGGTGGAGAAGGGAAACATTCTAATTGCAAGGAAGAAAATTGGAGGCTTTGTATAATTTATTAAGAGATCAATAATGAGAGTGAATGGTTAGAGTATTTGAGAGGTCAAGTCGAGAAATTAATCCAAAAGGATTAATAATAAGAGAATGGTTATGGGAAATCTTGAATAGTTCAAGACTATTGATTTTGGTTAGGGCCACTTTTATAATTTGAACAAATGAATCAAAAAGGAGAGAAAATTTGAAGACCTCATCAAGGATTTATCAAGATAAAAAATAACAAATTCAAAATCCTCTTGAGAGAGTCTTACAATGGTATTCATCTATACTCATTTTAGTTTTCCATCATGTTAAAGTCCCCACCAACAACCTAATTAGTAGTGAAAAGATTAGAATTTGTATAAATTAATAGGACAATGTAACTCTTGGTGTCATTTTAGGTATTTAAAATCCTAGAAGTTGACCATTATAAAGGAGACTACCTCACATTCGATGATCAGTCTACACACATTCCACCCTCAAGTCCTAGTGCAAACTGCCTCCAACCCACACACTCAAGAACTCCTACTCTGATACCACTAATGTAGAGAGCTAAATAACAATAAAATTATTCAAAGAAATTAGATTTAAAAAGCTCTCACAACTCACTGGTAAACACTTCATAGGAAAATAAATCCTCACACCAAATATAAATTTATGGTTTGCAACTTGCAACCAGTGGTTCCAAACTCAAATTAATTCTGGAAAATGAAATTATAATCAGTCTCAAATGAGAAATGGGCTTCAACAAGCCCTTACATGACTCTAGGAAAATAAATAAATAAATTATTTTCAGCAGAAAATCAATTCTACACAACAATTTCTCTCAACACCCGCAATAACAAAACTCCTTGCACAATTTCAATACAAAAATCTGCAACAACTAGTGTTCTTTAAACCTCTATAAACAACCCCCAATCTGTAATAACACTCTTCAGAATCCTTCCTAGAGATAATCCACACCTTCCTGTGCCTGCTCCTATTATCTGGATGAATTAACTCCAAAAATGAAATTCATTTTCAATAAAACAAACTCAAGCTTTCATGAAATACCAATGAAATTTCATTTCGGTGAATTTTTCTTCCATTCCAAAGGAATCTCCCAAAAATTAATGCCCAATTCTTGTATGTCTCAAAAATAATTAAAATGCATTAAAATATTGAATAAAATAATCCTTTCCAATCCCACAATTAGTTGTGAGTGGAAGCATGCTTTAATTGTTTTCCTACTTTCATGAAATAAAGGAAAAAGTTGATTTTCCCAAACTAGGCATCCACTCCCAGGTCCTCTATTTTTTAGGAATCTTGAAACTTAAAATTTGGAGTTACATAATAAATTGGAAGCCTCTCAAGACCCCATGCCCATACTTGCTTTTTTCTGGATTTTTTTTGTTAAAGTGTTTTCTCCACTTCCTCCCTTTATTCAAATTGCTCCAAATTTAACTTGCAACATGAAATGACATCTAAATTCACAATAAAAATTAGGAATTTCATTAAACAAACATGAAATTAAATTCATACCAAAATTTTCAATTAATTAAAATAATAAATCTCTTTTTTTGGTGACACAAGATTGCCACTAAGCCATGGATTCTCCTGCATCAAACACCCAAGGTAATTTGAAATGTTTCATGAGTTAAGCTCATAAACATTTGAAAATGCTATGCTCATCTTGAATCCATTTCTCTACCTTATATGCCTTATTATCCCTACTCTTATTTCCTTTCAATTTGATATCTCTTCCATCTTTTATTCTTCCCCTCCTCCTATTTCTTTTTACATAGTTCATCTCCCACCAATATACACTACTAATTTCTGAAAAATCATAAAATTTAGTTTCCTCTTCTTCAGTAAAATAATCAAATTCATTTATTACCTCCTCCTCTATTATTGCTGCAATAATTTGTTCATCATCAACCTTGATTTAGTCTTTGTGTTTTGTAACATCTCCATACAAATTTGCACTCACAAAACCTATTTGTATCTCCTCTACATTCAACTCTTCAATTGCATACATCTCATTATATTCTTTATAATAACCAAAATCAGAAAAATTAAACATTACCTCAATGATTTCTTTCTCTATTGTTGCTGCAATATCTTGCTCTTCATCACCATCTACCATTGCGTTTCCTCCTCCTGCATCCTCTATCATCTTCTTTTCACATTCACTAGGCACTTTCCCTTCAAACAAGATATCTATCTTTCTTATCTCCTCTTTAAGTAGGAGATCTTCATCTTCACCAAATTCTTTATCAAATATAAGACCCTCAAAGTCCATCATCTCAGCTTCTACTACAATACTCAAATCAATAATATTCAAATTTATAGCCTCTTTTTCTTCATCTCCATTCTTTTCTGCAACTTATTTATTTCATCTTTCATGCCTTCCAAAAGACATGCCTCCTCGGCTTCATATTTATAAACTTCTTCCCATTCATCTTCTTCTTCAACAGTTTCACATGGATGACACTTTGCTTCATCTTCTTTCTTCCCTACATTCAAAATATTATTAGAATGATAAAAAAAGTTTCCATTACCTCTTATCCTTTCCCAATCATCTTTTAAATCTTCCATTGCTTGCTTCAGCTCCTTAAATTCTCTTTCCTTTTCCATCCTTAGTCTTTCCTTGAGTTCCTCATGTCTAGGAACTGTCAAAATCCATCTAATAACAAAATGCCTTTTTCCTTTCTTCTTTGTCGTTTCGTCAGACACTTACCACACACTCTCAAACTTCAACCTCTCAGGTATAGACTACCTCACATTCGGCGATCGGTCTACACACATTCCACCCTCAGGTCCTAGTACAAATTTCCTCCAATCAGTGCTTTTTCCCGCACGCTCAGGAACTGCTGCTCTAATACCACTAATGTAGAGAGCTAAATAACAATAAAATTATTCAAAGAAATCAGATTTACAAAGCTCTCACAACTCATTGGTAAACACTTCACAAGAAAATAAATCCTCGCACCAAATATAAATTTTTGGTTTGCAACTTGCAATCAATGGTTCCAAACTCGAATTAATTCTAGAAAATGAAATTACAATCAGTCCCAATTGAGAAATGGGCTGCAACAAGCCCTTACATGACTCCGGGAAAATACAAAAATAAATTATTTACAGCAGAAAATCAATTCTACACATCAATTTCTCTCAACACCTACAATAACAAAACTCCTTGCACAATTTCAATACAAAAATCTGCAACAACTAGTGTTCTTCAAACCTCTGTAAAAAACCCCCAATCTGCAATAACACTCTTCAGAATCCTTCCTAGAGATAATCCATGCCTTCCTGTGCCTTCTCCTATTATCTAGAAGAATTAACTCCAAAAATAAAATTCATTTTCAATAAAACAAACTCAAGCTTTCATGAAATGCAAATGAAATTTCATTTCGGTGAATTTTGCTTCCATTCCAAATGAATCTCCCAAAAATCAATGTCCAACTCTTGGATGTCTCCAAAATAATTAAAATGCATTAAAATATTGAATAAGATAATCCTTTCCAATCCCCCAATTAGTTGTGAGTGGAAGCATGCTTTAATTTCTTTTCCCACTTTCATGAAATAAAGGAAAAAGTTGATTTTCCCAAACTAGGCGTCCACTCCCAAGTCCCCTATTTTTTAGGAATCTTGAAACTTGAAATTTAAAATTTGGAGTTACATAATAAATTGGAAGCCTCTCAAGACCCCATGCCCATACTTGATTTTTTTGGATTTTTTCTTTTAAAGTGTTTTCTCCACTTCCTCCCTTTATTCTAATTGCTCCAAATTTCAAATTTAACTTGCAACATGAAATGACATCCAAATTCATAACAAAAATTATGAATTTCATTTAATCAAACATGAAATTCAATTCGCACCAAAAATTGCAATTAATTTAAATAATAAATCTCTTTTTTTGGTGACACAATATTGCCACTAAGCCATGGATTCTCTTGCATCAGACATTCATCAAATAGTTAAATAAAGAATATAGAGTACTTCATTGTTAGGAGGGGAATATGATTGCTAGTTTTGAGTTCAAGGCCATAATTGATTATTTTGGAAAACTCGTTGCCTTTCTAAAGGAATCTAAGATAACATAAATTCTTCCTTCAATAATTTATATGAGAAATGTATATAAAATGCAATCAGACAATTGTAAGAAATAAAATATACAAAACTAAACATTATATAGTGATATACCAAAGGAAAGTACTTTTGAGAAAAAACTTAGCCTCCAAATCTTGAACCAATTTTAATTCTAATAAAACTGATAGTTACAATACAAATCCAAGACCAAGCCTTCATAGGAGATAATTAAAATAATGCATTCCTCTTAAATAGAAATAAGAGTGAATTCAAGATAGGCATTGCTCAACTTGACCTCATAGAGAAAGAGGACAACAAAATTCTTATAGGAAAGTGTTTTTTTCACTTGATAATTACAAAATGGTAGAGACATTCATCAAATTGTAGAAAAATAGAGTATTTCATTGTTAGGAAGGGATTATGTTGCCTAATTTTGAGTTCAAGGTCATAATTTATTATTATGGAGAACCAATTGGATTTATAAAGAGAGATAAGATAGCATGAATTCTTCCTTCACTAATATATATGAGGAGAAGTGTATATAAAATATGATCAGACAATTATAGGAAATAAAAGATACAAAAAAAAAAACCATTACACAATGATATACCCTAGTAAAACACTTATGATAAAAAGCTTAGCCTCCAAATATTGAGCTAATTGTATTTCCAATTACACTGATAGTTAAAATATAAATCCAAGACCAAGCCTTCATAGGAGATGATTTCAATAGCACATTCCTCTTAAATAGTAATGGGGGTGAATTCAAGCTAGACACCACTCAACTTGACCTCATAGAGAATGAGGAGATCAAAATTATAATAGGAAAGAACTTTGTTTTCAATTAATGATTATAAAAGGGTACAAAAATTCATGAAAGGGTCAAAGAAAGAATAGATTATTTTATTGTTACGAGGGGACTATGATGCCTAATTTTGAGTTCAAGGCCATAGTTGATTATTATGAAAAACCAGTTGGATTTCTAAAGAAGCATAAGATAATATAAATTATTCCTTCACTAATTTATATGAGGAAAAGTGTATATAAAATGTGATTAAACAATTGTAGGAAATAAAATATATATAGTGATATACCTTGGGAAAAAACTTAGCCTCCAAATCTTGAACCAATTGTATTTCTAGTAACACCAATAATTACAATACAAATCCAAGACCAAGACTTCATAGGAGATAATTCTAATAACACATATAAAGAGTTTTTGATAGCATAATAGAGCCTACAAATACACCACTAGTACAGAAACAACAATAAACTACTGAAAAAACTACTAAAAACTGCTTATAAATGACTACAGTTGGTCACGTGACCATTAGTAGTTTATTTCGAGTCATATATAATGAGACCAGATTGATGACAACCATTTTGTCATTTATTGGTTGTTTGATTTATCAATTTGGTAGTATATTTATTTGTTGATTTAGTCATTCACTGTTGTGATCTGGTTACTTATTTAGTCACTTTTTTCCACCAATATATTTAGTCATTGATTTAGTCATTGATTTTTGTAATTTGGTCACTTATTTAGTCATTTTTTATTCACTCATATATTTAACTAGTCACTTATTTAGTTGCTGATTTAGTCATTGATTGTTGTAATCCAGTCACTTATTTAGTCCTTTTTTTATTCACTGATATATTTAGTCATTGATTGTTGTTAACTGGGCTCTTATTTAGTTGTTTTATTCACTGATTTTTGTGCATTGGTAGTGTATTTAGTCATTAATTTTAATCATCATTTTGATCAATTTGGTAGTATATTTAGTCATTTTTATTCACTGTTCACTGATTTATGTCAACTGGTAGTATATTTAGTCAATTTAATTATTAATTGATGTCAATTAGTAGTATAATTAGTCATTTTAATTGATTGATATTTGATGATTTAAGCATAAAACAAAGAAATACACATCAATCATCAATTGCACACAATAAGACAACCATTGAGAAGGAAGAATCAGTGAACTTTATTAAAAAATAAAGGTGTTATAGTTATAGCTTAAAAATAGAGAATTACAATTGTTATTTTTAGTCACAAGACTGAAAAGATGAGTTACAATATTGCAGAGAAATGACGGCAATAAAGAAACTTCTCCAAAAGACTTTTTTAATGATGGAAACACATGCTTGAAACCCTTCAATGTGAGCACATGCCCCTTTCATCTCTTAAAAATTCTACAACATGGGAAATCCTCCTGGAGAAAGTTGTAATGTGTAGAATCCAAGGAGATTGTTGATCATGTCCCATATATGAAGCTCTCTCCTTCAATGCGGTCAACAATAACCCAGCTAGAATATTTCCTCCTTTATATGCAATGTGCCATCTGATATGAGCAATAGGGTTTTGCCTTTTCTACCATGAATGAAGTTGTGCCTCAACACAACCAACAAAATTAATATTACTCTCAATTTAGAAAGAATAAAAGTGCATTGTATATTGTAAGTTTACAAAAGAAAGTCCAAAAACAATAGAAAGATAAATCAATTAAAAAATTGTAGCCTTGTCAACAAATTCCTTAAACAAAGTGTTCAACATAGGCCTGAAATATGCATATTGAACCCTTGATTTTAGAACCTTGTTCAAAATTTAAGAAAGTTGATACACTCATATTACAAAATGAAGTTGGCATATTATAGAATGAAGACTATCAACAATAACCAGACTGGAACAACATTATCAACAAAAATTTCTTGGAAACCAAGCCCAAGAATTCCATTAGACTTGGACAAAAAAAATGTCAACCCTGGTTCATGTGTTGTCTCAATAAAGACCTGCACCATTAAAGAATCCATTTATACATAAATTCCAAATTAAGTTGATGAGAAAATATTTTTGATATCCAACTAGGAAGCCTTAACATCCAAAAATTACTAACCTGATGTTTCACAACAATTTTCCTCGCCAACTACCGGTTTGGATTCCTTGCCTAAGAAGGGTTCAGAGGTGGGTAGTAATAAGAAAACTACTATTAGGTATTCCCATCAGTTGTAGGAGATGCAAGTTGCCTCTCTCTTGAAGGTTGTTGGTGGGCAGGGTGTTGTGGAGTCTCTGGGCGTGGACCTTGATATGTAGAAGAAATACCTAGAAAAGAAACTAAAAGGAGGCTTGTTGCTTAGGATATTGTGAACTCTATTCGCAAAATCAAATTGCTCATTGCTTGTGGTAAAGGTAAGGAAGTCAACATTAACCAGGACAAGGTAAGCTCCCCACAAGAGGATGATGTTGTGGGTAAGGGTGATCTTAATGTTGACTGAGAAGATATTCCTAATTTTCTTGGGTTGGCCAGGGAGGGCTTAATTTCTTTGTTTAAATTGTTTAAATGGTTGTTCCGTGAACTTAACATGACCAATATCAGAGTCTGAAGTGTGACAAGAAAAACTGGTGAGTTTTTTATACAGAACTAGATTGATGAATTGTTTGACAAGCTCTGAATATTGTTGTTGATGAACACTGAAGATGAAACATAACCTTGAGGAAATAATCCTCACCCTTGAGGACCAAATGGAGAAAAATTATGCTAAACTAGAGAAGGGTGGGGAGGGGATTAAATCTATTGTGATGCTTGAAACTGTTGGCATTTCAACTCCTTTTGAAATGGCCAAGAAACACAAGGGTTTTCCTCCAAGAGAGGTTACTGGTGTTGGTGGTAAGCTACTGGAGGAAGAGGTTTTTGTGGAGAAAGCTAGTGGGAGGATGAATTTTTTTATTAGTGAGGTGAAAGAGGGTGGGCCTGGGGCTAGAACAAGGAACAAGACTAAGGTGCAAGATGGGGTTCCTACTGTGGAGGTGCCTAAAGTTATAGATGACATTCATAAGGTTGTGGTGTACAATATGGAGGCTTTTGATATCCTAAAGAACATGTAGTGGGGTTGATTTTGTGCCTCCTTTCTGTCTTATGTTGCATTTTTGGCATGTTGGTTTTTGGTTGTTGTGTGCTTGTTCTAGTTATCTTTAGCTTCAATTGTCCTTTTTTGTAAAGCGTTATGGGCCCCTTCAAAACCCATTTTTTACCTCTAATAAAAAACAAGTTTCCCAATTGTGACACCATATTCCCCATTCACTTTATAAGCACCACCCAATTCAAATTTTAAAGGCACAAACACATAAGGTACTTTCTACAACTGTAAATTTCAAACTAACAATTAATAACAAAAGCTAAGGCATCCATTAAACTTGTAAGAAAACAACTACTTGAACAAATACACAGAAGCATCACCAAATGGTTCAAAACTCATCATTAGTATAAGTCCCAAAATTTGATGTTCTTGTGCAATTTATTTAGGTTTATTCTCTTACAATTCATCAAAATTAGAAAAACGGGTAGCAAGTCAGGAGATTTGATCATGGGAAAACTTCATAGTTAAAAGGGTTTTGTAATATGTCAAACATCATTTCATTAGTTTCAATCCCACCATTTTACCCATGTGATTACTACCCTATACAATAAGAATCAAATTGTGATCATTTTATTGGTTTCGATCCCTTCAATCCACCTTTGCAACATCTACATGATGTGAAGATTGCTAGTGAACGATTGAAACATATCATAGGAGATTGAAGGAAATCCTCAGACAAATTAAGGAATAATTCAGGTATTGCATGGAACATGGAGTTAACCTAAAAAATTTGTAATGTCCATTTGACATCTTAAAAGGTTGTAATAATTTTGAAGTTCAAAATGGTACAAGGAGAGAGAAAATCAATACCTTATCTTTGGCCAATGAAATCAAAGGATCAAAATGGAAGGAGGAACTATATCGGCCGCCATAACTATAAACTTTGATGTTCTAAAGTATAACATCTTGGTTGTTGCAGCACCCTAAACTCGTTGAGTATTAGCAAAAAATAAACTGGATATTGACCCACTACCATATTAGATCTCACAAGATTCTCCTTCATAAACAACAAATGATATATATTAATTGTTTAGCAACTTCCTTAATATCCCCATGTAAGTAGACTAAACTAAGTGAGGTTAAGGGTTTGAAGTAGAGTACTGTCTTCTTGGTATGTGCTTGACTTTGATCATGACTTGTATCTTGAATGAAAATAGCAAGCTAGTTGCACTATAAAATCATTGTTAGAAAAATAACCACAAAATCCTCTTTAATTAAAATAATCCTTCTAGATATTTCAAGAAAAGATATTTTAGATAATTTCTAAGAGAGTTAATTTCACTATCCAAACAACCATCAATATATTTACTGTATATAATTTCCTATAATTCAAAATTTGAATGTAATGGAACTAATCATAATTACCAAATATTTGATACCAAAATGTAGTACAAAATGAATCATTTGACAGCAAATATGCTTTGATAAACCATATATACTGATTTAAATAACAAGGAAAAATCAAACTGGAGACAGCAAGATAACATTCATTAATTCACTTCAACAAATAATTGAAACCAGAGTTCAGCCACCAATTATAACTTCATTTTATTGATCTTCAAAAATATTTTACAATACGTTTCAAAATTTTGTCCTAACTAACATGTCAAAAAGTGTCTTGTCAGTTACCCACTTTTAACATAGATCAACAATTCTTAATTATCATTGTTTACATAGGATTACATAAAACATTAAAATCAATGAAAGATGAGAAGTGAAGAGAATTTATCAGATGGTGAAGTCCACAATACTCACAAGATATGAAAGTTCATTACTCATTGTAAGGTACCTATGATCATTCAAATTTGGCAAGGTCCTCTCTTCATGATAATATCTGCAAGGCTTGGTACTTCACTGCAAGGCCTATTATTCTAGGGGAGATAGATATGTCTGTTCCCATTGGTACACCGTGTAATCATGAGGCCATTTGTACTCTTGGATTTTTTTGTGTTGGCCAAGTGACTCTTCCATCTGCTATCCAATAACCCTTTGGTATCTGTGATGAATTTTGAGTACCCATCATCCAGTGCAATTATTCCATCCAAGGTTAAATTGAGGCAATGAATATTTACGTCACCATCCTTCTATATATTAGTGAGGCACTTAGGAACAATTTTTCTAAACTCATATTTCCAATCCTTGGAGCCTTTTAGTTGATCATCATCCTTTAGTATCTTAGGCATGAACCACTACTTTAGCATGTGAGATGAATCCGTTCTTGCCTTGATCTTTTGGTCTTTTGCAGACATGTATTGAAATTCATTTGTGACCATCCAAACCATTTTCTCAGTAGGCTTTAAAGCTACGAGGGCCTCAACACTCCTTTGTAAAAATCTACACAAAGTCTTTAAGGTGTAATGTACAAGTTGTCATTTCCTAAATAAGGATTCCAATATAGGTACATGGTCCTTTATCTAATCAACTTCTTGTGACAAGGAGACATAACATTCATACACATTTTCCAATTTTTCCAGAATTAGTTTAACCCTATGCTCCAAGATCTGTTCCAATACCCTATGGGTTTCTCTCTTTGATCTTTCCTTTTTTTCTTCATTACTCTTTTTCAACTTCTCAATTTCTTTTTTTAGCACATTAACTTGTTCAACGGTGATGCACCTGTATCAGTTTGGATGGAAGGGGGTTGGTATATTGTTAATTATGTGCTTTGAGAAGGACCTTCTCCCTTCAAATGTTGTTTCAATTTCACATTTTATATGAATAACCTATTCACTTCATCATTCAGATCAGTCTGTGCTTTCTCATATTCTGCCAATCTAAGCTCCATAGCTTTAACCACATCCCTAGTAAAAAATTTTGAGTGTATTTTCATAGATGCCTCCAATGTTGATGTGTCTTGAAGTTTCTTTACCATGGTAGTCCCTCTCATTTATTTTACAACATCAAGCAATCTTGGTTTTTCTGTTCTTTTTTGCTTTGTCTAAAAGGCTAGGGTTTCAAGTCTTCGATTGTATCTTATGCCACTCATTCCCTCATTTTAATTGAATTCAAAAACCAACATGAGATCTTGTTGTCTTCTTACTTGATCTAATAAGAATATATTTTTTAACTTCATCCCAAGAATAATTAGTATATTGCTTTCTAAGACCAATTTCTTGCTTCTTGGGGGCTAATACTAATTTCATTAATCTTGAGTTCTTCAAGAGTCTGGGAAAAAATATGGTCATGTTGTGACTCCTCAGTGCCCATCTTATTAATTTGGAGTCTCTCCTCAAATTATTTCATTTTCATCTTAAACCAAAAATCCTTAAACTCGGGAGTTTGAATAAATTCATCATCTTCAATAAATCTAAGGGAAATAATCACCCTTCCATCATCATGAACTTCTTGATCATTATGCCCATGTACATCCACTCTTTCCTCTATTTTGTGAGCATCAGCTGGAAGCTTAGGCGGTGGTTGATCAACTTCATCATCTTTAAAATTAAAAAGTACATTGGCTAACTCTTCAATATCCCCTACTCCACTTATTTCATATGCCACTAAGGGGGCCACTCCATGTGTCTTCTACCTTTTAGGACTTGGTTTCTCAGGGGATGCATTTGATTGTATTGTGGTAGTGTCTGGTAGGGGCTCTTTGATTACAATACCACTTGCTTTGATGGGCAGCTTGGAGTGTTTCAAAGACTAACCCTCTGGTTTCTTTTTTGGTTCAACTGTCAATTATTACGTTCATCCTTTTGATAGGATCCTTTTCTTCAACATAGAATCCTTGGAATCTAGTGTCCCTTTTCTTCTTCTCTTCCTCAAGCCTCTTTATGATTTCCCACTTCCTCTTCCTCTAAAAAAATTCAACAGGTGTAAAGAAATTTCTTATTACATCTTCTTCGTAATCCATTACATGGGTAATCCCAACTTTACTGAGAAGTCTTTGCTTTATAAAATTAATATGCCCTTCAGTATCAAATACCCTTTCTCCTCATGAATTCAATGAATAGTGCATCTTCAAATAGTTATGTAGTTCTTCAAGAGTGTCAAACCCTACGAATAGCCCCTCACATTGAGTTAGGTCAGGGAGGAATGTCTCTTTTTTCTATATTTTCATAACATCTTGCTCCATCCATAACATTTGCCACATAAATTCTAAAAATGCAATTTGAATAGAAATAAATTTAGGTAAACCATGTGTGGCTTGAGGACACCCATAGACCCTTATTACTATTTGGTCTGTTAAGAAGAACCAGTCGTCGAAATTGTGAGTGTGTCCCTACTCTGGCTTCAATGCTAAAGGTCTTAATACTTGCATGATTTTATTAGGAAATATTGGTGAAATATGACCAAGAGAGGCCTTGACCTTTACTACGAAATCATCATGAAATATTGCATAATCACTATTTTTACATCTACTATCCCAGATGTAATACCAGTTTTGTACAAGCAACCTATTCCCTTCATCATCAGTCATTCCCAAACACATTATTTTAGTCCACATGTTTCTATTTTGGTACAATATTAAATGATAGAGTAGATAGTATTTCCCAAAAGTGATAGGAGCTAAGCCTCTTACTTGTAAAAATCCCTCATGTAGCCCTTTCTCAATTTTAGCAGCAAAGTCATACTCAATGTTGACTTCAGGATTTTATATCCTCATTGCCATCATCATGAAATAGGTTGGAATCCTCTCTTTGACATCTATTCCAAGCACTTGGCACAAAGTAAAATAAGTTCTTTTGAAATATACTTGGAACTCTTCTATGGAAAAATGGCTCATTTTGGGAGGGGGAGATAGGTATCCTCCTATTGTTTACACCCTTTTTTCATGTGTAAAGGAAGTTCACCACTCCTTTAGGTTTTTCTCAATCTCCTATCACTAATGGATTTGACCCCAATTTCTGACGATCGTTCGTCAGAATTTTGACAATCTATTGTCGGTCGACCAACAAATCGCACAAATCAGCGCCGTCGCTCAATTTTCATCTATATCCCGATGGACAATCAAGTGTCGCCCTCTCGATGCCAGCTCGTTGGAATAGTGGTGCCCATTCTATCGATCGCGCGATAAGCAGTGGCTAGACCATGTGCGGAATACCATCGCCAAAGCGTCGGAATGGTGTCATACATTCGTCGAAACCGAGACGGTAGTGTCATCGGTCTAGCGATGAAAAATATCTAGAGCACGAGCGGCATACCTTTCCTAAAGCATCAGAGCAGCGACATATAGTCGTCGATCAAGCAACAAACAGTACTCAGAGCACGTGCGACATACCATCGTTGAAGCGTCGGAGCATCGACATACATTCGTCGGGATGGAGATGACAGTATCGTCAGTCTAGTGATGAACAGTACCTGGAGCACGTGCGGCATACCATCACTAAAGTGTTAGAGCAGCAAAATACATTCGTCGGGATGGAGATGACAGTATCGTCAATCTAGTGACGAACAGTACCCGAAGTACGTGCGGCATACCATCATTGAAGCATCAAAGTAGCGACATATAGTCATCGATCTAGCGAGGAACAGTGCTCGGAGCACGTGCGACATAAGAGCGTCCAACGCACAACGCAATAGGCAAGTCATTACAGTGAAATTCCATCGCCCTCACAACAAAATAGGCAAGTCATTACGACAAAAGTTCGTTAGATATATAGCAAGGTTGTCGGACGTTTTTGCGGTTTGTCGTAATTTCGACAGAACAATGCAATTTTTTTTTTAAAAAAAACTATTCATTGAAATGTACGCATATCGAGGTGACTCTGGGCGATATATAAAAGTAGTAGGAGGCTCCAAAGTGCATCCATAGATATAATGACAGGACAAAAGGACAAGTCAATCAAAGAGAGAAAGTTGATGTGCCAAGACCATGAGCATTTAATAGGGGTAGTAAAAGACAAGATGGATTGTCATCATTGCTCATATTCGAAGACTTCATTATGAAAATTTAGATCACAATATGATTAACCCTATTTGGACAAATGCATTGACATTAGTGTCAAGAGTTAAGAGGCCATTCAACTTTGCATTTCAATAAATTATTGTATGCATTGAGTAAATGTTTACAAGGTAGAAAAAGGACAGTCATATGACTGTTTAAAATATCAAACAACATGTCAGTTGTTGTATTTAATTAGGCTTACAAAGGCAGGGATTTATCATATTTTGCATACATCTGCAGTCCAAGATCTAGGCCTGCATTATTTGGTTACTATGTCTAAGAAATGAGCAATGAATAATTGTAGAATATGGAGGCTATGGATGATACTATGATGGCCACATTTGATGTTGATCAACAATTGGAGCAAAATATAATACCTATGATGAGTCATGAGATCAAGGGGATTGTCATGGACAACAAGCACAACCTACAAACTGGATTCTAATTTTGCTAAAAAAAAAAAATTCAAATTAGTGAATATTAAACTACACACTAGAATCTAAATTTGTGGAAAATGAGCAATTTGGTGAGAAAGAGTACCTAGAGTGCATCTTGGATACTTAGCTAGTGTATTAAAAAATAGGATTGCAAACCCAAAATTATTCACTCTAGAAATTCAATAGAAAAATACAAAATGTTATCCTGGATACTTAGCTCTTAGACAGTAAATAAAACAATATGAGCATGATTATGAATGGTCTTACCTGGTCCCACTCTTGATCTCCATTTTTGAGAGCCTTCTCTTTAAGACCCCATGAATCCAATTTGATCCATTGTTGCCAAAAGAGATATTAATGTGTAAACAAGGAGCCACATTTAGACAAACTGGTTGTTGATTTCTTCTAAGAAATTTAGAGACTACAAAAAGAAGATACCTGATGGGGATCATGTGGGCTTCATAGAGAAAGCACTGCAATATGGCTTTGAGCAACAATGAAAAAATTTGGATTAGCTTCACAGTAAATCCTAACAGCATGACATTGAAAGTTTCTCAGGTACTGGGTCCTGTCCCCTAGATTAAATTAAGGAAAACATTATTGTAAACACAATATGTATAGAAGAATATGAATGTAAAGGAAAATGGATATTATAAAAACATAAATGTAAATAAAAGTAGTGTGAGCAAAAAATGAATCTAAATTGGTCTTGAACAAATAAAATCATACCCAATTAGCATTAAGTTATACTGACCTTGTACTCATTTCCATTGTCAATCTTGAAGATTACTTTGATGCCTTCTACAGAAACTCTCTGGCCACGAGGCAAGAGAAGGTGGGAAAACCAAGTGTATATTGACGACTTCTTGACAATCAAAAAGAAAGAAGCAACAAGTCAACCCTATTAGAATAGAATAATCTTATGAATTTATTTTATTTGTTTTACTGGCTAATGGATAGTGGACCTAGTTCTCTTGAATTGAGATACTACTAAGATGTGTTGACTAGTGATTTTAGACTACCGATATTCTGCTTCAATCTCTATAAGTTACTTTTGTCTTAAATATATTCAAGATAACTCTGCAAAAAAATTCCCTGATCTCTTAGAAATTATGCAGATTATTTTGTTAATACTTCTCCATTTTGATATTTTCTTTCAAAAATTCATAGAAAGATATGTAATGCCATATTTGAAACTTACATATTTTAATTTTATTAGTTCTGTAATTATAGTATATGATTCCAATAATTGTGAAATGCATAGGCAATATGCTAGATGAATGGAGTAAACTATGCAATTGGCAGGTGTAAAGCAAAATTCCTTAACCCTTGCCAGCATCCTTCTTTCATGTTTTAAAACATGTGCTTTGGAACAGGGCATGAAAATCCATGTAAGTATAATGAATGGGAGATTTTTGTGATCAGATATTATATGATAGTAAGTTGAATGAATGTAAGTAGATATAATTTAGCATGCCTGCAAATGGTACAAAATTTCATGGTTAAGTGGAAGCCTCCCATCAACAAAAAGATCCAAATATTCGTGTATCTATCTCAATTGAGCCTCTAAACCCTTCAGAGCTATCAAATTTTCCACTAACCTGTTATGCACAAAAGTCAAATTTTAGAGACCACTAAAATAAAAATAAAAAACATTACATTATGATCCAAATCCACACACAACACAATGTTCATAGTGAAAAGTTAGCACTTTCTTTCATCTTTGCATATTGATTTAATGCTTCAAATGATGCATTTCTTATATTGAAAAGTGCATTTCTTACCTTATTGAGCTTCTCTTTGTTTTGAGAATAGTTTAATATTCTCTACTTAACAGGGCCAACCATGTGAAGGTGGAAGCTCATTTGGCCCCTCCCCTCCTGCCCCCCCGCCCCCCTCAGATCACTCTCAATTCCCCATACCCGATCATATAACATTAATCATTCATTCATCCATTAATAACATATAACATTCATTCACTCATCCATTAATAAAATATAACATTCATTCATTAACATATAACATTTACTTATTAACATATTTGCATTCATTCATTAACATATAACATTCATTTTTTTAATTTTTACATATTATCAAAAATATGGTTGTCAACTTGTCATAATATGATTACAATCACTTTTTTTTTGTTTCATTTTTGCAGCTAAAAAAAGCTGAAGTGGAGTATCATTTTCAAAATCATTTGTCCCCCCTTCAGTTGTTTCGAGCTTTGCTCATGATCTTAATGTATGCCTAGTCGTGTACTCACAACGTGGATGCGGCTGCAAGGGGGGTCTGCTGCAATAGCAAAGAAATATTAAATTGATATGTTTTATTATTATTGTTACATGTATCTCATTAATTAAAAGAACATCAGAGTGGTGCTCTTTACCTGAATGGGCCATATCATGTTCCTGATATTATCTTATAGCCTCATGTTGAACATGTTAAACACCCTCTAAATCCTGATCTGAACTTGAAACACGAAAGATTACATTAATTAATACACCAATTGCAATTAAATGTGTTTAAAAGAAAATTAGAGTGGTCCTCTTTACCTGATGGAGCCAAATCATGTTCCTGATCTTGTCTAGCCTGATCATGCTCAACATGTTGATCACGCTCTACACGCTCTAAATTTGAAACATGAAAGGTTACATTGATTAATACACCAAATGCAATTAAAGATGTTTAATTGTATTAATCCATACTGCGTTTTGTATAGCACATGAATACATCCAGTACCAGGATGCACACCACGGCCTTCATCGGCAGGTTGCGCTCCACCCTCACTAGGTTGCATTCTAGTGTCATGTGTAGTATTATCATTGCTTATCTATCTAAAACAAATAGGCACATTATTATGGTAGAAATTAATATTGAACAGATTGCACAAGTATTCAATTTGAAATAAACTTTATTGAGTTTATTTACTTACATGTTGGATGTAGTGGAAGATTGTGTTTGCCCAGTCGAGACTCTTAGTTGTTCAGTTAGGGCTCCATAGCCTTGGTGGAATGCAATCTTCAGGTCCTCTTTTGTGGGCACTTTGTTGAAATCAAAGCCCTGCATTTTTGCATGCGATCATGAATTTTGCTTCTATGGTGTGATAAAACCAAAATTGTTTGCAATTTATTATTTGGATGCAATATTTCATTTATTGATACTTACAAATCATTTGGTTGTTTTCATATAACCACCAGAGCCAAGTTTGTGTTGCCCGTGTTTTTCTAGTCTTGCCTTTGTTTCCTTCGATGTGTCGGGCAGCCTATGAAAAAATTGAAATATGTTAGATTATGTAAAAAGAAAGAGTAATCAATATATAATTAAATTGTTGATAGTATCACATACCTTGCTTGGCCCGGTGGTGTCTTTCCTTTCTTCTTTTCAGCCTTCTCCTTTCCATCTGACACCAAGTCCTTCCACTCCCTTTCCGGAATCATGGGGGATGCTCGTAATTTTTGTTCTTCTCTAAATGTGACCTATATTGGTCCTTCACATACTTTAGATAGGTACCAGCTTTCTTTAGGACCTTGGTTCGATTGAATTTTTTATCACCGAACAACACAACTAAACGGTTATTGAGCTCATCCTTTAAATCTTGATTTAGGGAATTCCACCGTATACGTATGGTGGGCCTAAAGAGCTCCAATGTAATATCACTTAGATGTTTATAAAAAACATCATTTCCTGCAAAATGATCATGGGATCATTAGTCTATAAAGAGTGATCAATAAGTAAATTTCAATTGGATTATATATAATAATAATTAAAACATGTTAAAGTACCTAGGACCTTCTCTATCTTTATGGGAAGGAAATCCTCGATCACCACAAATGTGACCGGCAATGTTCCCATACTAGTAATATGGGAAGATCCAGCAAATGTTGCTAAAACATCACCAATACTAGCGGCCTCTGTATCCACAGGTACTGACACATGTGGTGGCATGTGTTCGCTGTCAGACGGTGGACTACCGAATGCCTGCATGGTATGTGTTGCCAACATTTCAGTCGAAAATATAGGCATGGATAATGGGGCCGGATAAAGTGTTGTATGTGCAAGAATATCAGGATTGACACTTGTATTGTCCCCTACTTTCCAGGAAACACTTGTAGTACCTTGATCATGGCCATCAGCATGATGAGGACGCAAATAATCCTGTAAAAACAACACATATTTTAGTCCATGACATAAAAGAGTACAAATTATAAAACCATGAATGAACTTATGTTATAATTAAATATTTCATGACAACTTACTTGCAAGTTTTGTGCTCTCTTAGACAATAGTTTAACCCTTTCTCTTATCTCATATGTTTGAGGGACTACGAATACCAACTTAAGGATTTCTTGAATGCATTTTTTTTGGGCCTTCCTCATCATATCTCCAGGGTTTGTGGAAAATGCGATGTCACGATCGCATAATAGTGACTCCACCTCCATATGGATGTTCTCCTATACTGCTGGTGCCTTTCCCTGATCAGCCGGCTACAACAAGAATATTAAAAACATTATCAAAATTAACCCAATAAACTCATGAAAAAAACATAATAATAAAATATTTTGCTTGTATCTAATTTGTACAATTATAATGAGGTAAACTTGTCGGATAGAAACGCCTGAAGATGGACCGCGATCTACACTCTAGACTGGAGCCTTCCTTGTATGATCAATGTCCCGCTGTGACAAAAATTAAATATAAAAAATATTACTGAAATGAAACCATTAGACTTACAAAAAAAAACATAGTAAAAAAAATGGTATATTGGAGTCATTAATTGGAGGTTGGGTAAAATGGTATATAGTACATACCACCCCCATAGTAATTGTCTTTATATCTAAGCGATTCAAATTGTAATCGATTAGCAACTCTTCCCCTGTAGTTATTGATTTTATCGCACATACAAATACACGATTTCCCTCTCGCGCCTCGAATATACAATTGGGTTGCTTATTTGTTGGCCCAAGTCATGTACTATTTATAAACCCTGTAATATTCCCTGATGCTTTTGGCCTCCCATCAATGTACCTAGCCACTCCTTTATTTTGATCCTTATCTTTTAGTTGTATATAGTTTGTTGATAGTGCATACCTACGCATACTTCGTGTATATCGAACCAGCTGCATCCAAGCTTTGTAACTGTAACAGGGTCCAACATACTCCATCAACTCGGTAGCTTTTTCATAACAAACCTTTATTTCGTCCATGCAAAATAGGCCCAAACCATGTAATGACGATGGTGCTATGCGATATATCC
The DNA here is from genome assembly GCA_007115665.2 of Sequoiadendron giganteum. Taxonomy (NCBI): domain Eukaryota; kingdom Viridiplantae; phylum Streptophyta; class Pinopsida; order Cupressales; family Cupressaceae; genus Sequoiadendron; species Sequoiadendron giganteum. Next base: position 209,407,859 of record CM021104.1, on the reverse strand, counting down.
TCTTGTTGACACAAAGATCAGTGTTTATTGGAGGAAGTTCCTTGGGTATACCTCAAGGGCACCTCGATGTCGCCTATGCTCTCATCATCATAAGAACATGACCCCCCTTCAGCAAGAAAAAATTCCATGCATTTACAAAATTTTCTTCTAATCTTTTGACCTCTAGTTGGTCTCCCTCTTTTTGACCTACTACATGTCTCACTTTCCTCTTCTCTTCCTGAATTTCCCTCGCTCGAGGAAGAAAAATTTGACAAATACCTATTTGGTGGTACCTGCACTCATAAGGATGTTGGATGAAGTTCTTTCATGGTGATGTGATCCAAAGGTGACATTATGATTAATCTATCATTTCATCGCTAGAATTTGACAAGTTATAAGGTAATCAAGTCTTGATAGATTGCAAGTTATTGTTACTACCATCCAAATGTGTCCATCACAAATCAAATCTACATAATGTTTTAAATCCCAAACTTTGTAACAAGTGTTAAATGTGACTATGGTCCACCAGTTACACAACCAAGTCATCAAATGTATTCTCTAATTGTAATAAAAGGTCTTTTTCTCTTCATTCAAGTAAATAAACTTGAAGGGAAACACCACCAAGTGGTTTATTGGACACCTACATGACTAAAAATCGCAGAAAATTTACATTTAATTTCCATATGTCTAAGTGGTTAATGGGGAGGGAGTGTGTACTAAGCCTGGTAAAGTCATCATAATTTTATCAATGTTCTAATTCTCTATGGCAAGGTTTCAACATCTTCAAATTGTGAAAGTTAGTGCTCATAGTCATTTGAAACAACAACATTTTGATTATGTATGATGGTAGGATTTGATAACTTAAAAGAATTGGCTATCCAACAATCTTAAAGTTAAAAGAAACTTTTTCAGTTTAAGGGGTGAGCACTTTCTTTCATCTTTGCATATTGGTTTGATGCTTCAAACGATGCATTTTTTATCCCACTTCTATCATATTGTATTCCCATCCCATTGCAATTGTTGGAGGAGTTGATACCAAAATTTCATATCAGATACCACATTCTTGAAGCAATTTTCTGTGTTTTTTATAATTTTTCTGAAGTTCTTTTGTGTTGTATGGATCCATACAAACTTGAAATGCTCTGAGATCATCGGTGTAGATAAATATATGTGTTCCCTTTCATTTGCATTTTTTTTTAAGTTCTCAATCATTGTTTTGTGGGATTAAACAATAAAATACAAGGACTGACCTGTTGTGCCTGTGTAAGGGTTTGAAGGCTAAATAGAAATGGCATCCACCAATCCACCCATTGTCTTTGAACTGTAACTTGGTGGATTGGTGTGCATCATGGTGGATTTGATGGAGTTTCAAATATTTTTCTTTGAATCCCATTTGTGTTTTGCCCTTGTCATGGCTTGTTACATTGTTTGGGAGGAACCTAAGTTTGGGTACGTTTACCTTGGCTTTCATAAAAATCCTAATGTTCCATGTAAAATCTTGGGTGAGATAAATTCGGTCGTTACCTTTTTGGAGTGGGTATTAAAATGACTTATGTCTCATTGTTTCATCTAGGTCGGGCCCCTTTTTATATATTGAGTTAAGTATTTTTCCTAACTTTATTACTCCCTAAGTTTAGGTTGGCTCGTGCCCTATGTTACTGATATTATCCCAAACCTAAGGGGAGGGTTAATAATCAAAAGAGCTTCTAAAACTTCAACTACATAAGCTACAAAATTGATTGTAAATGTGGCCAAATTGGCCCAAAAGATAGCTGAAAGAGAAGAACCTGAGAAGAAAAGTTTGATGGAGAAGTATAACACCATTATTGGAGAGTATAGTAGAATGCAGCAAAGGAATGTTGAGCTGCAAACTAAGGTAGACAGGTTGAATTACAGACATGTGGGGGAGTCTTCTAGTGCTCCTATTACCTTGGCCATACATTCTACATCAAGATCAGTACCTCCAACTTCTCCAATTGTTTCTACTCCTGGGTCCCCCATCCAGACTCCTACTCCTAGTCCTTCATTAGAGCTAGTTGAAGAGGAGGTTGAGTACTCTATAGATCCCACCAAATAGCAGATGCTTAATAATATTAGAGAGCTACAGGCAGCTCTAAAAGCAAGTGAGAAGGGAGTAGTTGCCAAGCAAAATGAAGTTGTAGACACAGTTTTTAGGCATTTGAATTAGGGAGTTGATGGTAGATTACCATTAGTTTATTCTTTATATTCTTTATTCTTATATTCAATAAGAAACATTACTAGGGATCAGGAATTAGTTTTTCCTTTATTCGAGAAGTGGATCCCTAGGGCCAATGACCTTGATGTTATGTATAAGGCCTCTAGATTCGATGTAGACAACAGGCCCCAATCATTAAGGCCTACTCAAGTTTTTGTAAAATCACTGCAAGGTTTTCAAGCCTTACCTGATGATTTGAGTAGGAAGATTAAGGAACTGGTAAAGAATTTTGATGACTGGAGTGGCACATCTTTACCAAATTTATAGGGACTGCCCTATTTTCCCTATGTAAGGGTTTGAGGGGTAAATAGAAATGACATCCACCAATCCACCCACTATCTTGGAACTGTAACTTGGTGGATTGGTGTGCATCATGGTATGATAGAGGTCCATTGCATTTAGGGGTCTTTTAAAGCAAGAAACTTGGCATTGAATTGATGCCCTAGGGCTGACAAGGGCAATTTTCTTCTGAATTTGTCGTTGTTAAGTCAGGTTTTATGAATTTGATGGATATCTTGGTAGAGTCATGGTGGCATTGTTTGATGGTCCAATCTGCACTTCGAAACAAAAATATCTCTAACAACTCTAAGAGCTATAATGGGATGGCATTAAAGGAACCTTCATATGAAGGATCTTCTAATGAAGGACCTTTGAATTAAGGTCCTTCATGCCAAGGTTCCTTTTATAAAGCATTTTGGACATGAAATATTTAAAATAAAAAATGCCTTCATTTGAAAGTCTTGACATGGCATCATTTTTGAATGAAGGTTCTTTGTTCAAAGGTCATGACAACATCACCTTCAAATGAAGGTTCTTCATTAACTGGTATTTTGTAATTTTGAATTTGTCATAATAATTTAGGGTTGAAAATAAATCCATTTGAGCCTTTTAGAAATGAAAGGACATTTGATGCAATCATATTCCTTTTCAAACTTTTAACTTAATAGTAAGGGCATCATGACTAGTTTATTGGGCCCATTCAGCAATCTTCGATGCAAGGATTGAACTGTCTAGAATGTATCTACTATCAAGAAAGCCATTTTCTTTACCTCTATGATTATAACTCGAGCAATAGGTTTAATTGTGATGGCAATGATATTGACAAGGATTTTGTAATCTAGGTGTTGAGAAGCATAATTGGCCACCATCCTAGGAAAGATTCTTCATTCTCACGTTTATGTGTTAAAATTTAACAATACGTAGATTGATGAAAGATCCCAAAGAGCCTTTCCCCATGTTATCCAAGTACACATAGCAGCGGTCTTCTCTTATACAATTGGACATGATTTCAAGAACTTAGCTAGGAATTATTCATTTAACCTAAGGTTTTCTCATAATGCCATCATTGGAAAAGTATGATCAAATTCTTCTATTATGAAGAATTGGTCTATGTGCCTCTAGTAATCACTATAAAAATGTGAAAGACTGAGCTATTTTATTTTTTGTCTTATCTTATACCATTTTACGAGAATGGGGGGGCCAATGTACGAGAAGATCTTTGGAAACTAGGCATGAAAATTGTAGGTTAAAGAGAATGGGGGTGCCAAACTTACAATACTCATTGTCCCTTGGTCATCAATTTTTCCTGAGTGCCCTCAACCTCATCCTTGGCGCTGGTATTGACCTTGTTTTAGCTCCAAAATCTTCGTCGGCGCTGGTATTGACCTTGTTTTCACTCCTCCAAACTCTTCCTCAACGCTAGTATTGACCTTTCACTTGTCCAATTTGATGAGCTACAACCTGGTTTAGTTAGGTTTTAGAGTATGTTAATTAAATTTAAAATTATGGTGCCATTGAGAGTAGTGAATATAAAGCAAGAAAAGCCTATTATGGCACCATTTAGAAAAGTGAATATAAAGTAAGCCAAGCCTATTATAGTCATGAGGGAAATAATAAAACGCCTAGGATATTTTGTGAAACCATTTTCCTTGGTTAAAGGGAGGCCATAAAATATTCCTTTGGATTTTTTCAATCTTCAAATATGAGTATTTTCAAGGTTGTTAGCAACATGAGTAATGGAAACATGTGTAACAAGAATTTTTGAACACACATGGAATCTCCTTGCCAAAGAAAGGGGCTTCATAATTTAATATTATAATTTTTCTCAACTCTAGAAATGATATGTTTCGTTAAAGAGGAAGGAGAAACCTAAAAGGTAAAAGAGATGCTTAGGAATCTCAACACTTCCTTATGATCAACCCCCTTCTATCCATAGGAATTGAACCAATTAGGCTTGGCTAAGAATGATTTCCTATAACATTGAGTTTTATGCCACTATATATTTGACCTTAAAGCTTTCCAGAAAATATCTAGGCATTGAATATCCTAAATAATGTCACGTTTGTCCTCCAAGAGAGTGAGAAAGGAGTCATTAGAAAAATGACCATTGAATAGTTGGGCTAGTGATGGCAACGTTGATAGTGAGATGGATGGTCATAGAGGTGGCCTACAAGCTATATTTGGAAGAAAAGAAGGATAGAAGCCATTGATTGGAGTAGTGAATATTGACATTGGTGTTTCCTTGTCCAACAAAGGGTCACTATGAGAAATGGTGTTGGATTTGGCATTGGCATTTACTCTTTTCTTCTAAAAAAAATGGTGATAGGCTAGATGTGTCTAATACTAGAAATATTCTCCCCTTCCTCCCATGATAACTTTTATGGGAGAAGGAATACATGATATTTTGAATTGTAATGAAGAGTCAATGCAAAATAAACTACTCACTCTACTATCATACATGTTTTTGGGTTTATTCTATCATTCTTCACGCTTGGAAAATTTCTCGTTTGGAAATGGATTAAACAAGTGGAAAAACTTGGGCATGCATATGAGCTTGTGAATTGGAACCTAAAGGGTATGTCGTCAAAGGAAGATTTCCCATTTCTAACACTTTGTTGTTGAGGTGAGTTTAATAATACTATGGCTTGTTGCACCATAGAATTTGTTAGAGGTTTCCTAATATGACATCTCTATATGATCCTTGCTTAATTAGTTGTTGGCTTTTATCTTTTCCTTTTTCTATTAATGACTTATTATATGATTGCATACATGATATTTTTAATGTCATTCGGCTATATCAGTCTATACGAAGTTGCTTTACTTCTCAAAGTATTATCAATAACCTTAATAATGAAAATAATGAAATTGTCATTTAATGGGTGCTTGGGGAAGGATATTGAGTTTTACCCTAGTGATAATTGTTGGTGTCTATGTATCATATTGCTTTGGCTCAAGAGGGGTATTTTTATCCCTTGTGATTATGTTTGAGGAAGTCTTCAAATGGATGCTATTTCCTTCAACCAAATTGATGTCATTAAATAGTCTTGTTATGAACCCCTTGTAGGTTGCTTCGATAATGTTAGTATTGGTAATTCTGGTCCTTCTAATAATTATGCCCAAGCTTCTATAAATATGCATTTACTTAAAAATAACGATATAGTCACTTCAATCAAGTCACTTATGGTTGGGAGGTTTCTCCATGGTATGATCGTATGAACAAGTTAGTTTTGCATGATAGTGAATAAGCCTCAAATTTTGGCAAATTTTATTCTCTTAGGTGAATGCTTGTGTTCTCTTTCTACTACGTTCCAAATGTATAATATTTAATAGTTTTTGCAAGCATTTAGATACTACAGGGGATATATGATGCCACACTAAACTCACATCCCCTAAGGAGATGAGAAATAATGCCATACTATGAAATTTTTTTAAGAGGGTAGAATTGCTCCCTACTTTGAGTCCCTATGTTGCTCTGGTCAAGTCCTTTCAAAATAATTTTCTGCTTCATAAAAGGATAAAAAGGTTATTGTGGGTGGTGTTATATTTCTTGTTTCAAAGGAAACCATCAGAGCTGCTACTAGGTTGAATATTGAAGGTAGGAAGGTCATTAATAGGGAAAAATGATGGACACATAAACCATCAACCAAATTTTGAAAAGGGGATAATTCATCTAATTATAGAATGGTTTTGAATGATGAGTTTAGTAGAGTGCCAATTAAGTACTTCATTGTTGAAGGTAGTTTTAAATGTGTTTTTCATTACCATTTCTCGCATGACCATCTTAAACATAATAAGATTGCTTGTTTTCCTTATTTTGTCCTAAGTTCTCTTAAGTGTTTAGGTAAGGAGGTCTTAATGGATAAATTTGTGATGCCTCTACACGAGGAGTTAATTTTTAGACTCCATAAGTCCACCTTGCTATGTTCTCTTAGAATTCTATTAGCTCTCTTATTTCAGAGTCTAATCTATTCCCTATCCCTATTCTTATCAAAGCTAAAGGTGGGAATCTTAGTGATTTGCATGATCCCTCTCCTCCTAAGGGTAAGAGAAAACCTATCAAACATTCCTCATTCCTTGTCAAGAAAAAAATTACATTTGATGATGTGCCTAGTAAACTGGAGGAGGGAAATCTTGAGCTTGGTAAAGTTGTGGCTGATTATGATGACTTCGGTTGCCCTAATCTGTTTGCCATTGGTTCTCTATTGAAATTTTCCTCTCATATCCATGTGGAAATTCCTAGTGATGTTGACATCTCCAAGACTAAGAGTAAAAACCCTAAATTTTAGTCCTCACTTGTGGGCAACAACGACTAAGGTTCTTATTGTTGCTACCGTTAATAATAAGATTGCTATAGGAAAACCTTTTAAGGGGAACATTGTAAGAAGATCTAATAGGTTGGTGGCCATAATTTCTACTACCCCTAGCACTACACCCAATGTAGAATTAGTTGTTTCTAATTAACAACAAAGGCTTTTTTGATCACAAGGACAATGACTACATCAATAGTGGGAACAAAGAGTTCAGTCACTCTCAAGACTTCATGTAAGAGGAAGATGTTTCTCTTTCCAATGATTTTGGTGTCAACCTTTTTTAGAAATGAATGTTCTTTATGACACTAATTCTTCTAACATAGGGGATGATTGAGAGGCTGAAAATGATGTGAATTTAGTCCCTAGAAATGATATGGTGGCCATGGATGATGTTAATGGTAAAGGAATTTAGGTGGAAAATAAGTTTGATCTTGTCATTTATGTTCTCATTGTGGCCATAACACCAATTCTATTATTTATTTGGAGCAAATTCTAGAAACTTTGTAGGAAAGAGTCAATAATGTGCTTAATTTTAGTAATAAGGTGATCCATAGGTTACTTATATGCTTCTACTCCAGAATGTTGTGTGGGAGTTCTAGAAAATAAGGTTGAAGGGTAATCTTGATAGTCTTGTTTTAAAGAAGGATAGAAAAAAATACCCTAAGGATGATATTTTTTCTTTCCTTTTTGAAGATTGGGGATATGTGACTCCCCAAAAGACATGCTACAACTTGTAGTTTTTTCTTGTTGTTTGTTAGTTATTTATGTGCTATTTTTCTTTGTTCTTCTATTAATTATTTATAGTTAGTTATTTTTTGGTTTTTCTTTTCATATCCTTCGGGCTTGCTATGTAATAGGGTTAGGACCTTGGTTTCCCAATTTATATATAAAAAATAACCAAGTCGATTTATCTTTTGCAATTATTGTGATAAAGTGAGGATTTGGCATAGTTTAATAAGACACCTCACTATTTATTGCTAAATATGTTGTATTTGCTTAAGATATCTTAGAAATAATTTATCCATGTGTAACACAATAGTTTACAAATATGGATAGTGATGCCTAGGTTAACTTAGATTTTCACTTGGAATCTGAAGTAGACCTTTAAGAATTAAATCTGGAATCTAATAGACTATGTCAAGGCTTCATTAACCACATTGAAGATAAGTATATTCCTTTTAAACTACCTTATAAGCTAAAATGAAGTGGCCACCATCAACAATCGTGTTCATTCATAGCAGTCAGGATTGCAGGGAATGGTCAGGATCAACTGATGGATGATCAACGATCATTAAAAAATCATTCCAACATCTAGTTCCCTTGATGACATGTCTGGGAACTAACCCATGCTCCCTGTTACTGCATTCACAGGGTTCGGGACGTTGGGTTCACCACAAAACCCCTCACTTCATAGCTAGGGAAAAATGAGACTTCCTCGCTCCTAAGACTATGATGAATGCCTAAGTCACTATGGGACTCAAGGCGGGAGCTACTTCTTTTCACTCTTGGAAGGAAGATTACTGGAAGACCCTTTCCATTTGGTGTTCAGCTATGGACTCTCGGTGCAACCCCGTTGCATCCCTATGGTGCTCGTTTCCTTGAACAACCATACCTCCCTATATAAGTTATTAGTCCAAATACTAGACATCGGTAGGATGACACCGTACTCTGGGCTGACTCCCCCATTTCTGACTTCTCATCACCAGTAATAACCCATAGGGACCTTTGACCCTTGATTTGCAGACTCTTCCTAGCCTAGCTAACATCTTGATGAGTCCAACTCACCTTGTAGAGTTGCCTTACTCTTGCAACCTACCTTAACTCGCGATGACTTGGCATGAATCAAAACTTCTTTATGCTCCATGCTGCTATGCCCATGCTACTCGGGTAACTCAACTTCAAAATTAGAACCTTGTTGTCCCAACTCATCTTAATATTCAAAAAAGTGAAAAAAAAAGAAAAATACGCCTCAAAAATGATAAATCTCGGCGTATATTATATAGATTATATATAAGGTATATAAGCTAGTTAAGTCATTATAATATTGTTAAATCATTAACTATATTAAAAATGAACACTGCTTTCAAATTCTTTGTTCTCTAAAGCATTGGTTCTTGCATTTGTTCTTGATACAAGCAACATCCAATCATCAATTGTGGGATTGACATCTTTAATGTTTGTTAGAATTTGATGCAATATTTGTTGTTCTTCATTTTGTCCATCTTGTCAAAAAACACAACTTAATTTAATGACCATTTTGAATTCTTCCCATAGTAGCTTTTCTCACCTTTTTCTTTCATATGGAGCCATCTCATTTACTGGAGGTAATTGTGCCAAGTCTCCAAATAAAATCATGTAAATATGCCTGAATATAAAATATTTAATTAAAGTGATAAGTATGAATTTGTATAGAAGGAACTATAATAGAATTGAATAAAAAAATTGTAATGTAAAGTTATCCAAGTTAGCAATTTCGATCCAGAACTCACCTCCAAAACTTTGGTTACTATTTTTGGGGAATGCTCGTCAAAGCCTAGAATCTATGTTTTCAAGCAACCTCTCCCCAAAGAAACTCATTTCATCTATCAATATGTATCTGACATGTGATATTATTCTTGGAAAGTTGTAAGTCTTGTCCCTTCTAGTTCATTCAAATCTCTTATTGGAATTCTTCGCTTTGAATGAATGGGTGAAGCACCAGTGTTGAATGTTGCAACTTGAGTAGGCGTGAATAGGAGTAGAGGAGATTGTTTGGGAGAAGAATTTTTTTCTAGTGCTAGGTTATGTGTTAGGTTATATAGTGTTTGAGCCTAGCCTCAAACACTACAATTAGGGTCGGGTTAGGTTATGTGTTTTATTTAGGTTTAGGTTCGGGATTAGGTTTATGGTTATGGTTAGAGTTTAGGGTAATCTCTAAATTTAAGTTTAAGTCGTAGTTGATTATTTTCCCACAAAAGGAAATTAGATCCATTTTTTCTCATGTTCATTATAGCCAACTATGGCTTAATCTTAAATTTGGACCTTCTACTGAAACCTAACATCATATCCCTAATCTAACCATAACCCTAACCCTAATAATAAGATTGACTCATACCCCAGCCTTAACCCTAGCCCTAACAATAAATCTAATCCTAACCCTTACTTGGAAACTAATCCATCATTTTCTCATTAGTGTAACCCTGACCATAACTTTAACCCTAACACTATTTCTCAAAACCATAATCTTAACCATAACCCAAATCCTTTTAATCACAACCCTAAACATAAACATAACTCTAACCCTAAACCCTAAACCATGATCCTAATTCTAATCTAATCCTAACACTAACCTTAACTTACACCCTAACCTTAACCCTAATTGTAACCCTAAACTAAAGACAAATGCTACACCCTAAACTATAATCCAAATCTTAAACCCAGCCCTAACCCTAATCACAACCTAACCCTTTTTCTCAAAACCTTAACCTTGACCCTAACCCTCACCTTTATCCTATCTTTATAACCCTAACCACAACCAAAACTCTAACCCCAACCCTAACCCTAATTACCTAACCCTAAATATTTTTTCTTTTATTAATTAGTTGCATTCACTCTAATCACCCTAAACCTATCCGTAAACCTAACCCTAGCCCTATCCCTAGCCCTAATCCTAACCCCAACTCTAAGCCAAATATAAAAACAACCCTTATCATAACAATAACCCTAAAACTTAATTCTAAATATAACCCTAACACTATAATCCCTAATTGTAATCCTAAACCCTAACTCTATTTTCATATCTAATCCCAACCATAACCAAAACTCTAAATCTAACCCTAACCCTATTTTCATATTATGCTTTCCTTATTATTGGTTGACTCTTATACTAAATCTGAGTGTTGTTTGTATTTTTACAAGAGTAGATTAATATTTTATTTTATTTTTATATGAAGATCAAAATTACATGCACATAGAATGAACCATAGTTTAGTTACAACACTTGGTCTCTTCAAAATAATCAGAGAAGATTAGGGAGAGGAAGGAATGCACACCAAACTACAAAATAGGGGTAGTTGTGGCTTTGTTAGTTTTCTTTATATAGTCTACTTGTTTCCTATAGGGATAAATATTTAATCACTATACAAATGAAATATGGTTGATTATCTACTTAATATTGTTTTGTGTGTTTTGAAATGGAAGATATATATGTTGGAAAACAAGGATAGAAAACTGAGAGGGGGGGTGAATTAGTTGTTACAAAATTGAAACTTATTTAACCTTATTAACCTTTAATCTCAGATCTGATAATTAATAGTGAAAGCATGAATCAACAACACATCAGAAACACACATAACACCAAGATTTTTGTGTACAAACCCTGTTAGGGGAAAAACCAAGGTGGAGGTTAATCCACAATTTATACCCTGTCAAAAGTATAAAAGAAATGAATAAGGAATGCACATGCATTCAGGAACACTGCCTAGAACTCACTACTCAAAGGGAAGGCTCACTGCCTTACATAAGGTAATCAAATTAAATCCATCTGATGAGGTTGAACTGAGAAATTAGCTTCTTAAAAAGCCTGATGACAGTTTCAATTAGGCACATAAATACTTCTTCATACTTTGCCTAAAATTCTTCACACTTTACTCTGCATTCGAATGATCTAATCTTTATTCACACATATCTCACATACACTTCACATACATTATCTCTAAATGAATAAAACAATCGCTCTTATATATCCACTTCATGAATTTACATTAACAACTTTGACGGCCAAAAATAAATAATAGATGAATACAAACTCTCGGCCCAATTCATGAACAAATCTCAATGTGCACCAACCTAAATCGGTCACAACATAATGAAGACCTAAAGCAACATCCTCGAACATGCCAAGTATTCAAAAATTAATCCACAAGGATCTACAACACGCTACCACCATCATGTCAACCAAGAACATGAAAACTCGAACATGGAAAGGAAAAATCTTTGATCACGAGCACACTAATCAACGTGGATGTACCACAATGATAGAGTATGAGATCAAGAAACATCAATGAACATCGCAAGAGCATACACAACAATTCAATTCACCAAAATTGCATTCTCTTCTTTCAGAAACACCAACTATAGCAACAAAATAACTGTAGGAACACAAAAACTCATAACTCACTCCAATCTTGATAGACACCTCTGAAACTTCTAGAGGATATACTAGATAGGCTCAACAACAAACCCTTTAATACACGACTTCAGAATACCAACGTACAAAAATTTTCACCACTCTGATCTTCACAACTTCATAGACTATCCGCAACATATTTATTCTAATTCTCTCAATATCCTCGACATATACAACCTTTAAGACATTAATGCTAATAGCATTGGCATCAATGACAACCACATATCATGAGCAACACAACCACAACATCCAACAATCTACACTCTATAAAAATTGGTATATGCTAATAGTCAACTTATTATCTTATTTATAGCATTTCCTTAGCTTTTTATACTAAAAAATTCAAGGTAGAGGGTAACATGATTCTTTGCATTGGATACTACATAAAAATTTATGTGTTATAGTCATTGCTTCCATTGTTTGCATTTTCACATTAGGATGCATATTTTTTACAATCAACAGTCTTTTAATGTTTTTCCAAAATTAATATAATTAATAATTTCAAACTTTTATAAACATGTATGGAAAATAAGTTCATAAATAAGAAATATATTGTAATAGTTTCTTCAACAAAGGATAAAAAAATCATGTGGACCATACAAGGATTGTGGTGGGACTTAAAATTTACTACCCGTGTGGTATTAATGAGGGAGATCAATAATAATCCTTCCTCGTGGATCTTGCAGGATCAGATTAAAAGCCCCTGAGTGTACTGCGAGGTCTACGAAGAGGTTACACGTGGCCTAGTTCTTGAAGCGACAAGGCTAGGTGGGACCCATTGTCCAGTTGCAACCTCTTGTTTTCTTGGGTTGTGATTGGGCACGGTTCTCCCAGGGTGTTGATGTGGATTTTCAAACAATTGTTGACTCAATCTGAGTCATCTAGCTTGCCATGTTCGATCTGCATTAACGGTTCGATTTTTCTTGGGTTCCTATTCATCTGTGTTGGGAGTTCTTGCTCTCTACAAGTTGTTCTCATTAATGGCGCGGGTTTTTTCAGTGGATCCTCACTTGAATTTCCTACGTGCGAACATTGTTCTCCTGATAAATGTAATGATGGGTTGTATAACATGCCTTCGCAAGCCAAGAATAATTTTTGGTGGCTACATCAGCCACTAAAATGCTCGAATGCTCGTGCTGCATTCGAGCAATTAATATTCTCCCACCAATTAACTCTATAAATACTCATTGTGTTATCTGGTATTATCATCTCATTTTGAGTTGTCTTATTTGCAGGTGGTCAAGTCTCTCCTATATTTTGTGAGGTGCTCTTTGCAATGGACCATTCGGCTATGCGTAGAAGGACCAGACTCGGGGTGAGAAATTTGCAGCCTGACAGGGTACAACCTATCCTTAGCAAGCCCAAGGTTGTCCATGATGTTAATTTTAAAGGGACGGGGAGCTCCAAGTCTGCACTGGTGTTGTCTTTCAGTTCTGACGGTGATGGGTCTGAAACTGCCTCGGACTACCAATGTTACTTGGCATCCATGACTGAGTTGTTGGGGGTCAATGAAGAGCCCCTCACAGTTGCCCCAATAATTGCGATGGCGTCATGCCATGCTACCAGATCATGTGTTAAAGCGGATAAAAGGAAGTTGGTCTCGCTTCTTCCTAAAGCGAGGACCAGGAGCGATCACCTCTACCGGGGCCGTGTGTCTTGCAAGTAGTTTTAGTTGTTGGGTGTGTTACTTCTGGGTGGTGTGTTGATGTGGATGTACGTATGCCTGCCATGCTCTTTTGTCTTTAGCTCCGATTGGTTACAATGGTATAACTGTTTTGATTCCTCGAACTGATTATGATTTTTTCTAATGATGAGGAATTTCAATTTGAATTTCATTCTAAATGAAATTCAATTTTGGAATGAACAATGTAGCCTATTGCTTTGTTGCTCTCTTGTCCTATAAAGGAGATTTGACAGCTCATTGTTAAGGGTTGTTGTTTTTTTGGGTCTGAAGGCTTAGAATAGGTAAAGTTAGTGGTACTGCAGGATTTTGAAGGTATTATGTAGGAAATCATGTTGGGTTGGGAATAGTATGAAATAAGTATACTATGATTTTTTAATTACTGATATCGAAAGAAATCTAAAAAAATTAAGACATTTTGCACTCCTGTGTATGGGCCATGGATTATGAATGGATTTATCAAGGGTTTGCTCATTCAATTTCAATGGTGTAGTTGAAAGTGTAATTTTTTCTCTTGCTTTGACTTAATGAGTTAATCAAATGCTTGAACACAAATTGCATGTTTATGGTTATATGCTCATGATTCACTAAGGAGTATTGTTTTAATATACTGACAAATCTCATGGTAGCAAAACACTATGGTGATAAGTTCAATTTCATCTGAATTACGTTTTATATGACTCCCACCCAATGGATGAGGCACAGGATAGTATTGGTAAATTCCTTTTAGGTATAGGACTGTGACTCTAAGCACGGTGATTCAATACCCGAACATTTTAACAAATATCAACTGCTATCTCTTTTTGGGATATAGATCTTATGATAATTTTCAGTCTCCTTCCTTTGGGATATCTGTTATTATTCTTTGGTTTTGCCACAACCAAGGTAATGGCTATCTATTAGTGTTAGTGGGGACTGCATCTGTAAGAAGTGTTCTTACCAATCATGAAACATTCTTATGAACACACTTGAGTTTACCCACCTTGGTTTCACAGAGCCAAAAGTGTAGGAGATGTCAATCTTTGACTGACTCTTGTTAGTTGGCCACTAGCCTTTGCAGTTCTTTATAATGGAGGTTGGCTACCTCTTACAGAATTGCAAGTCCTATGTGGGAAAAAACACCAACAGATTGTAAGATATACACAAAATGGATCTACATTGAAAATTCGGTAGGAAAATTCAAGCAAATACAATTGGTAGATGCAAAACCAAATAAATGTGAAATTTTGGACTATAATGATTGTAGAATATACATAATGGATTTTTTTTAAAGGTTTTAGAAACTTTCAATCAAATGCAATTGGTAGATGCATAGACAAATTTCACAACCTTCACCAAAATCCTTGTCGATTTCCTTAATATGGGAGATTTGGAACAAGGTATAGACATCCATCAAAGCATAATATGAAGATTAATTTTCTCAAATGTTATGGTTGTAGACTCCATTAACAAATCTATGTGAAATGCAGGAGGATAGACAAATCTTGTGAACTATTTGACAAAATATCTCAAAGAATTGTAATCTCATGGAATACACTCTAATTAGAAAAGTTGCATCACTACCCTCATAACAATCTCTCAATTTGTTTTAGTTTTTATTGTGTTACTCAATTTGAAACTTAATTATGATACATTAATTTCATTGTCAAATTGTCATTTGTGTGTCAAGTTTGTCAAAATCCAAAATGATCAATTATTAATAAAATCATGGATCGTGTAATATTGGGATGGGTGACCTCCTAGGAAGGCCTAGTGCTTCATCGCTTTGAGAATCATTTAGACGCAATGAGTGCTAAGTGGACCATTCATTATCATGAGAGATGGGTTCTTGTGAAACACTACTCATGAAACATGGGTCAATGATTTTGACGTGTAAAACTACATAATTGAATCCTGATAACAATATCAAAATTTGACACAATGTGAAAAATACTTCGTACTTGTCAATAGATCATGTTGTCAAAATCTAGAATTTCAAATTATGAATTCTTTGTAATTACTCAATAGATCATGTTGTCAATTGAACCTATTTTCATTTTTTTACTGCAACCCACATGTGTTTCCTAGAAGCTCCTACGAACTCACCACATTCAATAATAAAAGACTAGGAACAATATGGCCAACTTTACGAGAATAGCAATAAGGCTAATTCTCATACACTTCGGACTCTGTAAAATCCAGGAGGGTATTCCCTAACATGTGCTCTTAACATACAGCATTTAAACAATTCATTTAATTTGCACATAGGTAAGCAACAGATAGATCCCCAATTAATGTTAAAGGATCAAATCCTTTAAGAAATTGGCTATTCCTTAAAAAAGACTCATGTCCATTTAACAGAGAATCGCAAACTTCACATAAAGTAAATTGATAGGAAATGTTTCAGTAAAATATCCTAATGCCATAACACAAAACATACGAGAATAAAATGTAATCAGAATTCCAGTGCCATATCCCAGCGCAAGGAGTCAAAAGAGAAAACTGAACTACAGGGTAAATTTCATTTTGAACACTTATGATCTATTATGAATTGCATTACAACCCATATATCTATACCTGAGTTTATTACTCCTTTATGAATCCTATTTTTTATATTGCATGAATTTACTGGTTAACTAAAGCATTTAACCGATCCTTTGAACCAAAGTTGTAGTTAAACATAATTCATAGTAAAGAACAAATTAAAATCAATGAAAATCATCTTTGATCAATATTTCATTAATAATCCATGTAACATAACAAAATAGGAGACAAAATAAACTCCAAATATTCATGATTTTGATACAAACATGCTCAAAAACCCCATGATTAACAAAGTTCTCCAATCTAACTCAAAAAAATTTAAAACCTGGACTTACAATTCATACTCTCTATATTACTAGACTCTTATTTCTCATATCTTGGATATTTCAACTGACACTCTCTCAGCCCATGATTCCCTTTTATAAAACAAGGGAGCCAACAACCTTTAGGTCAGAGAGTACACATGTCCATTTGTAATTAGACCGCTAACTCCTGATTTAGTTACAATTCTATTATGCGAGAGGAGAGCATAAGACAAAGATCATCATTAGTTGATGAGGAAAGAAAACATAGCTCCAAAGGCCGCTCCCCATACATCGAAGGCATGCTTAGTCATTATAGTATTAACTCCAACTCAGCACCCTGTACTTGGAGTCAAAAGGAGAATGCAATTTTAGAATATAATATCTAAGGCCAAACCTATATTATACATGACGAAGTTGCAATTCTTGACTATAACACTCATAATTCCAGTTCATTAGTGAACACCTTTTTCCATAATTCAAACTCCTCCTCGGAAGGCCACTGGAAAGCAACCACTTGATCAACCTTGTTTCGATAGGGAGCATACTATACCATTATCGATGTGGCATTTTTCTCAAAGTTCTCTAAGAAACTTATAACAAAAGACAACTTTTCCAATGTATTCTCTAGCATGCGGATGTCAGCATTTTTGCATATCTCATGTGTTTGATACAAAATTATATTGTTCATTTTCTCCTTCCAAACCTGCAAGGGTTTGACTTCATCCTGACTATGTAAAATATGAGGCAATGAGGTCAGGTCCTTTCCATCATACACATCTTTCAACAATTTAATCTTGGATTCCATTGGGGTGGCAAATCCCTGAAACTTTTGCTCAATAATTCTCTTGCTCAATTGATATGTTGCAATAACAGTAGGATATTTATCACCATGTTGTTTTGCCCCTACTACCATGAATCTCAACTTCTCCATTCTAGGGCTCCATTTTTTTAGCAATGAGATGGCCAGTTCTTTGTCCCTTGGAAACATTTTTAGTGCTTGCAACATTAGGACATAATTTGCATGAACAATGTTTAGCTTACTCTGGACCATTCTGTTTAAATGTTTCAAAATAGTGTCCACTATCACTGCATTGTTTCTCCCTGCTGCATCCTAGATTTGCTTTACCATCTCCTTATATTCTTCAACCTAATGAATCAATTTCTCCCTAGAAAGTCCCCCTCTAGGGCTAGTATCCATCTTAATAGAGATAGGCACTTTTCCCATATTATATGGAACAAAAGCCAAAGATTGTGCTTGTGCAGGAGGTTGAGACTGCTCTATTGGTGGGTCAGGAACAGTGTGGCTAGAACTGGCTTGCTTTTGAGATCTCATGTATCCATTTGTTTCCTCAATAAATCCAATTCATTTTCTAACTCTACTACCTTTTGTCGACTCTTATTATATTTAATAATAATGTCATTATATTGGCCTCTCAGAGTATCCCGCTCCTTGGTCAAATCTTGAACAGTTACTCTGGTGAATTTGGCAACATTCACGACCATATCAATAGCTTCCAATGTTGGGGTGTCAGCAACTCTCCTTACAACCAAGTGACCACTGAAGTCAAAAGGTTCTGCAACAATTGGCTTTTTAGAGCCAGTAGATAGGGACCAAATTGCCAATGCATCACATTCCTCACTAAAGGTCGATCCCTTGAGTTCCAATGTAGCCTCCTCTTCAGTAGCAAGAAATGGCTTATTAGCCCTTCTTATTGTGTCAAACACCATAGCATCAGTGATATCCCATTTTGGGAGTAGCAATACTCCACTTTTTTCTACCAATTCTCAGCCCTGCTCTGGTGTTATTGCTTTGAATCTTTCTCTCATATGTTTCCTGACCTTAGCTTGAATTACCTTCTCTGGGAGCTCTGAATGCAGACTTCTTTCATGTGCCACCTTCTCAGCATATAATGTAGTATGTGCTCTCCACACAAAATCTTTAAGAGCACGTGTTTGAATAAAAGAGTCATCCATCATGAACTCTCTACAGGCTTCTATTCTCAAGTCATCATTGCTTGTTATTCTTTTGATTTCATCTTTTCCTAACCTCAAAGAAACTGTACCTGAACCTGTTGCAATGTCAATTGGGTCCAATGACATCTCAGGATGCATATCATCTGGAGTGACAATAATGTCATCATCGTCATCACCATCACAATCAACAATATTTACCCTTTCAACCCTCTGCCTCTTTGGTGATGGTGGGAAAGCCTATTCTGAAAAACTTGGAGGAGAATCCAAATCAACAACATTTGGTACTGACTGCCTTGAAGAAGATGGTACAATATTTTTAGCAACATCTTCACCCCTACTTCCCTTTCTTCTAGAAAAAACCCTTATCTTCTTTTGGGATGATAAGTAGGCCTCTCCTCTTCCTTTACCTCAGGGTACTCCTTAATGGTTTGTGATTTTCCCCTTTCTTCCACAACCCTTTCATCTTTCAAAACCCCAACCAAGCTCTCAAAATTATCAATAGCATACATTGCCCTGCTAAACTCATCTTTAGCATTAGGTATGGGATTGAAACCAGGTATTTTCTCCTTCTTATTTTTTACCATTTTAGAGTAGGCAATGTATAGTGCCTTTCTGTCATCTTGTAATTCCAAATCAAAAATATTTTTGATGATGTCCTCAGGAAAGTAGAAGTTGTGGACAAAAGATCTTGTCTGATGTTTTCCTTCATTTGAGAGATAAAACCCTCAGGATCATGATTCCTAGGGTGCACAGTCCTTAACATATAAGGCCCGACTAATTGATGCAACTCCTTCCATCCTCCCTTTGCCATAACAAAATCGGCAAATGTTGTATATTCAGGGAAGAAAGAACCTTTCTTCTCTTCAGCTAGCAAGTGTAGTTCCTGAGCTCCCCCCAACTGCCTCATGATTTCCAAAAATCAAATTCTAAGGGGCACCTCCCTTGGCAGAACCTTTGGATTGACATTAGTGCCAAAAACACTAAAAACTGTGGTATTACGATAGAGGAAAATGTCTCCCCAATTGTGCATTATGTTCAATTCAAGCCTTCTCTCCATCGGCCTCAAGAAGTCATGAATTTCTTTTGGGATCCTTGGGGGGTCACGAACCAGAGCCTCCCTTAATTTAGATCCAAAGACATTATGGAAAGTTACATAATCAAACTCATGATCATGCATGTCAAGAATCCTAGTCCAATATTGGATAGGCATTTCAATGTTTCCTTCCTTCTTCTTTAATTTCATATCTTTTTCGAACACATCCTAACCCCTATACAAAAACATGTGGATTAACAAGGAATACCATCTGAATCCAACCCAATTATTCCCCTCCTTTAGGGCTACCAGACCCGTGTTCATCTTCTCTGCCAAATAAGTGGAAAAATCATATATTACATTAAAACTTGGGTGCTGGAGATTTACTGCCATATACATAATATCAGTAGGCAAGGTTTTCTGTAAGCTGACTCCCAGAACTTGACATAAAGCACAAATAGTCTTCTTGAAATAACTGGTGAAATAGCCCACAAGAAAAGGTTCGGGCTCATTCTTACCAATAACTACCTTCTTCTCATTTTTTCCTCTTCCTGAAACTGCCAAATGAGGTATTAACAAGGATGTTCTGAACAAACCCCTAGTATTTCTATATTCTTATCTAAAAACCTCCAAGTCGACAAGAACCATATCCTGACTCCATTCGTGCAATTTGAAAATCTCTGCAGTTTCTTCTTTGGTTATCTTAATCATTTGCACACCAGCATGTGTTATGACAATTCGGGCCACAGGGTCATATCTAGTAGCAATAACCTTTAAAAGATCTACATCCATATAAACATTAGGAACCACCAATTTACACAGGTCTAACCTCCAGGGGTTACACAAAGGAACCGTAAATTCTTGTTCCCAAACCAATTGGAGAAAAATAGCCACCTGGTGTATGGTAAATCGGCATCTTGAATTGCACATTGTTTGTCTGTCAATCCTTCAAAGATTCGAGGCCCATAGAACAAAACCTTTCCCTCCTGCTTCTTGCTAGTAGAGGGTTGTAACAAATCAATAATATCTTGGGATAAAGACCTAGTAGTGGTTTCAGAACCAGAACTTCGAGCCTTGGGTTCCATTTATACTAGACTAATGATAATTCAAACTAGGGTTTGCTTATTTTCAAATAGCAAATAATAACAATTTTCTCCTTTAGTCTTAACAAAAAATTCTTTAATATTCAAAAAACTCTAGCAATTATCTAGACAAGCTCTAAAAGTGAATCTATTCAATCAATTCTTCAAGAACAAAGACAGGAAACAATCACGAATTGCCCAGCAAGAAACCATAAAATATTCTGAATTTACAAGAAATGGTGTACGTGCTACTTATGGTTTCAATCACAGAACATCCAGGGCAACGAAATTGAGAAATTGTAACCACAACTTGCTTCACTCGATACCAAGCAATTCTTCCTCAATGTAGAGATACAAAACTAAAATAGTAATTTTAGCATTTAATTATGCAGGCAGAGTCGAACTCGACCATTACTATTCACTCACGCGAGATAAAACAGTTATTGTACAATACTAGTTTATTTTTAAATATGAGTCGTTGATCAATCACAACGTTAACGGCTCAGATTTAGTCAAAATAGTTTGAAAATGCCACGTTCTTTCTCCAGTCACCAAATGGACAAGATATTCACCTACCGAGCACCACATCAACATGGAAATGGGCCCCACCTTTGTTATCAGCGCATAGCATCAAAGTCCATGCGTCACCAAATCACACACCTCATAGCATTATTGAAACTGTAGTTTTAATTATGCAAGGTCAACGAGGAACGGCCACGATGCATCGGTACGAAAATAGCTATCAGCATCAACCTTCATAATTGATCAGCGAGCAAAATTGGTCCCCACCATCAAATGTGACAAATGGAAGAATCTTGCACGCCTCGCACCATATTTGTGATGTTAGCAGAAACCTTGCGAGGTCTGCAAGCAATGGTCAAGATTGAAATCACTTCATCCAACGGCCCCACAATCTACACATGCAAAAAGGTTATTTTGCCTGATTTTTTAATAGTTGTTTTATTTTACAGGGGGTATTTTTAATGACCGTCTATCTTCCTACTATTGATCCTGACCGCTCCCCGTGATCTCGTGATGACATCACCGCTGGTTGTTTGGCGATTGCAATATCATCGGCGAGCGCCACATGTCCCAAGCTGCTGATGCCAAAAAGGGATTAATAAAGCATTGAATATTTGTGTCAGACTTAAATACGTTATAAAGTGGGTTACTAAAATAGCTGCGAGATGCACGTGCTCAAGATCAATGGAGATGTTATAATCTTGGTAAAAAGGTGCTCGATGGTTATATTTGGTGCTACTGACTGTTGTGTTTTTAATGACCGTCGATCTTCCTATGATTGATCCCGACCGCTCCCCGCGATCTCGTGATGACATCACCGCTGGTTGTTTGGTGATTGTGATATCACAGGCGAGCGCCACATGTCCCAAGTTGTCGATGCCGAAAAGGGATTAATAAAGCATTTAATATTTTTTGTCGGACTTAAATACGTTATAAAGTGGGTTACTAAAACAGTTGTGAGATGCACATGCTCGAGATCGACGGTGATATTATAATCTTGGTAAAAAGTTGCTAGACGGTTATGTTTGATGATGTTGACTTTTGTGTTTTTAATGACCGTCGATCTTCCTACGATTGATGCTGACTGCTCCCCACAATCTCGTGAAGACATCACTGCTAATTCTTTGGTGATTAAGATATCATGGGCGAGCGCCACATGTCCCAAGATGCCGATGCCGAAAAGGGATTAATAAAGCATTTAATATTTGTGTCGAGCTTAAATACGTTATAAAGTGGGTTACTAAAATAGCTACGAGATGCACATGCTCAAAATCGATGGTGATGTTATAATCTTGGTAAAAATTTGCTTGACAGTTATGTTTGGTGTTGCTGACTACTATGTTTTTAATGACCGTCGATCTTCCTACGATTGATCCTGACCGCTCCCTGTGATCTCGTGATGACATCACTGTTGATTCTTTGGTGATTGTGATATCACAGGTGAGCACCACGTGTCCCAAGATGCCAATGCCGAAAAGGGATTAATAAAGCATTTAATATTTTTGTCGGACTTAAATATGTTATAAAGTGGGTTACTAAAATAGCTATGAGATGTACATGCTTGAGATCAACGGTGATGTTATAATCTTGGTAAAAAATTTCTCAACGGTTATGTTTGGTGCTACTGACTGCTGTGAGTGAACACAATCGCCAATGGTAGGAATCAACGGTTGCCCGCCATCTCGTGATCCAAAGATGCAAGATGTTTAGTAATCGCGATATCACGGGTAGGCACCATGTGTATTCCTCTAGCGCTGCTTATACGGTGGGCCCTCGATGCTGACATGGAGATTTCATCAGCCTTTTTGAAGATGGTTGTTCGATGATCTGATAAAAATAAAAGATCGACGGTTGAAGTTTAGATTCTCATTAAATATGATTGGAGCCATTGGGGCAGCATGCAAATGAGCTTTAATGGCGGACGAGACGTCTACTACTTCAATTCAATCGACATAAAGTATCTGCTCTTTTTCTATCTTCATCACAAAAGCATTCAAGTATTTTCCAAGTAGTTCAAAGCTAGAGATAAAAAAATTTGAGCGATCACCGTGAAGTTTGGTTCTCTGCAAGGCGCAAAATATTATGAGTTATTTTCTAAACTGTTGGGTTAATTTGACTGTGTCTTTGTGAAGGGTTCTATTGTGCTGGTCAAAGGGTTTTGTTAATTATTGTCATAGGGTTACTTGTTTGTTTGAATTATTGGAATTGCACAATTGTGTTGTTTTTTGTGTTCTAGGTACCCCTAGTTTCTTCGAGGATTTGATTTTTTAAAAGAAGCCCTAGTTGTTTAAGATGGCACCACCGAAGCAGCACTCTGGCCATGTTGATTATTTGAAGAGGAATTTGTCTGATGACTTCCTGGATCAACTCCCATTGTCAATAAATGACAAGAAGAGTGGTTTGGTTTTAATGAATGGAAAGACCCTAGGCGAAGGTCTACTATGCAAAAATTATAACATTACGGATGTCAGGATTCCTATGACTGGTCTTAAAATGTTTAGGCTATGGTATGGACAGTGAAAATTACCTCACCCCTTCTCTAATGCCTAGAGATATGACATGGGGAAACTAACAGTGCCAAATGTGTTCCCTGATGTTGACTTGCTCAGAGCAATGGCAACACGGTATGATCCTATGAAAAGGGTCATAAGGGATAATGATGGTGGAATTCTGCAAAGCCTAAATGCAGATGAGATTTGGCAAATTTTTCATTTGACTGAGCATAGCCCTTTCTTAGTCCAAATAGATTTTGAGGAGATGAAGGAGGAGTACAAAAGGTTAAAGCCTCTTTTCACATTGAAGTTGCTTCCTCTTCACCTGGCCAGGGCGGGTAGTTCAACAATTATTATCAACCCAAATGACCAGGAGCCTTTTAGACTGAGCTATTTTGCCAGTCACTTCCTAGCAACATTTTATTCATTGTGCCAGATTTTAGGGTTCAGCCCTAATACCATGATGCTAGTTGCATACATGTTTATGGGAGCCCTGATTCAGCATCCCAACTTCTTTGTGGTATATGACTTTGCATCATTCATGTCAGAGAAGATGCATGAGGGTTTGATGAAGCTGCATGTGGGGGATACTGGCACTCCTTTTTTCTGGTACTCCCTATTGATGCATATGTTCCTATACAAGAATGTTGTTTTCTTCTCAGAAAACATCGAGTTGAGGCAGGAGGTGAATGGAGAAAGGTTACCAGTACAGGTGTGGAGTGCAAATTTGTCTTACAACAGGGGAGGTGCCAACTTTGTGCAGTTTCATAACTACTTTGCCTCCAGACTCAGGGCTCGGTTGGTGGTAAATATGCCAAGAGTCCCTGAAGATTTGCATAACTTCCTCTGATTGAAGGTGAGGAAGCCTAATTTAAAAGTGTGTCACAATTGGGGTGATATCATCTTGTACCCTGTAAGCATTGTCTTGAGGGTGTATGGTTTTTAGGGAACCCCTCATATCCTCCCCTTTAATGTACCATCAAGGATAGGGTTTTCTGAAGTAATATGGCAACTAGGTTGTATTCATGAGGACAACCTAACAAAGAAAGGAAAAGGGACTATGTTCCCTAACTACACTGTTGTTTCTGATTTTGTCTATTCCAAGGGAGGATGGATCCACTTTGGAAGGTTTTTTGATGACTTCAATTTGAGGAATGGTCCTAGGAGACAACATGAGCTTGAGGGATTCTTCGCATTGTTTAGACAACGAATTAAAGGTGGAAAATTTGCACATGAATTCAACTTTCCTGAGGACCTAATCAAAAATGGGTTTGATTTGAATAGGTAGGAGTTGATTAAAGAAAAATGGATTGCATATGAAAATTTATTGGCTATAATACATAAAATGGATCCAAAATATGATTCATTAATGGAGTTCACTCCATTTCACAAGAGAATAGCATTCTTAATGACTAATTTCAAAAATATCATGGGCACCTTGATGACCAAGAGGGTCAGTTTGGAATTAGATTTTGGTATAGAAAGACCATATGTGAGGCCTAAAGAAACAAGGCTAGCTTATCAGCCACCAGTTGATAGGCCTCTATACAAGAGAAAGAGGAATGCGAGCAGTGATGAGGATGAAGGGGATAAGAAGGGAAAACAAGTCATGCAAGCATCATCACAGCTAGGTCCAAGGATTAGAGCACCCAAAGGGATAAGGATTGTGGATCTAGATTCACCACCAAGAGGTTATCCTGCAGTGTTACCATCAGAGCCAAGCCCTAAGAGGCGGAGAGTTGAAGAAACGCAAGAAACTCTGATGGATGAGATAATTGTGACTGATCAAGACATGCAGGTTGGTATCCCTTCCCCTCCTAGATCAACACAATTGGTGCTTTCTAACATGAATGTAAAGGGGCAATGTGTACAAGATGCCAGGATGGAGGCCTACAAGGCATTCTTGGATGATGATGCATTTGTAAAGACTCTTGTATTCTTGCAACTAGTTTGGAGGATGAAACTAGAAGAGTACCAAAACAAATGCAAGAGTAGGAGAGAATTGAGACCTGATAGGTCTAAGAAGGAGAATGATGATGAGGTCAAGGCCGAATTAATGGAAGAATTAAAAGACATCACTCCTGAGGAGGGAAGAAGAATTGTGACTCAGGCTAGTGTCTTACTTTTCCCTGAATTGGACATAGTTGATGTGGTTGCATTCAATGCTATCTTACAGTCCAAGCACCCTATACAAAATAGTGAAGAAGAGGTTAAGGCAGCTCTGTAGGACTCTACCTTTAGTGAGGAGTATGAAACTCTAGCCATACGGGCATTGGCACCCCAGGGCAGAAAGCCAAATATAATTGATATTAGCCCACACCTAAGGGGAGGGCTAATCATCAAGAGAGCTTTTGAAACTTCAACAACAGAAGCTACAAGCTTGACAGTGAATGTGGCCAAATTGGCCCAAAAGACAGCTGAGAGAGAAGAAGTTGAAAAGAAGAGTCTGATGGAGAAATACAATATGATAATTGCAGAATATAGTAGGATGCAACAAAGGAATGTTGAGATGCAATGTGAAGTAGATAGGTTGAAATATGGGTAGGTGGGAGAATCCTCCAATGCTCCTGGTATCAAAGCATTACCTTCTATTACAATATGGGTCCCACATACTACTCCAATTGTTTCAACTCTGAGGTCCCCCATCCAGGCACTTGCTCTCAGTCCTACACCGGGGCCAGTTGAAGAAGAATTTGAATATTTTGTGGATCCCACCAAGAAGCAAATGTTGAATAGGATCACAAAATTGTAGGCTGCCTTAAAGGCAAGTGAGGATGATGCAATTGCTAAAAAAAGTGAGGTGGTTGACACAGTTTTGAGGCATCTTAATGAAAAGGTTGATGGTAAATTACCATATATACATTCTTTGTATTCTTTACTCTTGGATGGAATAAAAAATATCAATAGGGATCAGGAAATAGTTTTTCCTTTGGCTAAGAAATGGATCCCTATGGCCAACGATCTAGATATTATGTACAAAGCTTCTAGGTTTGATGTGGACAACAAGCCCCAGTCATTGAACCCTACTCAAAACGTTGTAAAATCATTGAGCGGATTCCAGACCCTACCTGATGATTTCAGTAGAAGAATTAGGGAGCTGATAAAGATCTTTGATGACTAGAATGATACATTTTTGCCAGACATTATTGATGCACAAGGAAATGTTAAGACATTGCAATAGTGGCAGGATGGGGCAGAAGAAGTTATCAATGCACAAATCAAATCGATTTGTGATGATTCAAACTATGATTTGTTGGTAAATAGTATGGATAAGATAATTAACACCAGCACATTCTTAGAGTTTTTTGAAAGGGAAGCCAATCAGGTTGCAGTGAATTACACACCTTACAATACTAAGGTGAATGAGGTCGTGAATTTTTGTTGGCCAACGGATGAAGAGTATCAGAGATGGGTGGACAAGTACTTAATCGAAGAGAGTAAAACAATGTCTATTACCTCAGGATGGATGAAGAAATGTTAGACGATGATGCAAACAATTTTACAGACAGCCATAGGAAATGATTTAACAATGGACATGGCATGTGAACAGAATGAGAAGATGTTCAAAATGAAGATAGCCATAAGGAATGCACTAGAGGATGCTGATACACACAAGTGGCCAGCTTACTAAGATTATCTATCAAAACATCTATTTATGGCTTAATAGAGCATAATTTCTTGTTTGTTATTGTTGTTAAGCAAAAGACATTTCTCAAAGGACGTGCCCTTTCACAATTTTGATATATTTATATCTGTTTCATAATGTAAAATAGATATAGGCAGATAGGAGAAAGATACAGTAGATAGTTTGCAATGAAACTTTCCTTTAAAAGACTCAGATGCATGTATGAATTTTGATGAAGTTAATGAAGATGTCTGAACTTGTGGCTTAATGTTGGTATCAGTTGTTTGTGGAATTATATAGTTATCTGGTTGTCTCCATTTTGGTAATTTTCTATTGTCTAAATTGATATATGAAGCATATAAATATATTCAGTTTACCGATACACATTTTTTGTATTTGTGTGATGTGATTATTTGGTTCTTTCAAGTAAAGATTAAACCCTTCTAGTCAATCACGGTAACTGAAAAGTATTAATTGGATCAATAAGAAGAATCACATAACTAGGATTGTCATTCTATCTCAAGTAGAGTTTGTCAGTCATTTACTTGCACATTTATACAAGCTATAAATTACATCTATGTTCCAAACACTTTGAATTATTTCCATCATAGATTACACTTTTATAGATCTTCACTAGACTCCATACACCCAACAAGGTAGTGGTCTCACGCTTTCATCTTTTGGTTTATCCATTTTATTTTTTACATCTATTAACTAAACATATTCTAATATAATTCAAATATAATTAAAATTAAAAACATCATAAATTAATTATGTAACCACATAAGTCAAATATAATTCCATCAAGAAATTAATATCAAATAGATAATACAATCACATAACTCATACATTTCAATGTCATTGATCTTCTTCTTCATCCAACTCTTTGTCTGTATCATCCGATCTAGATTCAACATTGAAAAGATTGGTCATATCATCATCGTCGTCATTTATATCAGTTTCGATAATTTCATCATCCACACGGATATAATCTTAATGAACATTAACTCCTACATTATCATGATCTAGTTCCTCCTCTTCGACATCTTCGTCAGGCACATCATCAACTAACTGTTGATCTTGATCATCATCTACATCATCTTCTATTTCTTTAGTATCTTCTTCTTCCACTGCATTATACTTTACCGGCCTTCCTCTTGGATCATGTCTAACAACATATGACCAACCCTCTTTACCTGGAACCTCTGACTAAAATACCTACTCACATTGGCTTGGAAGAACATAGGGCTCATTTCCAGCACGCTCAAAAAACCTTGTATTAACCATGGTAAATCCATTATCATGTTCAATAATAGTTCTCTCGAGATCATTTTCATTCAATCATAGCCTATACCATAGGACAACAAATAGAACTAATTTGAAGGACTTAAATTCACACTCAAGTATATCATCCAAAATCCCATAGTATTGAATTTCTGAGACTTCTGGATGTATGTCGCTTCTAGATGAAACATTAGTCACCTGGAAGACTGCAGTTATCCCATAATCACAAGTTTTCTTCGTGTCATCCAACTTTTTGATTCTAAATTTATGACCATTGCACCACATAGCCTTGTGGTGTTTCACCTACAATATGTCAAACATGTAAAACTTATTGCAATATCATCAGTTGATAAACATATTTATTCTTGGCCGAATGTATGCAAAGAAAAAAAAATCTTAACATATATATACATAATATAATTGAAAATAATTAAATAATATGGGTGATTAATATATTTATACATACTTTTTTATCTCTTAAACCATATGCTAAATCAATTTCCCTTGGTGTAACATTGGAATCTCCATTACGATGAGCTTCTTTAACCAATGAAGCCACACCTTCCCATGTTAATGCGCGATTTGATTGTTGACATCGTTCAATCCATACCGTCATCCAATCAAGATTGTTTGCGACATACAAATGTAGTGCATCCCACTCTCAACCAACTATATCAAAAAAAATTGAAATTCACAAACGATATAATTATTTAATTACCACGGTATATGACCTTAATTTATAATTGATGAATATTGAAGATTAATAATTAAATAAGTAGAATATACATAAAAACCAAATATAAAATGTATTCTAATTAATCTCCATGACCATCTTATAATTACCTGTCACTTTCCTCAATCTACATTTCCCCATTAGGTACTCCCCTTCTAATTTTTTAATGGAGTTGGGATCCCAAATGCGATCTACATGGATCTTTGTTGCAAACTTAGGAAGATATTCAGTAATGTACACCATGGTCTGGTATACCATGTATCCCTCCATCATAGAACCCTCAGGATGTGCTCTTTGTCTAACCAAAGCCTTCAAAAATTTCAAGTGCCTCTCAACCATCCACATTGACCTTGTGTGTACAGGTCCACACAATTCAATCTCCTCAACTTGGTGTATGAGGTAGTGTTCTTGTGCATTGGAAAATGTCGAAGGTAGACACTTTTGCATTTCACACATTAGATGAGGAATTTTTCTCTTCCAATAATTTATATCTTCTTTATGGATTACTTTAGATGACAGCCATCTACAAGTGATTCAAGGCACAAATATATTAACGAGATTTAACAAAAATATACAAAGAATTGAACAAATATCGCTACTTACCTCATGTATTTTCCAAAATCATATATAACTTGCTTGACATTTTTGTCGAAGTTGTCTAGGAGAGATAGAGCTAGAACATACAGCAACAATTATAAAATGATCTTTTCATTAATATTTTTTCAAAGTAGTAAACATAATACACTGAAAAGTACATGCAATATACATATATATAATATACCAAAATAATTACCTTAATGAAGGTATGCCAATCATGCGTTTTCATCCCTGACCCAAATTCACCTTTCTTTGTTATGATATTGTTTATGTTTGCAGCAAATCCTGTGGGAAATCGAATTTTTCGTATGACTTGTTTTATAGCATTGCTTTGCTGCTCCGTTAATAACCAAGGAAGGGCACTTATATTAATTTGGTCTCCATCGCTATTTAATTTAATGACATTTTTCATTGCATGACTGGCTTCCTGAATGTCACTACAAATTTTGACAATTTTTTCTTTGTCATGCCTTCCATCCAATATTTTCCATAATGTTTCTATCATATTCTTTTTGATATGCATTGTATCAAACAAATGCACAATTTGTAGCTGCTCGTAGTAGGGCAACCTACTAAATTGTCTGGGATAACTTTTTAGTCCCTATGGAAGTCGAACATTAATGCCTTGACGACCTTCATGAAGCATATAAGTTAAACAAATTAACAACGACAATCATTGTCAATTACAGCATGAGTAAAAACAACACAATATAAAAATATAAATTCAAAACATATCATAAATGATAGATAAACAATTTGATCTGATGTATAACCTTGACGATTAATTCTATTATACTCCAACTTCCATAGGCGAGGTGTCATTCTTCGTGGTTTTGATGTAGTATCTTCTTTCCCATTGAAAAGATGTTTTTCAATAGTTTGATACTCATTATTTTTTGGAGGAAGTGCCTATACTCATCAAACACCTGCTTTCCTAAACTTGTTGAACGACGAGATTTCATCTTTGGACCACAAATTGGACATGCAAATTTTCCCTTTGTTCGAAGACTTGCAAATCATATATAATTGGATTAAATATGTCAATTTTTATAATTATATATAATGAATAGATTACTTAAAAAACATGCATGATATCTACTTCATAAAATTAAATATCGTTAAAGTCATGAAGTCGAATGTTATAACATACCAGAAAAATGTGTTAGCCCTGGGGCATCATGAATTATCCATACAAGCATTGCATGGAATTGAAATTGTCTTTGTCCTATTGGTCCAAATACGTCATACATAGTGATGCCATTCCATAACTTTAGTAACTCGTCGATAAGAGGTTCAATATATACATTCATATCTTTAACTTGGTACTTACCTAGTTGAATGAACATAAACATTACATAATTATTATAACCATTCTACTACAATATATATAAATTCATGTACATGACTATTAAATGAAAAAACATATAAGTCATTATGGAACAAATAAGACAAATGAGATGCTACTACGTTAAAGAAAATTGATGTAAACAAATACCTGGAACAATCATTGCCAACATTATGTGCTCCCTCTTTATTGACATCCATGGAGGATTGTTCTTGTTGATAACAAAAACAGGCCACATCAAGTAAATAGATCTCAACTCTCTAAAAGGATTGACACCGTCCGCTGCCAATGAAAGCCTGAGATTACGAGGTTCTTCTTTAAAGTGTGGCCATTTTTCCTCCATGTCCCTAAATGCAAAACCATCCATAGGCATTCGAAGAATCTCATCTCCACTTCTATTACATGCATGGTAATCCATAAATTGCGCTAAGCTTTCACACCTAAATAATTGTTGGATACATGGAATAATGGGAATATAACGAAGAACCTTGCAAGACACGTTTTTTGTTAGTTGATTTGTTCAATATCTACTGATATGACATTTCGGGCATTCTATTGCAAATTCATGTTGTTTATGATATATAATATGATCATTGGGACATGCATCTATTGCTTGATACTCCATTCCAATATCTTTCATAATGCCAGATAAATCTCGGTATGAGCAAGGTAAAATGTTTGATGGTGGTAACAAAAATTCACCAATCAATCTACAACAAAAAATAATTTCTTAATATAAAGAATATTAATGGTACATACTTCATCCTTTATTTACTAGCGATGAACTAACAACAATTAAAATAGATGAAAAAAGATGACATATATGACGTACCTTAACATCCTTGAGATTGCTATGTTAGATAAACCATTCATAACCTTCAAGTTCACCAGCAACAATACAACAGAGAGAGGAGTTGTTTGGGAGCCTTCATAAAGGGGCTCATATGCCTTCTCAAGTACAGGTAAATCATGAACATCATCAAATTCATCTCGATCAACATGATCAGATGTGCTACTACATGTGTCATGGATCAATGTATTTGTACCATCATCTTCAATTATGTTTTCTGGCGCATGATCATCTTCTTCCATAGGATCATTAACTTCATCTTTGATATCCACAGCTCCATGTTCCTCCGCTTGCAAAACCACATTATTCGGGCCATGATAATTCATATTGTGTGCCCTAGGGTTCCCCACCTTTATAATAATGACAAACACAAATAAACCATGATCATGATCAAGTGATTTCATATATATATCAAATGTTAAAACAATATAAACATTTACAAACTCAATCAATATAAACACATATAATGAACAACTTACCAATAGACAATAATCATGCCCCCCTTCAACGTGACCATGCTACCTACAATGTTTCTCAATTGTTGTGATTAAAATTCTTCTCGTCTTTAAGCCTTTGCAATTATTGCAAGGACAATAACATTTCCCATCACCCTTTATTTTCAATATAGCCCACAATCTAGCAACTGTCTCTTCATTTTGTTCTGGACTAATATTATCTGACATGATTTTTCTTTACCAAGCTTGAATATTTAGATCTTCAAAAAATATCAAACTCACACTCCAATAATTTTTAATCATACACAGATAACAAAATATAATAATTATGATATTTTACACCAAAAAAATTCGGCATGCAACCACCCCTGCAAAAGAGAAGATAGTTTGAAGTTAATGACCCCAAAAAACACTTTCAAATGCTAATTCCAGAAATTATTAAATTCTGATTTTACTATGATTTCCAACTGTTAGACTCATAAAATCAAAATATTGAACTTGCACCACAAAATATGGAAATGAAATTCTCAAAATGCAGCTAATAGGCTTCAACAATTAAGGCCTACTCAAGACTTTGTGAAGTCACTGCAAGGTTTCCAGGCCTTACCTGATGATTTCAGTGGGAGGATTAAAGAGTTGGTAAAGAATTTTGATGACTGGAGTGACACATCTTTACTAGATATTGTAGATGCCCAAGGAAATGTTAGATCACTACAGCAATGGTAGGATAGGGTAGATGAAATCATCAATGCACAAATCAAATTGATTTGTGATGACTCAGATTATGACATGCTGATGAGTAGTATAGATAAAATCATTAACACTAGCACATTTTTGGAATCTTTTGAAAGGGAGGTGAATCAAGTAGCAGTAAAGTATACACCTTACAGTGCCAAGGTAAATGAGGTGGTAAATTTTAATTGGCCAACGAATGAGGAATATCAAGGATGGGTAGAAAAGTACTTAAATAAACAAGAATAGGACAGAGTCTACAACCGGCAGTTAATAGCTCAGCGGTTATGGTTATAACAAATTTTGGCTATGTCTTCGTGGTAGTTTTGGTGCAAGATTTCAAAGTTTGGAAAATGCAATAGTTATTCTCCAGTGGACGAGATGAACAAGAAGATTCTCCAGAGACTCAACTATTGTAACCAATTTTTGAAATGTCATAAGGCGGTCCAAGTGACCAGTGACAGGTGTATTTCTGGTTTGATGCTTGTTGCTCCTTCATTTTCCCTATAAGAAGGATTTCAGGACCAGAAATATGGGTTAGCAAGTTAGATATCTTTAGGTCGAATCTAACTGAAGTTGCAGAGCGAATTTGTAAAGAGCTTGATATTATAGTGAAGATACTATTCTTAGGTTTGTTGTCATTCTGTTGTAGGTTTTAGTTTCAAAGGTACTTAATTTTCAAGACAGTACTAGCATCTAAATGAAAATTACTCATTTCAAGTTCATGTATCTCCATTGTATGAATATATTATTATCTTGAATAAAATGATCAAGGGTTATTTTGTTCATCTCACTATTATGGTGTGTGTAATTCTCATTTTGGCTTTAATTCAAGGAATTAATTAAAATGCTTGAGTGAGGTTATAGGTGACTATGTTCATATAAAGATTTGATAAGTAGTATTGGGCTAGAATATAGATTGATGGTATTGTAAGGCAGTATTATCTGAGATTTTATATGCTATGTGTCTAGAAGATAAACTTGGTTACAGTAAAAAACAACCAACACCTTTGATATTATCTAGCTATGGCTCCCAAATCTATTGCAAATTGATCATTAGGGTTAAAATTGAAACCTTGCAAATATAATCTTTGTCCAAATCCATCAAGAATTTTCCATCAGTTATAAACAATTCCCTTATAAAGAATTTGTGAAGCCAGGTCTAAAATCTGGAAATGAAATTCTAAAAATGCACAAGACTAAAAATGAAATCTGATGAGATGTTGCTTTAAAATATGATTTTTAAACCTAGAAGTACAAATTTGACTTCACAAATGAATTCTGGAAAAAGACAATGACTACCCTCAACCTGGTGATATCTTCTTGAGTTTCTTCTGATTTTCCCCAAGAAAACTGTCGAGCAAAACATTGTCGCAATAATTAGTCGAGCTCATTTCAATTTATGCCTGCCACAATTAAACTTTGCAAGTTCGTCACAATTTTGGTGAAAGATCTTCATCGAAACGTAGATGAAACAACGGTTCATCGAAATTCCGATGAACGTTGGGGATAAAAATTTTAAAAAATGAAAATTTGCACAAGTTCCCGACAATACATCTGATTATATAGCTTTCATTGGAAGGTTTCGTCAAAAATTGGGGTCAAATGAGTTAGTGTATAATCCTCCTCACTTTTGTCCAAGTTGATCTTAGTGATAGCTTGCTTGTTTAACATAAAACACTCTATAATTGCTTCTATAGTCAACACCACTAATGGTGAACCATCTCGCATTCTTATAGTCCTAGTAGTTGAGTGATAATGTTGTGCCAATACTTTAATAAACTCAAAATCTATGAAGACATTTGGGACTATCAATTTGGCCAAATCTAAGGTCCAAGGATTCAAAACTGGAATCTGCTCATTCCTTTTTTCATAGAAGTACCAAAACAAATCCCACTCTGAGATAGGGATAATTGGGTCTCTACATACATGGGTTGTATCTTTAAAAACCTTTTTGGATCCTTTGTCTACAAAATTAGGTAACACATCTAAAATGGATTGTTTCAGGGACCTCTTCTTTCATTTAGAAACTATGGACTCTTCCTTATTACTCACAATTTGACTTCTTTTGGGTGGCATCATGAATAATTTACTCCTACTTGATTTTTTGAGTGTCTACTTGTAGAAGAAAAATCAATTCTTATACACTCGCTACAGAGGGTTTCTATGAACTTACTTGGTGAAATAATAGCTATAGAGTTTTCCTGCTTGAACTCCCTTACCTCTAGTACGTTGAGCTTTGTGAATGATTTCCAAATTTTCATAAATTCCCAAGTAATATTTGATGCTAAGCTCGATCAC
This sequence comes from Sequoiadendron giganteum, assembly GCA_007115665.2. Lineage (NCBI taxonomy): Eukaryota > Viridiplantae > Streptophyta > Pinopsida > Cupressales > Cupressaceae > Sequoiadendron > Sequoiadendron giganteum. The sequence continues at coordinate 209,372,354 of CM021104.1, read as the reverse complement.
CTCACTATTAATGTTAATTTGTGCAAAATATTTTAGAAACTGCCACATTTCAAGTTTGAATACATGTTGATATTGGGAAATTGAATGGTGTAATCATTTAATGCTTTGAAAACTTGTACCATAGCACCACTCTATCATTTAAAGATAGCTATGGGTTAGTGTTAGCAATACTGCCACCCTACGTACACCCCTTTGGACTCCCACGAGACAGTGGGTTAATTCTAGCGGTTGAGTATTCACTGCCATACCACTCTATCATAGCAAGACTGCTATGGAGTAGCGATAGAATTCCTGCCACCCCACACACGCCCCTTTGGACTCCTCCAAGATAGTAGGTTAATTCTAGTAGTTGAGTGATTGTTCACCACCATACCGTAGTGTCAGTGTTTACCCCTTGTAGGGTTGTAGTTTATTTTAGTTGTTAATATGTTCTCACCGCCACCCCACGGTATTCATATTTGGTTGTTGTGATACTGTAGTAAGAATTTTTACATTGACCTATATGTCTTTCCATCCCGTGCATACCTCTATTGGCTATTGTGGTAGTGTGGTATTGGATTTTATTATGAATGCAGTATTTTAGATATCATTTTATTGAAAAGATTGAACAATTTTCTAATTTTGCAATCTCTTAGTTTTAGTTTTCAGTGTCAGTCAAACCTAAGAGATCATTTATTTGTTTGTAATGGGGAGGCTTAGTTCACCTAATGTAAAGGTATATGTATTATTAAATCATAGATGTTCATTATATGTTTGCATTTAGAAAAGATATAGAACATACAAGAAATTATATTCTAACTAAAGAAAATTAATTTCAAATTTTCAACTAAAGTAAGAAAACTAAGAAGAATGATTGAGCCTAACTTCAAATGCACTTCAAATCAGTAGTGAACATCTCAAGTTTTGTATACAATGTACCAGCAGAATAATTATTATTACATTCAGAAATGTATCAATAAAACAACAATGAATATGCATACCTATACTCATATCATTATTACATTCAATAATAAATTACAACATACATATAACTAAAGTTTTGGTGAAAAGCTAACCTCTTAAGGTGACAAAACATAATCATAATCATCTGCATTGCCAGCAAGATTAGAATCTTAATCATTCATGTGCATCTACTTGATTTTCTTCATCATCCTCATCTGTGACATGCAATGCATTCTCTCTCCCAATCTCTTCATTGGTAATCAAAATTTCTCCTTCAAACACTCCATCATTGTCTTCATCCACTTCTTTGAATGTTTCTTATAAATTAACATATTGCCCATCAGGAATTATATCAACAACTTCCATGAATTTTCATTTTGAATGAGACTCTGTTTGAATGGCATATGACCATCATGGGCTTCTTACATCATCAATTAGAAATGATTGGTTAATTTGAAGAGGGGAAACATACAGCTCATCCATCTCTGATAAAAATTGTCTTGTATTTGCACGTACAAATCCATACTCATCAAATTGTACTACAAATGGTCAGATCCACTTACATTTTAATAATATAGGACTATTTTCACCATAGTCCACTAGAATAATTTGTTAGATGAATCCAAGATAAAATTTGTTCTTATTTTCATGAAGAAATTCAGCACTAACAACACAATCACAATTTATCTTTCCTTTGTCTTTTTCTTCCACTCTTAAATTACTATCATAGGCCCACATTCCATTGAAACGTGTAGCCCATAAATGTGGAGATTGTGAAAGCTCACTTTCCTCCATTTTTATATCTTAACCTTCTTCTTTTGCATCACTGACTACATTAGCAATCCATTCTTCAAATTTTGGAAAAGAATCACCTCCAATCAAATCAGCATGATGTTTGCACCTTTGAGGTCGATGTTGCATCCAAGCTTGATTGTCTCCTTCATATTTTCTATATATAATATTAACATACAAATAGTAAGACTGATAATATAAATGTGTAAATGTAATTGAGTAAATAAATTATTGTGTAAATTCTTTTTACCTGTCACTTATTGAATGAAGATGTGTTTCAAATAATATAGGCATGTACCACACTTCTTTCTTGATGTGATAACTTGAAGTGACATACATTGCCTTCTAATAGTTCACCTGCAATTGTGTCTTCTTCGTCATCATCCCATACACGTCGATTGAAATTTTTAAAATCCTTCATATATTCTATACAAAATTCCATGGCCTCTTGCATTGAATATCCCTCAAACATTTTTCCTTCTGGTTTTTCCCTAGTACAAACATTTTTTTTCAAAACCTTCATATATCATTTTATAGGATACATCCTTCTTGTTCTTATCAGGCCACAATGCTTTAGTTCATATTGTAGATGTGTCAAAAGATGCATAGAAATGTTAAATATTGTTGGTGGAAATTCCTATTCCAATAGACAAAGGACTTCAACAACCTCCTCCCTCAAACTATCAAAGTTTGAAGGATCTAATACATGTAAAATCATTATCTTTTAATATTAGGCCCAACCTTATAACTGCCAAACTTGGCCCCTTTTCCAAACTTAATATATTTACCACAATAGGAAAAATATTCTCCATTATGACATGATAGTCATGGGTCTTGAGGCCTCTTAAGCCATTAATGTCAGTTTGGCTTCTAATACTACTACTTACATATCCAGTGGGAAAGCAAGTCTGAGACATCAACTGTAAGAATTGTGTGTGTTGTTCCTTTGTCCAAACATAAGGAGCACTAGGTTTTCTATATTTTTCATCATCGTATTTTTCAACCCAAATATTTTGACAAATCTTTAGTTGTCAAAATTCTTCACGTGATGAAATAGTATCAAAAGCACCAAAAAGGGTTTCTATAATAGCATAGGCTATATTTTTCTTAGTATGCATAAAGTCAATAGTATGCCTAATGGCTATAACCTTAAATTATGGCAACTAATAGAATATGCACAACCTTTTTACACCACTTTCATTACATGGATCATATCTATTACTAGAAATCACATCATTTTCAATAAATGGCATTCTTTTTTGTCCATTATCAACAATGTAATCAACTATTATTAGCAATGGTGCTTCATGATTCTCTTCTTGACCATTGAACCGTGTTTTTTATTGATGATATGGATGATCCATTTTAAGGTAAGCATTATGTCCACAATAAATACCCTTACACAAACTTCTTGAGTGCCTCAAAAAATCCTTTAAGTTGCAAGCAGGACATCCATGGTATCCATGAACACTGAGACCAGACAATGTGCCATATGTGAGAAGATCATGAATCATAAACAATAAGGAAGCTCTTAAAATGAATTTGATTGAATGACCATCCCTTAAAGATTGATTTTTTTCAATTCCTTTTCACGATTCCATTAGCTCATCATATAATGGCTCTAGATAAGCATCAATTGTATCTGAAGTCACACTTTTCTTTCTTGGTATAATCAATGATAGCATTAAGAAAAATGGTTTGGTTGATAACCGTGGAGGCAAGTTATAATTTTTTTCAAACACTGACCAAGCTGACTATTTAGTACTTTGATCTGAGAATGGGTTCACCCCATCTAGAGCCAAACCCAACCTTATATTACAAGGATCTTGATAAAAATTAGGTCATTTGTTATCAAATTCCATCCACATCTTAAAATCAAGCACATGTCATTATTTTCCATCAATGCTCTTATTTTGGGCATGCCATTGCATAAGTTTAGCAAAGTATTTACACCTATACATTTAGAGTAATCATGGGATTACCAAAAAATGGCAAAGAACCTTTCTAGGAACCACAACTGATTTCAACCCTTCTCTATAGCTCGCTTCATGACATTTCGGACATTCACTCTCACTTGCAAGATTCTTGTGAAATAATACACAATCATTCACACATGTGTGGATGTTTTCATACCCTAAGCCTAGCTTAGTGATTTCCTTTCTATATTGACTTTGTTTTGTTGGAAATGTGGAGTCAGGAAGTAACAATGAACTTAATAATGCCAATAACTAATCTACACTCTCATTTTTCCAACCAAACACCACTTTCAAGTTAAGAATTTGAAGGATTGTTGTCAACCAACTTAACCTACAATTAGCATACAAAGGCTTTGAAGTATCCTCCATCAACTTGGCCCAATCATCATTTAGACCCTCATTCAACATTTTATCAACTTCAAACCCTTCGTCTAACATTGATGCCTCTTCATCTATGTTCAGTGCCACTTCATCTATGTTTGGTGCCACTTCATCTATGTTTGTTGCCTCTTCATCTCTCACACTTTTTTGTTCTATCATATCTTCATAATAATTGATATTCCAAGCGTTTATACCACTATGCCCATATCTTATCATATGTTGATAAACCTGACTTCTTTTTTTCACCTTTTTACCAAGACAGACATTACATGGACATGTATATTTGTCCATGTCACTCTCATCGGCTATTCTCTCATCAAATGAATGGTATTTCAACCTTCAACGATGGTCCATCTGTAATGTTCTACACATAGCAACAAAAAATTATAGACTAAGAGACAAAAAAAAAAAATTAATTAAAAGGCATTTCCATAGCAATAGAGTTATAGAGAGCAAATAAAATAGAGAGTTTAACTAATGAATTGTAAAAAATAGATTTGTGTAGTTTATATTAAAATTGTTGATTACATTGCATTGCACATCTTTCAAACTCAAAGCATTACTTCACATTGCATAACTAATAACCAGATGTTGATAGATGACAAAATTTCAATTACAATATAGTTTTTATAAAGTCAACCTAAGCAGTTATGCAATTACTTCACATTGCATAACTAATAACTACGAGCAGCTGCTAATTGCATTTTCTTGACATGGAATTCCATGAGACCACATTTCTTTGAGGCATTTTTCAAAAATTCCACTGCCTTGTCTATGCTACCACATTTTTCATATATGTCTACCAAAGCATTTTATCAAACAGTTCACTGCCTTGTTTTTATGGCTAAAATCCTAGAACAAGTGCTTTCGAACAAGCTAAGGATGCTTGGAAAAAATCTATCAACGCATAATAGTAAGCAATACAATAGACAAGGTAGTGAATTAGTTAAAAAAATGCCTCAAAGAAATGTGGTCCCATGGTGATGGAATGCCATGAAAATCCATAACAATTCGCATGGCATTCCATCACCATGAGACCACATTTCTTTGAGGCATTTTTTCCAAAGTTCATTTCCTTTTCTATGCTACCACATTTTTTAAACATGTCTACCAAAGCATTTTATCAAACAATTCACTACCTTGTTGTTATGGCTAAAAGCCTAAAATAGGTAATTTTAAAAAATCTATGGATGCTTTTAAAAAATCTATCAAAGCATAATAGTAAGCAACAAGCTATGGTCTAATGGTTTTTTTTGGCACAAAAATCAGTGTGACTTTATTTGCAGGTTTTAAACGTATTTTCTTGGCAATTTTGTTGTTTGAAATAGAGAAAAATCTTTGTGGTTAGTTTTTTGCACTTTTTAATTATAGGATTCTCATAGTTAGTGAAAAAGTTAGTATTCATGAAGGAATGGAAAAGATGCGTAGAGCCTTTCAATTATACCCGTACTGTGCAATGACATTGAATCATTTAGCAAACCAATTTTTCTTTGTAGGGCAGCATTTTCTTGTGGAACAATTGACTGAGATAGCTCTTGTTTCAATTGACCACCCTCTCATGAAATCTCATCCATATTATAAGCTTACATGATCTTATCATTGTAAAGGTGATTATGAAACAACTACCCACTACTACATGGCATCAGTCAAGGAAAGCTAGAGGCCACAAGATTTTTTGGATAGGTTCAATTGAAGCTGGGAGATCTTAAGAGTTCTCTCTCAAATTTTGAAAACGTTTTGGAGGTCCACCCTAAGAACTGTGAGAGCTTAAAAGTTGTAGGCCATATATATGCTTAGCAAGGGTAGGCAGAGAAGGCTTTGAAATTTTTAAGAAAGGCAACTCACATAGATCCACATGATGCCCATGCATTTATCAATATGAGTGATTTATTAATATCATCAGACCCCAGTGCAGCCTTAGATTCTCTTAAGACACCAAAGTCTCTTCTAAAGAAGAGAAGAGAATAATTACCCATTCAATTGTTAAATGATATAAGGTTCTTCATTTTGAGCATGATGAACTAGAGTTGGCTCAAAAAACTTTTATGGAGGCATTAGGAAATGATTTTTTGCCTCTACAAAAATCTTTGTGGTCAGTTTTGTCCATTTTTTACTTGTAGGATTCTCACAGTTAGTGAAAAATGTAGTGTTCATGAAGGAATGGAAAAGATGCATAGAGTCTTTGAATTATACCCGTACTCTACAATGGCATTGAATCATTTAGCAAACCATTTTTTTTTCACTGCAGGTCAACATTTTCTTCTAGAATAGTTGATTAAGACAACTCTTGTTTCAACTAATCACTCTCTCATGAAATCTCATTCATATTATAATCTTGCAAGATCTTATCAAATTAAAGGTGATTATGACACCACTAGCTGCTACTAAATGGCATTATTCAAGGAAAGCTAGAGGCCATAGGATTTTGCGGATAGGTTCAATTGAAGCTATGAGATCTTAAGAGTTCTCTCTCAAATTTTGAAAAGGTTTTGGAGGTCCACCCTAAGAAATATGAGAGCTTAAAATTTTTAGGCCATATATATGCTTAGCAAGGGTTGGCAAAGAAGGCTTTCAAAATCTTAAGAAAGGAAACTCTCATAGATCCACCTTATGCCCATGCATTTATCAAGATGGGTGAGTTATTAATATCATTAGACCCCAGTGCAGCCTTAGATTCTCTTAAGATGCCAAAGTCTCTTCTGAAGAAGAGTAGAGAAGAAGTACCCATTCAATTTTTAAATAGCATTGGGGTTCTTCATTTTGAGCGTGATGAACTAGATTTGGCTCAATAAACTTTTATGGAGGCATTAGGAAATGATGTTCTACCTCTACATAAATCTTTGTGGTCAATTTTGTATATTTTTAATTGTAGGATTCTCACAGTTAGTGAAAAAGATAGTGTTCATGAAGGAATGAAAAAGATGCATAGAGCCTTTGAATTATACCTGTACTCTGTAATGGTATTGAATCATTTAGCAAACCATTTTTTCTTCACTGAAGGGCAGCATTTTCTTATGGAACAGTTGACTAAGACAACTCTTGTTTCAACTAACCACCCTCTCATGAAGTCTCATTCCTATTATAATCTTGCATGATCTTATCAAATTAAATTTGATTATGACACCACTAGCTACTACTACATGACATCAATCAAGGAAAACCAAAGGCCACAGGATTTTGTGGATAGGTTCAATTGAAGTTGGGAGATCTTAAGAGTTCTCTCTCAAATTTTAAAAAGGTTTTGGAGGTCCACCTTGAGAATTGTGAGAGCTTAAAAGTTGTAGGCCATATATATGCTCAGCAAGGGTAGGCAAAGAAGGCTTTGGAAATTTTAAGAAAGGAAACTCACATAGATCCACATGATTCCCATGCATTTATCAAGATGGGTGAGTTATTAATATCGTCAGACCCCAATGTAGCCTTAGATTCTCTTAGGATGCCAAATTTTCTTCTAAAGAAGAGCAGAGAAGAAGTACCCATTCAAATGTTAAACAACATTGGGGTTCTTCATTTTCAGCGTGATGAACTAGAGTTGCCTCAACAAAATTTTATGGAGGCATTAGGAAATGGTGTTTTGCCTCTATATAAATATTTGTGGTCAGTTTTGTGTATTTTTTACTTGTAGGATTCTCGCAATTAGTGAAAAAGGTAGTGTTCATGAAGGAATTGAAAATATGCATAGAGCCTTTGAATTATACCCATACTCTGCAATGGAATTGAATCATTTAGCAAACCGTTTTTCTTCAATGCAGGGCAGCATTTTCTTGTGGAATATTTGACTGAGACAACTCTTATTTCAACTAACCACTCTCTCATCAAATCTCATTCATATTATAATCTTGCAGGATCTTATCATAGTAAAGGTGATTATACCACTCGCTGCTACTACATGACATCAGTCAAGTAAATCTAGAGGCCACAAGATTTTGTGGATAGGTTCAATTGAAGCTGGGAGATCTTAAGAGTTCTCTATCAAATTTTGAAAAGGTTTTGGAGGTCCACCCTAAGAATTGTGAGAGCTTAAAATTTGTAGGCCATATCTATGCTCAGCAAGGGCTGGTAGAGAAGGAATTGGAAATTTTAAGAAAGGAAACTCGCATAGATCCACCTGATGCCCATGCATTTATAATGATGGGTGAGTTATTAATATCGTCAGAACCCAGTGCAACCTTAGATTCTCTTAAGATGCCAAATTCTCTTCTGAAGAAGAGCAGAAAAGAAGTACCCATTCAATTATTAAACAACATTGGGGTTCTTCATTTTCAGCGTGATGAACTAGAGTTAGCTCAAGAAACTTTTATGGAGGCATTAGGAAATGGCATTTGGGTTGAATTCATAAATAAAAGCCCTAATGCCAATTCTGTAGTTTTTCTTGTGCTCTTTAAGGATATGAAATTCTTCCATCGACTAGAAGAAGGTGGTGTTTCACTTGAGTTACCATGGGATAAACTCACAAAACTATTTAATCTTCCTAGGTTGTTTGAAAAACTACAAGATACTAAAAGAGAAAATATTTTATACAGGTTAATATTGTTCAAGTTTCACGATTATGTGGATGCATATCTACGTCTTGTAGCCATGGCTCAAGCTTAGAATGAGATCCAACTAAGACTATAATTTATTGGGGATGCACTTAAGCTGGATAAAAACTCATCAAATTCTTTATCTATGCTTGGAAAAATGGAACTAAAAATGGATGATTGGCTTAAAGAAAAGAAAATATTAAAGCTACATAAAGTGAATCAGATGCAAAGAATTCTTATGTTGACATTTCACTTGGAAATTGGAATTATTTTGCAACTTTTCAGAATGAGAGGAGGGATCCAAAGGTGGAGGCACAACATCTTGAGAAGGCTAGAGAACCATATTGTAAAGTGTTGGCACAAAGACCAGGAAATGTTTATGCTCCAAATGAGGCAACCATTGTGCTAGCTGAAAGGGGTCAATTTGATATTGCAAAGGAATTTTTTACATATGTACAAGAATCTATAACACGAAACATCTTTGTTTAGATGCCTAATGTGTGGGTAAATCTAGCACATGTTTACTTTTCACAAGGACAGTTTGCGCTTGCAGTGAAAATGTATCAAAATTGTTTGAGGAAATTCTAATTTGGCAGTGACACCCAAATTTTATTATATTTAGCTTGAGCACATTATCAAGAAGAACAATGGAAAGATTGTAAAAGAACATTATTAAGAGTAGTAGAAAATTATTAAGAGCAATAGATTGTAATGAGCATTTTGAATTTGTGTTTAATGTAATGAGGGTTTTGAATTACCTCTAAATTTTCTATAGAGGACATCCCCAAATCCGATTTCACTACAGAGGGCCTTAGCAAATTCAAATTCATTGCAACAAACTCTAAATTTCTTGCCCTTTCCCACCTTTTCAGAAGTCTCTAGGTCCTCTTTGAACCCTTATTGCCCATGCAAGTAGCTGCTATAACTGATCAAAACACCTCATGCTAGGCTAACAAATGAAGCAAGGTCAGCAATGAATGAATGAAGTGAGGTCAAGCAAGATGAATGAATCTACAATGAATATGAATAACTTTTCCAATACATCGTGTGCATGAATACATCGCACCAATAATTGGCCGAATTGTTTTTTAAAATTTTGTCTACTTTGGATTTGACGACTAACTATTTAGTCATTTTTATTTTTGTGACTAAACAAGTTTTTAGTCAATGACCAAATTAGTCATTTATTTACTCATTTATAGTTGAGTTGCAAAAAATTAGTAGAATTTAGTCATTTTTAGTTGTTGTGACTAAAATTTTTAGTCACCTAGTCATTTATTTGTCAAATTCTACTAGTGCACTATATGAAACATTCATCTCTAGCACATAATAAATAGAAGGAGAATAATCCAAAAACTAATTGTGTCTTACCAAAACCATGACCCAAAAATGACATCCAAACCAAGGGCCCAAATTTTAATGCCCATATATAAGATGATTGCATATAGTCTAAAATAAGAATATTATCCTCCACCTATCATAAGTTTTTATGACCTATCATATCTTTAAACTAACAAACTTGGGTTCTTTACTATCTCCATTCAAAGACATTATATGATGTGTCATAACATGCATCATAAATTAGTCTACAAGTCAAGTCAACAATGTAACTACTCGCTTACATGCTCTTACATCTCTTACACATTATTGCATTGTCATAGATGTTCTTACACTTCTTACATTACAAGATATTCACTTACATATATCATATCAAAGCATATACATGTATAAAATTTCAAGTTGATAAATTCAAAAAAAATCTTCATTGCATCTACAAAAGAACTATTTCACTAAATGTAAGTGCTAGAATCAAACCTTAAGAGATTACCAACTCAAACCCCCTTTGAAAGAACCATAGCTTATCAAACCTCCTTACACCATCCACTAACAAACATAACTTGAACTTCCATATCATTCAATTTATTGATAGATAATTCATTCTATACCAAATTAGGGAAGTTTAGAAATCCAAAAAATAAAGTTGATCCCCCTAGTAAAGAATTAGATCTTGACTCACCCATTACAAACAATACCAATCTAGTTGTCATTGAGATATACCTTCCCACCATCAAAACTCTTGTTGAAGGAAAGGTTAAACTTAAATCTATTAAAAACTTATGAATGCCCTTACAAATCTAAAAAATAGATTAACCAAATGAGATAAATTTGTGACTGCACATTCAACACTAATGTAAAAATCAGTAAACCATAAGAAACACCAGATTTATGTGGAGAAGCCCTTTCAAGAAAAAAATCCACTCTAGAAAGGGGGAAAAGTATATTATTAATCTTCAATGAAGAGATACACAACAATACACTTCACTGTTATTTTCTTATCATCTTGATCGCAACCTTAAATATAAAATACAACATAAAACTACCATCTCATGGCTCCAATTTATAAAAATTATGAGAGGGGAAACCACAATGGTAATCCAAAACAAGAGGAAAGAAATCACTTTCAAAAAAGCCACACCTAAGATAATGGACAACCAACAAACATAATAAAATAATAATATTCACATGGTTTCAACATGGGCACCTATCCAATATCCAATCAATCCTTTTTCTTTTCAGATGCTCCATAACTCTTCGATAACTCTTTTGATCACACAATAGGACAACCTTTCACCTTCCATTCTTGGGTTCCCAACTCATGACTATTCATATTCCCAAAATTGGATGCCTAGAATGAATTTTATCCTATTTTTCCTTATAACCATTACTAACATGTGTTCACCTCTTTGAAATTCAATTATAATTTTTCATAGAAACCAATATTAAATGCTTGTCCTCTCATATCCCCTAGAAAACTTTCCAAGGAATGTGGAGAAATGTGAATGACATAGGAATGAAAGGTTAATGTCACCTTTCCTAAAATTCTCCCACTTAACATTGTACATTACAATTACATCCAAGAGATACAAATAATAAAATCAAGTACATCAAGGCCCATGGCCTTCTTGCATGAAGAGAACTTATCTGTGGTCACTGACTTCGTAAGAGAAACTACAAAATTAACCAAAGTATCATTTTAAAATCAAGACCTTACCTTTCTCAACCATTTCTCACACAAAGTGATACTGAACATCAACATGATTAGTACAAGCATGATACATGGTATTTTTGGCCAAATAAATAGCACTCTGACTATCGCATCTAATCCTTATTGTCTTGCAATCAAAACCACTACCATTACCAGGTCTTTGTAACCATAACACCTCCTTAAAGGCATGTTTAACAGCCATATACCCTACTTAAATGGTGGAAAATTTAACTATATGTTGTCTCTTACTCATCCAACTCATTGCTCCTCCACATAAAGTAAACACATAGCCACTAGTGGACCTTCGACTATCCACATCACTTGCCCAATCTACATCAAGAAACCCTTGTATGTCGAGTGAATTGACCACATCATCAATACCATGATAAACCAAATAGTGATTAGAAGTACCTCATAAATACGTAAACATGATTTTAACAAATTTTTAATTCTCTCTACCAAGACTAGACATAAACTTGCTCAATACTCTATAAATTATTGCATAAATTAAACTACCAATGATACTAGCACAAGGAAACTTGGGCAGCTCATAAAAATCAACATCATAATTAGGAAACACATTGAAACTCAACTTAGTACCAACCAAAAATGGAATATTAACTGGTTTACATTACTACATATTATTTATCTCTACAAAATGGTATCAACATACTTAATCTAACTTAACCAAAGATTTATGCGAACTTGATATTTGTTGATCTTAATCCCAAGGATATATTTTGTAGCCCCCAATTCCTTCATATCAAATGTTCCAAATAGATGAGTCTTGAGCTCCCTAATCATATCCTTTTTGTTACTAATTCATTTTTATTTTTGTTTCTTGTTAGGTTTCTCATAAAAAAATAAAAATAAAAATCATTTATTGATATTTATTATTCTATGTTCTTTTTCAAATTTTATTTTTTCATTTATCTCATTATTTCTACTTTATTTTCTTTTTGTTCTCTTTTATATCTATTCTTATCCTTGTGTTATTTTTGGCTTTCTTTTTTCCTTTCATTTTTTATTTCTTCCTATAGTTCTTTGTTCCTTTCTTTAATTCAAGGGTTCTTTTGGTCCTCTTGTTTAATTATTTAGATGTTTTTCTATGTCTTCTCATTATAATTCTTCTTTACATTTTTCTCTTTTTCTTTTTCTCCTCCCTTTGACTTTTTCATATTTTTTGATTTTGTGCCTCACAACCCTCCCCCACCACCCTCTCCCCTATTTCTATCCAAGTCTGTTATCTAATTTTCATTTCTCTCTCTATCTACTAATCATCTCAATGATGGATCATGGATTTTGATTTGAAACGTTGATGAAGAAAAAATTGCACATAGTTTTATCTAGAAATCTTGATTACTAACAATCATGGATTGTGGAAACAAAATGTTATCAAATAAAATGTTATCAACATACAAGATAATAATTAATATTTTATCATCAATAACCTTAATGTAAACACAATGATCCTCTTCACTCCTAACATAATCCAACTTCATTGCAAAGGAATCAAACTTTTGGTACCACATCCTAAGTGACTATTTCAAACCATTCAAATATCTCTTTAACTTGTAAACCAACTGTTCTTCTCCTTTAACAACAAAAACATCAAGTTGTAGCATATAAATCTCCTCCTCAATATCCCCATGCAAAAAAATAGTTTTAACATCTATTTGCTCTATCTCAAAATTACAAGCAACAACAATAGATAATAGGAATTTGATAGAAGTAAATTTGACAACAAGAGATAAAATTTCACCAAAATGAACTCCCTCTCTAGGATTAGCCCTTGGCCACTAATCTGGACTTGTATAGTTCTAACCAACCATCTACACAAAATTTATTTTTGAATACCCACTTGCAACCAGTGGGTTTTCTTCCTTTGGGTAAACTAATCACAAATACCCAAGCCCATAATCTCCTCCTATATGGACTACATCTAAGAATCACTTTCCTCTGAATAGAGAGCCTCCTTGAAATATCTAGGTTCATTGTTAGTACTCAACAAAATAAATACACAACAAAAATTTGGTGGGCTATACCTATCAACTAGATTTTTTTTTCTTGTGGACCTCCTTGAGGTAGGATTAATGGGTGAGCTACCTATTCTTCTTGTTTTATGTGCTCATCCTACACATGCAATGAACTCTTTGAACCCTCTTCCTCTTCTCCATCCTCAAATCCATCTGGTTATTCTTCCACGTGTGCATTCCCCATCTTCTTAATCTTTATCTCAAAGTGCATTGTTTTGTCTTATCTTTATCCTTTGATTGTTCACCTAAGTAATCTCTGAACTCCCCAAAAATCACATATCTAGAAAATATCATTTATGGGTTAGAGGATTCTAAAGCTTATAACCTTTTACATTCTCACTATACCCAATGAAGATGCATTTATGTGCTTTTGGATCTAGTTTAGATCACTTCACTTGAGGCACATGAACAAAATCCTCACAACCAAAGAACCTTAAGTGTGAAACAAAATGCTTTCTAAAAATTCACACTTCATAAGGAGTTTTATCAATAAGAGTCGAACAAGGAGTTATATTAATTAAATAACAATAAATACCTATAACTTCTGCCCAAAAGAATCTATCAATCTTAGCACTACTCAACATGCTCCTAGCTCTTTCCATCAAGGTTCATTTCATTCTTTCTACTACCCCTTTTTTTGGGGAGTGTAAGGATTAGTCTTCTATCGAACAATACTTGCATGCTTACACAATTCATCAAATTCCCTAGAATAATACATTTGGAAATTGTGTCTCAACCTTGCAATTATATAATGGTTATTGTTGACAAAAGAAATGGTTTGGTTACTTATGTCACGGGGTTCCAAGTTTTCCTAACCTAAGTCACTGGGTTCTAAAGTTTCATAACCTTCTAACTTAGTGATCTCTTTGTTGTCGGCAAGTCACAGGTTTTTAGAACTTCGTAACCTCTGACAAGAGGTTCTAAGGTTTGGGTTTTTAGCGACTTAGTAATCTCTTTGTTGTCAGCAATTCATGATTTTTCATAACTTCGTAGCCTCCAACAAGAGGTTCTGAAGTTTAGGTTTTCAATGACATAGTGACTGTGAAGCAAAGTATACCATCTTTGTTGTCAGCGGGTCATGAGTTTTTAGAAATTCGTAACCTTTGACATGAGGTTCTGAAGTTCAAACTTTTTGTGACTTAGTGATTGGAATAGTGGTCTATTGTGTCATTGGTAGGAGTTGATACATTATAAATCTAGACCGTTAATTATTAGGGTTTAGATCTAATGGTGGATATTTTGTTGACCTATCTTGCCCTAGAATGTAACTCTATTTTGTGAGGGTGTTGCATTACAGTTGGTAGAGAGTGATAGAGAGAGGCAGAGTGAGTGATGGTGATGTATTTTGAGAGTCTATTAGAATTTGTGTTGTCTATTGATCTCTGAGTGTTGATACTCTTGTGAGAAGCTTGCTTTGCAAGTATATTGTAATATTTATGATTTACTGAATAATATATTGGGTGGCTTTTGGAGTGTGGGGTTTTTCTCCTAAAAGGTTTTTCTCCACGTGAATCACTGTGTCGTGGTATGCATGATATTTATGTTTATTCTTGTTTAAGTTTATGTAACTATTTAAAATTTGTAAATTTTTTGTTTTTTTCCCTCTCAAGATTAGTGTAGGAAGTTGTTTCACTAGCTTAGCTTCCTTACAAGTGGTATCAAAGCTTGATCACCTTTGGTTTTAGTTGTGGGTTGTTGGGTTTTTTTAACTAATCCATATTTGAGTGGGAGCTTGTGCAGAAGATACTTTATGATCTTGCTGCATAAATTTTTCAAATGGCAAGTTCATCAAGGAGAATAGAGGTGGACAATTTTTTTGGAGATAATTTTGAAATGTGGAAGTTGGAGATGGAAGATCTATTGATAGATCGAGATCTGTGGGATGTTGTTGATGAGAATTTTCAAGGCCTACAAATCCTACTTAGGCTACTCAATATAATGTTATGGACCATAAAGCCAAGGGTCTAATCAGATTGTGCCTGACAGACTCTATTTTAATCAATGTCCATGAAGAGACCTTTGCACCAAAACTGTGGAAGAAGCTTGGTGAGATGTATCAAGCCAAATTTTTAGTGAAAAATATTTTCTTGAGGAAGAAATCGTATTCCTTGAGAATGGAAGAGGGTGGAAAAATTACAGAACACTTGGAAGCATTCAATATGTTGGTGGCTCAGTTGGCATTAGTTGGTGTCAAAATGGATGAGGAAGAGAAATGTCAGATCTTGCTTTGTTCTTTTCCTGATTTGTGGGATTCTCTTGTTATGGCTATTGGGAGTACTTTTGTTATATTGAAGACTGAAGATGTAGTGGGTTCTTTTCTTTTTGAAGAGATGAGGAGGAAGGTATCCATCAATGCTAAGGATGTCTTGAATGTTCGTGGAAGACCTAAGGAAAAAGGAAAGAAGAATGAGAAGCATGACAAATCCAAGTCTAGGGGGATATCTAAGTCTCCTGGAAAGTCCAAAGTTATTTGTCGGAACTGCGGTAAGCCTAGACATGTTTGTAAGGACTGGAAAGAAGAAAATAAGAAGAAATTTGATTCTGATTCTAGGTCTAAGAAGGGAGATGGTGAAGCATTCATTGCATCTTTGGCAACTCATGCAAGTAATGATGCATGGTTAATTGACTCAGGTGCATCTTTCCATATGACCTTTAATAGAGATTGGTTTTTTGAATATGAAGAATTTGATGGAGGTAAGGTGTACTTAGGTGATGATTCTCATTTAGACATTGTTGGTCATGGTAAAGTTACAATTAGGTTTCCTGATGGTACAATAAAAATGATTAATGGTGTGTTGCACATCCCTAGTTTAGCATGAAATCTGTTATCTGTGAGCAAACTAATAGACGTAGGTGTGTAGGTAGTATTTTCTGGTGTAAGATGCAAGATGGTTAGAGGTTATATGGTGATTGCTAGAGGAGTCAGATATGGCACATTGTATAAGCTTGATGCATGCACTATTGAGTGTAATAGTACTTATGTGAAAATCAAGTCTATGGAAGAAGTGAGGGTTTCACCTTTAGCAGATGGTCATGGCTTTTGGGTACCTAAGGTTGTTCTTTCTTCTAAAACAAAGTTACTTGTAGAGAAAACTATGTTATGGCACCAGAGACTTGGCCACATTGGAGAAAAGGGTCTAACGACCTTGAAAAATAAAAACCTTGTTGAAGGTTTGTCTGATTGTAATTGTAACGTAGATAAAATAGCACTGCAAGAAAGATGGGTTAAATCTAATCTAACATGCATTAATCTAAATCAAATAACTAAGAATGAAAGAATAAACTAAGCAGTAATCAAATAACTAAAGCAAAACATGAAATAGTCTCACCAAATATCAGAAAACTCCTTCAAATTATCTTGATTGTCCTTCTCCATTTTGTCATGATGGTATTCTTGCCCTCAAATTTTCAGTATGTATGCAAGCATAGCCTTGACATATGTGTTAAAGAAAAATATTGAAGATTAATAAGTCTCTTCCAAAAGTATTGATTTCGGGAGGAGGAATAATGACAAAAGTCAGCCAATTTATAGAAAGTTGGTTTTTGAACGATCGACTCATATTCAAAAGAGAGATAAATGGTTAAGATTGTTGAATGTCATGCAATTGAGATTTGTGTCAGTTAGAACGTGAGTTGGGAAATTATGTAGGATGAAGATTAAATTAGAATAATAATTTAATCTTGTGTTAAGATTGTTCAAAAATAAGAAGAATAGATGTTGAATGTCAAAGACAAAGACTGAAATAGATTGAATTTTGTGTTTCAATGCATACATGAATTAATTAATTAAATAAAGATATTTAATTAATAAATATATTCATGCATAAGACTCTTAACTAGATAACTGACTGGTTATGACAGAGAGTCCTTTCGTAGAGACAATCAAATATCGAATCCGGAGATAACTAACGGATTTAAATAGATCTCGAGTCAAATGGTGAGTGAATAATTAGTTAAGTGGGAAATAGAAGAATGTGACAAAAATAACTCTTTTTATGAGTTAAATGTTTATTTAATTTAACATTCAAAATTTGAAAAGATTTAATTAAATAAATAATGATTTATTTAATTGAATGTTGGAAAGGTTAATTGAATAATTAAATAATTCAAAATGAATATTTAATTATAGTCAAAATTTTGATAAAGGATAAATTAAATAATAAATTATTAAATTAAGAAAGAGAATTAATTAATCAGTGACGTAATTAAATAAATAAGATTCATTTAATTAATAAAAGTTGAATAAAGGTCATAATGAATTAATTAAATAATTTAGGGTTTTTAATTAATAGAAGAAATATGTGTATAGGAAATAATTAAATAATAACATTATTTAATCATGACCATGGACATTAGAAAATTATGTCGAAAGTGGTACTCGTAGGCCTAGACCAATTTTCAGTGTTCACAGTTTGCCCCTCTTTGATGCAATGTTGTTTCGGCTTTGTGTCAAAGAAAATCAATTAAAAACATGCCCTAGTCGTGCCCCTGTATGAAATAGGTTAGGGTATGCCCCCTCGGGAAAATTGACGAATTTTTAAAAAAATTCAAAAAATCAGAAAATAGTCCCGATAAGTCAATTTGATGGCCAGAAATGCTATGGAGTTGACGAAATTGAATTTGGAAGTGTTAGGGATGTGTACGGGTCGATTGAAGATGGAAGTTTACGTGGCCAATAGACAAGGTCAAAAGAAATGCCACTTTTAACCCTAGATATAAATAGAAATTAGGGTGAAATTCAAATCATTTGCACCCTATAGGCTTGAAGAATAGAAGATTTTTCTTTGAGCTCTCGGTGAAATGTCTCTCGTTCCATTCACTCATCATTGCGGACATAGGATCTGGACCTTCTGAATGCCAGTCGACATGGGACCCCCGTTATGTACCTTGGAATGATCTCTTGAATTTTTGTTTGGCACATAGTTTTAGGCAGTCAAACTTTATTTTTCAAATGCGTCATTTTTAGTTCACCACATTTGCATTCGGATGTGACGCATTTGCTCGTGAAACAACGCAAATGCAAAATCACGCAAAGGAATTTTTAGGTCACTTAGGGAAAATACACATTTGTTAATTTATGCACTGCGTCTAATTTTTTGCATCACATGTGAAATTAGTTTAAGCGCATGTATGAATGTGAAACGCATTTGTAAAAGTGAATCGCATTTTTATAATGATGAGGAAATGAAAATGCATGCATCTGCAATTTGATTTACGCATTTTCCTGTTGCTTTTGGTTCTCTATTTTTGTGACAAATTTGTAGTATGAAATGCATATTCTTGCTTGTTCGATGCATGTATGTGCATGCACCACATTTGAATTTGAAATGATGCATTTGACTATCAAATTTTGGGAAAAAAATTATGATAGAAAGATGAAATGAGTTGATGTTTAACACATTGTTTGAATGCCCTTTTGTGGGTTATTTTAGATCCGATCTATACTCAAGAGTCACAATCGGATACCTTTGAGCTCAGAGACTGTTTACAGAGCACAGAGACATGATTGCTCTAGAGACTTGGATTGCATCATGTTTGCAGCATGCCCACTATTTAGGCATACCGAGGTATGCTCACTACCTTGTGTGAGAGATGGCATTCTGAGACTTCTTCATTTCATTTGTGTACTGGAGAGGCAACTATCACATTAGAGGATGTTTATAGGATCCTTAGATTTCCTATTAGAGCCAAGCGAGTGATGTACGATACACAACATGGATATAAAGAGATTACTAGATTTTATGTATATGATGATGTTAGGAGATTAGGCATAGAGCATTATGAGATTAGATGGTATGTGTTAGCGGATAGATATGAGCAGATTGATTGTATACTATGTACATTGATAGTTGGGATAATTCTTCTTGACCATCAAGGTCATGGATTTTCGTTGGATGGGGGGAGATGTTAGTTGGGATGTTTGAGAGGGAGGTTGTGTATGCTTGGGGTCCCTATTTTTTAGTCATGATTTACTTCTATCTACATAATATAGCTTATAGAGATGTGCAGTGGATGAGCTGCGAGATGACTCTTCTCATGGTTTGGCCATGGGAACACATTACAGTGTTTCATCCTCCTATTACTGCCAAGCGGGCTAATAGATTTCCTTATGTTTTCTGGTATGTGGAAAACATCACATAGAGCCACATGGGAGATACTAGTTATTGGAGACATGTACTGGAAACATTAGTGCAATTTACGTGGAGACCATACATGGATTATGAGCGATGGTCAGATGAGGACAGGCATTTGCCTTACTTTTGGCAAACAAAGTACCTAATAGGGAGGATTGTTTCCACTGTTCATATCATAGAGAGACGTCTACTAGACCATGTACTAAGATAGTTTGGTGAGATACAGGATGAGCTTAGAGGACGAGCAGAATTTTCTCAGTCATCCAGAGAATTTCCTTGTTGGGGGCCTATGATACCTGTGGTGATAGTGGAGGTAGACATTCAAGTATTACAACCTATGCCATGGGGATGGAGGGGTGGGATGGTAGATCCTGGCACTACAACTAGATATGATACCTAGTCGGTGGAGCATCATCTTGTCCCTTGCATAGATCTAGATCAGCCTACACCAGTGCAGAGATGAGGGACAAGACCGAGAGGGCAGCACAAAGGCAGAGGTGATGGTAGAGTTGGAGGTAGAGATGGTGGTGATGATGGGAGAGGTGGTGGTGGTAGAGGTGCAATATGGGGTTGGTAGGGATGGAGAGGTGGTCGGGTAGGTGGATTACCACCTATCCGAGAGGTTGAAGAAGAGTTGGATGATATACCTATGTTGGACCTTGAGGGTGGGGTAGAGGCAGAGATTGGAGGAGAGCATGTGGAGACGGAGATTGGCAAAGAGGAGCATGTTGAGGAGGAGATACCCATGGAGGAGTAGGAGAGATTTAGGACAGGATAGTAGAGGGGAGGTGGGATGAGGAGGCTCCCTGAGACAATTCTATGGAGTCATTGGAGGAGAGCTTGAGAGTGGTTACCGTAGAGCGATATGCCATGTGGATGGAGAGACAATACTCTCATGGAGAGAGATCAGGCAGTAGCCCAGAGGCAGGAGATAGAGCAGCAGTTTACTGAGATCATATGTCTCTACAATGGCACATCATCTGATGGTTTTTCTCGTGAGATAGTCAAGGCAGTGGAGAGGTCTTCCTATTACAGGGATTTATATGAGTCAGTAGTGCCTCCCTAGAGATGAGCTCCTAGTTTTTTTGAAGCACATAGCCAGAGATCATAGAGCAGGAGTCAGACGAGGACATAGAGTACAGAGGGTGTGGTAGTACCATTGAGGACACATCCATATAATAGTCCTCCCACCGCATAGAGAGTACCTCAGCGACATTTGCCTCCACAGTTGCCACATGGGAGTAGTAACAGTGGGACACGTTGACTTTTTCATGTCTGTAGACATTGTACCTTTGATCATAGAGCCTGCGAGCTTATTTTTATTTATTGATACACTCTAACATTGTACTGTGACACATGTTATTTTGAGCGATATATATATGATTTTTGGTGGTGTTTCTTATTATATGCAATTCTATTTATGATAATGCATTCTTTTCCTATATGATTATGTTTTCTATGAGATGTTATTATTTATCTGATATGTACATATTATGGATGATCATTTGTACATTGTGATGTGTGTATGCAGCACATGATGTTATATTGAATCTATATCATGATGGATGTATGTAATTTTATGATTATGAGATGCAACACTATATCTTGACAATGGTTATGTACATGTAATGTTTTTTTTATGTACCTTATAATGACTAGATGCTTATTATGCCAATGATTTCCTAGATATGCAATGGAGATGCCTAATGTTCATAATTGTTTAAAACTATATGATGTACCACATATAGACATATGATACTTTTTACATAATGCTTGTGGGATGTATGCATATGTAAATTATCTTCTTCTTTTTTGTGTCATAGGACTCTATCATTATGTCGGATAGAAGAAATGTTAGCGTGGATAATTCAAAATGTTAGTATGAAATAAGAAAGGTTTTTTAAAGGACATATAATCTTTGATATTTTTCCATATATATACTAAGCTTTGTATTTTATCATCATTGGGCAGGACAGACACAAATGGATAGTACACACCATGATATGAGATAGACCATAGTGTACAAAGTCATCCACTTGCAAAAAATAGACAGTCGCAAACAAGGAGTATCTTAACTCATACTAAGGGAAAGATTGCCCCAGTCTTTTTGTCCAGACAAACCACAGACATCAAACAAATAAAAATGGGTCATGAGACATCATTACTCCTCTAAATCCTTCATGGGACATCCTCGAGGAAACTAGTAACATGACTCAAAATCCAAAGTTAAAAAGATAGTTGGCACACATCAGTCAAAGAAAAATAGTCCTAAAACATCCTTGCTTCTCTAAATCCTTCATGGGACATCCTTGAAAAAGCTAGCAATCGAACTTAAAGATAAAGCCAAAAAGATAAAGCCAAAATAAGCCATAAATGTCAAAAATCCAATAGAAATATTTTCCAAAACATGATCTTGTTTGATTGGTTGATTGGTTGACATAACCTGATGACAATAATGACACATACCATATAAGACATTGAGTCTAGTTTCAACTTTGTGACTATCTATGTAAGGCATGACGAAGCCTGGTTTCAGAAAGACACGTATCATATAAGACATTTGAGCCTGATGACATTGATGTGACAAGCTGCATAAGGCTATGATAATTGAGGATGTTTGTTGTCAAGAAGGACACATCTTGACTAAGACATAAGTTGATTGTTTTGATATTTTGTTTGATTTGACTTGTTGACATTGCTGACATGTTTGGCTTGTTGATGTGTGACTTGTATTGATACTTTGACTGTTGTGTGTGTGTGTGACAATATATGATACGATGTACCCTAAAAGACTGACCTAGTGCGGCCTCGGGGTCTTATTGATTGATGGCCTTGCCTACATTATACACGCAGAGACCTCATAGTTCAACTTGAATTTTACTAACAAGATTGACTGAGTGTGAATATTTGATATGTGGGATAGTGAATTTCATAAACCCTAATGGACTGACCTAGTGCAACCTCAGGGGCTCATCGATTGATGGCCTTGCCTACGTTATACACGCTGAGACCTCGTAGTTCGACACGACCAATGACTTTGAAATATACAAAGAATAAGTCATGATT
The DNA here is from genome assembly GCA_007115665.2 of Sequoiadendron giganteum. NCBI lineage: Eukaryota > Viridiplantae > Streptophyta > Pinopsida > Cupressales > Cupressaceae > Sequoiadendron > Sequoiadendron giganteum. Next base: position 209,349,458 of record CM021104.1, on the reverse strand, counting down.
TTATATGTGTGAGATGTGACAAACCTAGAAAGATAGACCTAATACCTTGGGGGCACATCGATTGATGACCTTGCCTACGTCTAGTCGCAAAGGCAACATAGTTCGACTATGTCTACGACTAACTTGACACAACTAACTCTAACTCTATTTTTGGGATTTTTGACATTTTTTTTTTTTGTCTTTTTGGAGTTTTATGATTTTATTTTAATTTTTTAATTTTTTCAAGACATTTTATGATGATTTTGAACTTTTTCTAGGAAATTTTCTGATGTTTTTGGATGGTATGTACAAGGTCTAAATGACACAAAATGAGGATTTTTCCTCAGTCAGGAATAAGACCAATAGGATGGGATGGGGATATGGAGTAGACTAGATGTCAATCATTCTAATTAATGGAAAGGACAACCATTTATTATGGATGATGGTGAAAAATTCTGATTGGAATTATGGTAGACGAAGGAGCAAAGTCGACTACACATGGCGCCTGTTTGCCAGGTTTTCACCATGGTACTTATCCAAAGCGCCACCGAAGTGGTTTTCGCTATTGGATAGATTATTTCTCTTTACTATTTTCTAGATTTTTCAGTTGTTTTGGAGTTACAAAGATGCCTGTTTGCCAGGTTTTCATCAAGGTAACAATTTTTTGTTTTTTGTTTTTTATTTTTTGTTTTTTGTTGTTTTTCATGGTTAAGAAAAGACTCTCATAAGCTATGCATAGAACCTCTTCAGATGAAGGTTGTTGATTGGTGACAAAATTGATTCTCCTTCAGGGGTAGAGAATTGATATGCTCATGATCCAAAGGCTTCTGTAACAATATAAGGCCCTAACCAGTTAGGTTCAAACTTGCCTAGTTTTTCTCTTTCTGTTTGATTCTTAGGATTTTCCATTAAGACAAGGTCACCAATGTCAAAGTGTCTATTTAGAACTTTCTTGTTATAGTTGTGACGAAGACAGTTCTGATATGCTTGAAGATGACCTAATGCCTTCTATCTTCGTTTTTCTAAAAATTCTAACTCATGCAATCTGGATACATGATATTCTTCATTGTCAGTGTGACCTTTCAAGGATACCCTTAAGGAAGGAATTTCAACCTCAATAGGTAAGATAGCTTCAAAAATAAATACTAGGGAGCATGGAGTGGCACTGGTAGGAGTACGAATGCTTGTGCGATATGCCCATAAGGTAGGATTTAGTTGTAGATTCCAGTCATGACCAGCGTCGTTGATAGTATTTTTAAGGATACCGATGATGGTTTTATTAGATGCCTCGGCTTGGTCGTTACCTTGTGGATAATATGGAGTGGAAAAATGATGTTGGATATGGAATTGTTCACAGAGATGGCAGACTTCTTGGTTTTTGAATGGGTGGCCATTGTTTGTGATAATGGATTGAGGTACACCATATCAAAAAATGATGTAGTTCAGAATAAACTTGGAAATTTGAGTGTTGGTAATATAGGTCATAGGAATAGCCTCAATCCACTTGGTGAAGTATTCGGTGGTGGTTATGATGAACTTATGGCCATTGGAAGATGGAGGGTGTATCTTACCTATGAGGTCAAGTCCCTATTGGGCAAAGGGCCATGGTGAACTAATCAGACGAAGCTCCTGTGTTGGCGTGCATATCAACTCTCTGTCTATCTGACACTGTCGACATTTCTTGACAAAGATATATGAGACCTTTTCCATAGTAGGCCAATAATAACCTAATCTTGTAAACTTGTGGGCTAAGGTAGGACCACTAGAATGGGATCCACATATACCCTCATGTACAACCCATAAGGTTGCTTGTGCTTCTTTAGCATCAAGACATCTCATTAAGGTGTTATCTAAGGTACATCTATACAAGGTATCTCCGATGATGGTGTATTTAGAGGACCTACGAATAAAGGTTCTACATTGGTTGTTTGACAAATCTAAAGGAAGGATTTAGGAATTTAGGTAATCAAATATGTCCCTGTACCATGGGGAAGTAGGACCAACAATCGTACACACCATCACAGAATCTGGGACATCATAGGTAGGGACCAAAAGTTGTTCGACCAAAAACTCAAATTTAGGAATTTTGTTAGGTATATTCAATAATGAACCAACGGTTTCCATAGCATTTGTTGCCATGTTTTGAATGCGGGGTACTTGTTGAAAGTTGATGTTATCAAAGTATTTCTTAAAACTATTTTCCATGTGCTTGTAGGGGGAAATTTTGTCATCTTTAGTTTCATATTTGTTATTGACTTGCCAGACTACTAGCTGAGAATCTCCATAATTATGTAAACTCTTGATCTTCCATTGGGCTGCCATTCTTAATCCTATCACAAGGGCTTCATATTTCTCTATATTTTTGGTGCAAGGGAAAGCAATGCGGAATGAATTAGGTATGGTGTCACCTTGAGTTGTAACAAATAATATACCTATTCCCAAACCATGGTTAGTATGTGACCGGTCAAAGTATAATTTCCATGTGGTTCTAGTGTCAACTTTGAAGATAAACTCATCAGGAAAATCTGCCACTAAAGGATGGTCGGCCTTAATTGGTGCATTTTCTAACTGATCTGCAATTACTTGTCCTTTTGTCGCTTTCCTTTCCACATACTGGATGTCATATTCACTAAGTATCATAACCCATTTAGCCAATCGGCTTGTTAGTGTTGCTTTACTTAGGAGATATTTTAGAGGATCTATTTTGGTGACCAACATGGTTTGGTGGCTTAGCATATAGTGCCTAAGTTTTTGAGTAGCAAAAACTACTACAAGACAAGCATGTTCTATATTATTGTAGTTTAGTTCATATCCCACCAACATGTGGCTGATATAGTATACTGCTCTTTCATGACCTTCATCATCATTTTGTGCCAATAAGGCTCCTAGTGTTGATTGAGTTACTGAAATATAGAGTATCAAAGGTCGGTTATTTGTAGGTGGCATTAACACTGGTGGTGTAAGTAGATAGTCTTTGATCTTTTGAAAATATTCTTGGCATTTGGGTGTCCACGCAAATGGTACCACTTTCTTGAGCAAGTGTTGGAACGGATGTATCTTGCCTGCTAACTATACTATGAAGCATCTAATAGACTGTAGTCTCCCTTGTAGTGCTCTTAGTTGACCGATGGTGGTTGGTGGAGGCATGTCCATTATTGTTTTTTACTTTTGTAGGGTCCACTTCAATGCCTCTTACAGAAATGATATATCCTAGAAGTTTCCCTGATTTAATGCCAAAGACACATTTTTTCGGATTTAGCCTTACCTTGTAGTTCTCTAGTCTTTGGAATATTTTGTCTAAGACTTTCAAATGATCTACTCTTTTTAATGACTTAGCTATTAGATTGTTGACATAGTCTTCCATGAGAGTATGTACAAAGTCATGGAATATAGTCGTCATTGCACGTTGATATGTAGCTCCAACATTTTTTAGCCCAAAAGGTATAACATTCCAACAATATGTTCCCATGGAAATATGAAAGCAGTCTTGTGTTGGTCCTCTGTTGCAATTTTGATCTGATTATACCTAGAGAAACCATCCATCAGAGATAGCATCTCATATCCTACTATAAGGTCCACTATCATGTCAATGTTGGGCAAAGGGAAATCATCCTTAGGACATGCCTTGTTGATATCTTTGAAGTCAATACAAATGTGGATACCCCCAGATGGTTTGGTTACTGGAACCAAATTTGAAATCCAATCTACATAGTCTATGGATCTGATGAATCCGACATCCAATAGCTTCTTAAGTTCCACTTTGACTAGTAGAGTGATCTGTGGATGCATTTTGATGAGTTTAGCACCTGATTGTAATAGTAGATGATGTAATATAAGGTCTAAAGCTAGCCCAGGCATGTTAGCATATGACCATGCAAATTTTATCTGCCTTTTTGTAAAGAAGTCTCGAAACCATGGTTGCTCTATCTCTATCAAAGATGCTACAAAGTAAATGACCCTAGGATTCTCTTTTATGTTTATGTTGATCTCGACTGATTCTTCCAATAACATTGGTGATCTTTCCTAAGCAATTGGAAGAATGTTCAAACCTCCATCCTTGGGTTCCTTAGAGAGGTTTTCACCCTCAGATATGTCCTTTATTTTTACTATTTCTTTATCCAAAGGTGCCTTTCAGTTTTCACCTAGGGACTTGTCATTTTCATTGTTTTTCTTTTTGTTTTCATTTTTGCAACTGGAGGTGTGAACAGACTCCCCAAAATATGCCATATTATCCAAATCAATGGTAAAGCTAGCTTTATGATCACCTCTAGGTATGCCTTCTCAAAGTCCCATGAACTCAACAATTGCTTTGTCATTCTCAAATGTGTCTAAGATGGGTGTACCTTGTTGATCCCAATCGATAAGTTGGGGATATACAAGGGGCATGTCATCATCAGAGTTATCAAATGTGGAGGCTAAAAAAGTGAGGATAGAGTGGTTGACATGGTCACATAATTTTTGGACTAACTCCTTTTTGTTATTTTTCCTATGGGTAGGTAAACTCTTATGTGGGACTACTATAAGGGCTAGGTTGTTAGAAGATGGTTCGTCAGGTGCCCAAGATGCAAGATCAGGGGTTTCCCAATAATAATGCTTAAGCCATTCTTCTTTGGACAAGGACTTTTTAGGACGAGGCTAGATGGATTTGGTACAGATTTTATCATTTTTTCAAGTTCCCCAAATAACTTATCTAGATTCATGGTGTTGGTAGAAGAAAGGGAATCCCATTCATAGTCACTCGAGTTAGGGGATTCATCGTAAACTGGGTCAAGTGGTTCATGAGATATCTTGATGTCTTCATAGGCACTTACTTCCTCTTGGAATGGTGATGAAGTACTAGGAAAGCCAATTCTAAGTGGTTGAAACCCTAGCCCTAGGCCTTTTGGTCGTGGTGAGATAATGATTGGTTCAGTCCTTCCATTTTGATGTAGTCCTAACCCACTATGCCCATCATATCCGTTACTTTGTATTATCATGAAGCCTTTTCCATATTTATCCTTAGATATTTGAATAGATGACAAAGGGTATTCATTGTCTTCTATGTACAACCAAGAGGTAACATCTTCTTGGTTCGTAGCTTCTTTACTTAACTCTCCCCATTTTTTCAATTTCATTGTAGGAAGGACATGGAATGTGACTACTGGTTGTCTCCTATCTATTGTGGGTAGACCATATGACTTAGGAGGGAGCATTTGACTGACACAATAGGATGCTTTCATGTTATATTCTCCACAGCCCTTATCTTGGATCTCGACCCTAGGAGTGGATGATGGTGGTTGTAATGTAATGGATTTGGTAAGCGTTGATGGATCAATGTATAGGGATAAGGTGGAGGATGAAGCCTCTTGATTGACTGGAACCTGTCGTTGTGGTATTTCTTATAGGCTTGTGTAGTATTGGAAAGGATTTGGATCACCATCAATTGTGATCTTTGTGCCATTATATGGGAATTTTAGACGCTGATGGTATGTGGAAGGTATGGCTTTCACAACATGTATCCAAGGTCTACCCAACAAAAGGTTATAAGGAAGGGTGAGATCCAAGACTTGGAAACTTACGTCCATAACTATTGGGCCAATTCTGATAGGGAGTGTGACAACTCCTTTGGATGATCTTTCCTCATCATCATAAGCCTTAATGACTATACTCTTAGTGGCGTCAATGGATGCTTCTAAGAATGCTAATGCCTTAACCAACTTCAAGGTGCGGAGGTTCAACCCTACTCCTCCCTCTACCAAGACTTGTCTGACTTTGGTTTGATGGACTAGGACTTCAAGGTGTAATGGTTCATTATGATCGGTCTTCTCAGTTGAATAATCCTATTGAGAAAATGTGGCATGATGGGAATTGGTTAAGTATCCTACCATTTCTTCAAAATGATTGACATCTAAGTTGGTAGGGATATTTGTCCTCTATAAGGCTTTTTTGAGAATGGATTGATGATCTGGTGATAAGGTCAACAGTTCCAAGATGGATATCTATGTTGGAGTCTTCCCCAATTGCTCAAGTAAGTTATACTTAGGCTTGAAAGACTGTGCTGGTGGCTTTGATGAAGGACCTAGAAGAGTTACCTTAGTTCTACGTGTATTGATAGCACATTCGAGACACTTCTTTATGGTGATGGTATGAATATTTTCATTTGCAACTTGGAGGTGATGTATGATCGTACCTTTTCCATAGCCATGCTTAGTATTTGCATAATTGGTTGAGGTATTAGTCTTAGTTCCCGAAATGGAGGCCTTTCCTTTCCCATGGTCATGTAATGGATCTGTGAAGACCTTATGATCACTATTTATGGTATGTTTTTTCCCATTGACTTCTGTAGTTTCGTCTTCAACAAAGTCTTATATGATGTTCTTCAGTTGTTGGCATTGTTGTAGGTTATGTCCCTTTGCTTGATGGTATTCACAATAGGCATTATCATCCCACCATGATGGTTTAAACTATCCAGGATCATACTATTTGGGTTCCAGAGGTTTTATGATATTATGTTTAATCAATTGTTTGTAAATTGTCTCGATTGGCTCTCCCAAAGGGGTGAAATCATGTTTAGGAAATCTCCTTTGTGATCATTGTTGTTGTGAATTTTGGAAAAATTTGGCAGTTTGATCAACACTATTGGGCATGTCATGAGATGGATTGTAACCTCTAAGTGAGATGACAGGTCCTACGTGTAGAGTCTTAGCATCAACGACACCGTCATTAGTTACATTTTTGTTTCTGGACCAAAATTTGTTTCTATCGTTGGGAGCATTATGGTGTTGAACAACTGGATTTCTACCTGGTGTCTTAATTTCTCCTTTATCAATAAGGCCTTTTTCAAGGATAATTTCCTTTTGCACCAAGTCTAGGAAAGAGGTACAACAACGTACTCTTAAGTCACTTCTCAGTTTTGGATGAAGATTTTCAAGGAATATTGTGACTTTTTGTATCTCAACTGGAAATCGACTAGCTAAATTTCTCCATCTCTAGAAAAAGGTGGTGAAGTTTTCTCTGTCTTATTGCATGGTGTGACACAAGGTAGCGATCATGATTTCATTGTCTATGTTGAAGGAAAAATGTTCCAACAACTTCTCAGCTAATTTTCCCCATGATCGTATGCCATATGGTAGTTTAGAGAACCATTCCAATGCTATCCCGACAAGGGTTCATGAAAATAGTCTCATTAAGTATGTGGGGTCATACGAGATGTTCATGCATGTTGTGGAAAATTCTTTGATGTGCTCTAGAGGGTTCCTCTTCCCATTATACTTAGGTAAATTTGGTATAATGTATCTGTGTGGGAAGGGTGTCATGTATAGCGCTTTGTCAAAAGGACATGGACATAAATCTTGTGTTGAGATAGTTCATTTGCTTGACATGGACATACTGTCCATTTGTTGTCAGAGAATTTGCATTTGATTTTGGAGAACATCTACCTATGTCAATGACATGTTGGTAGTGTTATTAGGATCAATGTAAGTGTTCTAAAATGCAATATTCTATGACAGATTGTGATTTGGCGAGGGCATATATCCTGGTTGAATATTTTGTGATGGTGTAAGGATATATCCTGTCTGAATGTTCTGATTTGGTATAGGAATATTCCTTGTCTAAATGTTCTGATTTGGTATAGGGATATTTCCTATTTGTGTAGCCCCTATTTGAGGAATGGCAGTATTGGTGTTGGTATGAGGTATAGTTGTGTCTGTGACAACTTTGGATCTTTTACCAGTGGTGTTCATGCCAAAGGGGTTGGGTGAAGTTTCTCCCGTAGTAAATTGTAAACCTTGTGTTATGTTGAATGGGGTTGTGTTTACAATTGATGATGTTTGAGTAGGTATGCCAGTTGGTATTGTTGCGTAAATTTGAGGAATAGGGACACTCGATATCACGGTTTGGGTTGGTTGAGTAGATGTTGTTTTCAAGGTATGAACATCAACAATTGGTGGTAGTGTGGCACCTTCTACTAGAAAATTTTATAGATATCTTTGAGGATCAGTTGCCATACACTCATCCATAAAGGATACAAACTCAGGATCTTGTATAGCAACATTTATGTCTTCAAAAAAAATATTTCCATGTGTGTCTCTAGTGACGTGTTTTTCAAGAAAAAATTTATGTGGTCTCTCTTTCCCTGATGGTTGGTTTCTGAATGGATTGATGAATTCCCCTGAATCTGCAATCTCTTTTTGTTTCTTTCTAGACCTTGTTTCAACCATGAAATTTTTTCTCAAAATGGGGATGCAAAAATATGTCTAAGAAATGATATGTGCTAATCTATGTTTTGGGGATTTTCTAGGTATAAGGTATGAATGTTTCTATATATTTTTTGTATTTTCTTGGTAAATAAAGGATGTCTAAAATGATGCTATACTAGGATGACAATATGCAAAGTTCTAAGTAGGTTATGATAGTAAATTATTCCAAGAGGATAATACCTACCACCTATGGATTAATCAAGGCTACAACTTAACTTTATCAAGGAACCTAATGTAGGATAAGGATAAAATGATAGGGTGAATTTCCAAACTAGACTGATGAGCTGGAAGGATTCACTAGTATGACAAAAGTGACTAGGTTCAATGACTCAGATTGTTGAAACATGAAATTGTCGAAATATGCAAAAATTTGACCTATTCTAAGATATGCAAACTCCTATGAGGTAACTAAATTTTGCAACTAAGATGTCTATTTCTAAAACTAAAAGATACCTAAAGATTGATAATGTAAGGTTTTTGAGCAAGTTTTTGGTTTATGTCCAAGGTTGATTGTGAAAAATAGAAACTGAGATGGCAGTTTGGTTTCAGACTGGTGATTGCAAATTTCAGATTTATGCTGACAGGCAGATGCGGTTCAATTTTCAGATGTAGTTCAAAAATTGACAAATGCATTTCAGCTTGCAGATGTGACTCTCTGGTAAAATTCAGACTCTGATATTGATAGACAATTATGACTTTCACAAACAGATGTGGATTAACTTATGACAGATGTGACTCACTAAGCAGATGCAACTCAAAACTAAACTTTGTTAAAACTAACTTTGTTGATAGACACATGCGGTTTTTGGTTTAACAGTTGTGACTCATAATAACATATGCGATTTACAATTTGACAGTTGCGACTCAGTTTTCAGTTGTGATTTTCTAGTGAATGTTAAAATAAATTGACTCTATTTTGTGACCACATTTTGGAAAATAAATAATAAAATCATAGAAGAGAAAGTGTTTTCAGTTTCGATGTGTATAAATCTGTTTAAAACTAGAAGACATGTACAATCCTAAGGTTGGCAGTGACAATATTTACTGAGTTCTCAATTGGGTTTCCCTAGCTACGCATATTCAAGACGGATGACTAGTACCTTGACCCCACTAGCTCCCCTCCATGACACTCACTTATACGGGGCAACCAAGCTATGATACCCATGAAACTCCCATGGCATACATTTCATCTCTACACATAAACCATAAGGATTTGAGATGGCTTCATAGGTTTGACCTGCTGCACTAGTAAATAGAGGGTTTTGGCTTAAACTACAACAAGTTGGATTTTTAGTATGGACACCCATTCAAAAATCCATGTGAGAGGCAATATCATCCCAATCTGTAGAGTTTATGCTCTACAAGTTTCGATGCACCACAAGGGTACTGGGGAATCAAGAGTTGGTATGTTGGGATCTCTGTAATATTGAGTTTCCTCAAGCATTAGAATTTCTATACCGATTGGGAGTGGCTTAATGAAAAATCTCGTCACCAATTTGAGTTGCATTGGTTACTCTTAACCACCAATGCAGACCCAAATTTTAGAGTCAGTAACCAGTTCTCTTACACCTAGGATCGCACAAATGTGCAAGGGGAGAGGATACTATGATATACCAAATCGGGGTTCTAACTAAACAGATCCAGACACAAAAAAAATATTGGTTAATTTTAATCCCAAATGACAATTATCTAACTATCAAACACAAAAGTTCATTTTAAAAATTTAAATCTTCGACAATAGGTCCTGCATGCAATTTGTTAGTAGTTTTGTTGGTCTTCGTCATTCGTCCTGCAAGAAAATGGGGTTTGGGTTTCAATATCTTCTATGCTTTGTCCTGCAAAAACTATGTTATCCTCCTAAATCACACGCTGCAAAAAAAACATTAGTGAAAAGCAAGACAAAAAAGAACAAAAAATAGAAATACGGAAAATTTTCAAATTGAAATTGTTACCAGTCAGATGCATCATTTTAATCTTGCAAATGCATCACAGTGTTATCAATCAAATGCATTGCAAAATCCTCAGATGTGTCTCATGTTGTCAAATGCATCTTAGAATTTATCATTTGCATTTCATGGAGTCAGATGCGTCGTTTCGTCAGTCAAATATGGTTTTTTGTACGATACCTGTAAAAGAAAAAATTGAGAAAGCGGAATGGATTCGCAAAGATTGAAGTGTCTTCACGTCGGGTTCACCAAATGTAACATAGATAAAATAGCGCTACAAGAAAGATGGGTTAAATCTAATCTAACATGCATTAATCTAAATCAAACAACTAAGAATGAAAGAATAAACTAAACAGTAATCAAATAACTAAAGCAAAACATGAAACAGTCTCACCGAATATCAGAAAACTCTGAATTATCTTGATTGTCCTTCTCCATTTTTCCATGATGGTATTCTTGCCCTCATATTTTTAGTATGTATGCAAGCATAGCCTTGATGTGTGTGTTAAAGCAAAATATCGAAGATTAACAAGTCTCTTCCAAAAGTATTGATTTCGGGAGGAGGAATAATGACAAAAGTCAGCCAATTTATAGAAAGTTGGTTTTTGAACGATCAACTCAAATTCAAAAGAGAGATCAACAGTTAAGATTGTTGAATGTCATACAATTGAGATTTGTGTCATTTAGAACGTGAGTTGGGAAATTCTGCAAGATGAAGATTAAATTAGAATAATAATTTAATCTAGTGTTAAGACTGTTCAAAAAAAAGAAGAATAGACGTTGAATGTCAAAGACAAAGACTGAAATAGATTGAATTTTGTGTTTGAATGCATACATGAATTAATTAATTAAATAAATATATTTAATTAATAAATATGTTCATACATAAGAGTCTTAACTAGATAACTGATTGGTTATGATAGAGAGTCCTTTCGCAAAGACGATCAAATATCGAATCTAAAGATAACTAAAGGATTTAAATTCTCGAGTCAGATGGCGAGTGAATAATTGGTTAAGTGGGCGATAGAAGAATGTGACAAAAATAACTCTTTTTTATGAATTAAATTTTTATTTAATTTAACATTCAAAATTTGAAAAGATTTAATTACATAAATAATGATTCATTTAATTGACTGTCAAAAAGGTTAATTGAATAATTAAATAATTCAAAATGAATATTTAATTATAGTCAAAATTGTGATAAAGGATAAATTAAATAATAAATTATTTAATTCAGAAAGAGAATTAATTAATCAGTAGCGTAATTAAATAAATAAGATTCATTTAATTAATCAAAGTTGAATAAAGGTTATAATGAATTAATTAAATAATTAAGGGTTATTTAATTAATAGAAGAAATATGTGTATAGGAGATAATTAAATAATTAACATTATTTAATCATGACCATGGACACTAAAAAATTATGTCGAAAGTGGTACTCGCAGGCCTAGACCAATTTTTAGTGTCTACAGTAATCTTGAATTCGATTTCTGTGAGCATTGTATTTATGGAAAACAAAACTGCATTCAATTTTACTCGAGTTCTCATAAATCTTGTGGTGTATTGGATCTTATTCATTCTGATGTGTTTGGTCCTATAGATGTTCCTTTGATTGGTAAATCCATATATTATATTTCATTTATTGATGATTATAGTAGGACATGGGTATATTTTCTAAAGAGTAAATCTAAAGTTTTCACCCGATTTAAAGAATTTAAAGCAATGGTTGAGTTGCAAACTAGAAAGAAAATAAAGTGTTTGAGGACTGATAATGGTGGTGAATTTTTATCTAATGATTTAGATAGATTCTGTAAAGATTGCGGTATTCATAGATAAAAGACAACTATGTATTCTCCACAACAAAATGGAGTTGCAAAAAGAATGAACAAGATATTGATGGAGAAGGCTAGGAGTATGTTGAGTGGTGTTGGCCTAAAACAAAGGTTTTGGGTTGAAGTTTTTGCCACTGCATGTTACCTGATTTATAAGTCTCCTACATCAGCTCTTGTTGATAAGACACCTATAAAGGCATGTTCAAGTCGCAAGCCTTCATTAAGACATCTTAGAGTTTTTGGTTGCAAGTCATATGCACATGTGCCAAAGGAGAAGCGAAAAAAGTTGGAGAACAAGGTTGTAAAATGTATCTTCATTGGATATAGTTATGGTGTTAAAGGATACAAGCTTTTGGATCTTATTGCACAAAAGGTAATACATAGTAGAAGTGTTATTTTTAGAGAAACTAAGCCTTCTTCTATTACAGTGCAGCCAAAACAAAGCAAACAGGACAGTGTGATTCAATTTCCTTCTACACTTGGGAAAGTTGAATCGAGGCCCAAGGATAGACAAGGATTTGAGGAGAGCTCATCTAGCTCTAGATCCTCAGAAGAGGAGGAAGAACCTCCAACTCAGCTTGTTTATAGGTCTACAAGGCATAGTCAACCACCTGAAAGGTATTCACCCGATGATTGGAGATGTATTTTTGTTTTGAATACTAACATGGATGAACCTAGATCTATAGAAGAGGCATTAGGTATGAATGATGTACAATCCTAGAAGATTGTTATGGATGAAGAAATGACATCTTTGAAAAAGAATGATACATGAGATCTTGCACCATTTCTTGAAGGATGGAAACCTTTTGGCTGCAAATGGATGTTCAAGAAAAGATTGGTTCAGATGGAGGTATTGAGAAGTACACAACAAGGTTGGTTGTGAAGGGTTACTCTCAAGTTGAGGGTGTTGATTATGGTGAGATATTTTCTCATGTTGCAAAAATGGCATCCATTAGATGTTTACTTTCTATTTTTGTTGCTTATGATTTAGAGGTTGAGAAAATGGATGTGAAAACTGCTTTCCTTCATGGTGATTTGGAGGAGGATATTTATATGACACAGCCAAAACACTATGTGGTGAAAGGTAAAAGTAAATTGGTTTGCAAATTGAAGAAATCTTTGTATGGCTTAAAACAAAGTCCTAGGATGTGGTACCATAAATTTGATACATATGTGTTGAGTTTGGGATTTGAGCATTCTAAATTAGATCATTTTGTTTATTATAAAATCGATGGTGATTGTTTCCTATTTATTGCATTATATGTTGATGATATGTTATTTATTGGCAAAGGGAAAGGTATGATTTCATAACTGAAATCTCCACTTGCTACTAAATTTGAAATGAAAGATCTTGGTGCAGTGAAATACATTCTTGGGATGGAAATTAAAAGAGATAGAGTGAATGGAAAGCTATGGCTTGGTCAATTCAATTTTATAGAGATTTAACATGCAGGATTGTAGACCATTGTGAGTTCTTGTTTTAGATGGAACAAAGTTATCTATTTCAAATTGTCCAACATCCCCAATAGATATGGAAGACATGAGAAGAGTGCCTTACCAAAGTATAATTGGAAGTTTGATGTATGCTATGGTTTGTACTAGACTAGAAATTTCCCAAGCAATGGGAATTCTTTCCAGATATATGTCTAATCCTGGTAGAGTTCATTGGGATGCAATTAAAAGAGTCTTCAGATATTTGTGTGATACCTCAAAGTATTCCTTATGTTATCATAGTAATATGACTGAAGGCAAGATTTCCATTGATATTCAAGGTCATGTGGATTCATATTGGGTAGGTGATGTTGATAGTAGATGATCCACTAGTGCTTATGTGTTTACATTATTCAATGGTGCAATCAGTTGGATGAGCAAGCAACAAGTTGTGGTTTCTTTGTCCACTACTGAAGCATAATATATGGCAGGTACTCATGCTTGTAAAGAAGCCATTTGGCTTAAGAGACTGTGTTCAAATATTGGAATAAAACAAGGTTTAGTGAAAATTTATTGTGACAGTCAGAGTGCGATATGTCTATCGAAGAACCTAATATTTCATGCTAGGACCAAGCACATTGATGTACAGTATCATTTTGTTTGAGATATGGTCAAAGATGGTAGGGTGAAGTTGGTTAAGGTAGAGATTTTGATGAATGTTCTTGATTATTTAACTAATCCTATGAGAATAGAGAAGTTCAGATGGTGTTCAAAGATAATGGGCCTTTTGGCCCCTAGCAATTAAGAGACAATTTTTTCTCCCTCTTGTTGCTCTTGCAAGGTGTTTGACAAGTGGGAGATTTGGTACAAAATTGTGTCTCAACCTTGCAATTATATAACGGTTATTGTTGATAGGTGAAATGGTTTTGTTACTTAATTCATGAGGTTCCAAGTTTTCCTAACCTAAGTCATGGGGTTCTAAAGTTTCATAACCTTCTGACTTAGTGATATCTTTGTTGTCAGCAAGTCATGAGTTTTCAAAATTTTGTAGCCTCTGATAAGGGCAACTGAGGTTTGAGTTTTTAGCGACTTAGAAATCTCTTTGTTTTCGGAAAGTTGCAAGTTTTCAGAACTTTGTAACCTCTGACAAGAGGTTCTGAAGTTCAAGTTTTCAATGACATAGCAATTGTGAAGTGAAGGATACCATCTTTGTTGTCAGTGGGTCATGGGTTCTTAGAACTTTGTAAACTCTGACATGAGGTTCTAAAGTTTATATTTTTTGCGACTTAGCAATTGGAGTGATGGTCTATTGTGTTATCGATGAGAGTTGATACATTGTAAATCTAGACCATTAATTATTAGGATTTCAATCTAATGGTGGATATTTTGTTGGCATGTCTTGCCCTAGAATGTAACTCTAGTTTGTGAGTGTGTTGCATTATGGTTGGTAGAGAGTGAAAGAGAGAGGCAAAGTGAGAGATGGTGATGTATTCTAAGATTTTGTTAGCAGTCATGTTGTCTCTTGATCTTTGAGTGGCGATACTCCTGTGAGAAGCTTGCTCTTCAAGTATATTGTAATCTTTATGATTTATTGAATAATATATTGGGTGGATTTTGGAGTGTGGGGTTTTTCTTCTAAAATGGTTTTCCCCACATAAATCATTGTGTCGTGGTATGCATGATATTTATGTTTATTCTTGTTTAATTTTATGCAATTTTTAAAGATCTGTAAAAGTTTTGCATTTTTCTCCTCTCAAGATTAGTGTAGGAAGTTGTTCTGCTACCTTAGCTTCCTTACATAATATTCACCCCCATTGTCAGATCTCAACACTTTTATCTTATAATATGATTGCTTCTCAATTAAGGCTTTAAATTCCTTAAACTTACTGAAAATTTTAGATTTTGAACACATAAAATAAATCCATGAGTATCTTGAGACATCATCAATGAAAGATACATAGTACTGATATTTTGTCAAAGAGTCAATATCCACTAGTATAAACACATATGAATGAATAATCTCTTTTCCTTCTTAGTTCCATTAGGAAATGGTGATCTATTATGTTTACCAAATACACAATGCTCCCATAAATCATTTTTTCCAACATAATAATCAGAAATACCATCAACCAAATTTTTATTAAGAATGGTCTTAATACTCTTTCAACAACGTGACCCAATCTATGGTGCCACAATATACATGCATTTTTAGTGCTAGTTACATTGGAAAAGTTACAAAAAGTAGAGGCATTTAGCCTAAACAAAGTTCCTATATGAGATCCTTTAGCTATCACCAAACTCTCTCTTACCCACCTATAACCAAACTTTTCAAACCTCACATGCATTCTAGGATCATTCAATTGGATACTTAAAGTAAATTTCTTGCAAGTCTTGGAATATACAAAACATTATCAAGGGTTTTATTCCTCCCATCACTAAAACACAACTTTAATTTTCCCTTACCAACAATCTTCTTCATGTTATTATCACCAAGGAAAACATCTCCCCCATCATATGCTTTTTATGTAGAAAATGACTCCTTGTGAGGAGTCTATGGTAGGAGAAACCTGAATCAATAAGACAAGCATCATTATTAATAGTGTTAGCTAAAATTAAAAAAGCATCAAAATCATCATTAGAGGACGATTCTATGGAGGAATCGATATTATTTGTCTTGTTCTTATACTCCTAGATTCACATGCCATCTTTTCAACAATTCCAACACTTTAATCTATTCTTTTTGGGGGGTTTATAGCATCCTTTAGACTTATCACTCTTTTTGTCCCCTTTAGGCCCTTTCTATTTGGACCTATTCCACACATGCAATGTATCTTGGGAGCCAACATTCATAGAATTTCTCCTCAACTCTTCTACAAGAAGTATAGAAACCATGATATCCATCTTTGGCTCTACATTACCACTACTTATGTCAACAATTAGATTTTCTCAAGATTCAAGCAAAGAAAAAAGAAACAAGATAACTTAGCTTCATCTTCCAATTTAACATCTACTAATACAAGATGAATTATAATCAAGTTAAATATATTTAAATGATATACAATCCAACTATCTTTTATCTTTAAATAATACAACTATCTTTTGAGATATAATTTGTTAGATAAATTTTTTGGTAGATTTCACCTATCCTCTTCCACAACTTGCATGTGATGCCTTCTTTGGAGACATTCAAGAGAACAAAATTTATAAGACAACCAAATTTTTCTCGGTGCCTTCTTTTCCAAATTCTTCCTGTATTTTTCAAACATTGCAATTGCCTTTGGTTCTTGTGAAACTGGAAACCATTGATCTCTCTATTCAAGGAGATTCTTTATCTTCAATTTTCACATCTTGTATCTAGTGCCTTTGAATTTCTCTATATCTTGGTGAGAGGTAGTGGCCATGGTATACAATCTTCTTCAAAAATCTACAATAGAACACAAAATAGAATCTCCCACTACAACCAAAAAAACCTTCAACTCTTAGGAGAATGGCATCCCTCTCTCAACAAAATTGTTAGCTCTAACACCAAATATTGAAAACAAGTTGAAACTAAATTACATTAAAAACTTATGAATATGATTAAAAATCTAAAAGTTAGATTAACCAAACAAGATATATGTATGATTTCACATTCAATGCTAATATAGAACTCAACAAACCATAAGAGACACAAGATTTATGTGGAGAAACCCTTTCGAGAAAAAAAAATTGCATGAGAAAGAGGGCAAGTATATTATTAATCTTAAATGAAGAGATACACAACAATACACTTCACTACTATTCTTTTATCAACTTGGAAACACCTTTTTACCTATAAAATACTCAACATAAAACTACCATCTCATGGCTCTAATTTATAGAAAGTTATGGGAGGGAAAACCATAGTGGTAACCTTAAATAAGAGACAAGAAACCACTTTCAAAAAACCCACTCCTAGGATAATGGATAGCTAACAAACATGATAATAAAATAATAATTTAATACTCAAATGACTTCAACATGGGCGCTTATTCCATAGCCAATCAATCTTTTTCCTTTTTGGAAGCTTCGTAACTCCTCGATGAATCTTTTGATCACACAATAGGACAACCTTTCACCTTCCAATTTTGGGTGCACAACTCACAATTGTTCATATTCCCAAAATTTGTTGCCTAGAATGAATCTTATCCCATTTTCCCTTGTAACTATCACTGACATGTGTTCACCTCTTTGAAATCCAATTATAATTTGTTATGGAAACTATTATTAATTTTCCTCTCATGTCCCCTAGAACACTTTCCAAGGAATGTGGAGACACATGAATGACATAGGAATTTAAGGTTAATTTCACCTTTCTTAATAACTCTCATAGTTTAAAAACCACTCTTTATGGGAAATCATAGTATAAATATGCTCTAGATTCTATAATCCATGCATCCTCATGTGCATGTATAGCCACAAATCTAAAAAAGCATCACCCACATCCTTTTGATAATATTTAAATTAGATTCAATATTTTTTCTTATTTTTCTCCTCCTTACAAGCTCTTTTGAAATGGCCTTTCTTCACACAATTCCAAAACATTTCCTTGGACTCACCAAGAGACTTAGATTTACCTATTTCCTTCTTGTCATTCTCCTTTAATTATCAATGAATAGTCAATGCTTTCTTCATGAATTTAGAATCCTTTCATTCCATGTATTCTAAGAGGAAAGCAACTACTACCTCATCAAGCACAAGATTTGAAGTAGTACTTCCAATATCTACTACCAAGTTGTTCTATGAGTCTAAAAAATAATATAGCAATGCCATACATTGATCTTTGTCTTCAATTTTCACACCAATCAACTATAATTAATTCATGATCACATGTGAATGTATTAAGATTCTCAACAACATAATCACCCTTTCCTATCCTTAAAATATACTTTTTTCATAGATTATTTTTTTTAATGTTCCCAAATTTTTTTGAGAGGCTTTCTATGGTGGGTTCTCCTAAAATATTCAATAGGTTTTAATTTGTCAAAAAAAGTCTACTAAGACTAGTGCCTTTCTATCCAACATAGTTGAGTCATTAGGTGACATTAGCACGTGTTTTTTTATAGATATTGTAGCCCATAGATCTCAATAAACAAGAAAGTCCTCCATTTTAAGCTACTAAGTATCAAAATTTGTGTTCTTAGATAATTCCATCTCTAATATATATGGGCTTACCATCTTCCTTGAAATAAACATCTTCTCTATGCATGCTCCCACTCAAACCAATATTAGTTCAAAAATATTTTTAACCACCACCTAGGACCCAATTTGATCAAACAATGATACCAAATGAAAAGAATATAAGATAATGGAAATGCTTCCTACACTAATCTGTAAGAGGATAAGTGTACAAAAAATATGATCAAATAATTATAATAAAAAAATACATAAAACCATTACATAATGATATACCTATTGTCACACAGGACCCTCAACCCTCATCAACATCCCCTTAACCTCTCTGATGATGCCCTCACTAACAATTTAGGCTTTTGGTGTAGTGGCAGTCGATCTATGTTAACAAATTGGTGACTCTACCGGGGAGGTTTTGACTCTCACTCTTGACACTCTTTCCACCTCACGGTTGACTTTGTTTGTTAGACCTCTCAATTGGGGGGTAAACTATTGTCATGCAAGACCCTCAACCCTTGTCGACATCCCCTTAACATCTCTAGTGGCAACCTCATTGACAAGTTAGGATTTTTTTGTAGTGATAGCCAAAAGCCTAAGTTGTTAGTGAGGGTGCCACAAGAGAGGTTAAGGGGATGTCGATGAGGGTTGAGGGTCTCGCATGACAATAATACCTTGGAAAAATTCTTTTAGGAAAAACCCTAGCATCAAAATATTGAATCAATGCTATTCCCAAAAATACTAATGGTTAGAATAAAGTATTTTCATTAAAGCCTTCATAAGAGAATGCCAATAATAAATATTGATAGTTTATGATAGCATAAAAATATTTGCAAATACACCAAACAAAACCTCTATCTCTAGAACCCAATAAATAAAAGGAGAACAAACCAAAAATAATTCATGTTTTTACCAAAACCATAAGCCAAACCCATGACCAAAAAATTGTGCCCAAAATAAGGACCTAAATTTCAATGCCTATATCCAAGATGAGTCCACGTGCTAAACATAGAATATTCTCTTCCACTTGTTATAAATTATCATAACCTATCATAGCCAACTTACCACCACTCCATTTTATCTCATTTTATAGATGCCCTATGTTGCATCATAAATTGGTCAAGAATTCAAGTCAACAATGTAACTCCCCTCTTACATGCTCTTATATGCATCATATATTCTCTTACATCTCTTAGATACTATTACATAGCCATAGATGCTCTTACACATCTTACATGACAAGAGATTCTCTTAAACATGTCATATCAAACTATACAATATTCATAGTGGGACACCCTTTCCATGAGGGCTCAAAAACAATTAAATAATTGATAATCTACTAGGATTAAAAGGTGTATGACACACCTACCTAAACGCTTTCATCATACAATATCTCAATAGGGCCTCTATATAGGGGATGTGAATGTTGGTGATTGAAGGCAGGGTGTAGAGAGGAGAGTGAAGGAGAATTGAAGGGTGGAAGTTCAAAACCGTGTCACCTTTTTATAAAAAGAAATGACTAAAACAAATCAAACTTTTTAACTTGAAGCACTTCAAGGTGACATTTACATTTTGAATTTTAAAATTTTATAAACTAATGAAATGTAGAATTTTTAATTTAGTTTATGTTTGTATTTGAAAAAATTTTATTAGTCTTTTATAAAATTAATATAACTAAATTGTTAAAAGGTAAATAGAAAATAAGGTCAACCTATCTCCACTTTTTTTTTAATAAAAGGGGTAATTTTTTTATTGAAATCAAGAATTTAACAGTACAAAAAGATCAGGAAACCTGTAAGCTCCCACAAGGGAAAACCTAGGACATCCAACAAAAAAAAAATCCACCATCCAAACAACCAGCAAGAACTTATCCCTCCAAATCATCAGCAATGACTCTCTCATGATCTTGAACATACTCAGGGGATAATTGTCTCTACCCCTCAATCCTCCAATCATCCTCATGCTTTGAAGCCCAATTAGCTAGACAACTAACCACCCTATTCCATTCTTGCAGAATGTGGACACAAGACACCACTTCCAAAGTAGAACACCTCTGCAAAATCTGTCGAACCACCAACATAATCTGCCAATTAACCTCAACCACCCTTTGCTTTAGCAACATATTAACAATACTATATAAATCTGATTCACAAATAATCTTACACCAATCCAAGGCACAAGCACACTCAATAGCCCAGAGAATTGCCAACCCTTCCATAAGGTTGTTAGAATGCCACCCCTTATGGATGGAGAAAAGGAAAATGACCAAACCAAAACAATCTCTACCAACTCCACCAATACCAGTAGGCCCTAGGTTACCTCTAAAGGAACCATCAGTATTAATCTTCAAAAAATCCACAGAGGAGACAACCATCTTCCAACCCTTTGAACCTTATTTTTCACCCTCCTTCCTCTTCTAACACACGTAGAGAACAAAGTCAACCCCTACAAGATGAATCTATTCACAATCTCGTCATCACTTTTTTCCAATGGAAAGGCCACATCACATTTGGCTTTTGTTGTCTCTTGGATCATACCAACAATTTTATGCCACACCTATTGAGCCATCATCTTCTCCCCATGAAAAATCCTACAATTCCTTTCCAACCAAAATTTCCAAAGGATGAACGTAGGACCAATGCTCCACACAATTTGGAGAAAAGAGGCCTGGGTGGGGGGCCTTCCTATACTTCTCCAGAACTCAACAAGGGAAGATGCATGAACACAAGGATGTTTCCAAACTCCCCACCACCAACTTTGAATCAACATAGAAAATGAACAATGGAAAAACAAATGGGAAGAATCCTCCTCGCTGTAATCACACAACACACACATAGAGGGACCCTGGAATCCCTGCTTACGAAGATTATCCCATGTCAAACATCTATTCCAAGCTAGAGTCCACACACAACAATTACACTTTGGGCATGAAAACTTGTTCCACACATGTTTCTACCAAGGGACCTCCACTCCCCCAAACTTACGAGAAAGCAACTCTTGATAACCACTAGCCATAGTGAAAACTCCCTTAGGGTTCGAGCTCCAAGCCAGAATATCCTTATCCCTAAGGGAGCTACACTCTCTACCAGCCAAAATATTTTGAAGCACAACATAATCCTCCTCTAACATGAGAACATTCCAATCGCAAGGATCCTTCCACCTAGCCACCTCCACCTATCCACAAGGATTAAAACTCTTAAAATCACTCACCTTTGACCAACCAACCTCCAAAAAGCGTTGAGACAGGGTCTCCAAATTTGGGTACTAACACAAAATGGGGGTAAAACCATCCCAAGAATCAGACCAAAAGAGAGCCTTAGCCCCCTATTACATATCTAGAACAAGCCCTCCTTGATCGACGTAGCCCCTTTCTTAAGTGTTCCCCAAATCACAAAGCCTTTCCCCACTAGAGGAAACCTGGGAAGCTCCTCCTGTTGAACCCCTAGAAGATACTTGTGAGATAAAATCCTAGCCTAGATATGATATTGTTCCACACACCACCTCCAGTACATATTTGCAACCAAATCCAACCTTGACCAAGTCGCATGTCATAAATCAAGGCCCCCAAACTGCCTCAAGCTACACACAGCATCCCACTTAACCAGAATCCACTTGGAAGAGGACAAGCTACCCACCCATAAGAATTGTCTGGACAGAGAGTCAAAATCCTTCACAAAGGCAATAGGAGCCACCTGTAACATGCACCTATAAATAGGTAGAGCCTGCACCACAAACTTTATCAACCGAACCCGACCAACAATAAACAACCATCGATGTGTCCAATGATTAAACTTCAAACAATAATTGTCCAGAATATTATGTCATGATTCTCTGGGAAGTCTACCAACAAAGATAGGAATACCTAGATAAGTTAAAGGGAGAGAACCAATCTGGAACCTCAAGATACAAGCAATCCTTTATGAATAAGCCTTAGAGTATTAAAGAAGAAAATGGAAGATTTTTCTTCATTAATCCTTTGACCTGAAGCAGCAAAGTAGATATCCAAATTCATGCACAAATTTGAGGCTTCTTTGATCTTGGCTAGACCCATCAAGGTTGTATCATCCACAAATTGCAGGTGCAACTGAGGAGGAAAACCATTTCCCCACCTCCATCCCTGGATCAAACCCATCTCCACATTACGTTTCACCAATCTACCCAAGCCTTCCGCAAAAAGAATAAATAAGGAGAGAGAGGATCCCCTTGACGAAGACCCCTAGAAGCACTAAAAAGAGAGGAAGGCTCACCATTAACCAACACCGAGAATGAAGTGGAGGTAACACTACTCATCACCCATTGGATCCATTCCTCCACAAATCCAAAAGCAATAAGAATTTTTCGCAAAAAGGACCACCTCACTCTATCATGCGCCTTCGCCATATGAAGCTTGATGAACATAGCCTTTTCTTTTGAGGATGCCATCAAATGAATGGTATCAATAGAAATGACCACCCCATCCAAAATTTGTCGATTCTCCACAAAACCACTTTTCTCCTCAGAGATAAGTCCACCAAGCCATCACTTCAACCTTTCAGCAATCAGCTTGGAAATGATTTTATACACCACATTACAAAGAGAAATGGGATAAAATTGACTCAAACGATTTGCCCCCTCACATTTGGGAATGAGAGCAAGGAATGTAGAGTTTAAAGCCCACAACATCTTGTTTCTCTAAGACTCACGAGCCACCTCCAATAGGTCCAACTTAATGATATCCCAAAATTCATCTGGAAAATAATAGCCTCTAATTCCTCCAGCTAGATATCACTCAAAAGATGCTCATTCATCTCCCTAGTGACCAAAGAGGAAATACAAGAAAGAACTTGGTCTTCTTCTGCCGAACCATCCTGAGAGTCCTCACGAAATAAAGAAGAAAACAACTATGAAGCTTCTCTAGAAATATCTTGCAAAGAAGATAAATGCTCACCCCTATCATTCACCAAAATAGGCATAGAACTACCATGTCTCCTAGAATTCACCGATTTGAAGAAGAAAGTGGTGTTTATGTCTCCCTCCTATAACCACTCCATATGAGCCTTTTGCTTCCAATAAATTTCCTCTTGCAGCTCACACTCCTCCAAAGCTTTCTAAGCTCAGGCCTCCTCCCTGAGTAACTCCTCTGAAAGACCAAACTCCCTTATATCCCTAGTTATGACATCCAAATCAGCTTGAGCAACAACCTTAGTGTGAAAAATATTGCCAAAGCACTGCCTATTCCACCTTTTAAGTTGATATTTTACATATTGCAACAGTTTAGAAAAGGAGTACATGGCGGTGCCAAAAGAAGACCTTCCCCTCCTCCACCAATAAGCCATATGCTCTTGCAAAGAAGAATCTCTAAGCCACATAAGTTGGAACTTGAAAGATGGGAACCAAGCAACTCAAGCTAAAGTAGCAACAAATTTAGTAGGCTAGTGATCTAAACCCCTCCAGTCCAAAATCTCAGAGCAAGAAGACAACCCCCCACCAACCTAGAAACAAGATACCAAGAAATGGTCAAGTCTTTCAGCAATACAACTCTCCCCCAATCTCCTATTGTTCCAAGTAAACTACCCATTCTGAGGTTTAATGTCAACCAGATTCAAAGTAGAGATGCTATCATGAAAAAGGAAAGAAAAGGGCTCCAATATCGCAATACCACCTTCTTCTCATCCAACTCGATAATGGCATTGAAATCACCTGCAACAATCCAAGGGAATAGACAAGCAAGACTCTAAACATAACTAATATGAGACCATAATAACTTCTTACCAATAAAATCAGTAGGTGTGTAGATGTTAGATAGGAGAATAGTTTCCTCCAACTCCAGACTTGAAACAACTATAGAGATGGAGGGCTTGGAGGATACCCACCAAAGAGGATGAATCTTCAATGGATTCCACAGGCAAGCTACCCCCTGCATTACCATGAGCCCCAATGCAATGACAACTACCCTGTGCCCAAAACTTAGGCAACAAACCATTCATACCTTCAACATAAAACTTAGTCTCATGTAAAAAAAGAACATCAGGAGAATGAGTTCTAAGCAAGTCATGAACAATTTTTTGTTGAGGGCCACTATTCAAGCCCCTTACATTCCAAGAGAGGAAATTCATTTTGGAGGGTTAAAGAAATGGGAATCCAGGGTCTTTACAGACCCAGACTCCACCAAAGACTCCCCCATCAACTTTATTTTCTCTAAATCCTTCTTTCTCCCATATTTAGAAGACTTCTCTGCCACCCCTTTCTTTAGGTCTTTCTAAAGAATTCCCAATGAAGGAGCAACCTTATTTCCTTTCACCGAGTCCACCCCCACTTTCACCAATGGGGTGGATATCTCTCCCTCCCCCATCTTCATATCCACAATAGGCTTAGCCCTCCCATGAACCACCATACTCATATCTATTTCCAATTGTACAACCCCAACCACCTGAGAAGATTGGTTGTAATCTGGGATAATTCCTTCCTAAACCCCTTTTGAAGCACCTTGATCCAACAACAGCATTCTTGGATTCACCTCTTGTTGACCAAGATCATCTAGCACCTCAAATATTTTAAAGGAATCACCTGCCTAGCGCTCCTTAAGGGTCCTCTTTTGACCTCAGTTCCTATTACGATCCTTAGCAAGAATTAAACCCTCCTCACCCACAGTCTCCCCAAGCACAGGGTCCTTTCCCTTGTCAACCTTAGAAGAATTGCAAGGAGGCTGAGCCGCTGATTCCTAAAAGGTTTAGACTTCGAAAATCTTTTTTGCAAATTGTTGTATTCACAAAAGAGGCGACACCAAAATGGCAATGTCTCATAGTCAAGCTGCTGCACCCAAGAGCATGAACCCACATGAATTTTCAAAGAATATGGAAGAGGGTTATTTAAATCCATTTCCACACATATATGAGCAAAGGTCATTACCTTTCTATCCTGAGTTTTCTAAGAAGGACCCACCAATTTTTCTAGTAACAAAGCAACTCGATGCAAAATGTCATTAAGCCAAAATTACACTAGGAATCTAGGGAGACAAACCCACACCAACACCCGATTCAGAAGTTCCTCTAAAGGATCAAAACCCACATGCCAGGGTTTAATGAATAAACCAACCTAGTTGTGGAAGTAAGGCCCACCTTCAAACACTAAATTGTGATCCACCATGAAATTAAATTTCACCATGAAGTAACTATTTGCTAACAACATTATTTCCATCTTGCCCTCTAGGGACCAAGTATGATGAGACCACGATTCCAAGAATTAAAGTGAAACCCTCATTCCCAAAAATTTGCAAAGCAAAGCATGCTTCGAGAAATACTCGATGTCCTTCGCAATGGATTCAGGTTGAATAACCAACACCGACCTATCTTTGGAACATTTTAGGCACCCATTTGTCTTCAGAATACAAGAACCACTAATCTGACCAAATCCACCATTACTTGAATCGTTTAAAAACAAATTGTTATTAAAAACCTTCAGAGAATGATTTGGAGAAGAATCTCCAAAAACAACACGAAAATCCAAAGGGGATTTGACCTTGGATGTCTCCCCCATAGCCATAGCCGAGAGAGAAAAATACTCGATAACCCCCACATTGAGACCCCATGTACAAACCAAACCCCGCACTACAATCACCACAAATAAGAGTAAGCAGAAATAAAGAAACCATAGATTCACCCACAACCACCAATAAAAACCCCAACCGCAACCCCTACCAACAAATAAAACACCCAACCCTGCACCTCTCCAATCACCCCAACCCTAGATCGCCCTTCACAAACCACACACACAACTCCTTGTAGACTAGTGAAAGCATGCACACTATAATGGCCTCATGCAGGCCTCAGCCTGCACCAAGTAGCAAACCCTAGTTGTGTCACCATCCAGTCCATCCAAGCCAAAAATCTCAACATGTCTCCACTTTTAATATAATAAATTTATTATTTTTTCCTTTAAATTATTTTACCACTTAGCCAACTTGAATATCTAGTGTATGGAAGCAATTATTTTTTACATAAATTTATTTATTTGTAATTTTTAAAGTCAAATATATTAAAAAATGTAACAATTTTAATATACCTTCACTTTATGTTTTGAATTGTTTATCATAAATATAAATAAATTTATATCCATTTGGAGAGGATTCTCTCCTCTAGTGCACCATATCTTTCTTCAATTATTTTTCACATCCCATATTTAGCTCTTAATCTCTAGAACTAATGATCTTGTTTGAATGAAATTTCTACGAATGATAGCATTATTGAATTGAAAATTATATACACGCAACATGATTTAAGGTAAAAATTAGGTTTGGTTTCATTTGGTTGGCAATATTTCACTTTGGTAATGAAAATTTACTTTATTTATAAATATTATATTTGATTAATTATCACTTGTTGGCTTGAGGTGGATTGAGGATGGTTATTCTAACCCTTGCAATTTCTAGATTGAGAGCAACATACAAGAGAGGGAGATAAATCTCGATAGTATGTGGAAGTTTGAACCTATTGAGAATTTTCACACATATATACTAGTTTACATTATATTAGTTTTGATGAGTCTATAGGAATGATAGTGGTACTAGTTGTGTTCCTAAGTGTGGATAATAGTTAAGTAATAAATTAATTAAGATGAATAATATTGATTCATAATTAAATGGTCTCATAATTATTAATTATGAAGTTTTTGATTAGTGTTAAACAGGTTTTGCTAGTACCTAAAACCCAAACTAGGTTTTGATGAGGTCTTGGAACCCATTACAAATATGTTTTGAAGGGACCTAAAACCCAGAACCAAAAAAACATGCTACTAGACATATAATCTTAGACAATCAACACCCCATCAACAACAACACCAAATAGAAAAAATCAGGACTACACCGGTTGCACAAAGGTTTTGAAGGGACCTTGAGCCCTTTACAACAAGGTTTTGGTAGGGACCTTAAACCCAATCAATATAACCAAGTTTTTATAGGTATCTTGAATCCAAAGGTTTTGAAGCAACCTTAAACCCTTTACAACCATGTTTTGATAGGGACCATGAACCCTTGACAAGTTTTGAAGGGACCTTAAACCCAAAAACATAGATGACTGAAAAGCAACAACCTTCTTGCAACTCCATCCATCCTAAACAACCATCCCACACTCCACCTCAATAGGATAGGCCCCCCTCTATACGAGAGAAAGAAGTGAGAGCTCGAACCATTAAAGCACCCCAACTCCTACTCATATCAACTCCACCTCAAAAGGAACTAGTTCCACCTCAAGAGGAACAAGCAAAAGAGAAGAGGACTTTCCACTAGACCTACAACAAACAACTCCACCTCAATAGGAGAGGGCTCTACCTCAATAAGAGCAATCTTTATCTCTAGAGAAGAAACCATCTATAGAACCTAGCCAAAAGAAACCACTCCAGTGGGACAAGCACTCACAACATCCTTAGGCATCAGAAGAGATAGAATCAAGAAAGTAGACTTAGAAATCAAATCAACCCACAATAGAGAGAGCACACACTCTAGAGCCTTCAAAATAACCAGTTCCAAAGGCTCCATCCACAAATAGAAAAAAATATTTTCCCCAAAAGACCTCAACATCTTCATACTCTAAAGGGGAAACCAAAAAATAAGCTTAAACACAACTTCCTTAGAGATAAGAGAAGCAATATAGGATGCCCCAAAATAGGCCAACACAAACACAAAAAACTTCAGCCCCTGCATTAACAAAAACAACAAAACCCAGAAGGGGCACAACCAAACCTTTAGCAATAAGGGCACTACGATTTTGAAGAAAAACTTGGAAAACATCCCAGGCAATAGGAATAAGAAAAGCAGCTCTTTATAGAAAAAGGGGAGATGATGAACCCCCAACCGGAGCCAAACAAGAAATGAAGGAAAAGGACCCTCCTTCCACCACGCCAGAAGCCACCCCAAACCCCAGCCAAAATACACAATAGGGGGCAGTAGAAGCCAACAAGGAACAACCTGCATAAAAGAGAGGACAAACAAGCTTGCAATGCCCACACAAAGCTTACCCATGAAGGAAAGCTAGAGGAAGAACAGGGGACAATGAGTCCACCACCAAAGCAACGAAATGACCATGACATGAAATAGCCGACCATCCAAGAGAAGAGACACACCCTCCCAAAGGAAAGGGTTGCTTAGAGAGAAAACGCATGCTCCCAATAAGACCCACACAAATAAAAGCACACACCCCACACTCGAACTAGAAGCCTCAAACTGACGTAAAGGACTCTAGAATAGAGCCCAAGCAGAAGCACAAGGCACCATAAAAGCTTCAACCCAACCTTCCAAGAAGATAAAAGCCCACCAAAAAGGACCACAAGCTTCCAAAATAGGAAGAAGAAACCACAACACCACCGGGAAAGGATTTGCATCATTGTCTTCAAAATCGCCATCACCATCTCCATTAGGAGAATTCAAAAAACCATCACTGCATCGGTTCCCACTCACACCCTTCTGCTCCATTATGTAATATTTACATAACAATGTTATTGTTGATTCTATTAATTATGAAGTTGCATGAAAATTAATTTAATTAATTATCTAATTAGGATGATTTTTTAGATAATAATTAAAAAACTCTAATTCTTAGAAATTTGCTTTATTAAATAATTAGAATCAAATTGTTTTTAAATTTTTTGAATGCATAACATATTTGATGATAAGGATAATATAAAAATATCAAGTACTAGACTTATCATTAATCTTCTATATTCTTATCTTCATCATATTTTTGTTTTAAAAATAATTCAACACTTTACAAGTAGACTTTTATTTTAAAAATAAAAAAATAAAAGTAGAACAACAATTAAAATTTAATTGTCAATGAAAGGCATACATTATGTAGATATATTTTAAAGATAAAAATAATATAATGATAATGTAAGGAAAGTTTGTTTTCATTGATTTATATAGTTAGCTAAAACAAATTGATACCTCTTCACATGGATAACCTTCTTTTAAGACCATATTTTAGGCACATATAAAATAAGGTAATTTGGTGTAGCAAATATTAAGGTCAAGACCCTATCATTTAATATCTCAGTGGCATGTCTAATACATTTTTTCTATTTCAAAGTAAGGTAGTTGCTTCAAGTCGTATAACTGTGCATCTACAATTTAAATTTGCAAAAACCATAAACCTCATTATGTGGCTCAACAGAAAAATGGCTTTTGAAGGGGCTACATGGTGCTAAATTTCATCCTAATATGAATTTTACTTACCTTGTTTGAAAACTCTTAGTTAGGCATAGATAGTGAAGATGCTAAAAAATTGTGGAATTTTTCTTTATTTTTTCCATTTGTATTTGATAGATAATTTGTAAAACATTTTTAGTAATGGTCTAGCTTGTGCATATCTTTCCACCTTGGCATTCCATGTGACCATGTCTCTTTGAGGGATTTTGCAAAATAATTCATAGATCCTCTTCAATATTGTTATAATTTTAGATACATGACTATTAGGGTAGTTGCATTCACAAAATTTGATGAATTTATTATATTCTTTAATCTTTGATATTCATACTATGTGCTAAGCTCCCACATTGAGACAAATTAGGAGTATTGTCCCAATTTGAAAGGTTTTAGAGATTTGATTTATGAAACTATTTGACAGTTTTGTGAGGACAAACATGCCCCTAATGTAACGCCCCGTCATGGAACACAGGGAACGACATGTCACTAACGCTAACAAACGAATAATTTTTTTCTTACAAATAATTACAACATGCAAATATTAACCTAACATGAATGTTCATAGGATTCCACAACAACGCTACTAAGGTAAAACAAAATTAGAACACATCAAGAACCATGAACAAGATCATGAGAGTAAATAAAGAATAATTACTTTACATCAAGAGTTACATTACAAGATCATTTAAAATAAGTGAGGTTGTGAAAAATCTCGATACCTCACAAGTAATAATACAAAGAAACCTCATGTAACACCATGAGTGTATAATACAGAATAAGAACAAGAAAAGATGATGGCCATGTCCACGAGCTCATCCAAGGAACCAATCTTCGTGTACAATGTGTATCTAGGATCCTACCAAGAACAAGAAGGTCTCAAACAAAATAACCTATAGGGAACCCAATGGTAGATGTGGAACGTTCCTCCCAACCGTGTGGAACTCGAAAACCCACCCCCCGTGCTAGGAGATAGAACAGGTCCTCAAGTAAAAACAGACAACAAGAAGACACAACACACAAAACATGGTCAACACACATGACATCACAATGATAACACAACCAACATACTCCCAGTACATTAATTAAATTTCACACTTAATTACCAAATTCTGAGAGGTTACCCATGCAACCTCTTATGAGTCCGGCCCCTAACGGAAGCCACTCTTCTTAAGGTACCACTTCTCAAAATGACAAGACTATTGAGCCAACAAGCATGCAACAGAAAACTTATTTTCACAAGTACTCAAGATAGATGAGTATAAAACAAGACATATACAACGCAATAAACCACTATACATGCATGGCAAGTCTCCCATGGACAAACACATTTCCATGATATGGAAACCAAATGTATTGAATACAATCACAAGAACACTGAACGTGCATGGCTCACGTCTTCACATTAAATACAATACAAAATATCCATGCAACACTAATCATGAATCAAAACAAAACCTCAAGATAACATCTTAGGAATAAAATAAAATAAGCACTTCTTTTCAATACTTGAGACTAGAATGGACTCTAAATAAAAAATATCATTTGAGCATTGTTAACAAATTCCATTCAAGATTCACAAAACATAGAAGTCTAACTTAATACATTTAACCTCATTGAACAAGAAGACAATAAATTCTCCCTTAAGATGATGATTTGAATTCATAACCCTATATAAGATAATATTAAGAATTCTAAACCTTATTAAACAAACATATAGTTCATTGCAAATAACAAGACAATTTATCACTTTAAACATAGCAACGTATTTAGGTTTTAAATTAACAAACCATGTCATAAATTGAAGAAGGAATTTAACATATAATATTTATATGCCTAAGCATAAATTTCCTTAATTAAGAATAGCAAAGAAAAACAAAAGACAAGATATTTATATTACTTGTTTAAGACTATCCGCTATAACTACACTCTAAGTGAATACACCTTATGTACCAACATAAGATTGTTGCATATGGCCATTGGTTTTTTTTCCTAAAATACACTTCTAGATTCTAAATAAAAGAAACTTAGATAAGAGATCATGAATTCCTTACATTTCAGATATCTAAATTACCAAAGATAATAAACATAACTTATTATTGGAATCTACAAAACACAATATTGAACTTCTTAAATATCGAGTTTAGATCTAGACACACAAGATAACTATGAAACATTCTAAGAATATTCCTACCGACCTCAACACATTTAAAATGATTTCTAACTCCGCTTTTAATGATGGATTAAGGTATCAACCTATCATCGCACTTTCCCCCCCATATAGCTTAAGTCGATTGTCAGTCCATGCATGTAAACAACATGCAAGCAATTACACAAAACCTATGAAATTCTAAATCACAAATTGCAGATTATAAGGCTTAACTTATTTATATAATAATAAAAAACTACATGATTGAAATACTTCAAATAACAGAATCTTACTTATTCAACTATTATTCCTCTACAATCGATTCAAACCACTTCATTGACTCAAGTACACTACCATGCAAATAAGGCAATTGACATTACATGCAAATTAAAAGAGATAACAACTAATAATCTGATAAAACAATGACACCTCTTTAAGATTTAAACTATGCAAGTGATGAACATACAATTATAAACATGAGTTTTTTTTTTTAAAGAAAAACTATAGTCTTAATCCAGTCGTACTCAACTCCACATAGTTTGAGCACTACACACTAACTCAAGCATAACAGGATGCATAAAGGTGAAGATTATAATTAGTAAATGCATTCATCCATAGCTAAGTTGACGTTCGGTCTAACATACAATCAATAAAGGTGAAAATCAAATAACATGCAGACTGCATGCGAATAAGACCTTAGTACAGGAATACTGAATCCATAAATTCACAGCCCTAAGGCATCTTAAGTTTTCAAATAAAAAAAAATCAGGAGCATAAGGTGATCGACCCCTGCACTAGGATAAACACGATTCTACAAAGGACATACAAAGAAGGCATCAAAGCAAATGACACCAAGGAACAAAGAGCGGAGATACTACAACAATTTTACACTAATTAACTAAAAGGAAGTGCTCAACGATAAGTTCATAAAGAACTATGCGGCCAACAATAAAATTAGAAGGTGAATATTTACTTGATTTCCAGATAGTCAGAGAAAGAATATCAAAGAATAACAACGGCTAACCTCTCAGACTTAAGACTAAAACATGTATAGCAACCACATCACAAAAATAACTCATACACAAACCCTTTTTTGGCAAGGATTATACAACTTACTAGAGATCTAGGTTGCGTGACCATAGTTAGAGATCACTATCATAAACGAAGAGACACATGAAATTTTTGCAGAGAAAATAGTAAAAAAAATTTGAGAGAAAACAACATTTGAAAGAGTTTTAACTTTTGAGACAACTTCATGTGCTTGCATCCCAAGTTTTATAGCCAAAATGATAGCAGCCATATGACATTCTACAACTTTATTATTGTAGTTAGTTATAAAAGTCACTACTTTTTGTGATTCAGCTAGAGAATTGGCAATAAAAAAAGTTCCACCATTAGGTAACTGCACATCCCTTGCTTTAATTGGATATAAATCTATCAATACAACAAACCCTGGCTTTACCATCACCCCTATTCAAGTGTTGTCGTAGTGAATGATTGCAAATAGAATCAAGGAGGTTCAAGATCTTAACACCCTATCAAGATGAATAGTTGTCGTTGTGACATACAAGAATGGAGGCAAGGTGATTATAGGCTGACAAAGGATGGATTTAGACAGTAGCATATATGCTTGTACATGCAGAGGTACCGCCCAAATATGAGTGATAAAGTTTAAAAAAGGTTCATCTATGGACTTCAAACAAAATCCTCTAATAAACTCGTAAATAATCTCTTGCAAATTTACATATACTCAACTAAGCTTTCAAGGACCTCTCTTTCACTCTTGTTATATCCATTTTAACATGAATAATCTAACAATTTACGACTTTCATTTTCTTTGTTCTGCAGGATTCAAGACAAACTTACACAAGTATCTCAAACAAGGTTTACAACAAGAATTTTGGCAAGTTTCAATTGAACAAGCTTGAAATTTAAAAGAAGAAAACCTGAAACGCTTCCCAAACTCAAACAATGGTGAAGCGAGTCCTCAAAAATTCAATCCTCAAATCTTTTGTAGTACGGACACAACTTCAATTATTCGATTTTCAGATTTTCTCAAACAAAACCTCAAAAAATATAGAAAATAACCCTTTCGTGAAAACAATAATTCTCCTTTTCGAAATATCAATCCCTCCCCCAATTAATTTCCTTTCTCCTATCTTATATCATTCTCCCAATTTACAACGCAATCCAACACTTTAACTATTTGTTTGCATGCAAATCATCCATCAATTAAACTTTTCGAACACAATTATCGAAGAAGATATTTCGCAACTTAAATCATAATTAGCTGTTTTGGTTTTCGAAAACATCAAAATTGCACAAACAAATCAATTAACTTAGCTAAGTAATCTTCCACAATTAAAATATTTTAATAATTCACAATATTCTAATATAAGCTTTTAAATTTAAACATTTCAATTAATCATTAATCAATATTACCATTATCATAAGTCATTAAATGATCTAAAATCAACATTATCAAAACATGACAACATAACAGATAAAACATGACACGGCAACTATGAGAGTATGAAAAATGAATGATAACATAGCATAAGGGTGGCAAACTGATACTCGTTCTTTCCAAAATGATGTTTGATGCAAAGGACAAGTTTATCTCCCTTCAACAATTCCATTGGGCCATGGCACACTCAAACCTGACAAGAAGGTGTATTTGATGCCTATACCTGAAAGTTGCATAACACTACACAGTCAATTGAAACAACATATATAATAGGAAATACACTATGAAGAATAAACACAGCGTAGCAGGGCACTCATGAATGAGTACTGCTAAACTGCCTCCTTCACCGAACTGACATAAGAAATAACATCTAAAATCATTCACATCATAGTACCGTCATAAACATTATAGAACCTCATATGTCATAATAATTATGTCATCTTGCAAAAGTAAATAGAGCATCATAACATAAAGTGTATCATCAACTGAGTTTCACAACTGATCAAGTAATCCAAGACATAATACATCAGAGTAACATAGTCTCAAAAATATCTAATGACTATCAACATCTCAAATCAACTGGAATAGAAATGCCATCAGGAGGGTCATTATATCCTCCCCCCTAGGGTAAGGCTTACTCTTGGAAGCCTGCAAATACCCCTAGTACAAACTCCATACAGTCACACATAATCAAGGGTTCCAAAACTAAACCACTCCATACCTCAACATAAAAACACAACAACAACCCAATCAAGTACACTGTCAATCCAAACAAATCAACATGGCGAAGCAACCACCATCCAAGTCTCCAAAACACATATCCTAACATAACAAGAATCAAAGCAGAGGAAACAACATTGAAGGCACCTCCACAACCTCCTGTACCACAAGATTTTCATGATCTCCCGAATCAGTTGCCTGTCTACTTCCAGCAATTTCCACATCAGTACCTTGATGCTCTGTCCGACGATGATCAACCGCTACACTCACTCCATGAGTCCTTTCTACATAATTCCTTGTTGTCTCTATAACTGTTGATCTCTGACCGGTTCTGGGTGTGTTCCTTTGAGAACACTATCTCGTCAAGTGGCCTTGCTAGCCACAATTGTAACATCCTGTACTTCGACCTGTTGCAATTTGTGTGCTCTGAGTTGACTGGCTAGGATGATGGAGTTGTGCTTGTATCCAACTCTAAATCCTCCTATGTGTAAGACGATCACCCCATAACCCGAAGACTACTGGGTATACACTATCAAAAGGAACACCAATCATCCAATTCTTAGACCCAAAACCTCCATAAGAATGATAGGTGGGCAGAGAACGTTCTCTCAAAATGTCCAACATAAAGTCCTGCTAAAGCAAAAATATTTCTCCTAGGGATCCTTTCCCTTTCCCTATATACTTGACATCCACCATCCTGTCTAGAGCCAAGCTGGGTAAGAATCTCCCCAAGCATAGAATGTAACAGTGGACCCAGGTGATCCTCACGATCATTCTCATGGGAACTCAGAAAAGTAGGGTTCCGACGATCGACACCACAACTACCTCTTCTAGGCATCCTATACACACCATCCAAGAAAGGAGTCACAACCAAAAGGCAAAATTAACTTATAGAAACTCAAAAATAAAACACCATACCCATGATTAATCATGCATAGTACATATACATTCCAACAAACAACACCGAAAATCACAACATGAGGCCACACAAGGGTCCATATGGACATCGGGAAGCAACATACCAATCCATGATAAAAGAATCCATGAACCAAGAGCAAATAACCATCTCAAACAAATCAACACCAAATCAATGGCTTGATGGTGTTAGGTCATACATAAAGTGAGACCATCCAAACTAGACCACAATGACCTATCCCTTGTTGTATAAGGTGATTAGCCTCCAAGAGATAGTCATCACACAAAGGTGAGTAGTGGGTCCTAGTTGCATAACAACCTCATATACCCCCATCCTCTACGTTTCCTGCGTCTACTTCCTCGTACACACTCACCAAGTCTGCCTTATATGTCCTTGGAGAGGAATCACAATACGACACATAACTGACATTGAAAACAACCAAGATAACTAGCTTAGCCACCAACCTCATAAAGAAGAGAAAATAAAAGTTTCATTTCAACAATAAAGAAATAAATACGTGTAATTTCAACACTAAATCAATAATATAACCACTAGGGTTATAAGAAAATAAGATCAAAAGTTGTGGCTAAACCTTCACAATCAAATATAACAAAGTGTTAGCCTTCACAATTAACAGAAAAATCACCAATAACCAGAAATAAAGTTCACAATATTTAAAATTGCACTATACAACACTGTGTGACTAGTTACTAGCCACCAAACAAGGAAAGAGGAAACAACATTCGGCTAGAATAATAATAGCCTTGATGTCATGCATAATGAGCACACCATCCACATGACCCAGAGTGTATCCATGACTTATCAAAACATCGTCACTCTACCTGGTCATACGCCAATTGGAGAGGGCACGTACTGGTCATATGCCATGTGGCAGTGTGTCTGAGGGTCCACGAAAATAGGCACACACAGAACACACTCCACATCGCGATACCCTGTGGAGAAAACACATGCAAGAACTCATTGTAGCCAGAGGTATACATGGCTAGGATCTACCCATATGCTACCCGACTAACATGGTTGAAGAAGCCATGAGGATCCCTCTACAAGTATTTGAGGCCCCATAATGCTCATCGCACAAGTGGGCTAACAAAGAAAATATCATAATGTGTCTTCATGTGTCTAGGCATGTGGAATCATGTAACACATCATCATCATCATCATCATCACTATGTTGAAACATGAGTGGGGTGTGGTATCATACTGCATCATATCAGAATACATGCAAATACAATATATCAAAGCATCATCACCAACACTATGTCGGAACATCAGTGTGGTATGGCATCGTATCTATCACAGCATGTCAGAGCATGTGAAAATACTCTAAATATATAATGCAATACGACAATATCACTATGGGGCTACTGAGCTTCACCTCTCATACAAATGAGGTTAACTCAACAATGCGAGATCAACACCTCTATGAATGTCCAGGCATAACTAGCATACCTATGTTGTTGTGCTCAAATATGTGGGGATTAGGTTAACACTTATGGATCAAGTATCCCGATCCATCATAAGGGAAAGTAGTGGGTACATTTCCTCTAGATTGGTTGAGTTGATACGCTCTGCGCCGCAATATGTGTATGCTACACACTCCACCCAAGGAACTTGTGGTTGCTACTATCCCTTCATGAATTGAGGGTCGAGAGAACCAAAAAGAAAAAGAACTACTTTTGGTTACTCTTATATATAATTTTCAACCACGCATGGGTTGGCCCTCAATCAGGTAACAAACACACAAATACACACAATGGTATGGTAAATCCCACACCAAAGTGTAACTTTTCCCCATGGACGGGTACCAAGTATCACCATTACATGGATACACAAAGCAAGTATGGGTTTTCACAACACTCATACAATATACAATTATTGGTTTCTTACATTTATAGGGGGTACTACTACATACATAATCCCATAAGAACATCAAATTCCAACACTTATGGAAAATGTATCATTACTTTCTATCTGTAAACTTATATCAGGTTCCCTCACGCTACTCTTTCCACATAGTACATCATGCTAAAGTAAAATCCATGAACACCTGATCACTTAACAATTCCAATAACATGTTCAAAAGGACAACATAGTGAACTCAAATATACCCAAGGTACCCAGTGTATGAACCTGGGCTCTGATACCAAGCTGTAACGCCCGTCGTGGAACCCAGGAAATGACACGTCACTAATGCTAACAACCAAATAATATTCTTTTTATAAATAATTACAACATGTGAATATTAACCTAACATGAATGTTCACAGGATTCCACAACAATGCTACTAAGGTAAAACAAAATTAGAACACATCAAGAACCATGAACAAGATCATGAGAGTAAATCATAGAATGTTTACTTTACATCAAGAGTTACATTACAAGATCATTTACAATAAGCGAGGTTGTGAAAAATCTCGATACCTCGCAAGTAATAATACAAAGAAACCTTATGTAACACCATGAGTGTATAATAAAGAATAAGAACAAGAAAAGATAACAGCCACGTCCACGAGCTCATCCAAGGAACCAATCTCTGTGCACCATGTGTATCCAGGATCTTGCCAAGAACAAGCAGGTCTTGAACAAAATCACCTATAGGGGACCCAATGGTAGATGTGGAATGTTCCACCCAATCATGTGGAACTCGAAAGCCCACCCCTCCTGCTAGGAGATAGAACAGGTCCTCAAGTAAAAACAGACAACAAGAAGACACAACACACAAAACATGGTTGACACACATGACATCACAATGATAACACAACCGACATACTCCCAGTACATTAATTAAAGTTCACACTTAATTACCAACTTCTGAGAGGTTACCCATGCAACCTCTTCCGGGTCCGGCCCCTAACGGAAGCCACTCTTCTTAAGGTACCACTTCTCAAAATGACAAGACTATTAAGCCAACAAGCATGCAAGAGAAAACTTCTTTTCACAAGGACTCAAGATAGATGAGTATAAAACAAGACATATACAATGCGATAAACCACTATACATGCATGGCAAGTCTCTCATGGACAAACATATTTCCATGATATGGAAAACAAATGTATTGAATACAATCACAAGAACACTGAACGTGCATGGCTCACGTCTTCACATTAAATACAATACAAAATATCCATGCAACACTAATCATGAATCAAAACAAAACCTCAAGATAACATCTCAGGAAGACAATAAACTAAGCACTTCTTTTCAATACCTGAGACTAGAATGGACTCTAAATATAAAATATCATTTGAGCATTGTTAACAGATTCCATTCAAGATTCAAAAAACATAAAAGTCTAAATTATTACATTTAACTCGTTGAAGGAGAAGACAATAAATTATCCCTTAAGATGATGATTTGAATTCATAACCCTATCTAAGATAATATTAAGAATTCTAAACCTTATTAAACAAACATATAGTTCATTGCAAATAACAAGACAATTTATCACTTTAAACATAGCAACGTATTTAGGTTTTAAATTAACAAACCATATCATAAATTGAAGAAGGAATTTAACATATAATATTTAGATGCCTAAGCATAAATGTCCTTAATTAAGAATAGAAAAGAAAAACAAAAGACAAGATATTTATATTACTTGTTTAATACTATCTGCTATAACTACACTCTAAGTGAATACACCTTATGTACCAACATAAGATTGTTGCATATGGCCATTGTTTTTTTTTCCTAAACTACACTTCTAGATTCTAAATAAAAGAAACTTAGATAAGAGATCATGAATTCCTTACATTTCAGATATCTAAATTACCAAAGATAATAAACATAACTTACTATTGGAAGCTACAACACACAATATTCAACTTCTTAAATATCGAGTTTAGATCTAGACACACAAGATAACTATGAAACATTCTAAGAATATTCCTACCAAACTCAACACATTTAAAATGATTTCTAACTCCACTTTTAACGATGGATTAAGGTATCAACCTATCATCGCACTTTCCCCCCCCATATAGCTTAAGTTGATTGTCAGTCCATGCATGTAAACCACATTCAATCAATTACACAAAACCTATGAAATTCTAAATAACAAATTGCAGCTTATAAGGCTTAAATTATTTATATAATAATAAAAAACTACGTGATTGAAATACTTCAAATAACATAATCTTACTTATTCAACTATTATTCCTTTATAATCAGTTCAAACCACTTCATTGACTCAAGTACACTGCCATGCAAATAAGGCAATTGCCATTACATACAAATTAAAAGAGATAACAACTAATAATCTGATAAAACAACGACACCTCTTTAAGATTTAAACTACGCAAGTGATGAACATACAATTATAAACATGAGTTTTTATTTTTAAAAGAAAAACTATAGTCTCAATCCAGTCGTACTCAAATCCACATAGTTTGAGCACTATGCACTAACTCAAGTGTAACAGGACGCATAAAGGTAAAGATTATAATTAGTAAATGCATTCATCCATAGCTAAGTTGACGTTCGGTCTAACATACAATCAGTAAAGTCAAAAATCAAATAACATGCAGACTGCATGCGAATAAAACCTTAGTATAGGAACATCGAATCCATAAACTCACAGCCCTAAGGCATCTTAAGTGTTCAAATAAAACAAAATCAGGAGCATAAGGTGATCGACCCCTGCACTAGGATAAACACGATTCTACAGAGGACATATAAAGAAGGCATCCAAGAAAATGACGCCAAGGAACAAAGAGCAAAGAGACTACACAAATTTTACACTAATTAACTAAAAGGAAGCATACAACGATAAGTTCATAAAGAACTATGCGGCCGACGGTAAAATTAGAAGTAAGGTGAACATTTACGTGAGTTCTAAATAGTCAGAGAAAGAATATCAAAGAATAACGATGGCTAATCTCTCAGACTTAATACTAAAACATGTATAGCGACCGCATCACAAAACTAACTCATACACAAACCTTATTTTGGCAACGATTATACAATGTTCTAGAGATCTAGGCTACGTGACCATAGTTAGAGATCACTATCATAAACGAAGAGACGCCTAAATTTTTTGCAGAGCAAATAGTAACAAAATTTGAGAGAAAACAACATTTGAAAGAGTTTTAACTTTTGAGACAGCTTCATGTGCTTGCATGCCAAGTTTTATAGCCAGAACGATAGTAGCCAAACGACATTCTACAACTTTATTATTGTAGTTAGTTGTAGCAGTCACTGCTTTCTATGATTCAGCTAGAGAATTGGCAATAACAAAAGTTCCACCATTAGGTAACTGCACATCCCTTGCTTTAATTGGATAGAAATCTATCAATACAACAAACCCTGGCTTTACCATCACCCCTGTTCAAGTGTTGCCACAGTGAATGATTGCAAATAGAATCAAGGAGGTTCAAGATCTTAACACCCTATTAAGATGAATAGTTGTCACTGTGACATAAAAGAATGGAGGCAAGGTGATTATAGGTTGAAAAATGAGGGATTTAGTCAGTAGCATATATGCTTGTACATGCAGAGGTATCGCCCAAATATGAGTGATAAAGTTTAAAAAAGGTTCATCTATGGACTTCAAACAAAATCCTCTAATAAACTCGTAAATAATCTCTTGCAAATTTATGGATATTCAGCTAAGCTTTCAAGGACCTCTCTTTCACTCTTGTTATATCCATTTTAACATGAATAATCTAATAATTTACGACTTTCATTTTCTTTGTTGTGTAGGATTCAAGAAAAATTTACACAAGTATCTCAAACAAGGTTTACAACAAGAATTTTGGCAAGTTTCAATTGAACAAGCTTGAAATTTAAAAGAAGAAAACCTGAAACGCTTCTCGGACTCAAACAATGGCAAATCGGAGTCCTCAAAAATTCAATCCACAAATCTTTTGCAGTACGGACACAGCTTCGAGTATTTGATTTTCAGATTTTCTCAAACAAAACCTCATAAAATACTGAAAAACAACCCTTCCGTGAAAACAATAATTCTCCTTTTTGAAAAATCAATCCCTCCCCCAATTAATTTCCTTTCTCCTATCTTATATCATTCTTGCAAATTACAATGCAATCCAACACTTTAACTATTTGTTTGCATGCAAATCATCCATTAGTTAAACTTTTCAAACACAATTATCGAAGAAGATATTTTGCAACTTAAATCACAACTGGTTGTTTTGGTTTTCGAAAACATCAAAATTGCACAAACAAATA
Source organism: Sequoiadendron giganteum (assembly GCA_007115665.2). Classification (NCBI taxonomy): domain Eukaryota; kingdom Viridiplantae; phylum Streptophyta; class Pinopsida; order Cupressales; family Cupressaceae; genus Sequoiadendron; species Sequoiadendron giganteum. The sequence goes on along the minus strand of CM021104.1, from coordinate 209,307,252 downwards.
AATTAAAGCTAAGTAATCTTCCACAATTAAAATATTTTAATAATTCACAATATTCTAATATAAGCTTTTAAATTTAAACATTTCAATTAATCATTAATCAATATTACCATTATCATAAGTCATTAAATGATCTAAATCAACATTATCAAAACATGACAACATAACATATAAAACATGACACGACAACTATGAAAGTATGACAAACGAACGACAACATAGCATAAGGGTGACAAACTGATACTCGTTCTTTCCAAAATGATGGTTGATGACAAAGGACAAGTCTATCTCCCTTCAACGATTCCATTGGGCCATGGCACGCTTAGACTTGAAAAGCAGGTGGAGTTGATACCTGTACCTGAAAGCTGCATCACACTGCACGGTCAACTGAAACAACATATATAATAGGAAATACATCGTGAAGAAGAATGATAGCGTAGCAGGGCACTCACGGATGAGTACTGCTAAACTATCTCCTTCACCGAACTGACATAAGAAATAGCATCTAAAATCATTCACATCATAGCACCATCATAAACATTACAAAACCTCATATGTCATAATAATTATGTCATCTTGCAAAAGTAAATAGAGAATCATAACATAAAGTGTATCATCAACTGAGTTTCACAACTGATCAAGTAATCCAAGACATAATACATCAGAGTAACATAGTCTCAAAAACATCTAATGACTATCAACATCTCAAAATAACTGGAATAGAAATGTCATCAGGAGGGTCACTACACCTAATATGTTGTGATACTTTATTAATTTATCCTTATATTGATCTAGTATTCTTCTAGATCATGTGGAGTTCTATAGTCCTCCAAATCATTTGGTTTTGAGTATCACAAAGCTCCCTGATTATAGTTGGGAATGTGGGCTTCATCCTTTATTTGGTGTTTACTTATTTTTTGACTATTAAACTGATAACAAAAAAAAATTCTCTGAGTTGTAGAGAATCTTAGATTAATCCTTTCTAGGTTTTTTCTTCAATATTCTTAGCTTTCCAAAAAAATCAAGTTTTAATTTTGGCTGGATAATAAGAAATTTATAGTTGTTTTTATAACTATCTAGTTTTTACTCTAAATTAGGCTTTTTGTACCTAATGGTAATTTAATTAATAGATAAAGTTTTATTTGTGATATATATTATTGTTATCGAACCTTGTTGACCTATATCATGAAGGGTATACATTGTGATAACGTAATTTCCTTTGTTATTGTGAACTGTAGAGCCTCTGAAAAGGATTTGACCTTAAATATTTATTTGTAAAATGTTACTCTATTAAAATGATATTGTAATTAATTAGTTGGTACTAGTTGATTTTATCCTTAATTGAGAGTTTGGTATTGATTAACAAGGTCAAACTTGTAGAATGGGTCTTACAATATAATATTCTCTATTTGGATTATCTAGAGTTTACAAGGTATTTAGTTTTGCTTTAATTTTATGTTTCTTATTCAATTATTGCACTTTTATAATTATGTGTATGTTAGAAGTTGGAAAGTAGATAGAGAGGGTTTCAAGAGTCTTCACAATTGAATTCACATGGTTATATGATCGTTTTGATATTCTACATTGGTCATTATCTACCACCCTTATTGAAGGGCAAGGCCACTTCCAATTTGGGAGAAGTGTGGTGGGTTGCTAATTCCATTGTTGGAGGAAAGACACCCAAATGACTTTCCCCCTCTTTATATTTGATTACTCTAGACCAATTATCTAGATAATATAATTATCTCAAAATAATATAATTATTTGTAATGAGTTGAAATACACTTATATACATATGGAAGGGTAATTATTCCCTAATAAGTTTTGTTTTATCTAATGAAAGTGAAAAATATATATGTAATCATATGTGAACATCGATGGTTATTTAAAATGTGATTGTTTTCAATATTGTGAATGACATTACAAAACTATTATTATAACATTAATGTATCCTTGTTAAGACTCTTGTGGAATATCCATTCAAGTAGTTATATTATATAAAATAAATGAATTGAAGGATATAGAATTAAGATGCTTGGTTATTTGTTAGTTTTATATATTTGATAATTTTCAAAAAAATTCATAGAGAGATCTTACATATTTAAATAAATTTTAGTATACGTTTTAAAATTTTCAATCTACCTTATGTTGAGTACAATGACCTACTTGTAGTGAATAATAAAAAATAGTAATTATTTTTTTATTTTTTTCAAATTCTAGACTTTGAAACCTAACAAAGGTATTTTTCAAATTTTTTTGAAAATATCCCCGATCTAAGAAAACTTAATTGAAAGATAAAGTTTAATTTATTTATAAAAATAAGGGGCTAAATTGCCAAGTCTAGTACCATCTAGATAGTTTTAGTTGAATTTTTTTTAACCAAAATAATTTAAATCAAATATTTTTTGATCATTTAACAAGTTTGTTATTATCCCTTTAACATAAAAAATTAAAAAGAAGGCAAAGTTGTGATTTTAAAATAAAAAATATAGAAGAAAAATTGAAAAAATCAAAGTCTTATCCTTTTATCACCACAAACATTAGATGTGGAAACAAAATATCAATTAAAGATATGACTTCTTTCATTCATCATTCTCTCTTCATTATTCATTATTCTCACCTCCACATTCATTTTGAACAATTCATAATTCATTATTCATCATTCACCATCCATCATATCCACCTCCACATTCATCTTCACCAATCCATAATTTTCTTATAAGAAAATAAATGAAAGTAATGAGGTTATAAGTGCATATGACCTCATCATGGGAGAATAGGGTCAACCCAAAATAGTTGGTTCCTATTGAATAAATCAATCAATTATTCTAGTTGATATAAATTCATAAATTTGAAGTAATTTTTCATCAATCAATTATATTATATTATAGATTAGAAAGTAAATTAAATTGTAAATTAGAAAAATATAAATTAGATTATGGTTTAGAAAATAGAAAATAAATAATTTGAATTTAAATTAGTTTGTAAATTATTGTAAATTGTAGATTGAATTGTAAATTAAATTATAAATTAGAAAATATAAAATTTAAATTTAAATTAGAAAATATAAATTAGAAATCAAATTTAAATTAGATTATATTCTACATTGTGAATCAAATTATTAAGTAGAGTATATAAGTAAATCATAAATTTGATATAAGATTAGATTGTAAATTTAATATTAAATTATAAAATAAAAAATTTAAAGTTGTTTAAATTATCAAAATTATAGTTGATTCTAGTTGAAATAGTTTCATTTAAACATGAATAAAAAAATAATTTTTTTATTACTTTTGTTCAGGTTGAAATATTTTTCAATCGAAACTTGTTATGACATGTAGGCACCACATAAGGTTAGAGGTGTTTTGAGTGAAACACTTTAAGTTGAAAACATATTTGACCAATTTTTTTTTGCTTTAAATGTTGTGGTTGACCTAAAAGGCAACACAACTTTAAACTTTTACCTTGAAGAGTGATATGATCACCTTAGAACCCCATCCTTTTGGGGGGAGCAAGATCTAGAGATTAGGTGGCTGTAGAGATAAGTTCCTTGCACTTATTAATCATGTTCCAACCTTCTTCTAACACATGATGTAATTCATAAGAGTAAGCTAGCACATTAGGTTGAAGGATCAAGATGAGAGGTGGGAAGAGGGGGAAATGCAACAAAAGGGGAGGAGTGGAGAATGAGCAAGTTAGGGGAAGGGTGAGCCATAAAAGAAGTTGGGTGTGGTATATGGTAGATGAATAGGGGGAAATATATCAAATGGGATGGGGGAGGCTTTGGACTTGAAAGAGGACCAAAGAGACTAATAGGATTTTAGTTTATATAGATAGGAAAATCACAATTCAAATGAATTTTTGGCAATAAAATTAATCACTAGATTTGTTTATAAATACAATAGGTTAATTCACCTAAAAATAAGGCCAATTTTTTTGATATAGTTTAATAGAGGTTGGTTGAGGTCCAATTGAATGTAACCTCAGAATTGGAGCCTTTGTCTAGAAATCTACATTAAATTCTTGCTCCAAATCACTATACCTAATTGTCTAATAGTCTCCTTTAGAAAGGGTCAATAATCTAGATTATTATACAAGAATTCTACCGATGAGCTATTTGAAGTGAGACATACCTTTAGGCTAAAACTCAAAGTTTCAATTCTATAGATAACAAATGTGGCCACACATGACCCATGCACACGCCATATTGAAGAATGCATTGGGCATTGATGAAAGAACTCAAACATGCATAATACGTAGCCCTCATATAACCCTCTAATTGACTAGATCTCCCAATTCCTATTCTCACAATTAGTTTTTTTCAATTTATAATAATCTTGTTCAAAAGGAATGCCACACAAAAAGAACAATATTACATGTTGCTTACACTTTTCCATAACATCTAGTATATTAATTGGGAGTTAGTAGTCGAAAACCCTACTTCCAAAATAGCTTCTTGTATTAACAAACTCATCGATGGTTGTCCTTTGCTACACACCAAGAAGGTTGACGTTAGGCCATTTTCCACTATTCTCTTGTTCGTTGCAATCACCATTATATTTTAGAGAGTTATCTATGTCTTTTAGTGGAGGATAACAAGAGATGTGATCTATATTATTAATATGAGATCAAAATACTGAGGTAACACATGAATTTGAAGGGACAATAAACACATTAGTTTGAAGTAGGAAGGGTCACACAACATTGGGGAGATTGAAAGGCCCAAGCTTAGTACCCATGCATTTAACAAGAGTAAGAGATAAGTATTGGTATATTTCTAAATTGAAACCTATGAACCCTATGGTTTTGTGTTCGATGTTCCATGGTCTGTAAATCCTAATCCAACCTCACTTTGATAAGCTCAATTAAATTTACCAAAGAATATATTAGTATTAAACCCATGGATTGGTTGAGAAAGCCAAAAATTCTTATTAATTTTTCGCATCATAAAATCGTAAAGATGTATAGCACGATCAACATTTCTATTGGCATTGTTCAAAGTTTTATTGATTTGTGCATTGTAAGATTGTAAAGAATTGTAGCATAATGACTTTAGGGAAATTCACCGCCAACAATTCACCGTTGGAAAATTCACCGCCAGGAAAATTCACCACCAACAATTCACTGCTGCTAAAAATTCACCGCATTAACATTTTTAATATAATATATTTCTAAGACTTTGAATTTTTTTTTGCAAAAGAAAAAAAACTTTCACTGCATTAATAACAAAAATACATACCCCCATTATTCTTTTGCAAAAAAACTAATCAAACTTGTATTGAAAATATATATTAAAAATTTTAATGTGATTAATTTTCGGTGGCGGTGAATTGCCGGTGGTGAATTTTCCTTGAGGCGAATTTGTCATGGTGGTGAATTTTCTTGCGATGAATTGTTGGCGGTGAATTTCCAGGTGGTTAATTACTGGTGGTGAATTTGTCTAATGCCTAGCACAACACAACATGATGAAACATTTTGATATTTAAGTTATTTTAAATATTTTGATTAGTAACTTATTTATACAAATTCTATAGTAATATTTTTACAAACACTTTAATAATTATACAACAATTTATTCTAAAGTGATTTTATATTAATATAAATATCTTTTACACAAAGTAAACATATGATAATAACAAATGAGATTGTAGTAAACACATGTCCTTTATTTTTGGTAATCACAAACCTCTTCTTATTCTTGGGAACACATTTACACTAAAACCCATTATTTTAAGGATATTGATTTATAATTTATAATTGAAAAATACATCTATATATATTCCAATAGTTTTTTTCTTATCTTAAAAATAAACCCATGATCAAAAACTTAGTTTAACCTATCTTACCTCAAGTTACTCATCCTATTACTCAATCATCTCATAGTTTTAATTCATATGATGGGTCAAATCTTTAATACGTCATTATAAGTTAATATTATTTAAATCACTTTAATATAATTGTACAATTTTTAAAGTGATTTCACATTAATACAAGTAACTTTTTACACAAAGTAAACAAATGACAATAGTAAATGAGATTGATGTAATAAACACATCTTTATTTTGGTAGTCACAAACCTCCTTTTATTCCTCGAAACACTTTTATACACTAAAACCCATAATTTTATGGATATATTAGTTTATTATTTATAATTGAAAAACACATCTATATGTACTCCAATAATTTGTATCTTATCTTATAAATATACCCATGATTACAAACTTAGTTTGACATCTCTTACCTCAAGTTACGTATCGTATTACTCAATCATCTTATAGTTTTAATTCATATGATGAGTCAAATCTTAAATACTTCATTATAGTAGTATTTTTTAAAACACTTTAATTTATTGTACAAAAATTTAGTCTAAAGTGATTTTACATCAATACAAATAACCTTTTGCACAAAGCAAACAAATGAAAATAAGAAATGCTATTGATGTAAAAAACACACCATGTTTGTTTTTGGTAGTCACAAGCCTCCTCTTATTTCTTAGAACACTCTTATACACTAAAACCCATAATTTTATGAATATATTAGTTTATAATTTATAATTGAAAATACATCTAAATGTATTTCAATGGTTTTTACGCTATCTTATAAATAAACCTATGATCACAAACTTAGTTTGACACCTCTTATTCTTCAAAACAATTTTATACACTAAAACCCATAATTTTATGGATATCTTAGTTTATAATTTATAATTGAAAAATATATCTATATGTACTCCAATAGTTTTTACATTATCTTATAAATAAATCTATGATCACAAACTTAGTTTGACATCTCTTATACCTAGTTACTTATCATCGTATTAATCAATCATCTTATAGTTTTAATTCATTTCACGTGTCAAATCTTAAATACCCCATTATAGTTTTTACTCACATTAGTTATGAAATCATCTCATAAACCATTTGTCATACATATAAATGTTTTATTTCATTTCATGGGTCAAATCTTAAATACCTTATCGTAGTTTCTACTCAACATCTCATAAGTTATCCAACTTGAAAATATTGTTGAGCCACTTTATTTGAATCTTAAATATTCAACATGTCTTATTCCAAGCACATACGATAAAAAGAACTCTAATCATAATAAGCTTATGTACTTTGAAAGGAAGTCATGAGATCAATTTCTAAAAATAGTCAAATATATATTTATACACCAAATTGATATCTCAACCAATGTTTTATATCATTTCATAAGTCAATTTTAAACACACTACTTGTTTTAGTCCAACTCACACTAAAAAGCTATTCTTAAAAAAACTTATGCACTTTTAAAAAAAAGACAAAATAAAAACTAATATATATTATACACCAAATTCATCTCTCATTTCTAAACTTTAATATTAAAAAATCTAAAACACCCATCTCTCCGAGTCACACCTAATCATAGCCTAAATATACAATTTCCTTTTCTCTCTCCTAATCAGTAACCCATCTCTCCTAGTCACACCTAATTACAACCTACATACACAATTTCCTTCTCTCTCCTAGTCAGCAACCCATCTCTCCTAATCACACCTAATTACAACCTACATACACAATTTCCTTTTCTCTCTCCTAGTCACACCTAATTATAGCCTACATACACAATATCCTTTTCTCTCTCCTAGTCATCAACCCATCTCTTCTAGTCACACCTAATTATAGCCTACATATACAATTTCCTTTTCTCTCTCCTAGTCAGCTACCCATCTCCCCTGGTCACACTTAATTACAGCCTACATACACAATTTCCTTTTCTCTCTCCTAATCAGCAGCCCCTCATTTCTCTCTCCTCGTCATTGCCAGCCCATGCATTTATAAAACACCTAGAGAATAACGACAAAGACCCCTAGAAAGAAGCCGAGGTCAAATAGAATACCACAACTAATAAAAAAAAACCGTGTTTCTCATGAAATAAAATTCACAAAACGACAAAAAACCTCATCCATGCATTCATGGCACTCATACAAGACTGTATGTATGACCATGAACCCATCCGCCCTTATATCTAGCCAAGGCGAAAATAATTTTCGTTACACTGAATAAGGAAAGGCCACGAGATCGAGGCTCTGGGAGATCACGCTACCGAAAAAAAAAAAATTGTACACAGGTGGTTCAAAGAGATTCCCAATTATTAACCCAAAGCTAGGGTTTCTAACCTGTGCCCATTTGTCGTCTCCTGCGATTCGAACCCTGCGCAATGATTTAAACACGCTGTGCCCATTTTGTAGATTAGCTTTTTCTGTTTCGATAAGCCCACGAGTGTATTTGTCAGCGTTGTTTTGGTTTCAAATTTTTGGTATTGTGATTGCAGTCGGCACAGATGGTTCAATTTGTGAACAATAGAACTCCTGAATCTATTGTAGTTACATCTGGAACTACAGTTAGTATTACTGCTTCTAATAATAATAATGCGCAGAGTATTAGTGAAATCAGTGATTTGAGTTCGGCTAATGTTAATGTTAAGGTGGAGATCGATGTAGAGGAGGGCCGCCCTCCGAGTTTTAAAAGGCCCAAATTTGCCGTGCCGCATCAACAGGTATATTATTATTTTGCTTTTATTTTGAAAATACTGTAACCCTTGTTTTGAGCTTCATAAACCCTTGTATTTGTTTTGAAAATGCTTTGATCTTATTTTCCTTTGATAATGCAGTCGTAACGCCCTAGGTTGGTCATCTGTTTGATTCCCTACACTCTGGGTTTTATTCGTTTTAGTTTTTCCTTAATTTTGGCTTTGGAGAATGAAATAAATTTACAAGAGAATGTTCGGAAACATTTTTTAAATATGAGCCTTGGATCAGAACCCGAAGCTGTGCGAAATAAAACGTTGCTGATGGCATAGTATTCTTAAAATTGCATTTTTTTCATAGTAGAATTTGGAGACGAGTACTGATAACATGGCTGGTAATGGGGGAAACTAACGGTTGTATGTCTGAAGGGGCTTGCCCTATTTTTCTTCTTCTCTATTTTTTTCCCTATTGTGAAGGAAGGGGGTGCGAGAAATTTTGTAGACACTTTTTGGTTTTTTTTTTTGCTCTGTTGTAGGTTACAATCTGCACTCTAGAAACCCCAGGGTGGTGTCAGTTTTGATTGTACGGCGCAATTTTTTCTAGTGGACATGTAATAAAAAATGCATTGGTAAAATTAGCCTTAGATGCCACAGTGGGGGCGTATCTCTTAAGCTAAGTAACATAGGACTCGCACCCAGCGCAGGCTTGTGAGCTTTAACATACCAGGAACTTGATACAATATTTCATCCAATTTCAACAGTTAACATGTATCTTTGTCATTTAAATCCCATAATTTACAGTTAATTCCCCAATGATTAACCACTTAAGCTTGACTTCCTATTTGATGGCATTTTCTTATCTTCAGTTTTGAAGTATAAATTTAATTTGTAAAAATAAAACAATGTTTTAGGTCTTGGATAAGAAATCAACTTTAGCTAATAAATTTTTGCTGATGGCATGTTGTTTTGAGTTGCATGTATGAATAAAATCAGGGATTATCTAAGACAGGAAACTAGCAGTTATCTCAGGTAGGGTTCTGTCCTTTTTTCCTCATTAGAATTTTGTGGGAAAGGTGGCACAAGAGGTTTTAATAGCATCCCTTAGTATTTTTTCTTGTTGGAGTTTATAACCCACGCTCTGCAAATCATGGGCTGTACTTGAGAGTTTGATTCCTTGCTTGTCTGTTTGAATCAGTCATTTCAATATTTTTTTTTAATTTTGTGAATTTCCTTTATGAGTAACTCTTTGGTTTAGATTTGGCATTTTGATAAATTTCAATACAATGTCTCTTTCAAATTTGAACCCCGAATTTGATATGGAAGCAACAACTTCTTACCAGAAACTCATCCCATATGATGGCATTTGATCAATCTTACATTTGGACCATGAATTGATTTGTGAGAGATTCCTTTCAAAACATTTTTGTAATGAATCTTTGATCAGAAACTGAAATCACAATAAATAAAATTTTACTGATTCCATGTTGTTCCATCAACTGCATTTATGATAGCGGAATTTAGGGATTTTTTACTAGCAATATGCTCTGGTAGTGAAGGGAGCAAGGGGTTCTTTTTCCTAGAGGTCTTGGTCTTTTCTGCAATGGTGTTTGGACAAAGGCATGTGTTTGAGGTAGAGGATGTGGTTTTGGTGCTGGTCTTTTTGGTTTATTGTACTAGGGATCGATGGGCCAGATTTTGATTCCAGCCGCCTTCCTGCCAGTCAGCTAAATAGTGCTTTTCTTTTGCTGTTTTATTTTTTGGGCCACATCTATTTTAAAATGTTGGTTGTTACCCGACCTTTGGGCTGTGTGGTGTAACAGTATGGAGGGGTACTTACCACCATGATGAGCCATGCTCAGACTTGTCTGGATTGTTCTCCCCTTGTATTAGCAATATGCCCTTTTAACAATGGAAACGAGGGCTTGGCTTTTGATGTTGTTATGGTGCATCTTTGTAAGTTTCATGTACTATAGATGGGCCAACTGAATTTTGATTCGTGCCTTGTTGTTAGTTTTACAGATGGTGTAATTTTTGTGATGTTCTGTTATTTCTTTCTATGACTCCTGTTTCAAAACTATAGTGAGTGAATGGTCCTCTCCCATGGAGGAGTGCTCATTTTAGTTGGTGCTGTTGATACAATTTGCAATAAAATTGTCCCATGTTTGATGAAATTTCAATTTCTCTGCTGGTGCTTTTATTGGGACTCTGCATAAAAAGTCTCCCGCTGGAAACTTGTTTGTCTGAAAAGTGGTGGATGACATTCAATTTTTTCCTGTTTTCTTCTGCCAGAGGTTTTATGGGGCCATCTGTACAGCAAAAATATGAGCAGCAGTTCCTTCCATTGGATTGGTCAGTTGCTTGTGGTGTTAAATGAATATTGTTGGGGGCTCACCTCACACTCTGGTAAAGGCTAAAACTTTGAAGTGCTGGTAGCTTTGTAGTAGATCTCCATGAAGCTCTTACGGGAAATCCTAGGTTTAAGTCAAAAAAAAAAATCGGATAAAATCTGGAAAAATTTGCCAGTCATGATTATATTGTGATCTTTTTTATTTTTTGGTCCAAAAAAATTAGGGTGTCTGGCTTTTTTCCGATTTCTGTAGTGATTTTTCCCTCAGCCTAGCTTTAAAACTCACTCAATGTTTTCCTGACTAATTGAAAAAATCATCTTTTGTTTTGCCAATTTATTCATGAGAAAGACTTTGCTACTGTGATTGCTATGATGTTCTGCTAAGGAAAGAAACATATCTGTAGTGTACTTTGCAGAGATATTTTCCTTTAATCAAACAGCTTTGTTGCAATAGATTTGGATTCACATCCAGTTTGTATGATTTTTGTTGAACCATGCTTGGAAGTATTTTCAGGTTTTACAGATTTGCTGATCTTGGCTAACCTTTTAAAATCTGTGATCTTGCAATTCTTGATCGGAAATTAATCATTTTGTCCTTTGTTGAGCACAGCAACAATGGAGTTCTGGATCAAACATAATTCGTACTCAGGCTGCATTTTACAATCCCTTGAATGAACCAAGTCCACTAGGTTTAACACTAAGAAAAACACCTTCCTTGCTGGACCTTATTCAGATGAAGCTCACTCAAGAGGATCCAGCATATACAAGCAGTCTAAACCAGGATGCAGTGAAAAGGAAGGATGCAAGGTCTGCAGCAGCCCAGGCAAGTGCGGACAAGCTTAAAGCCTCCAATTTCCCTGTGTCAGTTTTGAGGATTGGATCTTGGGAGGTAAGGGTTTATAAATGTAAAACCATAGCCAGGTTTTGCCTTAGCAATGTGGATGCAGTAGTATTGATTTGTTAGTTATTAAAAGTTTCCCTTGTGTTATGTGATTAGAATTTTTATGTTTCATAATGTTTATTGACACTTTTGGGTTGATAAACATTTCATTTTTGCCAGTGCATATCAAGATATGAAGGTGACTTGGTAGCAAAATGCTACTTTGCAAAGCATAAGCTAGTATGGGAGGTTTTGGATGGGGGCCTGAAGAGCAAGATAGAGATTCAATGGTCTGATATCACTGCTCTGAAGGCAAGCTGTCCTGAGAATGAGGCTGGAACCTTAGACATTGAGGTGGGAAAATGAATTATCTGTTGCAATTATAAACTGAACTTTACTTTCATTGCTTTAATGGCATTTCCTATTGATTTTTACAGGTGTCAAGGCCACCTCTGTTCTTCAGAGAGACGAATCCTCAGCCAAGAAAGCATACTTTATGGCAGGCTACTTCTGACTTTACAGGAGGACAGGCTATCATATGCAGGTTAGCAACTCTGGTAGCTTTATTTTCATTTTTCACTGTCACTATGGTTTTGCTTTGTCATTTCTCATAAGCAAACATTATATGCATACATCTTTGGTTGGTGAGTCCCTTTAGTTGCATTCTCGTCATATTTTAAAAGCAAACTGGTAGACTCATATGATGCTGGCAAGTACTGTCAAGAATGGATAATATTTCCAGGCCAAGGTAGCTGGGTTACATTGCTAAAAGTCTTAAGTGTAGTAACTTAAGGTCTTTTTTTTTTTTTAAATTTATTTTTCTGATGTATTTAATTTTTACATTTTTAAGAGGGCGGTTAAGGCGTTTTCAATTATTTTCTATTTCAGTGTTCTTGATTTAACTCAGAGAACTTATTCCAAGAAATTTCATGTAGTGTTTCCTTTTCTGTTTCATCAATCTTCTGTATTTCTGTTTGCCAATGCAGTTGAAATTTGATGATTCCACCAAGAGGGATGATATGCTATTCAAATTGTGCATATCAAATTTCTGTTGGCTATGGTACTTTTACACATAGCAGCAAAAATCGTTTGGGGAAAAAATCGGCAAACCAAAAAATCAAGAGTTTTTGAAAAATCGTGAAAAAATCGGATTTGAAAAAAAAAAATGTAGAAAAATACAAAAAACCTACTCTTTTTTTTAACATTTTCATGAAATTTTTGAAAATAACGACTAGTGTGAACATATTAATAACAAAAAAACATGTGTTTTTTGGGTTTTTTCACGTGTTTTAGGGTTCCGGATTTTCTGCTTTTTTTTAACGATTTTTTTGACATTTAAACGCGATTTTCAATGATTTTTTTGCAGGGTCAACGGAACTGATTTTTTCGGAAAGCTTGCAGATTTTTTAAAAATCGCAATTTTTACGATTTTTTGCAGATTTATTCTTCTATGCTTTACATATGTTTTAGATGTCAATTTTCCAGTGCCAAATTTTATTTTGAAAATCCTTTTGTGTCTGTTAAATATTTGACCTTTCAAACACAGTTTATGGTTATACGTATATTCAATAGACTAGTGGGGGTAATTTCTTTTCCCTCTTTAAGTGTTATTTTTGTTTCTGACAATTTTTCCTATCACCTCAACTTGACAACTGTCAAACTGTTTTCTTACTGAATTGTTGGTATTTAGGGAATCAAAGCCTTGAGTTTCACAATTACTAAGTCTCTACAAACTTTACAATCACATGTTTCAAATTTAAGTGCTTGCTAATTCTTGAAAGTGCCCTGTTCTCCATTTTTACATATATTTGAATTCTCTACATGTGCAGTGTAGTTTTGTTTACAAATGTTCCTTCATATTAACACAAATGGCCAATAAATCTGGTTTGAAGAAATAAACTCTTGATAGCCCAATTATAGTACCAATTTTCAAGTCTAACAATTTTTTGGTTGATATGCGAATGGAGGCAGATATTTTCCTTTTTTGCAGTTAAATTCTAGCCTTCAGAATAAAATGCCAAACTATGCCTGAACTGAAATTTCAGATATTGATAAATTTTAATTTTAATTCTTAAGAGTTTCTTTTTTAAATATTTTGCCCATTGAATGCAATCGGAACATTTTTTTGTCTGGTGACTAGGCATGCTCTAAAAAAGTGTTGCTTAGCCATAACACAGGATATAATTTATCTTTTCATGCATTCCTTCTGAAAAGCTAATTTTTAAAAGTGCAAGAAAATCTGTTTTTTCCCCTTAATAACAACTTTCAAATTCATTTATATGCATTGCAGGAGGCATTTCCTGCAGTGTCCTCAAGGATTACTCAACAGGCACTATGAAAAGCTTATACAATGTGATGCCCGTTTAAGCTTGCTGAGCAAAAAGCCTTTCCCAACTAGATGTTCTCCATATTTTGATGCTAGAAGTGCAGCATTTCATGATCAGAATGAGCAATCCTGCTATGGGCATGCCCAAGATAACAAATCTCATATGTTGTCACAATTTGATCATTTGAAAAATGAGTATATTTTGCCCTTCTCACAATTCCCAGATGTGTCACCTCCTGTGTCTGAAACTTTGGTTCCAAAATGTGAAGCACTTGACTCCGAAGTAAGGACGGAAACAACTTCCCCTAGTTCAGGTAAGTCTCATGAACTGCTAGCATTGTGCATTAACATGATCTGTTAAGAATAAAGTTTACAGATTCTTAAAATAATCTAGTTTTTTGAAGTTTTGGAGTTAAATTCTACTTGGAAGTAAAATTAGTGGGTATTATTTTTACCATCAGTAATGGATTCACGGGCCATTGAAGATCATGGCAGCAGTGACAATGATGAGCTGAATATGAAAAGGTCCCAGCAGTGCGAGCAGTTGAGATTGTCAGAGTCTATCAACGGATTACTAGAACACGGATCTGGATTATTGTCAACATCAATGAGCAATTTGGTTAGTCAAATAGGTATACGCTTCCAAGAGCAGCAGAGACATTCTTGTAGCTCTGGTTCTGCAGGTGAAGGCCCCTGGTCATCAAACAGAAGGATACTTGATGAAATTGCTCAACATTTGCTGAGTGATTCTCTGCTGTCAGCAACATCTGATGAACAATCAATAATTGCAAGAGTTAATTCTATGTGCTCTCTCCTTCAGAAAGATGTTTCTACCGAGCATTCATCAGAGATGACTCCTTTAAAGGGTGAAGTGCCAGTCACAGACTATAATTTTGGAAAATGTACTAATGGAGAACCTGAATTTGTGGATGATGTAGATGATATGAGACCTACACTCCCAAGGAGTGGCGGCCCTGTTTCTCATTTGGTTGAAAACAGTTCTGTGGATTCTAGTTGCCCAACTGTTATACCCAGGAAAGAGTCATCTGGAGATTTGCTGCTACATCTCCCTCGTATTGCATCCCTTCCCCAGTTTTTTGTTCATGCTTCAGATGATCTAGCTACAAGGAATGAACCAAATGGCACAGTTGGAGGTGGTCGACTGAGATGACAGTTACTTCTATGGAGTTGTGTGAGAGGCTAATTGCACCCTGATTAAAAGCAAATGCATTTTGCCTCCCATATTGGGAGATGTACAGGATCTCAAATAATTGAATTGGTCATTTCAGTCGTTTCAAATACTTCTTGCTTTACAGGCAAGCACCAATCTTGATCGATATGTGTAGTAGTACTGTATGTGAGACTTTTGTACAGGGAGGAAATGGGAAGTGTCTGTGTTATAACAATTAAGTTCTGTTTTTATTTTAGTTGTATTTTTGTACATTGCAATGTTAAGAATGTTTGGATCTTGGAAGTAAATAAAATGTCAGGTCATGTAAGTTTGAGGGTGCAAAACATCTGATTCCACCATTTTTCCTGGGTACGGCCTGATTATCGATAGAGTTTGAGGTTACCACCTTTTACTCTTCATGATGATCCTCTTGAACCAAATACAAGTCAATGCAGCAGCAGTTGCTATTCACATGTTCAATAGATGGAAATGCTGATAGAAACAGAGGACTCTGCAATAAGAAGCTAATCTAGCAAAAGGGATGAACATTCAAACATTTGCCTGTAACTGTTGGGCAAGAATGTAATATAGTAGCCATTAAATGTCAAAGAACTCTCATTATTTCTTTTTAAGAAATCTGTTATACATGTCAATGCTCTAATCGATACAGCCAACCTTAACTTGATTAATTGATGGGCATTACAAAAACATGCATCTAGCTTAGCTTATTGATCCCATATATTGCTTTTCATACCTCCTTGGCCTTATCTTTCACAAATTATTTTTTCAGTAGGATTCACAAGGCAAGACCTCTCTTCTATAACTTAGTACGTTGTGTAATGGTGAAGTTTTATCTTAAGCATAACGTCCAAATTTGCAATGAAAAATTAAGGCTGAGTGCACTATGTGATGTAACGAAACAAGATGTAATTAAAAAACTGATATTTTCACTGCCCACTGAATTTATAAATGGATTTTCTGCATTATTTACTGTCTAAAACAAATTAGAAAGTGTTTACTAAACTTTTGGGCTGCACTGTGCAACGCATCACCAGAGCTTGGTAAATAAATCCAAAGAAAAAAATAATCTGAAACATAAGGATTTGTCTTTCGTTTCCTGCAGTAAAAACTGTAGATACCTATTTTCGAATGAAATAAAATCTACGATAAAACGTTCCATAATTTCTCAATTATGATTATTTGTGGGTGCTTGATTTTGATGACCGACTGCCCTCTGTACAAAATATTTTTATTGATACGATAAAAGTTAAAACATCTTCTAATTATTTTACGCTCTAGAATCTTTCAAGTAAATATGATTACGTCCAATTGTTTGGAGCTTCTATATGATGGGGTATTCCACCCAACATTTAATGGGAAAAGACATACAAAAAATCACAAATTTGATTATTGTACCCCCTTTTGAGACACAAAATGCTAACTATTTATCGGCCAAGTACAAGACTGATTGCCAGTTTTCAGCATTTAGTTTGCATACACATTTGCGCAAGGAAGTGTTCTAATTTTTTTTTTAACTTTTTTTTCAAAATGTCTGTGCCTTGGAATAAATATACAATATATCTGGCCTTTTTTTGATGTGGTTCACTGATTTTCAAATAATGAAGGTCATTTGTGTTACAGAAAAGTTCAACCCGTAATTCGTGGCAATCCTTACGACGGATCCTGAAAAAATATCCACAAAACTATCATGCCCATTGCTCCTAACTAATGAACAGGAGAAAACTAATTTCCTGGCCGAGTGCAACTCCCATAGTCGTAGCCTTTACTTTGCAAACACAGTTTACACAACAAAGGTGTTCCATTTTGTATTCTTTCTAAATGCCTAATGCAATTGGAATACAATTAACATTATCTGGCTTCTTGGTGTTTCAATTGTTGCACCAACGTTGAAGGTCATCTCAATTTCAGAAATTTCAAAACGTTGTCATAAAAATAAAAAATCTTCACATTTGAATTCAAAAATTTATTCAAGTTTCAATCTGATATTTTGTATAAATTTTACATGTTGAATAGGTTCTTCCAATGCATTTGGCTTCAATGCCTCCAAGTCGTCAATATAAATAACAAGTCCACATGATATGAAGAAGATTTTAGCTACAAGTCCACATGAGATGGAAGATATTTTAGCTACAGAGAAATTTGTGCCATGGAAAGTAATATTGCCCTCGTGCCCCTATGGTTGGTTTGAGCAAATTGTCCTCATCCTGCGATCTCATGCTCCATCTGCGTCACGAATCAAAATATGACCCCTTATAAGCATAAAGGGCAAAATAGTATTTTCAGAATTTTGGGACTATTCCATCCAAGCCTTCGCTTCTTGTTGCTGTTTGACACATAAATTTGGGAATGGATTATCCGCACCTTGAACTATGATTGATGTGGTTCCTCTTTGATTACCATTTTCTCCAAATTGGGCAAATGGACATGAGGTTTTTCATGAGATTGCATGGTGATGTGTCATATATGCCATAGGGTTTCGTCACAAGGGTGCAAGAACATTGGTAGAACACAATTTTTGGAAGAAAAAGGCTCAAGGGGTGCCTTATCTTCCATATGGTGGTGCTATTAGGTATGACTCAAAATATTGTGATAGTGAGCAAATCTCAATTTGAGAAATGAGTTGTTTGGATAAGGTTTGGAAGGAGGAAAATTGTTGAGGGTGAGGATGGTGAAAACCAAGTTGTAAATGTCCTTAGCCTTACGCATGAGAGTTGGTGTACACACAACTTGTGGTCTGCTATCAAGGAGCTGGTTTCAGGTTTGAGGTGGGATAAGGGTGCTGCAATCTCTTCAAAGTTTGATTTTTTCAGTCAAAGGAACAAACTACTAGTGGAATTTAGAGTTTTTTGAAGCGTTATAGTTTCAAGCCTTCTTCAATTAGCTAGTTTACCGTTGCATATGGATGGTTTTCTTTGAGCTTTGAGTTTGTGATATAATTTGATTTTTACTTCTCAACCTTTATACTGATTCTTTCACATTGATGTCTCATGATATTTGTCTGAACTTAATTGATAGATCTTTTCTAATCTTTATAAAAAATAGACACCTTTAAAAACCAACATCTATTTTTAATTAATCAATCATTTTTTTTTTCGAAAAGATGTTTGTAAACATCTTCTTTACAAATGTGTAGATTACTTTTATGACTAGTAAAGATAAAGAGACCAAAAAAGTTTGTCACCACCCAAATAAATATAATAATACTTCTTTCTAATCATTGGTCTTAAAGTTAAAGCTATAATATTAAGAAATTTTGTTGGTCTCTGCGATGCGAAATGTAGTTGTGAGCTTTTCAAAGGCTACAATTCTTAGTCACATAAAAAGGATTATAAATTGCAGTTGGAAGTTCCATTGGAAACAAACATTCTTATTGGCCACTTCCACGTCATTCCATGTACTTCAAAGGTTTTCTTTCTCTATATTATCCTTTCCTGAATTGATGGCGTGACTTGAGGGGTCGGTCATACGCAGCAGTCATGGTAACTTTAACACCTGAATTGATAGGAAGAACATATTGAAATATCTATTGCATGAGGTATTAAACTTTGGATGATAAAATTGATTATTTCATTAGAGATGAATTTAGACCTTTCATTAAAATTAATGAATGCATCGGTTGTTAACTTTGGATAATAAAAATTAATTATTTTAATAGAGATTAGTTTAGATCTTTTATTAAAATTAATGAATGTTTTGGCTTTTTATGGTAAGATCCATTTTTATTATAAATAATTTTTTATAGCAGTTGTTTAAATTTTTTTAAAATTTATAATCAAATTACAATAATTTTTTTAAGTTAGTAATAGTTTTTATTAATATAATTATTTGTCATTAAATGTCTTTTGGAGAAGATTTGCAAGGAGAAGTGCATTATTTTTTAATCAAAGAATAAAAATCAAGTTTTGAAAGGGTCTGAAATCTTTTATAAAAGTAGTACAATGGTTTCAAACAAATCATTTCACAACACAACTGTAACCTAGCTGTCACAAGAAAGCAACAATCAAAGGGTTACGAACTTACACTACACCTAATCATATCCTTTCAATCCACACACCCTTAACCCTGGGATGGGAGAAGTCCTCTCTTCCTTCTTTGAATAATTGTCCAAGATACATCATTATCTAACTCTTTCGATTGTAGAAAAAGGAGGGGAAGATCTTCAATTGTCACCTTGCACGAAGAGGAAGAATGTCTAATCGAAGATGCAGGATGATACATAGAATCTGCAGACAGAACAGAACCAAGATAATATTAGGAAAGATTTAGATGAAATGTTTATAGGATGATAATTTAGACCAAGAAGCATAATAAAAATTCTACCAAAAATAAGATAACAAGATAGATTCAAAATTCCCTAAAATAACTTGTTTCTGCTATTATTATTAGGCAGTGTGTCCAGTCTGTTTCATCCTTACCTCTGTTAAAGGGGGCCTGTTGTTTTGCCGACTTTGCATGGTCTGTGGCATTTTTTCATTGATCTTTATAAAAGAGTACTCATAAGTGGATTAAATTTTCTTACCTATAATCATTTTTTTAATTCACATATCTTCTATTTAAATTTAACCTTATCCTTTTAAAGACTTACGTGTAAGCATAACAATTATAAGTACATTGATGATACGATCTGGGTAGTTCGATGGGATGAAATGGAGTATTATGCTGAAAAGGACTCTCGAGTCAGAGAATCTTCAATCGTTTCAGTGACATTTAGTCTTTTTATGACAAGCACAAAACTTTATGCTATTTGAATATAATATTTAGTTCCTGCCATGGAACTGTAGAGATTAAATTTACTTGTTTAAATGTATTATGATTTTTTTTATAAAAATAATGAAAAAGAATTTTTCCACAAAAAGAAGGCACAAGAATTTAGGTTTTTATAGTATGATCAAGTTGCTAAAGCAGCCTATATATGCTAGAAATAATTTGTATATTTCTTTGTATAATTCTTGTCTAATCCTTTTTATGTGACTAAGAATGTATATTTATTTGAATAATTCTTGTCTCTGTTAATTTCTAAAAAAAATTTCAGACATCTCTGGAGATCCTTATGCAGACATATCAATATATGCCTCAAGGTCCAAGTGACTATACAACTTTGTCTGACGCAAGAGTGGGAGGGGATATAAAGTTGGGAAAGCCCACTCCTTTATGGGATAACCAGCCAACCCATCACTTCTGCCAGATACCGGGACTATCACCAGAGCCCTGTTGCTACCGCTGAACCTTACTTCAACTTAAGGTAGGGATGAAGATGATGCAAGAGTAGTCAGCCTCTAATCACAAAGGTACATGATTGGCTGCAAAGTTTGAAAATTCGGATTCGGCGCGGCGCGGACCGGCAATCCAAAATAGGATTCGGATATGGGACTCGGCATGGATTCGGCTAAAAATTTGGCAAGCAAGAACAGAAAAATGAATAAAAAAATAAAAAAATCATGTTTTAAAGCAGCTTCCAGCCGCAGCAAGAGTCCAGGCCAAAGACTCGGGAGTCCGAGCCTAAGACTCAAGAGTCCGAGCCAGGGACTTGGCTCGCGAGTCTGTGCCAAGTCAACTCGGCCAGACTTAGGACTCTCCAGTCTGCGGCAAGTCCTGCAGAGTTTTCCAACTATGATTGGCTGTGACCATGTTTTATCACAATAGTGTCCTCTGTGGTGTCACTTAAGTGTCTGATTTGGAAGCCATATCTATAAGAGTATTTACGCAAAATATTATTTGTCACCATCTTAGTGAGCATGATAGAGAGTTAGAGCATAGATTGATCTTGGTTTTTTTTTTTCCTATGAATAATGCAACTGGTACATTTTATTAGGCTACATTTTAATTGGTTGCTAATTTTTGTTGCCAATTTAAAAATTTTGTAGAGAAATTTATTTGATGGTTAAATCTACCTCTGAAATTAGCTATAGGTTATGGATCATGTATACTTCTATTGTATTTATCTTAATAACAATAATGGGAGAACATTACCTAAAGTTCCAACTACTTGTATATGGTACAGTGAACTTTTGTTTATAGTATATTCTGCTATCATTTATCTAAAATGGCTGTTCCGTTCATTTGAGGTCAAGGTTCGTATTAGCCCACGTAGAATACTAATAGTGTAGACTGAAGGGGTGCTAATAAGTGCATAAGCAATGGCAAACCTCTCACCATGATGATACAGAATTTGTTTCTTAAGTTCATCCATCATATCACAAAGCACAAAGCTTGTCTCTGGACCAAACCCTAGAATGTCTTCAGCGCTCCATAGATTTCCTCCATTTGTGAGCGTGATCTATCTTTGACATGAATGCATGGACTGTTGAAATTACACAATTAGGACTCTTTGTCAAGTTTATCTTGTGTTAAATTGTAGGCGAATGCTTGTAACAAGTAGATGCTAAATTTTTAACTCAGAATTGAGTATTGGGTTTAAGAGATTTTAACCATTTTTAAGTGGCTGTGAGATTTGCAAAACCTTAACGGTTTAATATTTTTGATAGCTAGGAAAATAACAAGTCTTTCATATGACGTTACGGATGTAATTTTTTCTTTTAATATGAAGTGAGTGGCTGTGAGGTTTGCAAAAACTTACAGTTTAATATTTTTGATAGCCAGGAAGATACCAAGAGTTTCATATTACGTTATGGATGCAATTTTTTCTTTTAGTATGAAGTGAGTAAGTGGATAGGTGCAACAACACTTGTTTCATACTCCCCTTACAAAATGCACATTGCTTTAGCATATAATTTATTTTATTTTATTTTTGCAATGTGTGATGAAATTCTAACACACATTTTAGAATGTATTTAGAGAAGAGATAAATGTTAACGATCAATTGAAATTGTGAATTTTGACGATAATTTGTCATTTCAAAAATTAATAGACATGAATTATTTGTTAAAATAGAAAGAAATGAAAGATTATAATAATATCAATGAGATAATTTATTAATGGTAGTGATAGCTTACTTATTATTATAGGATGTCTAGAGGGTATTGTGCCATATATATTACAATTCACAAGGCCTAGTAAAGTTTTGTTGTATTGGTTGTGATTGTATTTGTACAAGATGAATTTTGAATTTGTTTGTCAATAAACAAATGAGAGGTGAAGTGTCTAGGCAAATATGACTTAGATTGTATGGTCCAATCTTTTTGTAGTGGCTTTTCATGGCTAGTCAAGTTTTCCTAGTTATGATTAGGTATGGGATTCTAAACCAAATAGAGAAGCATTTAATTGACAATGAGGTGATTTTTACTTTCATATCCAATGCCATGGATGTGTTATAGGACACTAACACCATTAGGATTTTGGTTGAGGCATTCATGCAAGATAATTATAGATTAAGAGTAGTTGTTGCAATAGATGAGTATACCATATATAAAAGAGAAAAAAATTGGTGATATCTTTCCAAAAGTTAAAATGAAAAAAAGTGAAGGGATCATGGAGTTTACAAAAACCATCTAGGAAGGGTTATTGACATAAAGTTTAGACTCATTATGAAACTCATTGAAAAGAGAGATTTAACTCCTCTTCGTACAAAAATGCGAGAGAGAATAAAGTATATAGGTATGTAACCAAGATTGGAGATATGATCATTTTATTGAAGAAGATGACAAGTGCTTATTTTATGGTGATAGAGTTTAGAACAATTAAGTTGATAATAGTAATTTAGAGTTGATAGAAAATAAAGGGATGAAGTGGTTGGTATAGTTTGAAATAAATGAGGAATATAAGTGAAAATATGATGAAGTGAGTTCTAAGATAGAACAATAATGATGTGAAGGCTAGTTCAAAGGTAGGTGATAAAGTCAAAGAGCCAAATTGGATAATTGATGAAATAGTAGGTGAGTATGAAATAAGATAACAATTTAGAAGTAAAGAACAATGTGGAGGAAGTTACAACATTGTAGGAGGTAATTAGAAGACATAAGGTGGTAAAGAGAGGGTTGTAGATGATGGAGGAAGTGATTGGAAGATGAAGACATGTGTTGGGTTGTACCCCAATAGCAAATAAGATGGACATAAAGAAAAAGATTGACATAAAATATTATGATAGATATGGAATAGAAAAATCTATGGTGGTTATGAAATTTTAGAAGGACGATAGTAGAGAAATAACAACAATTGAGTTTAGGATAAAAATAGAAAATACAAATCTGGAAAACAACAAAAGTTAGAAGTATGGGAAAACAAAAAAAGTTGGAAGTATGTGTTGGAATATTTGAAAAGGTATAGTAGTAGTAACTATAAGTTGATTAGGGATCAATAGCTTACAATGTGAGGATAAGGATCAAATAATTGGATACCACAATCAAAGAAGATGATAGAAAATGGCGGGGATTTTTTTTGGGATAATATGAGATGTTTTTAGTTGGATAATATAAGGGTTGAGAGATACAAAAGAAGGAAATTAGATTGGTGGAAGAAATTTAGTTACATAGGAGTGAAATGAAATCTATGAAAGAATATCTTAGGAGAATTGTATAGGTACATGCCAAGATATGATAGTTCAAGTATGTCCCAGTCCCATGCTTGGGGATAGTAGAGGTTTAAGGAGACGAACACAATAGTTGATCCTATAATATTATCCATGTGTTGAGGGTGCATTGAGGTTGGTTACTAGTGGAAAGGGAGATTCTCTCACTTAGCCCTTATATGGGAGCACTACACTGATAATTCATTTACCTCAGGTGTTTAATGTAGGAGCATCCTAGGGTATTGCATCACTCAAAAACATGCTCTTTTATTTATTTATTATTTTGTAGGTTTTTAGTAGCATTGCAAGCATCAATTAGCCAACATAGGTCACCCCACTACATTTCACCATAATTAATTTATTTCATCTTGTGATTGAAAATATATGATCATCATATATCCTTCAATGAGACATCCAAATCTCAAGAGATTTTAATTGTCAAAAAATATATATTAGTTTATGATCCTTTATTGAGCTTAGTAGAATAATTGATTAACATTCAAATTCATTATTCAAGGTTTATGTCAACTTATTAAAGATTGTGGCTACTAAGGAACACATGACAATGTACATTGGGTCCAAGAGACTTTATGGTATGGATGACACCAAGACCCATTGATCCATCATTATTGCACTCATCTAGAAGGTTCTTCCTACATGTATGACCCAATATACATTTTACAAGGTATTGGGTTTTACACCACCTTACAACAAACTAAAATTATCCCAAAGCTAGGAAATGCCATATAAACATCACTTATAAACATTTTAATTTAGTCAAGTAGAATATTTGAGATGGGAGTCAATTACAAACATTGTATTACAATATCTTTCAAATTTAATTCATAATAAAACAAGAGAGTCCTAGCATGTTGCAAGCCCATCTCAATAGAGATTGATAATGTAATTTTAATTGTTGATTATCTTAGTGTTGAATCAAGTTGACGTTCATGAGAATATGTTTGAGTATTGTTGTAGACATGGAAAATATACAATTTGATCTGACACACTGGATCCTGATTTACTAACACCATTTCATCCTGAATCATCTCCTTTGCTAGTCATTTAATCGAATAATCTGTATTTGATTAAATTCATCACTCTTCATCTCTTAATTAAATAAATCAACTTTATCTAATTAAGTCATCATCTTTTGTTAATTCAATAAATCAATTTTATTTAATTATTTATGTAATCCCCCTTTTGATTAAATAAATTTTAATTAAATAAATCATTTTATTTAATTAATCCCTAAAGTCATCTCATTTAAATTAAATAAATCTTTATTTGGTTTAAGTCCAACATCATCCCTTTTTAATTAAATAAATCAAATCTTTATTTAATTAAGTCTTTAATCATTTTCCTCTCATTTTGATTTAAATCAATCCTAAAATCTAAGTCAAAATGGTCAAATCATCTAATCTCTCATTAAATTGATCAAATCTTGACTAATTTAATCTCAATCACTAAAATCCTCTAGAGAATGCAACTTGCACATGAAAATATATTTAATTCATTTATTAAATCTCTATTTTCTCTCAACATGGCATAAAAGGGGAATATTCCCTCAAATTTGAATTCAAAATCCAAGTGGATGGGTACTTCCAACAAGGCATTCACTCCTCTTACATGTCCTTAGCCTTGAGCCAAGTGACATTAACTCCATTCTTCTCTCCCTCCAACTTTCAAATTCAAATTTCAAATCTCCCCCTCTTTGGCACATTGATCAAAATGTGCTCAACCTTCAACCATTCACATCTTGATAAGTGGCACTTGGCCATTGGATGTTGAATGATCCCACATTACTCAATCTCACTCATTCTTCCAAATTTGAAATCTATAAATGAGAGACTCTTCCTCTCATTCAATCATCCACAACTTGAGTAAACTTACTACACTCAATTTCATCCTCAAGCATATCTAGTTTCATCTATTTCATCAAATTCTTAGCTAGGTCTTGTAGTTTTTTATCATGGAGTTTGATTGAATCTTCATCAAGGTGGATCACTCATCAAATCATCATAAAGCTTACAAAGGAGTTGGGAAAAAGGTTAATTTCGACACACTAATTGGCACCAACTCCCCCATGGGATCAAGAGTTTGCATTTGCTTAATTTAGGATTTCATCTATATTTCATGTTTGCTCTTGTTTTTCCTATTTTGAGTATTTACGGATTTCATGGGGAATCCTTGTTTTATCTTGCATATCAACCAACTAATGCGTTTGTTTGTCATGTCTATGCAGGAATAGGATCAGGGTTCACATTTTGGCGCTAGAAGGAGGGCAGATTTGAAGAAATTAACACATTTTTTTGGTTAAATTTCGCTATTTTTTATGGTTTTTGTCTTTCCAGGTCAAACAACGCCGTTGGAAGTCAAACAGAGCCATTGAAAGGAATTGCGCCACATTTGCGGTCTTTGTTTTTCCAAACAGAGCTGCTAATTTCACCAAAGCACCGCTTGAAACTCAAACAGCGCCGCATTTGCAAACAACGCCGCTCCAAACAACGCCGCCTTTGATTTCTTATTTTTTTATCCAAACTTAAAATGGCCGTATCTTGGTCATTTTTTGGTCTTTTTCAGAGCTTTTTTTTTTTAAATGGGGTAGAATTGCAAAAGCTATCCAATGGTGTAGGTTTTTTCTCAACTTTAATAGAATTAAAATTTTCAAACTTTCACCTAATGTCAAAACACCATGAAACTTGGTCTAAATTTTAGAGTTTATATGCTTAATCATTTATCTAACCCTCATATCTT
This sequence comes from Sequoiadendron giganteum, assembly GCA_007115665.2. Classification (NCBI taxonomy): domain Eukaryota; kingdom Viridiplantae; phylum Streptophyta; class Pinopsida; order Cupressales; family Cupressaceae; genus Sequoiadendron; species Sequoiadendron giganteum. The sequence goes on along the minus strand of CM021104.1, from coordinate 209,280,781 downwards.
CTTGTTTCTTGATTTCATCTAACATTTGGAGCTTGTATTGCAGGTTTTAAAGGATCATGGAGCATGTAAATGAAAGAAAAAAATTCTCACATGATTGTAACAAGTGTTTTTAAACACTTTGGGAGAACTTATAATCCCTTTCTAAGGATTTGTTTACTTTATGGTTTAGGAAACACTAAATTTCTTTTGGGCTCTAAAAAGAACAACACAAATTTCCTTTTTAAAGTTTGCAAAAGGGCTTAAAATGAACCTTAGAAACAATCTACTAGATTTGGTTTAAGGTTTAAAAATTGAACAAGGCAACTTCCACATTTAAATTTGGTGCTCTAAAAAGAATTCATTTTGCTTTGTGGGATTAAAATGAACAAATGCTATTATGTTTTGTAATTGTTTATTCAAGTTAATATCATCAAAAGGGCGTATGCGCTTCTTTCGTGCCTCACGACAATCTTGAGAATCAAAAGTTCTCTTGGTGATCTTAAATTGAATAAAATAATTGCCTCCACATTTCATTTTTGGTATTAAAATTGAACGAAACATGTCAGTGTGAGCATGGTATATTGTGAGTGTTATCCCTTTATTTTTCAATGAAGGTTAATTAAACTACGAGATATGCTAGCTTGCTATTGTTTATCTTAGAGGGCCTGCCTTGTGGGAAAAAGTAATCACCTAAGGGAACGACCCAACCGGGAACACGCTAAAGCCAAGCGACTTCCAACTGGTATATAAGTGTGGATTCTTGAGGAAAGTTCAAGAATCACGAGGATTATTTCGATGAGAAGGGCAACAATGGTATCTCGCCGCATGGATAGTCCCCCATGAATGGAATGCCCGAATTAAAACCTCTTGTTTAGAAAAGGTTAGATCTTATCTATTTGTTGGTGCAAAAGGTCAAGTCCTTTGAAGCCGCCCCACGTTATACATGCGGTTCTATTGTAGAGATGAAAAGTATGCCATGGGAGATTCATTGGTATTGATGCTTAGCTGACCTAAGAAGTGAGTGCATTGTAAGGGGGAGCTTGTGTGGTCAAGCATCTAATCATCCGCGCTAAATATGCGCAGCTGGATTTATCCAAGTGGGATCCCAACAAATATTATCTCATCATCCTAGGATTGTACATGTTCTTGAAATCAAAACACTTTACTTGGATCTAAAATATTGGGAACAAACATTCACAAAATCTTCAAATTTCAAACCCTTTAGGAGGGGAAAATACTTTTGACCAAATCCAAGTGTTGTTGCTTTCCCTAGGGATTCTATCCTTAGAGGTCTCTAAGCATTTGGATTTACATCATAATTTTCTCATACTAAAGTCAACCTAGGAAACTATGCTCTTAAAATCTTGATTTTCACATAATGGATATTGTGGAATGAAAAATAATTGAGACATAGACATTTAGTTGGAAGAACATAGTCAAGAAAGTGTTTGTGGTAAAAAGAACCGAATCTAAGCAAGATAACAAACAATTTAACCACACGTGCTTCGTCCCTTTTGAGTCATTTGGTTTTCATGCAAACATTGGTTTTTTGGCTTGAACCACTTTTAGGGAAAAACATGTTCTTCATTATGATATTGCTATCAGGATTCAACTGTGTAGTTTTTGAGTCAAACTCATTGACCCATGATTCATGAGTAGTGGTTCACAAGAACCCATCTCTCATGATAATGAATGGTCCACTTAGCACTCATTGCATCTAGGTGATGCTCATAGAGGTGAAGCATTGGTCCATCCCGGGATGTCACCTATCCCAGTACTGCTCCAGCTCAAGCACGCTTAACCAAGGAGTTTTCCCCAAGGTTAAGCCCACTTAGCTTGCTACCCCATTTGCAAAACCTTCAACAAGTGTTGTGCCTTATGAACCATTCATTATAGAGCCCCTTTAGCTCATCGATTGATAAGTAGGAGGTTTCTTCCACAACGTGTCAAATTATGATATTGCTATCAGGATTCAACCATGTAGTTTTCGAGTCAAAATCATTGACCCATGATTCATGAGTAGTGGTTCACAAGAACCCATCTCTCATGATAATGAATGGTCCACTTAGCACTCATTACATCTAGGTGATGCTCACAGAGGTGAAGCATTGGTCCATCCCAAGAGGTCACCCATCCTAGTATTGCTCCAGCTCAAGCGCGTTTAACCACGGAGTTTCCCCCAAGGTTAAGCCCACTTATTTTGCTACCCCATTTGTAAAACCTTCAACAAGTGTTGTGCCTTATGAACCATTCATTATAGAACCCCTTTAGCTCATCAATTGATAAGTAGGAGGTTTCTTCCATAGCGTGCCAAATTATGATATTGCTATCAGGATTCAACCATGTAGTTTTTGAGTCAAACTCATTGACCCATGTTTCATGAGTAGTGGTTCACAAGAACCCATCTCTCATGATAATGAATGGTCCACTTAGCACTCATTGCATCTAGGTGATGCTCACAAAGGTGAAGCATTGGTCCATCCCAAGAGGTCACCCATCCCAGTACTGCTCCAGCTCAAGCACGCTTAACCACAAAGTTTTCCCCAAGGTTAAGCCCACTTAGCTTGCTACCCCATTTGCAAAACCTAAAGCAAGTGTTGTGCCTTATGAGCCATTCATTATAGAGCCCCTTTAGCTCATCAATTGATAAGTAGGAGGTTTCTTCCACAACATGTCAAATTATGATATTGCTATCAGGATTCAACCGTGTAGTTTTTGCATCAAACTCATTGACCCATGATTCTTGAGTAGTGGTTCACAAGAACCCATCTCTCATGATAATGAATGGTCCACTTAGCACTCATTGCATCTAGGTGATGCTCACAGAGGTGAAGCATTGGTCCATCCCAAGAGGTCACCCATCCTAGTATTGCTCCACCTCAAGTGCGCTTAACCATAGAGTTTCCCCCAAGGTTAAGCCCACTTAGCTTGCTACCCCATTTGCAAAACCTTCAACAAGTGTTGTGCCTTATGAACCATTCATTATAGAGCCCCTTTAGCTCATCAATTGATAAGTAGGAGGTTTCTTCCACAGCATGTCAAATTATGATATTGCTATCAGGATTCAACCGTGTAGTTTTCAAGTCAAACTCATTGACCCATGATTCATGAGTAGTGGTTCACAAGAACCCATCTCTCATGATAATGAATGGTCCACTTAGCACTCATTGCATCTAGGTGATGCTCACAGAGGTGAAGCATTGGTCCGTCCGGGAGGTCACCCATCCAGTCTGCTCCAGCTCAAGCATGCTTAACCACAAAGTTTCCCCCAAGGTTAAGCCCACTTAGCTTGCTACCCCATTTGCAAAACCTTCAACAAGTGTTGTGCCTTATGAAACATTCATTATAGAGCCCCTTTAGCTCATCAATTGATAAGTAGGAGGTTTCTTCCACAGCATGTCAAATTATGATATTGCTATCAGGATTCAACCGTGTAGTTTTCGAGTCAAACTCATTGACCCATGATTCATGAGTAGTGGTTCACAAGAACCCATCTCTCATTATAATGAATGGTCCACTTAGCACTCATTGCATCTAGGTGATGCTCACAGAGGTGAAGCATTGGTCCATCCCAGGAGGTCACCCATCCCAGTACTGCTCCAGCTCAAGCGCGCTTAACCACAAAGTTTCTTCATTACCTTGGTCTTGTAAACAAATCCTCTTAGGTTCATCTAGGATCAAGTCAAACACCTCATCCATCCAAAAATTTATCAAAATCCCATTTCACCAACAAACTTTTGGGACTTTGGAAAACATCACTTATGCTAGACTTCTAGGAAAAATCAACATCACCTTGTTTGACTTAACACCTAATCAAATTATCAATTCTCTTGAGCGAATTAACCCCTAGGATAACACAACTTCCTAGGGTTTACAATTTCATCATCAAAAATCACCTTGTTTGGCTTAACACAACTAGCCAAATTATCATCTTGTGTACACGTTTTCTCTAGGATAACACAACTTCCTAGAGTTTACAAGTGCATTATTACTTTGTTTGACTTAACACACTTAGTCAAACTATCCGCAATCAAAATCAAATCAAACCAAGTCCTAAGGTCTAGCATTGATCCAAAGTTCCTAAAAGTTTAAACACCCATATCATTCACCCCTTTCATTCGTCATCTCATCATTGGTCCTAAACCCCCCAGAGGTCAACAAGGTCAAAACACAAGAAAAATATGGAATATAAACTTGATTCATCCATCATGAGTAATCCAATTCAGCCAAACTATCCAAGCCTTACAATGCTAATTGATTTTCAAAACTTGCATTTGTACAATCCATACATGAGATCATTATCTCCTACAAACCTCAATGGTACAACAAATGTGAGTTTTCCCAATCTAAATTTTGGAACATTTTTCCTATGGTGGATTTAAATCAAGGTCAAAACTTACAAATCTATCAACCAAACAATCAGGGCATGATCCTTCTCCCTTTACCAACCATCAATCAACCAAATCTGAGCAACACCCCCTTCATAAGTCAAAGCATCATATCAAATCCTCCCATTTTTCCATCGATATCGCAACAACAGATGGCAACCATCCAAGCAACCTCAATTATCAATAAAACCGCTCCTTTCATCACAACGGTCAACACCATTCCCAATCCACCACCACCACCACCAAAACACAACATGACAAATTCATTCTCCATCATGTTGCAAGCCGTTCGACAAGCTTCCAGCCAAAAGGCACTCCAGAACCAACAAGTTGCACAGCTAGCTGGTCAGCAAGCACAAGTGGCTCAAGTAGCCCAACAAGCTCAAGCCCAACACCAAGCTCGGTAGGCACAAGCAAAATTCTGGGCACAATTGCAAGCAATCCATCAACACGTGTATCAAAAAGTAGCTCAACAACAAGCCCAACAAAAAGCATTGTTGGCACAACAACAACACAACCAAAAACAAGCGTTGTTGGCTCAGCAGCAAATGCAAGCCTTACTCGAGTAGCAGAGCTTGCAACAGATTCCCACCACAATAATTGAAAATGATGATCAAGATCCTTCGACTAATGATCATGTTGAAAATGTCTCTACATTAGCTAATGAGTTAGAGGTGAAGGGAAAACGGGCAAGATCTAAAGACCCAATAGTGCGGAATACATTCCCTTAACACTAATACAACAGAGGAGAAGAGCATAAATTGATTCCTAAAAGCTTTCAAAACTATTTGAGATAAATACAACAAGCCCAGAAAAGACAATCAAAGATAAGCAATCACATTTGACACAAGATATATGTGGGAAAACCTTTTCAGGTAAAATACCCACCATACGAAGTCAAGACAATTGTATTACAGTAACAAAAATAGTTACATACAATATATAGTCTTCTTTGATCAGCTCATAGCAGCACTTCCATAACTATTTCACTGTTACAATGTTTTCTCAAAACATACAGTTCAAAAATATCTCACTCATGCAAGATTGTACTCGACTCACATAAGTCATACGTTGCATTCAAGTCTTCTCAATCAACCGCCGATCACTAAGTACATGAATCTCTGATTCAATCACGCCAATGATCTGCCCTTGTCGATCTTCCTGCATCGATCCACCCAGGTATTAATGCCATCACCCAAATCGAGTCTTGCTCGCCAGCCAAAATCGGCCTACAATTACTGTTGTTGCTACAAATGCCTCTGGCCAACCAGAAGTAATCAAACTGCCATGTGTCCGAAATGCATTCGCCTATCGTTCCTGCAACCGAGTCCAACTCGGTCAAACACCGGTCCGAGCCCATCCGAGCTCCCTACACACATACCGCTCCACCGTTGAGCTGAGTCGACCCACCCGCGACAATGCGGTGAGCCCAACCAAGCTCCCTCAAGCTTCCCCGCTCTACCGCCGAGTCGAACCGACCCGTCTGCGGTATGGCGATTCGGCCAATCGAGCTCATTCAAGAACTGCCCGCACTACCGGAGCACCAACCGAGTTGGCCCGCGGTAATGCGATGAGCTCGACCGAGCTCACCCATAAACTTCACCGAGCTCGTCCGCTAATCATCCCATGCTATCGCCATCCGGGTTGACACAAGCCACGACAACGAGGTAACCGGCCATGGTGACTGCTGGCGATCAAACCACGCTACCGTGGGGGTCGACAGACCACCCCGCGGTAGGGATTTGACCGTCAGCTAGACCGCTGGCGGTCTCACCGCGATCACCGCGGTGAGTGTACCCACTGCCCTCGGTAAGGCGGTAGCAGTCAAGGCGATCGTAGGCGGTCACATCGTGACCACCACGGTCAAGGGCTTAACTGCCTATGGTATGGTGGTGACTAGCCAGACAGGCCGAGTGAAGGCAACCACAATCACCGCGGTTAGGAGCGAGATTGCAAGCGGTAAAGAGGTAACTGCCACCCTTCCACCACGGTACCGCCAGGGTAAGAGATGACTGCCGATGTAAAGTGGTTAAGGCTGAGATGAGGCCAGGCGCGGTACGGCGGTAAAATGCCGAAACACTTGATTTTTGCCAAGCCATAAAAATTAGAGGCTTCAAGTTGGAAGTTGAGACATATTTTCTCAACAAGCTCCCACTTGGCGAACACTTCTAGCTCCCCCATGATTTGAAAAATTATTGTCTGTCATAGGCCCCAAGGCCCATCAATTCTGCGCACCATATGAACTTGTCTGTGTTGATTGGCTTTGTTAAAGCATCTGCAACATTCTTCAAGGTATCCACCTTTTCCAAACTAACCTTGCCATCTTCAACCATGTCCCTCACAAAGTGATATTGCACATCAATGTGCTTGGTCTTGGCATGAAAATTCAGATTCTTTGCCAAACAAATGGCACTCTGACTATCACAAAAAATAGTGATCTGCCCTACATTAAATGCAATGTCTGAACATAAACACCTCAACCAAACAACCTCCTTATAGGCATGAGTTGCAGCCATGTACTCTGCCTCTACCATGGATAAAGGAACTATAGTCTATCGCTTGCTCATCTAACTGATTGCTCCACCATTAAGCATGAAAATGTATCCATTGGTGGATCGCCTGCTGTCAATGTCCCCTGCCCAATCTGAATCAACATACCCATGAATGCTGAGAGTCCTCTGTGATGCAACCAAACTGCCATGGTAACACAGGGCGTAGTCTGAAGTCCCCTTCAAATACCTAAATACTCTCTTCACAGCATCCCAATGCGATCTTCTCGGATTTTCCATAAATTGGCTTAGAACTCCCACTGCTTGGGAAATGTCTAGTCTTGTGTAGACCATAGCATGCATCAAACTACCAACAACACTTGCATAAGGCACATTGGTCATGTCCTCCATCTCAGTAGCAAACTTTAGACAGTCTTCAACAGACAACTTAGTTCCATGCATGATTGGAACAACAAGCTGCTTGCAATCATCCATGCTAAACCTCTCCAGAATTGTTTTTACATATTTACTCTGGCTGACCCAAAACTTTCTGCTTGTTCTGTCCCTGGTTATCTCCATTCCAAGAATGTACCTAGCTGCACCAAGATCTTTCATTTCGAACTTTGCAGACAAATGAGATTTAAGATCAGAAATCATAGTTTTGCTATTTCCAATGAATAACATATCATCCACATATAGGGTAATAACAAGCACACGATCATTCTCAGATTTATAATAAATACAGTGATCAGATTTTGATCTGACAAATCCAATTGACAACAAAAACGTGTCAAATTTTTGGTACCACATTCTAGGAGATTGTTTTAAACCATAGAGAGATTTATTTAACTTACAAACCACATTTTGTTTACCTCTTTCAACAAAATGCTTAGGCTGGGACATGTAGATTTCTTCTTCAAGCTCACCATGGAGAAACGATGTCTTCACATCCATCTGTTCAATTTCAAAATCATATATAGCTGTCAATGATAACAAAAATCTGATTGATTTTAGCTTTGCTACAGGGGAAAAAATCTCTCCATAATCAATTCCCTCAATTTGAGAAAATCCCTTTGCAACCAACCTTGCCTTATACTTCTCAACATTGCCATCAAGGCCTGTTTTCTTTTTGAATATCCACTTACAACCAACAGGCTTTCACCCTTTAGGCAGTGGTACCAAATTCCAGGTTTCATTCTTTTTCAAAGAATCCATCTCTTCATTCATGGCTTGCAGCCAAGAATTTGAAACCTTTTTCAAAGAATCCATCTCTTCATTCATGGCTTGCAGCCAAGAATTCGAATCAGCCATGCTGATTGTTTCTTTCACAGTCCTAGGCTCATTAGTGTTGGTTAATAAAGCATAGGCACAATTTGAATTTAACAGTGAAAAACCATACCTTTCAGGTTGCCCTTTTTCTCGTGTAGATCTTCTTACAGGCTGAGGTTGTTCTTCATCATCAGAACTTCTAGAGCTGCTTGAGCTCTCCTCAGTCTCAGGTACACCATGCAACTCTTTCCTTTGTGGAGTTTGGGGAATCTCAACTGCATCCTTCTACTTGTCACTCTGATCTGTCTCAAGCTGTTGATCACTTACTGAAGGTTTTAGCTCACGAAATATCACGCTTCTGTTATACAAGACCTTCTTAGTAATAGGGTTTCAAAACTTGTATCCCTTCACACCAAATCCATAGCCGATGAGAATACATTTCACAACCTTGTTATCCAATTTAGATCTCTTTTCATTTGGCACATAAACATATGCCTCACAACCAAACACACGAACATGCCTCAGAGAGGGCTTCCTACTAGACCATGTTTCCAAAGGTGTTTTATCAACAAGAGCAGAGAAAGGAGATCTGTTTATTACATAACATGTTGTAGCCACAGCCTCAGCCCAAAACTTCTGCTCCAGACCAGCACCACTCAGCATACTCCTTGCCTTTTCCATCAACATCCTGTTCAACCTTTCAACAACACCATTCTGTTGTGGAGTGTAAGGCATTGTCTTATGCCTTTTAATTCCATGATCAGTGCAATACCTTTCAAAATCTGTAGAACAAAATTCACCACCATTGTCTGTCCTCAAACATTTAATTTTTCTTCCAGTCTGATTCTCTACCAAAGATTTAAATTCTTTAAACCGACTGAACACTTCTGATTTACTTTTAAGAAAGTATAAAAATGCCCTTCTAGAATAGTCATCAATAAAAAAAACATAGTATCTAGACTTCGATAACGAAATAACATTAACTGGACCAAACACATCTGAATGAACATAATCCAGTATATTAGAAGATTTATGAGGACTAGAATAAAAAGAAACATGGTGTTATTTTCCATAGATACAATGTTCACAAAAATCAAACACAAGTTTACAATCATCAAGCCCTTCTACAAGATTTTTAACCTTTCTCACCTATGTGACCAAGTCTATGATGCCATAGCATAGTCTTCTCAGTTGGGAGATTTACCTCCATAGCATTTGCAGCCAGAGAAGTGTCTTCATCTTTCTCTACAGGTGCAACAATGCATGGCTTTACAGAGGCACTGTTACAAAGAACAGGACATGCATCCAGCTTGTATAGAGTGCCAATATGAACACCCTTAGCTAGCACCATTGCACCTCTAGCCATTTTACAACCCTTACTTGAAAAATAAACTTCTACACCAACATCATTTAACTTACTAAGAGAAAGAAGATTTCGAGCCAGACCTGGTATGTGAAGTACGCCACCAATACCTTTGAATCTCCCGTCAGGAAACTGAATTATGACTATTCCTTTGCCAACTATCTCCAGCGTTGAATCACTTTCCAAGGACACCTTTCCACTATCATCCTTCTCGTATTTAGAGAACCATTTTCTATTGGACGTCATGTGAAAAGACACACCTAAGTCAACCAACCAGACATCATCTGATGCCTAAGTTTTCAAGGCTTCAGCAATGAAGGCGTCTGCATCACTTTGAGAAGATTCATTGTCAGAAGCATTCTTCTTCTTCTTCTCCTTGCAGTCCTTCCCGATATGACCAGGTTGCCCACAGTTCCAGCATCTCACCTTGAACTTTTTACTAGGAGACTTCGATCTCCCTGCAGATTTGGATTTTGACTTCTTGTCTTTCTTCTTGCCTTTCTCCTTTGGTCTACCTCGAACAACAAGAGCCTCTTTGGCCATCTCAGAAGACTTCCTTTGCATTTCTTTAGACAAGAGCGAAGCAACCACGTCATCCATCTTGAATGCAGTGGTTGTGCTTCCAATAGCCATCACCAGATGATCCCAACTGTCCGGTAATGAACACAACAGGAGCATGCAACAATCTTCCTCCTTATTATTTACACCTACAAACGCCAATTGAGTAAGACTCATGTTAAATGAGTTTAGATGGTCTGCAACAAATGCACCTTCATCCATTTTCAAGGAGTACAACTTCTTCCTCAGGAATAAATTATTTACCAGAGACTTTCCCTGATAAATATCACCAAGCTTCTTCCATAATGAAGCTACAGACTTCTCCTCATGATTGTTCAGGAGAACAGAATCGGCCAGACTCGGTCTTATCAAACCTCTTTCCTTTCTATCAGCAAGATCCCAAACCTCTTGGGTCGTGCTTTGTGGCTTCGTTCCAGACACTACAATCCGGAGGTCTCTATCCACCAGCAAGTCTTCCATTTTGAGTTTCCACAACTCAAAGTTGCTACCATTAAATTTTTCAATGTCTACTCTACCTGATGTACTTGCCATCTCAAACTGAAACAAGTTTTAACAATGCAATACTCCCACTGAAACAATATTAGCACAAAAAACTGAGCTTTCTCTCAAGGATAACACAACGGGTTAGGCTCTGATACCACTTGAAGGGAAAACGTGCAGGATCTAAGGACCCAATAGTGCGGAATACATTCCCTTAACACTAATACAACAAAGGAGAAGAGCATAAACTGATTCTTAAAAGCTTTCAAAACTATTTGAGATAAATACAACAAGCCCATAAAAGACAATCAGAGATAAACAATCATAGTTGACACAAGATATAAGTGGGTAAACCTTTTCAGGTAAAAAACCCACCACACAAAGTCAAGACAATTGTATTACACTAACAAAAATAGTTACATATAATATACAGTCTTCTTTGATCAGCTCATAGCAGCACTTCCAAAACTATCTCATTGTTACAATGTTTTCTCAAAACATACAGTTCGAAAATATCTCACTCATGCAAGATTGTACTCAACTCACATAAGTCATACGTTGCATTCAAGTCTTCTCAATCAACCGCAGATCACCTTGTACATGAATCTTTGATTCAATCACGCCAATGATCTACCCTTGTCGATCTTCCTGCATCGAGCCACCCAGGCATTAATGCCATCACCCAAATCAGGTTCTGCTCGCCAGCCAAAATCGGCCTGCAATTATTGTTGTTGCTAGAAATGCCTCTGGCCAACCAGAAATAGTCAAACTACCACGTGTCCAAAATACATTTGCCTATCGCTCCTGCAATCGAGTCCAACTCGATCAAACATCGGTCCGAGCCCATCCAAGCTCCCTACGCACATACAACTCCACCATCGAGCTGAGTCAACCCACCCGCGGCAATGCGGTGAGCCCGACCGACCTCCCTCAAGCTTCCTTGCTCTACCACTGAGTCGAACTGACCCATCCTTGGTATGGCGGTTCGGCCAACTGAGCTCGTCCAAGAACTGCCCGCACTACCGGAGCACCAACCGAGTCGGCCTGCGGTAATGCGGTGAGCTCGACCGAACTCACCCACAGACTTCACCGAGCTTGTCCGCTAACCGTCCCGCGCTACCACCGTCCGGGTTGACACAAGCCGTGACAAGGAGGTAACCAGCCATGGTGACTGCTGGCGGTCAAACCGTGCTACCGTGGGGGTCGACAGACCACCCCATGGTAGGGCGGTGACTGTCAGCCAGATCGCTGACAGTCTCACCGCGATCAATGTGGTGAGTGGACCCACCACCCGTGGTAAGGCGATAGTAGTCAAGGCGACCGCAGGTGGTCACACCGTCACCCACCACAGTTAAGGGCTTAATCGCCCGCGGTATGGCGGTGACCAGCCAGACAGTTCGAGCGAAGGCAACCGCAATCATCGCGGTTAGGAACGAGACTGCGAGCGGTAAAGAGGTAACCGCCACCCTTCCACTGCGGTACCGCCAAGGTAAGAGATGACTGCTACGGTAAAGCAGTTAAGGCTGAGATGAGGCCAGGCGCGGTACGATGGTAAACTGCTGAAACACCTGATTATCGCCAAGCCATAAAAAGTAGAGGCTTCAAGTTGGAAGTTGAGACATATTTTCTCAACAAGAGGACACATCTCAAGAATTTATTCCAAAGCATGATCAACATATTTCACCAAGGTCTAGCAATGATCCTTTCCAAAGCATATGGACATCCTTTGACCTCATGACATTTGAGAAACTGCCTATGCCTAAGGACGATGTCCAAGAACCCCTTGTAGACAATCCATTCTTTGAAATTGACCCATGTCAAGAACTTGATCCAAAGCATGTCAAAAGAAATTCCAAAACTAATCGAGATCAAGAATTTGTATCTCCAAGCTACTACAATGATATAATGGACACTCTCCTATATATACACGATGATCACATCCACATAACACATACTCCTCCATCTACCCATGAGATGCTTTCTTTAGATGGACATGTAGATGATCTTTATTCAAAACAAGAGTCTCATACTTTTGATATCATTACCAAGGAACAAGAGTCTCCTACTCTTAACATTTATACACATGATCAAGATATAGAGAAATCCAAAGACATATCAAAAATGGATCATGAAGAAGGCTTGTACAGAAGTTGTGAATCAGAAACATCATGTGAAAGCATATCAAGAATGAATCATGAGGAAGACTTTTACGAGGACAGTGAATCATCAATACCTCTTGAAGAAGCATTAAAATCTAATATTTCACAAGCTCAAACCAAAGATATCAATCAGGAAGTCATCCCACATATGGAGGATCCTATCACTTATAAACTTGGATCACTTACCTTTCTTAGAGCAAGCTATCTCATCAATAAAGCAGTTGGCACTTTTGAAGATCCACCACAGATCAGAGAAGGAATAGCACCTTATCTCCAGGGTAAATCATATCCTGTTGCACATAAAATGTTTCAACAGATGAATTATCAAGGTAGAGGATTAGGCCTACATGAACAAGGTATCCTGGAATCAGTACAGATTATTGGCAATCCTAAGCATCAAGGTCTTGGTTATTCGACAATTAAGGGATCTAAACATATAAGTGATACCTCTATAAAACTGGGGGCAACTTTGTCTCGAGCAAATGTCAACATAGGGAGCATGAAAAATCTTTATGAAGAAACCAATGCCAATACTACAACCAGCCACGTCATGCATCTTCATCCACCCATCACCCCATCCACAAATTGGGACCAACGTCAAAAGAAAGATTTGAATCAAAGCACGAAGAATGTTATCAAGGAAAAAGAAGCTAAGAAGCATGAAGGACAAATCAAATACAAGAGGATACCAAAAAGAACAAAGAAAGATGATCCCTATCATACTCCATTAGTCAAAGAAACTATGGGGCAAAATAAAAAAGGGAAAAATATCCATCAAAGATTTCCACAAAGAAAAAAATATGCTTCTCAAGCGACATACAAAGTGTATCAAGTAGTTGGTTCTAATTCCATGCACACTTCCATATCCACCCATCATTGCTCATCTTCCCAAGTTTGGAGAGCCAAAGGTTCCAAACTGTCAACCAATCCATCGTTTACTCCTAAACACACTCCGCCATCCATGCCTCCACACATGATATCCAATTCTCACATGTACCATGTGTTGGCAATGACCCTTCATCATAAGCATTCAGAAGGTACTCTATCATGATGTACACACAAAGATAGAGTTAACTCCGGTATCAACAAAGCTGATCAAAAATCTCAAAAGTTGCATTCAAGTGCACGTATCTTGGCAAAGCAACTTCTTCAAGTAGGATATCGATGACACATTATGATAGAAGCATCTACATGGACAGAACCAAGTGGTTCAACATGACCTTAAAATATTTCACAGAAAAATACAAAAAAATAAAAAAAATGATTGAAAACAGTAAAGAAAAAAATCGTCCTCTAGTGAAAACCACTTCGGTGGCAATTTGGACAAGTACCATGATGAAAACCTGGTAAACAGGCATCATGTGTAGAATTGAGCATCTACGTGCGCCATTTAGGTGAAAGTATCTTATCACATCCACAATAAAGCCAGCATTCCATCCATATCATCTATTCATCCATGAACCATTTATCCAATCCATTTTCATCCATTTGCATCCATACTCCAAGGTATCTTAATCTTGATGAAATTTTGGTGCACACTTTACACTTGCTTATGGTAGTCATCTTGACATGGGTCATTTTCATTGATCCTATCTAATCCAACATTATCTGAGCCATGAAGCACTATCCAAATACGCATCCACTACCTGAACACCTTATCTTATCGCAAGATGATCCATACCTATCCATTCGTCCATCTATCTATCCAAGAATCTACCCATGGCCTTTCAAACATTGCTAGACATTGGGGGCAGATATTTACATCTTTCTTCGACAATAAATCTTGATATATATCCTCCAACTTATGTGGTGATCCGAACATTTGCAAACGTGAAATCAAATTGGTCAAGAATTTGTGATCCAAAAATCGAAATCACTAGCGCATGGCATATTTTGACAGGAAGACATTCCTTATCAAGCTTTATCTTTCGTCGAACATCAATTTGAACAATCAATATCAGTCACATCTAACTTGCACGTCAGCATCACATTAAATCATCAAAACAATTTTGTTCCAAATCAAACTTCATCAATCTTGATCAATCGAATCCAATCAATTATCACCTTGTTTGACTTAACACACTTAGTCAAACCATCCTATTGAGCGAATTTTACCTCTAGGATAACACAACTTCCTAGGATTTACAAGTTCATCATCACTTTGTTTGGCTTAACACACTTAGCCAAATTATCCAATCCATAATCACCTCATTTGACTTAACACACTTAGTCAAACTACCCTCTTGTGTATAAGTTTACTCTAGGATAACACAACTTCCTAGAGTTTACGAGTACATTATCACTTTTGTTTGACTTAACACACTTAGTCAAACTATCAATCCATCAATCCGATCAATCAACCTTAGCTTGGTTTTCAACAAAATCCCAAAATAAAGCACTGATATCATCACATATCCACATCCAAATTGTCAAAATCATGCAAAAATCCAAAAACATCCAAATCATTCAAAATCTAAAATATGTCAAAATTTGAAAAATAAAAAATAGAGTCGTCTTACCGAACTACGTTGTCTCTGAGATTGAACATAAGCAAGGTTGATCTTTGATCATCCCCTGAGACATTTTAGGTCAGTCCTTTAGGTGTCCATCGCAATGGCAATCTGTTTTCCCATCTATTTCACACCCTAGGTCAGTCCTTTAGGCGTTCGTCATAATCTGACAATCCATTTCCCTTCCATCTCATCGATAATCAAGGCCATTTTTATCCAAACTACGTTGTCTCTGAGCTTAAATGTAGGCAAGGCCATCCTTGATCGGCCCCTGAGACACAAAATAAAAAAACATTCACAAATCTTGAAAATACCAAAAACATTGAAAAATCCAAAAATCAAAACAACCTCAAAACATTTGAAAAACCCAAAATGGTGCATCCACCTCATCTCACTTTCACCCGTGGTTATCATCACTCCTAATAAATCAATCGTCACTGTCATCCTTTGGTAAGTCAGTCAAAAGCAAGTCTAGCAGGTTCCAAAGTGAACATCTAATCGTCAAAAGTCTCAAGTCTCGGACAGTAAGGAAGCAAGTTGATCAACTCGGAGTATCAATAGCTTATCACCTAATCAGTCTAACCAAAACCTTGATCACAACATGTCTTAGGATGCATCCTTCCCACGATGGACATAAGCATCAGGTATCTCGCAGTAGTTTAGCCTTGGCTAGCGCTATGAAGAACATTAGCTTGTTTGTTTACTTTTTCCTTGGTCTTTGTGACTTATCTTATTTTGCGCTCATTCCAAGGACCTCTCGATGGTGCCTTAAAAAAATAGGTTTAGACAGAAAGGAATGGGGCAATGATCATTATCTTTTTTATCTGCTGTGCTTGTTGGATATTCTTATAAAATAACTTGGTAAATACTTGCTTTGTTAGGTTTGTCCTAGCAAGGTTTTTGTATGTCAAGTGTGAACAAGAGCACTCCTATCTGATTGTCGAGTCAAAGTCCATCACACTAGGTACAATGCCATCCTGGTCCTTTATACCTTGATGCATTGTACCTATGTGTGTTATCAAACATAAAGTAATTGGTCATTTGAAAATCCCAACTCCTGGTAAGCAAAGTATCATCATCATAGAGTAGGCTTGTTGGATCCTCCTTCCATCCATCTTATTCTTCTTATTCTTCTATCTTTACTAACTTTCTATCTAAAGTAGGTGTAAGATCTCAAAATATACACAAGGCTACCCATGGCCGATGACTGTCTATACATCATCAGAATTGTCTACATCAAAGAATTATCTTTCGTCCTTTGACCAATAGAACCACTCCTCTCACATTTTATCGTGATATCGATTGAAAAATTAGCATTTCCGCCAGATCTCTCGAGGGGGCAGTATACCAGCATAATCCTTCCACTGGGGCAACAGTGGGGCATTTGAAAAATCGAGAAACTTTGAACTTTGATCACAACAGTTTATTTTTTGAATCAATGCAACAAGTACATTGCTTCAAAGAGGGGCAAAATGTAGACATGGAAAATATACAATTCGATCTGACACGCTGGATCCTGATTTACTAACACCATTTCATCCTGAATCATCTCCTTTGCTAGTCATTTAATCGAATAATCTATATTTGATTAAATTCATCACTCTTCATCTCTTAATTAAATAAATCAACTTTATCTAATTAAGTCATCATCTCCTGTTAATTAAATAAATCAATTTTATTTAATTATTTATGTAATCCCCCTTTTAATTAAATAAATCATTTTATTTAATTAATCCCTAAAGTCATCTCATTTAAATTAAATAAATCTTTATTTGGTTTAAGTCCAACATCATCCCTCTTTAATTAAATAAATCAAATCTTTATTTAATTAAGTCTTTAATCATTTTCCTCTCATTTTGATTTAAATCAATCCTAAAATCTAAGTCAAAATGGTCAAATCATCTAATCTCTCATTAAATTGATCAAATCTTGATTAATTTAATCTCAATCACTAAAATCCTCTAGAGAATGCAACTTGCACATGAAAATAGATTTAATTCATTTATTAAATCTCTATTTTCTCTCAACATGGCATAAAAGGGGAGTATTCCCTCAAATTTGAATTCAAAATCCAAGTGGATGGGTACTTCCAACAAGGCATTCACTCCTCTTACATGTCCTTAGCCTTGAGCCAAGTGACATTAACTCCATTCTTCTCTCCCTCCAACTTTCAAATTCAAATTTCAAATCTCCCTCTCTTTGGCACATTGATCAAAATGTGCTCAACCTTCAACCATTCACATCTTGACAAGTGGCACTTGGCCATTGGATGTTGAATGATCCCACATTGCTCAATTTCACTCATTCTTCCAAATTTGAAATCTATAAATGAGAGACTCTTCCTCTCATTTAATCATCCACAACTTGAGTAAACTTACTCTACTCAACTTCATCCTCAATGCAAGATCTTAGCTAGTTTATTGCAGGTTTTCTCAAGAACTCATCTTGTTCTTCATCAACAAAGTGGATCAATCACTCATCAAATCACAAAGCTTACAAAGGAGTTGGGAAAGGGCTAATTTCGACATATCAATTGGCACCAACTCCCCCATGGGATCAAGAGTTTGCATGAGTAATTAGGATTTTACTTGTCTTTCATATTTTGTTTTTCATTTTTCCTAGTTTAATCTTTGTAAATGGATTTCATGGGGAATCCCTCTTTTATCTTGCATATGAACCTAACTATGTGTTTGTTTGTTGTGTTTATGCAGGAATAGGATTGGGGTTCACAATTGCTATGCGTAAAATGTGTGTGTGTGCAAGGTTGTGTGGTTTGACAATGACTGCTTGAGCTCCCCATTTGTCTTTGTATTCATTTTTCCTAGAAATTGTGTTTTTGACCCCTAACTATGAGTTTGCTACTTGATTGTAGTGATTAATGTGTTTTTACCTTGACAAAATTTTCCCTATCAAAATAACTACTTGCTTTTCTTATCCATGTACACATGATTGAGTCTTCTTTTAGTTCTTGTCCTAATTCTACCTAATTTAAATATACAAATCACATATTTAACTCCAATCAATTAACTATTTTTATACTTTTTATGGCCATGAAAAATCCATCTACATAATTCATAATGAAGTTCCATTATTTGAGACCATTAATTTACAACCAAATTCTATCCAAAAAAATAGGTGTTCCATTTTCTATTGTTTCTAAATGGTAATGCTATTAGAATATAACAAACATTAGCTAGCCTCTTTTCAAATTGGACTTGTTTCATTCATTGCTCAAAAATCACATTTGAATTTAAATTTATATTTATATTGTAAATGTTTACAATAATATCATATTTTGTTTGAATAGGTTCTTCTAATGTTCGTGAATCCATCCAAAGTCATCAATATACATAACAAACCAACATGATATGGAGAAGAATTAAATGGAAAATATTTTAACTACAAAAAAAAAGTTCTATAAAAAATATTTTAATCATGGGAGAGGACTTCATAATTGAGCATGTTTTAATAATTGTGATAGCATTTATTGATTCAATGTCCAATATTTTTAATAGTTTAATACTAAAAATCATGACTTTAAAGTTGTTAGTGTTGATCACGAATACTTATAGTTTAATGAAATGTAATTTTTAGATCTAAAAATAACAAATCACATGATGCCACATTAGTGCACCAAAAAACATGACTGAATGCACAACTATTAGTCTATTTTTATTTGGATTTTTTTGGACACCTCAACAAAAAACATACAAATATAACACCATATTTGATAATGTAGATTTGAAACCTTAAATATTAATATGAACCTTACCACTAACTTCACGTTTCTCAAAATCCTACGTGGAAATTTCAAATCACTCCCAATTTTTACAGTAGTTTATTTGGCAAGTCCCCTGCTTATAACTCAAGGTCCATGGCCACATCATCAAATATGATGCCACATCAACATGCTTTTTGTTGAGGTGTCCAAAAAGACCCCCAAAAAAAGTGAGACTGATAGTTGTGTACTAAGTTATGTTTTATTGGTACACTAATGTGGCATCACATGATTTGTTGCTTTTTAGATTTAAGAAATACATTTCATTCAATTATGAGTACTCATTATCAACACTAACAACTTTAAAGTCACATCTATGGAGCAATATTATTAAAAATATCATACATTAAATCAACAAATGCTATAACAACTATTAAAACGTGCTCAACTACTGAATCCTTTCCCCTACTGTAAATAATTAAAAATGATTCTAAATCATCACATATGATTATGATTTTGATAGATAAGATACCCAATTATGAATCTTTTTCCCAATTAACGTGATTCCTTAGAAACAATCATTTTTTTTTTAAATTTTTAAAAGAGGGGTAAACATTTATTCAAACAAGATGAAATACAAAGAAGATATCTTTACTTTGTAGGATTAATCACTTTTTAAATAGTGATTAATCCACAAATTTTTTAGCCAGTAGGATTTGCATCTTTACTCTGTAGCTTTCATTTGGTAATGTTAGGAGGAAGTTGCACATTTTTTACATAGACAAAATTATAATTTTTTTGGCACACTATATTTGGTTCTCTGTCACCGCATTGCATATTGTCAGAAGAAGTTATGCCTTTTACTAGGCACAATAAGACTAACATGGATGAATATGTCCTGTCAAAAAATTGTGCATTTGCAGGCATGCCATACGTGCAAC
This sequence comes from Sequoiadendron giganteum, assembly GCA_007115665.2. Lineage (NCBI taxonomy): Eukaryota > Viridiplantae > Streptophyta > Pinopsida > Cupressales > Cupressaceae > Sequoiadendron > Sequoiadendron giganteum. The sequence continues at coordinate 209,260,906 of CM021104.1, read as the reverse complement.
TGTAACGTGTCAATAAAGCCCACGAGTCCTTTCAGTGGTTTGACATTTTCATTTTTTCCTGATGGGTTTGAAATCGATTTTGGTTTTGAAGCTTAGGCATGCAAGAAAGGATAGAACAAAGCCCACTCCATTTACCTGCTTGAATGGATCTCAGTTGGAAACATTGAAGAAGCTGCCAAAATTATTGTTTTGTTCATCTGTTAAGAAGTTTCCATGTTCATGTAATGCCATGTCAACCTTTGGGCTCTAGTATTTTTCTAGAAAGTAGGTTTGTGTTTTGTTTTTTATTCAGGTAAAAACAGGTTTTGAAGGGACCCGAAATTCCTTACAACCAAAAAAAAGATGCAAAAAGATCAACTTGCAGCCAGCCAAAAGCCAACCCCCAAACAAGATCCATCAAGATTTACATTTAGAACTACTCTTGTGGGAGCGGAGAGTCATGTCGAAAGAAGGCCTAGAGAATTTAGCTTTCTTGCCCTTAACAGTAATCCAACCTTCCTCCACTTGCGCTGCCTTATCATGCCAAGTCAGCACACAACTATCCCGAAGATTAATGCCTAGAGTCATTGTCTCGAAGATTTCATCATTATTCCTTCGTGCAGGCAAAGACTTATCAGAAAAGCCACTAATAGCCGGAGTGCTATCACCAGAAATGGCAGCCCGAGACCCAATCTCTCACTCTTTAGGGGTTCAACATGATAATCCTGTACAACATCAGCAACCCCACCATTTGAGGCATCCGGAGGGGATACCTCAAGACCCTATGATTCCGATGCAACCACCTCTGAAAAACTCCTATGTTGTTCAGATTTCTTCTCAACCGTATAATATTGTTGAGAGGCACCTTTCCACCAAGTAGGTTTGTGTTTTGTTATTATTGAATTTTTAAATGTGATATCGACCAGTGCAACTTGTTCCACTGTTGTGCTGCCCTCTAGGATTGTGTAGGCAGTGGACCTCAATGTGGAAGACATAAATGCTCAAACAGGGTTGCAACTATCTGCTAACATTATTTATCTGTTAATCTTAAATATCTATTGCTATACGTAGCAAGGTGGAAAATGTTTCTTGTGCAAAAAATTATGGTAGTAGATAGCTTGAGGTGTTTTAAAGCTTTATTAAACTTTTCCCAAATTTACAACTTTGTGTTTTTTCCATGAGAATTTTTTTGCCTCTCACAATAGAATGCAAGCTTAGAGTTTTAAAGATGCAAATAGGGTGTCAGGCCAAACATTGCAAGTTGAAGTTCCAAGAGGAAATGATCACCATTTTTGGATTTGAACTAGGTTACTTTATATTCTGTTGATTTGCATTCCATGTTGAGTGGTGGATTAAATTATTATAACGTGTCAATCTTTAAAGATTCATTATCATTATCACTAAAAGACTGGGTCTCTGAATCTTGCTTTGTGAGGAAGAGATACTAAATTATTCTAATACACCTTCACCATGTCTGTCACATTTCTTCATATTTTTTCAAAATATAACTTGTATGGAAGAGATGGTTTAGTTTGTAAAGCTTTGATAATTATCTTTTTGCTCAAAGATCCTTTAAAAATCATGTAGGGTTTTGATGTAAAATATTGTATTTCCGACTATTTAAAAATGAAGTATCCTTGAAACTTTAAATTGTTATTTACCTACCCATAAATTTTAACTGCAGTTATCAAAATTTGATTAATACATCATGCTGTATTGAATGCTAATTTTATTATTTCAAATAAGACTGGCGAGTCAAGGGATTTGTTTTTCTTTTTATCTTTGTGACCATGGTGCTGAGATTTTCTGAACTAAGCATAAAACTCCTTTTAAGTTTGTGTGGTGATTCTTCCAAAACAAGTTAAATAGACTAGTTGTCCAAGTTTAAAGAGACTATTCAAATTTTAGTAAGCTCACTAATTAGTTTGGTATATTTATGTAAATTTTTTTACGATGAAATAAATGTATCAAGTTAATATTATGGATTCTGAAAATTTTATATTTTAAGACTCTTTAAGAATTCTTGAGTTCAAATATGAGGTTCGATCACTCAAAATCAAAGAGAAAAGAAACCCACTTCCAGGTCAAGAGTCTGGTTTGAATTAGCAATATTTTTGTCCAGTTTTGGCCATATTGTGTTTTTTTTATACTCATTTTGAAGCATGAATATTATATATTCTGGTACATGTGTTCAGTTAGAGTTTGACAAAAGATTATATCTACAAATAACAAATCATATGATGCCACATCACATATACTTTAAAAAAATCTATATATTCATAAAACTTAAAAAAATCACATTTGAATTAAAAAATCTGTTTAAATTTTAAATTTTTACAATAATATCATCTTTTGTTTGTATAGATTCTTCTAATTTTAGTGAATCCATCCAAAGTCATCAATATACATAACAAACCTACATGATATGGATAAGAATTATATGGAAAATATTTTAACTACAAAAAAATTGTTCTATAGAAATTAATATTTTAATGAGGGGAGAGGACTTCATAATTGAGCACGTTTCAATAATTGTGATAGCATTTGTTGATTTGATGTCTAATATTTTTAATAGTTTAACACTAATAGTCGTGACTTTAAAGTTGTTAGTGTTGATCATGAATATTCATAGTTGTGAGTGCACCCAAAAAACATGACTGAATGCACAACTATTGGTCTTTTTTTTTTTGAATTTTTTTGGACACAACATACTAATGTAACATCATATTTGATAATGTAGAGCTGAAACCCTTAAATATTAATAAGAACCTTACCCTAACTTCATGTTTCTCAAAATCCTACGTGAAAATTTCAAATCACTCCCAATTTTTTACAGTAGCTTACTTGGCAAGTCCTCTACTTATAACTAAGCTTTCAGGGCCACATCATCAAATATGATGCCACATCAACATGCTTTTTGTCAAGGTGTCCAAAAAGACCCCCCAAAAAGTGAGATGGATAGTTGTTCACTAAATTATGTTTTATTGGTACATTGATGTGGCATCACGTGATTTATTGCTTTTAGATTTAAGAAATACATTTCATTCAATTATGGGTGCTCATTATCAAAACTAACAACTTTAAAGTGGCAACTATTGATGCAATATTATAAAATATATTAGACATTAAATCAACAAATGCTATAACAACTTTTGAAACATATTCACTGGATCTTTTCCCCTACTCTAAATAATTAAAAATATTTTGAATAATAATATACTCAATTATAAATCATTTCCCCAATTAACGTGGTTGGGAAAGAATCGCTTTTTAAATAGTGATTAATCCACAAATTTTTAACCTGTAGAATTTGCATCTCTACTCTGTATCTTTAATTTGGTAACGTTAGGAGGAAGTTGTACATTTTTTACATAGACAAAATTTTAGATTTTTTTTTGGCACACTGTAATGGGTTCTTTGTCACTGTATTGCAGATTATCAGAAGAGATTATTCCTTTTACTAGGCACAATAAGACTAAAATGGATGACATATGTCTTGTCAAAAAAACTGTGCATTAGCAGGCATGCCATACATGCAACTGTAACGTGTCAATAAAGCCCACGAATCCTTTCAGTGATTTGGCATTTTCATTTTTTCCCTGATGGGTTTGAAACCAACTTTGGTTTTCAAGCTTAGGCATGCAAGAAAGGATAGAACAAAGCCCACTCTATCTGCTTTCTTGAATGGATGTCAGTTGGAAACACTGAAGAAGTTGCCAAACCTGATGTTTTGTTCATCTGTTCTGAAGTTTCCATGTTCATGTAATGCCTTGTCAACCTCTGGGTTCTAGTATTTTGAGAAAGTAGGTTTGTGTTTTGTTATTGAATTTTAACTATGATTTGGACCAATGCAGCTTGTTCTACTGTTGTGCTGCCCTCTAGAATTGTGCAGGCAGTGGACCTCAATGTGGAAGACATAAATGCTCATAGGGCTGTAGTGTAGTATTCCTCATTCTCACACCCTGATCACCACTGCACTCTGCTCGTTGTATGATCGCCTTATGTGCCTCCTTGGGTCTCTCCACCACCCCCTTCTAGGTACTCAGTGCAGAGTTGGGTGCCTTTGCAGCAGTTTTAGGGACAGTGTTGCCGACGTCGGGAACATTGCCTGATTTAGAGTAGGGGAGGATGTAAGGGAGTGCAAAATGCTAAGGGGGTGAGTTAGCTCCATGGGGGCATTCTGGGAATGCTCCAAGGAAAAATCGAGGTTCAGCTCAGGGAGCTCGGCCCAACCAATACAAATCTGGGGTGAGTCAGGAGAGCCCGCTAGGTCCAACACAGAGATGAGCCAGGGGTTGCATCCGAGTTGCATCGGGGTTCTGAGAGCTGGGCTAGAACTAGGTTCCAAGTGAGCACCAAGGTAGGCAATGTCACAGTCGAGTCCTTGGGGAACCAAGAGAGGTGTTATCAAATGCTGGAAGGATGCGGGATTCTTCAGATCTCAGGCATTGTGATGACTTCCTAAGGATAAGTTAAGGGAATCCAGATTTGTGACATGGGTTCCTAGGCCAAAAGCAGAAAGCCAGAAATTGGGGACGTGGGCGGAAATATCCTACAGAAGTCTGGGATTGTGACGAAAAACTATTATGGGGGAATGAGAGTACCCCAACCACAAGTTACTTGTGTTCTACACGGTTATATTATTGTTCTCCAGCGAAGTGTCATGGTGGGGAGACCTAAGGAGGCACATAAGGCGATCATACAACGAGCAAAGTGCAGTGGTGATCAGGGTGTGAGAATGAGGATGGGTGCAGTGAGGAGTGGTGTTGTGTTCAGAGGGTGAAGCAGAGACTACAAGCATCGCAGTGGACTTGGAGATCCCAAGGTGGGGTCCTGGGTCTAAGGGTGGACTTGGAGTTCTCGAAGGAAGGGGGACTTGGGTCTTGAGTGGGGAGGTCTTCTGGGAGCCATGAGAGGTCTTCCAGTTGTACTGAACTACAAGCAGTTCCGAAGTGATCAGGGGTCACAGGGTTTGGAAGCAACGTGAAGAGCTACAGCCAGGGGTGAGATCAACAGAGATCGCAGCTTGAAGAGTTGGTGCAAACCTAGGGGTGGGAATTGTAATTGGGTTCTTGGGTGAACTTAGGGTAGTGAGCAACACACTGTTGCAATTGAATGTAGACCGGGCCAGGGGCCATTTGCAATCAATAAAGCTATCATTTACCCCAACTCTGGTATTGTGCATTGTCTTTTTGTGTATATATTGGATTGCATTGCATTGTGTATATAATTGCATTGTGAAGTTAAGTTCCGCCGTGCATTGGATATTTTGGCGAGTTGGTGATTGCAGATTTTGGACTTGGGTGGATTTGGGTTGGAGGCGTAGTCCGAATCACTTGGGCACACTTGAGTCCCATGGACAAGTGAAGAAAAGATTTTTGGCGCCGCACGAGAGAATGTGCAGGCAGTGGACCTCAATGTGGAAGACATAAATGCTCACAGGGCTGCAGTGTAGTATTCCTCACAACTATCTGCTAACATTATTTATCTATTACTCTTAAATATCTACTTGTATACATAGCAAGGTGGAAATACAAAGATGAGGATGTTGATGTGAAATATTGTATTTCCAACTATTTAAAAACAAAGTATCCTCAGTTGTATGATACATTGGTTGACAGTTGCATGATCATCTACTATAACTTTATATTGTTATTTATCTGCCCATAAATTTTAACTGCAGTTATCAAAATTTGAGATTAATACATCATGCTGAGTGTACTTGTATTATTTCAAATAAGACTGGTGATCAAGGGATTTGTTTTTCTTTTTATCTTTGTGATCATGGTGTTGAGACTTTCTGAACTAAGTACAAAACTCCTTTAAGTTTGTGTGGTGATTAAGTAAGGTTCACTAATTAGTTTGGTATATTTCTAGATATAAATTATCTTAAAAAATTCTTCTATCAAATTTTTGGATCTATGATCTATTATAAGATGAAATAAATGTATCAAGCTAATATTATGGGTTCTGAAAATTTTAGCTAAGCATGAGGTTCGGTCACTCAAAATCAAGTGAAAAAAACCCACTTCCAGATCAAGAATCTGATTTGAATTAGTAATTTTTTGTCCAGCTTTGGCCAAATTGTGTTTTTCTGATACTCATTTTGAAATATGGATATTGTATATTTTGGTACATGTGTTCAGTTGGAGTTTGACAAAAAGACTATATCTAGATTGTTGGTATAATCTGATGGATCACGGAATGTGATATGAAACGTTGATGCAAACAAATCACACACAACTTAATCTAGAAAAAAACACACTTTCATCAATATGGACTGTGGAAATCTTATGTTTTTGAAGTATAACCTGACTAAAACTGAAGAAATTGTAATGTAGAACCTAATATTTAGTAGGAGATAACTCCCCTTCTTATACACATGAAAAAACCATATCAAACAACAAATTTGAACCTGATATGCTCATTGATCAAAATCCCATCTTGCATTTGAGAGCAACTAGGCTGCCATGCAGCTCTTGTTTCATTACATTTTTCTAGTGAAAAGACTTTTAAAATAATCATTTTGTTTTCTTTATGTTTATTGAAAATCATATATTTCAAAAGACAAACATCTTCTTGACAAATGTAGTTGTGAAGATTACTTTCCTAACTAGTAAGATACCAAAAAGACTATGCAAGTACCCAGCCGTATAAATATAAAAATACTTTTCTTTTTTCTATCATTGGTCTTAAGGCTTAAGCTATAATATTAAGATAAGTTTTGTTGGGCCTATGTGATGTGACATGGAGTTGAGAACTTTTTAAAGGCTACAATTCTTAGCCATACAAAAAGGATTAATTCCATTTGAAAGCAAACTCTCTCAATGGCCACTTCCACGTCATTCCATGTACTTTAAAGGCTATCTTTTTCTATATCATCCCATGTTGAATTGATGGTGTGTCGGACATATGCAGAAATCATGCTAAATAAATAGGAATAATGTATTATTAAGTATATAAATTGGTTCAACTATGAAATTGATATTTTTTAAAAAAAAAAATTCGAATTAAATTTTAGGTTAAAATTGATCATTAAATTTTAATGTTCAATAATTGTTATAGTATTTGTTGATTTAATGTTCAATATTTTTAATAATATTGGATCAATAGTAACGACTTTAAAGTACACAACTATCGGTCTTACTTTTTTTGGAACTTTTTGGACACATCCACAAAAAAATGTTGAAATGACATCATATTTGATGATGTAGCCCTAAAACCTTAATTATAAGTAGGACACTCAATCACCAAGCCCTCCCCTAATAAACTTATAAATATACAAATCAATTAAATTTTTATCAACTATTAAATACAAATATTCTTTTATTATTTTAACTTATTTTTTTAGTCATACTTTTTTGTCTTTAATTTCAATTTAAACTTGTTTTTAAAAGTTTGCGTAAGCATAACCGTATATAACTATATTTACAAAACAATTTGTTTGGATGGCTCAAATAGATGAGATGGATTATTATGCTGGATAAGGACTCTTTGATTGAATTACTCCTCTTTTCGACCAGTTCAATGAAATGTAAGCCGTAAAGGATTAGAAGAGAAACTTTATACTATTTCAATATATTATTGAATTCGCCATCTGAAGGATAAAGATAAGCATAGGGCAACTCTTACTTTATGTATTTTATTAGATACGTGTTTCATGAAGATTACCGTCTATAGGTCTATTACAACTTTCAGAAAGTATACATTTGATTGTGAAGAGTTGTTTAATGTTGAAAATTATATTTATATATTTTTGAGTTTTTTTAATTAGAGTTTTATATTATAATAATTTTACAAGTGGTATATATTAGTGTCAATTTAATTCATATATATTATTACATTTTAATTTTATTATCATTTATTTTTAGAGTTTGATCTTAATTTTTGGATTTCTTATCAATTAATTTTGATCAAATCGATAGTGTAAATTTGATTTAGGTTAGCTTTATAATTATTGGTATGAATTTTCAATTTTTAAAATTTAAGCTATCATTTATTTTTAGAAATTGGTCTAAATTGATAGATTGTTGATCAAATTGATAGGATCAGATACCCATTTCGCTTCGAGTATATGTAATCGACAATCGATTTGTTTTCACTTGCAATTTTCGTGGCCAGAGAGAGCGACTTGAGGAAAATGGGTGCCTGTTTTGCAAGCCATCTATGCCACCAAATTGCACCTGCCATCTCCTCCCTTCGACGTACTCAATCTTAGTGACCTCTAGGTTAGTATTTGTGCTTTTTTTGTTTTATATTTAACATTTTTTGTTTGTAATTATGGTTTAAAATTTAACTATATAATGTAACATTTAGGGTTTGTAATTTCATGCTTTATATTTTTGTTTATTTTAATTTTTGTAATTAGGTTGAATTCTATAGTTTGTAAATTTCATTTGTAAATATATTCATCAAAGTAATGGATACACACAATAAACTAAAACCTAGAACCTAGATCTAAAAAGTAAAACCCTAAACCCTAAATCGTAAATCTAAAACTATAAACCCTAAACCCTAAATAGTGTCACTTCTCATATTAGCAATAGGGGATTCAAAATTGTGAAATGAAATTACCTCACTAACTTGATTAATCAAACTAATATCACTAACCATATTCAAAGTATTTGGGACACTAATAAATACATTTTAAACATTACCATTTTAAAAAAGGGTTAGCAACTAAACTTACATCATCCCAAATTTATATAATACTCATAGGCCATATATCAATTATCAAACCTTTATCTAGATGTTTATTATTTTATAATGAGAAATTACCTTTGTATCTTTATTTTCCCCTTTTCCTAGGAAAATATCACAACACTCACCATCTTCTTATTCTTCATTTGAATGTGTTCTCTAGTTAAATTACAAAGTAGACTTTTCCTTATATTGAATGTGTTCTCTAGTTAAAAATGATTATCAAAATTGTAAAAGTAAACCCTTTGTATGAACTAAATCACCACTACCACTTGATCTTGTGGTTTGTTATAAAACTCCCACAACCCTACTTATATCCCAATATCAAAATTCTAATATTACTTATTCTATAATCAATAGGTTTAGAAACCTTGTTTACATCAAACATGGATTTTAATCTAGGTATTAATATGTGACTCATACCTAATCACTATTATCTACTTTAAATTGAAAAATATTACTCTAAATTTTATGAATGGAAAAAGAACTATTAAAAGAACTAGGGAATACGCCATAACAAGAACACAAGACACCAAATACTACTATATAAAACCCTTCAAATGTGTGAAAATATAAGAAGAGTATGCTACTTGCATCTCATCACTATTTCCAACATCAATACATAGAGAAAATATCACCAACACGAATAATTGGACTCATTTCAATAGCTTGTGAAATCCTTCAATAATGTACTCTATTCTTACATCTAATAGAAAACAATGTACACACTCCTTTGTTTCCTCAAACAAGAATGAGCTTGTACTCACAAAGAGGCAATATTTAGGTGTTTCATTTTCCATCTCATATCATTCCCTATTCATGCCTACCATTATAAATGAATGATCACTAGTGGGTGATCCCACAATACTGGTTTACAATTTTTGGCCAAACTAGACACTGAAATAATTTTTTCTAACTAAATCTTCACTTTCGGGCACCTATAGCGACTAAACCATGAGGAATTTGAAGATGATGCAAACTAGTGATTCGTGAAATTTTGTTTGTAGATTCTAAATATATTTTTTTCAATTTTTTTGGAATCATATTGCACTTCTTTTGCCATCTCCTTCGAAAACTAGTTTTTTCAGTAAACAACATTTTTAAGGAGTGACACTCATTGTATACAACATAACCTTTTTTCCATGAAGGATAAAATTCTAATTTTTCTGAATTTAGATTTGTAACTACGGTATCTAGTGCTTCCAATTGGTCTCATAGTGTTTTATTGAATATTTTTTCCTTAATCAAGTTTCAAAGTCAAACCAATTACAATTCAAACATAGGTAGACCGTATACAACATTTTTTTTTTTTTATGTATCGAAATTCAATTTTTTTTTGTTGGATCAAGGAATTCAATATATGGTGCACTCATATTTTTCAATTTTTTGTTTGATAATTTGTTATTTTTTCACATGTGCAGAACAAAGAACTTGATTTTCGGTGAAAAACCTATGTTTAATAAAACTAAAAAAACAAATACATAATAAAACCAAAACATATTAAAATTATATTCGTTGGATAGCTTGTTCCAAGGACTACCATCATCTAGTTGGGTCTGTGAAGTCTCCTCCATTTTCATCCTCAACCCGAACTTCGAAGCGCAAAATTCTGGACTTTTTTGGTGCCTAAGGGGGAGAAGGGGGGAAAAGGGGGGTTCGAGCGAACCCCCTTTCCTTTAGCAGTTTATTTGCTTTTTTTGGACGGGAAATGAGGGGTCAACATTTAATGGGTTCAGCCCCCCTTTTTGGTTTGCTTGAACCAAATAGTTCATTCGAACCCTAAAAATATGTTTTTTGCATGGAGTCATTTTTTGCAACTTTTCTTTCCTCACTCGAATTGTAAACCACTTTTATGGGTTTACCCTAGCATTGGAAAAACTAATCCCTTCTCTGGAATTAAATCACCACTACCACTTTCAACCTTTTGGTAGGCATAATACTCCCAAAACCTTGCATAGATTCTAAAAAAAAGTAGCTAGGATATCATAATTCATTTAATAATTGATTGTATAACCCCAATGTACATTAAACATGGATTGTCTATGCTAGCTCTTGATAACTCTCTCCTAATAATTTTCCTCTACTTCAAATTCTAGAAAGTAATTTGTATATATACATGTTAAGAATGATAAAATAATTAGAAGAAATATAAGGTCTACACCATAACAAGAATTTACCAAATACCAAATGTTACTAGTGAAAACCCTTCAAATGAGTGAAAAAATCCAAGAAGAGTATGCTAATTGCATCTCATCAATATGCTACAATTTTTTCTCCATTTTTATCCCTTACAAAGTATTTATTAAGAGTTACAACAATAAGATTCCAATATATTTTGGAAGAACTTATTTCTCTAAAGTAATGTGTAACTATAGGACCCTATCTCCAATAAAATGGGTGTAATACTTGTGACCAAACAATATACACATTAACTCCAAGATATCTTTTAAATATCTAGTAAATATGTTAATTGAGTACTTTTTCAACCTACTATATTGAGGCACATTCACCTTATCTCTAGACATCATCATATAAGTGAAACTTTCCTTTTTATTTTCATTAACTTCAACATCATCATCACATTTGGAAAATAGGGATAATAAGTATGTACCTAATGATGATCATCATGTATATATCCCTCTCAAAGCAATAATTTGTTAGGATGAAATTCATGATTAATATACGATGTTAGGATAAATTAATATCATTTTTTTGGCAAACTTGAAATGAAAATCATACTAATTATCAACCACAAATGGCCCAAAATTTCATGTGATTACTTGATATACCACTAGGGTGTGAATTTTATACCTTCACCTTTTGAAACTCTAAATATATAGCCATGAAACTTAAGTTAAACATTTTCCTTATTTTTAGGCCAAAAAAGCGTTCTTGAACAAATTGTGCAATATTTTTTCTACTCCAAGATGAGTATGAGATGGTATTTTATGTGCCTCACACATGATTATATGCCTTAAATTTTTATTTTCTATGACATGAATGTATCCCTAATATCTTGATAATCTAGTTACATCAAAATAATATCCCCATTTTTCCATTTAAAATTTAGATAAAGTACTAATTTCTTAATAAAATGAATCAAATTTCTACTATTTGAAAGAGTCTTATTTGTCAATTCAAATTGTAGACAAGTTATTTTAGGCATATGTTATCATTTCCTTAACTCATTAGGAACATTATTTTCTTTTTATTTGATATAAGAGATGCCAATATCAAAACCATAAAGTAATGATAGCCATGTTCACTTGATTTCACATGTGGTCTAATTTTACATGTTTAATTTCAATGTACAAAAAAATATAAATTAGTCTGAATTCATGTTGTACATTTATGTTAAATTTGAATGTGTCTAAACGAAATATTTTGAATGTGTGTTCGATGTATTTTTAGTTCAAATTGTACATTATTTAATGATCTCTTTGAAACACTTTTATCAAAATTTATTTTAAATATTTTATATTTAAAAAATAAGTAGATCCAATGCTTCATGTTATGTAATTAGTTTGTTGATATTTTTGTTCTAATTTTTTAACATCTAGTGACCCTTGATGGAGCAAATACCATCAAGTGATGAGTTTTGGATAGATGATCTTTTAGACCATCATCCTCAAACCCCTCACCTCCACACTCTCCACCTCATACCCCCACCTCAAAACCCCCCACCTCCTAACCCCCCACCCCTTGCATTTGATGAGGCTTAATTGCGAGCAAACATCAATACAAATATAAACATTATTCAAGAAAAAAATAATTTGATAAAAATGAGCCTAATATGCCCCCTCCCCCATCTATGACGATTTGCATCTTCGATACAAACTGTTGTCGACTTTGTTTGATCCATTGATCAATGCAAATTTAGATAGTTTTTGTCGATGGAGAGAGGAGAGGAGACAATTTTATGTAGATGGACTATCATATAGAGAGATCCTAGATCTACACATTACCAAACAAATTATTTTCGGGCATATTTCATTGACCCGCATACCAATCTACCCATTCCTTCAAATAAAAAGTGAATTTCAACTAGATGGTGTAGGCATCCACAGATAGCCGCATATTTTTGGGAGTGATGGTGGATGGTCTTTGATCATCCACCACACACTAATTGTGAGGCACCCCTTTATTTTTTGAGAAAATTATGGACAGAGTTTGAGATGGGTTTAAAACCCAATTATTTTGATATGAGGTCATTTTAGGGAGTTGGGCGTGGCATGCCTCAACATAGAATAGGAGCACGTATCAATCCTAATCGACATACTTTGATTTTTCCCATTGTTCATCCTCTATCTCCTAGTATTCTGACACCATTTTAGCACTAGTCAATGATTTCGACATTAGGAGCATTCAATTCGCTCTTAGGAGATCTCAATGATTAGGCTTCCCACATGAAAATTGAAGTCAGTGGTAGAGAGCATGAAGGCAATGGTCCTAGCAGCTCTCGCCAAAGCCACATTTTTTTGTCAAAGTTGCAATATTCCATGTTATAGCCCTACTCAGGCATCCACTTCAAATGCACCTACATCAGAGGTGGAATCATTTGTGGAATTACTATCTTCTAATGATTGTCCTACACAGGTATGCACATCAAGTCAAATTTTAATTTGTTTGAATGTATAACATTTACATGTATCAAAACTCATGTTTAATTAACATTAAATTTTATATATAATATTAATTTGAAGTGGTTGGTGTAGATGTGTGATTTCAGGACATCATCTTGATTAGATCATATTTGTTTTATGTTGTCAGTTCTGCACGAGTGGGCACACCTTACATTTAGGTAAACCAATTTTTATATATATTGACCCTAGAAAATTGTATATGTATAGATCTAGTTTTAATTTAAAGTTGCATCATTTAATTTCTTATTTATATATTTTAATTTATGTCCATATAATTTAATTCAATTGTACACATGTGTGAAACAATATTGTATCTATGCAAGGAGGTCATGTGATCTATCCAAGACCAACCAACCATAAGGTGTGGCGAGTGCTCTTGAGCCATCATCAACTGTTATGCATGGGCCATCTCTGGTGTGTATTTTCAAAAGTTACTTAAGTTTGAAATTTACATGTACTTAAAAATTTCACTAGATAACCTATTATTTTAAAATTTTAAAATTAAATTAAATTGAAATATATGCATTTCATATATATGTATATGCAGGATGATAGCAGTATCTTGATAGGTGCTAGCTAGGCTCCTGGTCAGGGCCATTTCCATGAGTCATCCATGTCATTTGAGGTCCTCAACTTTACTAAATTTCCTATATAATTTTTAGGTCTTTTAAATATATATGATTAAAACCATTTTTTATCACTAATATTTTGTAACCTATTGCTTGCTTTATTTGAATATCCAATAATTAGCATATCATACATTTGGTCCTCAATCGAAAGTTATACCACCTATTGAACAAAATGTGCTAGTAGATTCACATAATCATATGGTAATTTATGCATACTTTCTAGTTTAGATTTAAAAATTTAATTTCATGATTTTATCAGTTAAGTTAAATTAAATCAAAATTTATTTAACTTTATCTAATTCCAAGTTTCTTGAACTCTTCTATAGCATGAATCTACAGACCCATCTAGTTCACGTGGAATGAAGAGAACTCTTGATTTTACCGATGATCCTGATAGCTAGGCTAGTTTTATTTTATGAGTTATATGTACACATACACATGTGTATATGTATATTTTATTTATATATGTGCCACTTGACTATTTACATTTCACAAGTTATTTCAAGTCCACTTCTAGACATATTTTAGTATATTTCATGAGTCCTATATGATCATCTGTATTTATTTATATGCCGAATTTAATATTTTTATAGATACATTTTTGTACATGTGTTATTCCAGACTAGCTCTAGATATCTAGCATTTCATGTGGACTTTAATAGTTGATTATGCACTCACTTATATTATGTTTATTAAAACACTCACATATATTGTAGACATTTTCAAGTATCCACTATAAATTCATGTCTAATCAAATTACAATATTTAGATGCTATTGTTGAATGAAGTTTTCAATATTTTAATTTAAACATAATTTCAATTGTCACAATTAATTACATGTACCTTGGATAGTGTAGCATCATAAATTGTCTTGATAATTTCACACCATGCTTTTCTCTCTCCTAAGTGCACAACCTAATTGTGCATCTAATGTCCTAAATTATGCATTCCATGACCCCCATTTGGACATTTATCAAGAAAACCCATTTACAAAACCAAAGAAAACATTTAATATTTTGCTTCCAACACTTTACACACCACAAAATAGGGCTAGGACAAAGTTGCCCTAGGCGACTTGGTCCCCCTATTTCACCTCCAAATTTTAATATGTCAGAGTTTACATTTTATTATTTGAATTTTAAATGTCAGATGTTGGCTATTAGGATTTAAGTTTTGAGAAATTAGAATAATTGTGTATAAATACCTAGTCATTTCACCATTTGAAAACTGGGTTAGAAAAATAGGCAATTTTGGAAGCAAGATCATTATCAAGTCAAGAGAAAATTTATTGCAACATTTCGATATTGAAGTGTCATGTCAAGTTTCTTGTGAGTTTGTTCATGTTTATGCTATCATTTTGTTTGTACTAACCCTTGTAGGTCTTTCAAGCAAATCAAACCATTTGAACAACAATCAAGCCTTGAGGTGATATGAATAAATTCAATCCTTCAAGGATATCAAATTAGAGTGGTGAGTTGCATTTATTATTGATTCATCATTCATTTTTCATTTAGCTTCTATTCCTCAAAATGATAAGCTCTCTTTCATTGACATTTCCATTGTGGAGGTGGAAACACCAACACGGGGTTTGACTGAGGCAAACACTTATACTGCACAACCCTTCATCTCTCTTTGAATGTGTAGGTTTCAGATCTGAAGAAGTTTAGAGGAAGATTGAAGATCATTTATTAATTGTTGCATTCAAACCCTACAACTTGATAACATACAAAAACTCGGTTGTCTCAACATAGTTCAACAAAGATCCGACAATGGAACTCAAAAGAAAGAGGGCTTTGAGCAGGCTCCAGAGGATTGTGAAAATAGATTTCAAACTTCTTAACTAGGACATAGTCACCCTAGGTGACTTAGTCATCCAAAATTAGGCCCAAATTTGAACTATTGGTGCACAATATTTTTTCCTTCCTAGATCCAATCTTAGAATTTGACTTACAGTTTCCATTTTCTCTATATTTACATCAGAATAATGCATTTTCATAGTCATTTAGCTACATCATTGCATTTTCATCAAAATACATTTCAAACCCCTAAAGCAATTCAAGTTTAGGGCTGGTTGACTCACCTTCAAGGTTGCAATTCAATCTAATTCCCTTGCCAATCTAAATTCTAATGTTTTGTAGTGAAAGATGGCTAATCCTAGAAAAACCCTAGGAGCACTTTTCCCACATCACATTTTGGTGAACCTGACATATCTTACACTTGCAATTTTTAAAATTTTTCATTGCATAACATTTGAAAATTGAATTTAAAACCTAGTTTAAAAAAAAATCATGGTGATAATTTGCATTTATTTTCAAAAAACTATCCATTTTCATTAGTTTTTCATCATAAAAGTTGAAAAATAATTTGGAAAAAATAAAAATAAAATTAACATCTAATTTTCCTTGTCTAGGGCTTAGGTTTAAATTTTGTTCATTGAGAAAATTAACTGTAAAATTATTTAATCATTTATGCATGCATATTTTAGTGAAAAACATTAAAGAAGTGACAAAATTACATAGTATTTTCATTCCAAAAGATCAAAAAGCATTAATTTTATGTAGTTATTGGAAAAAAAACTCAATTACAACATTTGATTTTTGGAAATTATTATTTGAACATCCTTAATTGTCCTAAAAATATCCAAACTTGCATGCATGCATGTGCTTCATATAAAAATAATAGGTTTTGGTGCGTTTCCAAAAAATTATTGACTTTCAGACTTAAATCACAGAGACATAGGACCCTCAGACATTATGCATGATTCCTAAAATTTGAAATTTACAAAAACTTGTGTAGGATATAGTTGCCCTAGGCGCCCTTGTCTAGTCATTTTGAGCTAAAATTTTCTGTGCAAATCCTTGTGTGTATCCTCTATTCAGTTTGGTTTCTATTTTACAATTATGATTTCAGACCTATTTGATTTTTCTCATTTGATCCATAGGGAAAGTAATAACATGTTTCCATTTCAAAGATGTGGTTTTGATATGGTAATACATGGATTGTATAACTATAATCTTTCTACTTATGAGCACAATCTAAAAAAACGAAATGAAAACATTGTCAATCATTTTTGTTCTTCTCCCAATATCTATCCTACTTGTGAGAATGTTTTGGTGCAAGAGGATGCAATCATGGAAAATAATGACAATCATAATTGTTCTTCTCCCAATACCTCACCTACTCGTGAATAAGGTATCTTGGTGTTAGAGGATCCAACCATTGAGCGCCATGAGAATCTTGTTTGTTTCTCTCCCAATACCTCTCCCACTTGGAAAGATATTGTGACACAAGAGGATGACATAATTGACACATTTATTTCAAAAGATAGTAAGATGGTTTGCATATATGAAGATGCTAAGGTGACATTAAATCCATCATCGATAGAAGATCATAAAAAATTAGTTAACTCCATTGAGGTTATGAACCCATAATTGAATTTTAGGTCCCCTTTAATTATTGGACCTTATAAGACTCCTCTAATTATTGGATCTCTTAAGTCACCTCTCATTATAGGACCTCCTAAACCTTCTGGACATATCCTAAACTTTGTAAAACAACTCACTAGTAATCATGTGTCACAACAACCAAGATATCACATAGTTTCTCACACATATAACATGAAATATTAAGCAAGTAAAACAAATAACAACATCCATCCCTTTACCTCAACCATACCTTCCATTCACACCTAATATTTCTTAGTGTAATGTTAAAGAGTATGATCTTGTTGAGCAACTTCATAATACTCCAATCAAACTTTCCTTTTGGGACTTGATTCAAACATCACCTACATACCACAACATGTTCCAAGAGGCTTTAAAAAAGATTGATGTCTCAACTTTTGTCAAACCAAATGATGTAGCAACCTTGTTTGATTTATGCAAGTGACAAAGTTGGATATTACATTTCCTCAACAGGAATCACCCTTGCTTGAGATCCAAAATAAATGTGAACCTTTAATGCTGATGGTGGTCATTAAAAAAATTGGGGTTAAAGGCATACCCTTATAGATAATGGATCGACTCTTAATGTTTGTAGCATTGGTATTATAGATAGAATTGGCGTGGACAAGAATATCATAGAACCTACTGATCTTTCTATTAATGGTTTTGACAATGTTACTAGGAAACCATTAGGGACAATCACATTACCCATTAAGGTAGGACCCATGACTTTACAAACACCTATTTATATCATGCCAAGACCTCTTTCATACAATATGCTCCTAGGTAGGTCATGGATTCATGCTATGAAGGGAGTCCCATCTACTCTTCAACACAGTATGAAGTATGAATATAATAACAATATATACACGGTTAAAGTAGATGAACAAAGCTATAATTCACAAGTCCAATATGATAATATCACTTCCAAATATCTTAATACTTTGATTCCTATTTCAAAAGTAGAACCTCTACATGTTGATGAAAATCATGATTTTGTTCCACCCACAATAATACATTTAGGCGATGATTGGGGGCTGTTAGATTTTACACCTTGTTTCAAAGGGGAGTTTAAAATCTTTTCATCAAATGCCAAAGAGTCAAATACAAGTGATGATCATGATATTGCTTCATCTTCAAATGCATGTTTTGGTGATGATCGATAGATTTTACAACCCCCTTTATGGGAGATTACCAAATATCACAATCTAAACCTAAAGAGTCTTGTGTTTTATCTTGTTCTACATCAAAAAAATCAAAAACATCATCTCATGATGGTGATGGGGGCTCTTTAACTTCCATCCCTCATGAGTGTAAGATGCCTAACTTTTAAAAACTTAAAAAGGATTTGCGTGCTCGAGAAAAATCCAATTCTTCTTAGGAGCATGTAGATACTATTTCTTCATCTAAGTTGGAAGAACATTATGGGCTTGGATACAAAATTATTTCTAAAAATGGATATAATGATAACATGGAACAAAAAGATAGGGATAAAGTGAAGCCTATACCATACTATTCCAAGTAGGGTCTAGGTTTCCAACCTTCATCCCCATTTTCATCTAATGTTTTATCATCTTCTATATTTATGACATCTTTTGGTAAGAAAGCAAGCTTTTCTTCACAAGATAAAGGAATGTCTCTTACTATTGAATTCTAGCATATCTTGTTGAGGCCTCTCAAAGCCTGCTTGATTACTCTTTCTCTAAAAACATGAAAGAAATTTTATAAAAAAAACTCATTTTATGTATATCATAGAATGCATGATCATTCTACCAATGAATGCCAAACCTTGAGTAATAAAATTCAACATGTTAGCTACAAAAAAACATGTTAAACGAAAAAGAAAAAAGTAACATAATAATTTTTTTCATAGAAAAGACATGATAATTTGATCAAATAAAAGACAATGCTGATAGGTATGGCTAGCATGGCTAGAGACCATACGACAAGCATATAGGCCTATGGTTTCTACAAATTGTGTTGCAAGATAGTCACATAAAAGACATGTCTAGTTAGGTTACCCCCAAGCTAGACGACGAGACATAAGACATCAAGGAATCCTTTTGATTTTTTTTGAAAATTAAGCATATATGATAGCCCCCCCTTAGAATGATGTGTGCTACACAAAAGGAGTACATGTCCTTCTAAGGAGAAGAGAAATACAAAGAGATGAGGTGGTACAAGAAACATGGATAGATGTATTCGTGAATGTTGTCACGTGAGGGACAACTCATAGAAACCACAACATCATGAAGCAAAAAAGAAGAGATGAAGAAATCAAGAGCACAAGGGGATCTAAGTTTTTAGGTTCAAAAATGCTCATAGACATAGGTAGATAAGTATAGTATAACATATATATGAACTATCATCACCCCCAAATATATTAGAATGGGAAGAAGAGCACATGAAGACAACACAAAAATACAAAATTGGGTTAACATGGAAGGGGCCTAAATGCTCCCAATGTTTTGCATCGTCCCCTATGTGAAAGTCAAAATTTACAACACATAGAAGAATGAAGATACAAATAGAGGAAGTATATGGAAAATTTTCTCTCCTATATCCAAGAACCCACAAGGATAGCAAGGGTCCTCCAAGAGAGAGTACAAACATAAATAGAAAAGCATAGGGGAACACAAAAAAAAGACAAGCTAATCTAAATATGTAGAGAAAGGTGTCGCTCTAGTCTGACTCCACCAACAGGTCATCCTGCTCCCAATCTTGATCATTATAGGGGGCAAGAAAAACCTTTAGGGGAGGGATAGCTAAGGTGGTACCAGTTGACTTGCCTATAATAAGCGATAAGGAAGAATGCCCCTCAAGGTCTCCATCACCAAAATCCTGCAAGACTAGAGTCATCGACCTAACAAAGATCAAGGACAAAGTCAAAATGTCCTCCAATGAGTTGAACATGTACTTCTTGGGAGTGGCATGTGGCAAGTGGAAAGGAGGAGGACAAGACACTCGAGAGTTAGTGCCATCCTCAAGAAGAGGAGTAGTGATAAACTCTGGGGAGGCAAGTGTTGCCTCTGTCACAAGGATGATGTAGGCAAAAGTAGAACAAGATTCAAGAGGCGAAGACAAATTTTTTTGACCATCACTCAAAGTGAGGCCACTCTCTAACTTGTGCTTCAACGAAGGATATGGGATCCTCACAATTGAAGTGGAAGGGGGAGAAGGAGATAAATCCATAAAGGAAACCACCTTTGTGAAAGGCATGTCTATGGGCTATGAAAAAGGAGGAATATCAAGAAGAGAGGTGAGAAGAGGTAGCTCCGTAGAGGGAGTGATGAACACTTGCATCCTTTTGGGGTGAGGTTCATCGGGATCCACCGAAGAAGCTAGAAGAAATATGGAGATGATAGGTACTAAGGCAAAACAAGAAACAAAGATAGGAACAACAGAAGTAGAAGGATCCTCTTTGGTCTTCTATGAGGCAACATGCTCCTTATCCAAGGCCTTTCACCGATCCTTATGCTCTTGTGCAACCTTGTTATGACAACCATGGGCATTAGAAGATGCAACCTGAGAAGAGGTCGAGGGCTCCTTCTCTACCGGAGGAGAAACCTCCACAACCGTCCCTAGTGGAAGGGTGGACTCTTGAGGAGGAGGCACAAAGGAAAAAAGAGAGACATGCATCTCAACAATAGGCTCCTTTCCTTCTGCTATCTTGGAGGCAAGTGGAGGAATAGGTAGAGGCCTCAGAGGCCGAAACACAGCGAAAAACCCCACAAGAATGCTTCCCCTTGCCATAAAGGGTGGGTTGAGGCATCATGGGTAAAACTAGAAACTTTGAAAAACCTACGGCTTTGACTTCCATAATGCAAGTGCTTTTATTTTTCCTATGCTAGGAACACTAAAAAGAATGAAAGATTCCACCAAAGGTTGGGAAGAAGAAGCAAAAGGAACAAAAGGAGAGGGGAAGCCCCAAGGGCAAGAGTTTTCTTGTCCTTGCCCTTTGGAGGGGCGGAGGATGAAGCATGTTATTGTGCATGCAAGGAGGCCTTCAAGGAGATAGATTGACTAGACGAAGGAAAATAACCTTTCAGCATAGAGCCCCCAATCTTATACCTAAAATTAGCTCTATATAAAAGATCCCCTCTAGGAGATAAGGGTTTGACTGGGGTAGGCCAAAAGTGGTTGAGGGACAATCCCCCATGTGCTACCAATGGTTTATATCCCATATCTTGGATAGTATGCACAATACCCTCATGGGAAAAATTCAAACATTTGTGGACTACCAAGGCGATTGTATTCATGGAGAAAAACCATAGAATACCTAGCCACACTCTAAACAAGTCAAACTCGGGAATCACAACAAATGGGACTTCCAAGACCTTAGGTCCTTCAAGGATAAACAGAGAAATAGAACCAACAGGTGCAACAAACAACCCATTATGCGTGCAAAGAGTAGTCTATGATTCGTCACACTTCTCCTTATGTAAATTGTTAATAAAGAGAGTCTCTTTTGTGACAACATTCGCTTGACTCACAAGGTCAACCATAACACCTATTGCAACATTATTGTTGATACAAGCGAGAATATATAACGAAAAGAGCTCTTTGTTCAAATATAGATCACATGAGATGCATGTAATATCAGGAGTAGCATTCACGTGATTTGAAGGAGGAATATGAGTAAATGAGACTACATTTACATATTGGGATGTGGTTGGATTAGAAGGAGTGACAAAGTTAGTGGAATGAGATGGAAATAGATTTGTGTAGATTTGTAGCTGGTTGTTGGGCTTCACTACAAATTTGTTTGAATTTTACTTCCTACCATAGAGCCGATTGTCCCGTTATCGATGTGGTCTTGAATCATGTGACACAAATGAACACATCTCTCGATATCATGACTCGAGACCCGATGATATTGAATTTTTTTTTGTGCATTGTGCTATTGAGGATACAACTTAGATAGTGGTCTTTAAATCTTTGAAAGAGTTATTATTCCATATTTTAAAGGTTTTTGTAGGACATTATTATAAGATTATGACAATATAGTGAATATTCTATTTCAACCTGCAATATTTTTATCAGTGGGAATGGATACCATGTTCGCCACAACAAGTTGTTCTTTCTCGACTCACCAGAGACTAACATGGCTGATCGACCATCCTAATAGGAGTGCGAGGATGAATCCTCGTACTGTGCAACTGTTTGTTGGTACTCATGAAAAGTATTGCAAAGATGCACAAAAGATGTGTACTTTATCAACACAAAATTATCTTGCAACCCCTGCTGCAAATTTTCGATGAAAATTCTCTGTACATCAGAATTGAGTAGGGTATAGGAGACCTAAGAAAAGAGAGCCTAATAATGAGCTATAAAATTTTCTCGTGAGGCCCCTTCTTACATTAGACGAGATTAGCAAACATGACCTTCAACCCAATGTTAGCCTAAAACTGACGGATGAACTAATTTACAAGCTGATCAAAGAAGACAAAATTATCAGGCAAGGAATAATACCACTCCAAAGGGGTGTCCTTAAGAGAACACGGAGATAGTTTTCTAGAAGTACATCATGGTGAAAGAAATCCATACACATAAGAGTACTTGTCAAAAGTAAATATAGAAAGTCAAACTAAATTGAAACAAAACTCTATCGGCTTGATATCAACCTAAAGAGGTTTTTTTTCTTGGAATTCTTGTGATCCAGACTATTTAAAAGAATTTTAACATTTCAATTGTCAACAATAATACCAAGGTGGTTGTTTAGATTATCAAGGTTAGGTTGGGACAAAAAAAATTTAGATGCTAACAAAGCATGATAATTTGGAGCCTCAATTTGACACTAGCTATCAAGTTTTAATGACAAGCAAGTAGGGTAGTGACAATTCTATAGAAAGTGGGAAGCATAAGTAAATAGATAACAATATATACATTGTGGAACTAGAAGCATACTGGTTTCTATTAAAAAGATAAAAATTAGCTTGCAATGCTGGAAAACTGAACTGTAGCAATATATTTAAAATTTCCATATATTCTCCAAGCTTAATGCTTCATTAAATTTTAAAACTCACTGCTTAAATGCTTTCCCTACACTTGTTAGGGAACTACATTCCATGTGGGATCGTTAAATACATGGAGGTTCAGAAGGCCTGTAAGGAGTACAATAGCAATCCATGCATGTTAAATAGGTATGAGGAAAACTAATACATGCCTTGAGAGAATTCATGTCCTAGTCTTGTGGGTTTATCTTACTCCCTCTTGAAGCAAGCCTCATATATTTTCTCTTTAATGATCCAAATAGATTTCAGCGCCAACTGTCCCATTGAAAGGGAATGTTCCTTGTGCTTTGATTTTTCATTGAAACTTGCACGTATAATCTCTCAAATTCTCAACTCAAAATCTAATGTTTTTAACTTCGTCCACTTATTCACAAAATCAAGGAAAATTTATTTAAATAATAATAGCTAAAATTGTGGCTTAAATAGTTGCTCTGTTTTTTTGTACTATCTAGTCTTTATTATCTAATGGAAAAATATTTAACACTCTCTTTACTATTTTACAAATCTGCTAAAATAGTTATCAATGAGAACATTTCAATATCATTTATGGTCTTTTGAGATGTAAGATTTTGTTTCAAAAGCATTTTCTATTACTCTATCTTGAGCTATTTGATTCAGAACATATTAAATTGAACTTTGCAATTGCTTCTTTTGTCATATAATTTCCCTTTCACACTCTTCATATAGTTCTCTTTGATATTGTTCTAGAAATTGCAAGTATTGTTAAATCACAAATATGAACCAATTGATTCTTGTTTTGTAATTTATGATGTCTGCTCAACAGAGGAAAATTGTCTTTTTAATGACTTTCTTGAACCTGAGGATTTTGAGATCCTAGAGGCCAACTTGGATAGTCATGAAGTTGAATGACTTAGGAGAGGCTCTAAATCAAGAGCTTCATCATCAAGATTTGCAACCCTCTAGCATAACTCTATTTATAGTAGCAAGAGTCATTCGTTGCATTTGACATTTTGGAACTTTGTACTTTGTTTATAGGATGACTTTGTACAAACCATATTGTAATTGAAATTTTGTCAATAGTAATCATCTAGCTATTATTTATGCACTATGAAGTATGCTTTGTAGAATGCAATGTAATTAGCGATATGAATATAAACAACAAAATCTTATGTTCTACAATTTATGGGTTAAAATCTCCATTTTATTTGCTCTCTATATTTCTATACTACGGAAAAAAAATCTCTTTTTTCTACAATTTTTTATGGTTTTTTTTTTAATTTGATTTTTCAAAATTTTTTATACTTTCGGTTTGCCCATTTTTTCCCCAAACTGTTTTTGCTGCTATGGTTTTGTTTATTATATAATATAAGATGCTATGTGGTGTATTTTGAATTTAATTACTACTACAAATATATGTATTTCTGATTTTTATATATTTTGTATGGACAAAGTCAAAACAAATAGAGACATATTGACAAAGGAGATATAGGAATTATGTGCAAGGTTGGCAAGGAGACATATTGACAAAGGGCGATATAGGAATTGTTGTGGTTGGATGTTCCTAAAGGAATTGTCTTGGTTGAATGTTCCTTTCCTAATGCCCTACAATGCACCCATCCCTACTGTGATTGGTTATTGGAAAGGAGTCTATATTTTAGATTCAAGTTTAAGTTGTTCATTATTTCATTATTTATTCTTAAGTTTAATATCTATTATATGATTTGCTATGTAATATTATTTATTAAACAATTTTATGTTGTATAATGGTCACTTAAGGCAAATTCAGACATATGCCAAGTAGGGGACATTACAATATAATTTTTCATTGATGTCCTCTTTTACATTTGAATTCATGCTCCTAATTTACTGCGTTGTGAAAAATTTAACCCGCCCTAATTCTATCCTTTTAGGAAGAAGCCATTGGATTTTAAGATTCACCGATCTTCATTTAATTTTCAAACCAATTGATTATGGATGTGCAAACTTGCCCTCAACTACCCAGCTCAGTTTTTTGAGGCTATCAAATGAGCTCTATTAGATTTGGAATTATCTAAGTTTACATTATTTATTTGCAAAATATATACATCTATCCAAGAAAAAAATTACCCAAGTCATAAGATCTGTCTAATTGAAAAAACTCATACACTGACTTCCACCCTTAACATTAGCTTGGGGGATTGGGAGAAGGAACTGTAGACTATATGCCTTCTTATGTTATGCATGGTTCAGTAGACACACTTCAGGAGATCATCAATTCTCAAACACTTATAACACTAAATGCTTTGCACTGTTCTGCATATGTAGAGACACACTAGAGGTTATCAATTCTTAGTGGTAGCCCTTAAAATATGGGGAAAAAAAAAAAACTGCTTTGCAAAATCCACCAAAACTGCCATTTCTGCCAATCGTGCTTGCAAACCAACAGTTGCAAAATGTTTTGTGGTGGTTCTATTCAAATGCAACAAAACACAAATGTTAAGAGTTGTAAAATTTGTCTCTTCAACTTCTTCACAATTGGGGATCTCTTGGTGTACAAAGGGGCACATACGAACATTCAGTGTATGTATATATACCAGCAATAGGGGAGCAAAGAGTTGTGAGAATACTAACAATGTAATGCCAGTTTGTATGCTACTATGCTCCACTGAGTTCTTTGTGACATACAGCACAAGAGAAAGAGGTAATTGTAGTTAAGAGTAATGCTCCATTGAGCTTGTATGTGTAGCTCATTAGGTGTTAATCTGTGATACTACCAAGCTAGTTTTGCCCATATTGAGGTTTTTGAGAAATGTACGGTTTGTTTATATTTCTTTCTAATTGTTTACTATTATTTTATTGCTCAACAATAATTCACATGCTACTACTATAATTCACATTTTGATTCACTGTCATTTTAAGTTAATTCTAGCAGCAGCAAACGTTATCAAAGACCTGCTTTTAATTTCAGACAAAAATATTTGTAAGGAATTTACAAATCAGGAGGTTATCAGTTCTGAACTCTCATAATAATGTTTCAAATACCAAATACTACAGTTCTGATTTTTGGCTACGAGATCACTTTAGTGGAAAATGTGCATTGTTCTAGTCCTAGATGCCGTTTCATGAGCAGCCTGCCTTCATCCTCAAGTTTTATTTTTTAATAATGCAGTATGTAATAATTGACACTTTATATAATATTTGAGATTTTTTCTAATTTGTACCTGTAAATAGGTTTAGTTGTACTGAAAAATTAAGGATTTGTATAATTTTTGAATTCATGAATTAAAAATTATTTTAGTATGAGAGGAAGAAATAATATACTATTGATGAGATACTTTTCTCAAGCACTGATCCTAATATGCATAGTTTACATACTCTCCGATTACTCTCTGAGTAGCCGAGTAATCTCCAAAGAAATTGTATGCCGGGTAATTTCTGCTTTTACTTGCAGGCAGTATGCAGATGGAATTTCTACTGTCAAATTATCAAGTAATCGCCACTAGCTCGCAAAAAACCCACAAACTTGGCATGTTTGTGTGTGTATAAATATGTCTGTGTGTATATGCATGCAAACTTGGCATCCTGTGTATGTTTATAGATATGTATGTGTGCACAGTGCAGTCCTAAGTATACACATACATAAATATCCACACATTTGCCGAGTATTTCCTTAGTTTTTCCCGAGTTAAAATTTTTGGGCTTGCCGAGTACTCTCCAATTCCAAGTATGTAAACTATGCTAATATGTATTTAGTTTTACACTGCCTTATCAAAAAATAAGGCCCTTGCAACATAATCTTCTATTAAGTGAGAAATATATTAACATGCTCTATAGTCAAATGAATGATCAGCCAAGATTTGAGAAGTAATTCTTCTAACAAATACATCAGGAGGTTTTGTAGCATATGCCATAAACATTCAGATCATATCAACTGACGAGGACTTAGTTTTTGATTATGCAATCTCACTGAGTAACAAAGGCAATTACATTAGTTTCAGGGTTCTGGCAACATAGAAAGCTTTACACATATAGATACCAACCCTTTCTAAGAGTTTCAACCACACTAAAATATGTCATTGATGACTGTAATTAAGCAGGTTGCTGAAATCCAAAAGCAAATAATGTTTAACTTAAGGTAATTGGGCAGTTATCTTCAAGCACATGCATCTGTATCTTATTTAAGGATTATCACAAGGTCCTTGGTTATATGGAGCCACTATTCCTGTGTGAAGTTAAATCTCAATGTCCTCAAAATAATTTCATTGCAAAACTACCCATCTGATTTCTGTTTCTTCCGCAGGTTTGAAAGATGAAGCAGAATTTCCATTGCACAACATTGTCTACAGGATGCTTCTCTAAAGAGTTCAAAATCCTTTACACATATAGATACCAACCCTTTCTAAGAGTTTCAACCACCCTAAAATATGTCATTGATGACTGTAATTAAGCAGGTTGCTGAAATCCAAAAGCAAATAATGTTTTCATTGGACAACTATCTTCAAGCACATGAATCTATACCTTATTTAAGGATTATCATAAGTTCCTTGGTTATATGGAGCCACTGTTCCAGGTGAAGTTATGTCTCACTGTCCTCAAAAAATAATTTCATCGCAAAACTATCCATCTGGTTTCTGTTTCTTCCCCAGGTTTGAAAGATGAAGCAGAATTTCATTGCACAACATTGTCTACAGGATGCTTCTCTAAAGAGTTCAAAATCCTTTACACATTTAGATACCAACCCTTTCTAAGAGTTTCAACCACACTAATATATGTCATTGATGACTGTAATTAAGCAAGTTGCTGAAATCCAAAAGCAAATAATGTTTAACTAAGGTCATTGGGCAGTTATCTTCAAGCACATGCATTTGTACCTTATGTAAGGATTTATCATAAGGTCCTTGGTTATATGGAGCCACTATTCCAGGTGAAAGTTATGTCTCAATGTCCTCAAAAAATAATTTCATTGCAAAACTACCCATCTAGTTTCTGTTGTTAGAACTGTGAAAAACACGAGCCACAGGATCAAACAATGAACAAAGACACCTTCCATGCAAGAGATCTGCAAACAATATATGCAATATTCCTCAACAAGAAAATACTTATAGAATAAACCTCAAGAATCTTCAAGGAAAACAAAAGTCCTCAAAGGTTGAGAGTTCGAGAGAACAAAAGGGATAATACAATGAGGGTTGAGTGCTATATAGGAGCAAAACCCTAAAAGCATAAAAGCACTCCTAAGTTTAGCTTAAATGCATGAGAATAAATTAGACTAATAATTAATTGAAGATTAATTAATCATTAGCTAATGTATGATTACTCTAACATCTGTTTCTTCCCCAATTCTGAAAGATAAAGCAGAATTTCCATTGCACAACATTGTGTACAGGATGCTTCTCTAAAGAGTTCAAAATCATTCAAAAAAATCATTCTTTCTCAGTTATTAAAATTTGCTTATGAGCAAGGAAATTGATCAAAACACCATTACATTTTTTTTTCACTCTTGAGAGGCACCGTTCAGTATTTAGATGAGCTTCAGAGGCATGGATCACAGGACAGAATCAGAATGAAAGATTTGCAAGGCCAAATGTCCTTTCAACAGCCTTACACCATGAATCATATCGTTTCTTTCTGTGCTCATCTTCAATTTTTGGATAAAATACTGTAGGTTCTTCCTTTTTAGCTTCGGAGGAAAAGACCTGCTCCTCAGTCCAAACACCAGTGGCCAGACCTGCAGCATATGCTGCACCCAATGCAGTAGTTTCTGTATCTGCAGGTCTTACAACAGGGCTTCCCAACAGATCGGCCTGGGTAAAAGAGCTCAGTAATCAGCAAGTTGCATTTATCTTGATAAAGAGAATACACATAATTAACAAGAGATCCAAATTTCGGTGCTTAATTTGAAAGTTCCTTGAAATGGAAAACTTCTACAGTCTACTTAAATGAAAGTGAACTTGAATACAATTAGATTTCAGAGTGTGGAAGGGGAATATATAACTTACCTGTATCTGCATTAGAAGGTTATTAACTGTTGCCCCCCCATCAACTCTTAGAAGAAACTCTCCTTTCTCATTTGTCCTCTCTTCTTGTTTGGCATCCATGCTCATAGCATTTAAGACTTCTTTTACTTGAAAGCACATACTTTCGAGCACAGCTCGAGCTATGTGAGCTTTTGTTGTGAATCTAGTAATTCCTATACAAACTCCTCTAGCATCATCTCTCCACCATGGAGCAAACAAACCATTGAAGGCAGGAACAAAATAGATGCCTCCTGTATTCTCCACTGTTCTGGCCAAATCTTCAATTTCACTGGCACTTTGAATTATGCCCAAGCTATCCCTCAACCATTGTACAGCAGCTCCTGCAATGGCTATAGATCCTTCCAAGGCATAATTTGTTGGTGCATTTGGACCTAGTTTGAAAGCCACTGTACTCAATAACCCATTTTTGGATACAATGGCTTTTTCACCTGTGTTCAAAAGAATGAAGCATCCCGTGCCATAAGTGCTCTTTGCTTCACCTATCCTACAAGACTGACCAAGCATGGCAGCATGTTGGTCTCCCAAACACCCAGCCAGTGGGGTTCCAGCAAAAGGCCAGCCCTGGACGATTTCCCCAATCACTTCAGCATTGCTAACAATCTGAGGAAGAATGGATGGAGGTATGTTCAAAACCTCAAGGGTAGGCCCATGCCATTCAAGGGTTTTCAAATCCATCAACATTGTTCGAGCTGCATTTGAGCAATCAGTTACATGACTGCCTTGAACCTCTTTTCCATCCTTCCCTATTCCTTTAGCACCCCCAGTCAAGTTCCAGATCAACCAACTATCCACTGTTCCAAATAATGCATCATTGTCTTTTACTGCTCTTTTAACTTCATCTACTGATTCCAACAACCAAAGAAGCTTCAAAGCACTGAAATATGTACTTATTGGCAATCCAGTACATTCCACAAAATGATTCTTGCCATTCTCAAGCTCCTTTTCTAGCCTCCTGCAGATTCAACCAATTTAAACATCACACTTCAAGAATAAGACAGAAAATAATTCAGTTCTAAGTCCTATTTCACTTTAAAATAACAAATTGAAAACCTAAAGCTTCCAAAAGTTGCAAACTCTACTTGGAAATTATTTTTTCCAAAATGACTTACATAAAACTCTTGTTAGCTTGAAAGATAAGTGTGTTCAAGAGCCGACAATTACTGGACGTATATATAAGAGATTGAAGATAAAGGCTAGAGTGTGATCTCATCATATTCCTTAAATTGGGGATATGCTTCTAGAGCTTAAAACTGCTTGCAAGCTGAACAATATTCTTAGTAAGAAAGGCCCCCAAAATTAAAAATTCACCAATTTGGTGCATGAGTCAAACACAGCCTTAGAAAGGGCATATTTAGTTAGTCAAAATGCATTTTGATATATTTTCTTCTAAGGTGATATTTTAAAAATGTCATAGCAAAACTATAGGGACAAACATGCTCTTCAAATTGTCAAGGTGGACTTTTAAAGTTAAAGATATAGTTATAAGGGAGCATATTTTCCAAACAAGGATAGCAGGTTCATAAAGATTTTGCAGTCGAAGTTTGGTTCATATAAATTTCTTCCTTCTTCGCATTAGCAACACAGGCGTTTACAAAAGGATTGACAGGACAGACATACATATCTATTAACTGCTAGAAGACCAATTTTTCCATAACAATTGTGAAGATAACTGCCATGATGATGATC
Source organism: Sequoiadendron giganteum (assembly GCA_007115665.2). NCBI lineage: Eukaryota > Viridiplantae > Streptophyta > Pinopsida > Cupressales > Cupressaceae > Sequoiadendron > Sequoiadendron giganteum. The sequence continues at coordinate 209,229,834 of CM021104.1, read as the reverse complement.
CAGGTTCAAACCTCACTGGGATGCTTAAAGTGGCTACATTGGAGAACACCACACCTGAGCTGGGCTGGGTACATGTCCTATGCGAATTTGGCAGTATATAAATCCTTAGGACATAGATTCTAAGCACAATGGTGATCTCTACTTGATGGGTAATCAGACCGTGGATGCTTGTTATAATTACAAGAATTTAGCAGAAAAGAAACCCTTCAGAGACTCCTAAGGTTGATGTTGATCTAAGCTTGATGGTGTATTTAAACAGTGAATGAGGGTTGTTTTTAGGAAAATCTGGTGCTATAGAATCCCCTCAGATAGTTAATAAGCTTAATAGTGACCTAAGCTTGATGGTGTATTCAAGTTGTGGATGAGTTTTATAATTAGGCAAATTTGCCAGAATATTAACCTCTTACGCACAGATTCTAATCTTAAGGGCCTGTGGGCAATTAGTAGAGTTTGGCATAACAGAAACGACTCAGACACAACTTTTAAGACTTATAATGATCTAAGCTCGATGGTGTATTCAGACTCTGGGCGATATTATGATTAGGGAATCTAGCACTATAGAAACCCCTGAGATGCAGCTTCAAAGACAAATTGCGATCTACGCTTTGATTGGGTATTCAGAACATCGGATAGTGTTGTAACGAAGAAAATATGGCATTATAGAAACCCATTTGACACGACTTCTCCTAATTATGATCTAAGCTTGATGGGGCATTCACACTGTGAGCGAGTATTGCAATTACGTGAATTCACCGGAAAGAATCCCCTCAGATGCAACTTTTATGTCTACTGGTGATCTAAGCTGGATTCTGTATCTAGATTATTAGTCAGCGCTATTATTATAAAAACCTAGGAGAACAAAAATCCCTCAAACACACCTTTTAACACTAATGGTGACCTAAGCTTTCGTGGTGACTTAAGCTTTTGTGGTGCGCTCAAGCTTCCTATTCTGATTAGAGGAATTTGGCAGAATGGAAACCCCTGGGACACACTTTCTAAGCCGTGGTGATTTAAGCTTGTTGCAATATTCAGATTATGGGTGAGTGTCATAATTCTGTGAGCAAAACAAAACATAAAACCATTCCTAAGAAGTAAAAATAAAATGAAGAAAGAAATTCCGTCAATTCCAATTGCTTGCTAAGGTGGGTAGTATAATAACTTGCCTGCAAATAGAGCTAGTCCTTGCGTCCATCCAGACAATCGCATTGTAAAGAGGACGTCCCGTGCTCTTGCTCCACACAATGGTTGTCTCCCTCTGATTTGTAATTCCAATAGCTTTCAACCCTTTCTCTACGTCTCTACCAGCTTCTTTAGCCTTCTCACATGCTACTTGCATGCATACCCTCACACTCTCCAAAATCTCCATAGGATCATGCTCCACCCATCTAAAAATGCCAAACGCATACTTAGCAACTCCACAGACAATCTATATCCTCATAAACTTCATCTAAAAAACAAACAAAAAGGATAATTCCGAACAAACAATATTCAGCAATCTCATAAAACAACCAAAGAAGAAAAAAACACAATTGTATAACCACAATTCACAAACAACAAGAATACATTCAACCTCGATTTTTTTTCTGGCATTAATAAAAATCAGAGTAATAAAACAATACCCAAATTGAGAATTTGAAAGTCAAACAGAAAAGATCATTTAGAGATTATAAAAACCCACCCAGCTTCAGGATAAATCTGCCCGAATTCCATCTGATGAGAAGCCACCACTTTTGCATTACGATCATAGATGAAAAACCTGGTGCTTGTAGTGCCCTGATCAATGGATCCAATCAACACCTCTTCATTAGCCATTGTATTCTCTTCTCTGATTTTTCTTGGAGCCTTTTCACTACCTCGTTAATCCTTTTTCTTGCAATTGCCTATATATATATATATATATACATTTTACAGGTTGACATGTTTGATAAGGATGTCCTTGGTAGTTGGTCTCATCTGCTATGTTTTGACCTTATCCTTCATGAACTGGCCTACTATCCCGGACCTTTCTTCTTGGCTTTATGTTGATTTTATAGTTAGTTTCTTTCGCTAAAAGCTTGGAAACCTGAACTAAAAAACATACACTGTGCATTTATATTTACTTGGAGCATGTGAACATCGGTTTCTTGTAATTAAAGCATGATTTTGTTAGATACAGTAGTTAATTCTTCAACTATATCGACCTGCCATACATCGGTGCCCCCAACTCTTATCAACAATGCATTGCTTTTGTCAACGATCTATTGTCCTTTTCTAATTATAATGTTTGTTTCTATTTTTATAATTGGATTCTTTTCTGCCGTAAAGGTCGCTTGCATTGATTTAGTCACCGGTCTACTGTTGTTTTATTATTATTATAATTGTATACTTTCTGCATAAGGTTAGTGGAGAATTGCTCCCTTGAAGTTTGTAGGATATTACAATAAAAAAAGTTTTGTGGAGAATTGCTCCCTTGAAGTTTGTAGGATATTACAATAAAAAAAAGTTTTGTGGAGAATTGCTCCTCGATATATTATTGTAATGGTGAAATTTGTTTATACACGTTAATTTCTATTTAATTTGAGATATATTTTTTTTTGATGGAGGATTCAGACCTATGAGGCAGTCCAGCGAGGCACGAACCCTGCGAGCTGCCAATTAATTTCTATTTAATTTGAGATCATTTTGATGAAGTGATTTAATATAGTGATAAGTCATGTTAAATTGTGATATTGTTATCACGATTCAATCATGTAGTTTTACGAGTCAAATTCATTCATTCATGTTTTTAAATTTAAGTCATGTTAAGTTTAATTTCTTTAATTTTTATTTATATATGTTTATATATATTTAATTACTATTATAATTTTTTTATTCATTTTTCATAACTATTGATATATTCTTTTATATATTTATTTAGAACTATTTTTTATGTTTTCTTAGTCTTGATCAATTTTGTAGTGTTTAGGTTTGATCTTAAGTTAATTAGAGTTGATTAATCAATTTTAAATTTTAAATTCAACTTGTTGATTCCATCTATTTCTACTAATCATTAGGAGTTAATTTGGCACACATTCTCGTGACTAAATGATGTGTCTTGGTATTTGAAGACATTCAATGTGTAATTAATTCAAATGGTGGATAAAAGAATGATAATTCTATTTTTTTTTGATTTAGAGTTAAAGGAACCCATCAATCAAAATTTGTATATAAGCTATATGCATGTTTTGAAATGTTGTCTTTGAACATTCATCTAAAAACGTAAAATTGGTCCATGAAGGGGGTTGGCTTAGAAGAAATTTACCCTAGTAATCTAATAACTTCACCAAATTATTTTTAAATACCACCATCCTTACAATCAAATTTAGACACATAAGGAAAAGGTGATATGAATTCTACACACACTTTCAATCATATTAGATCCATGCATCATAGGGTAGATCCACACCATTTGTGATTGACCCTAAGATGTTTGGTATTGATCCAAAGTTGCTCAAGATTAACCCATGAGAAATTTTGATTCTAGTCTAATTTTACGACAATTAGCACAATGAAGATATCATTTTTAGACAATGGGGAGTGGATTTTAGACACCATCAATGTTATTCTTCATCATAGTGTTGAGACTCAAATCTGTAATGTTAATTTTCCTTGCGTCCCTTCCTTTTTATATGTCTTAACAATATTTGACCCATATTTGATAACCGATATGAGAGATTCTAAATGGGAAATCTTGCTTAAAATTGTACCTTTGGTTGTTGTTTCAAGCCCCCTTTTTAGGTATTTGTCAAATACCCAAGTTGAAAAGCTAAAAAATGGCTAAGTGTTGAGTTTTTCAGACTGTCATAGTCTTGGGGTTGGTCTTGATTGCATACCTTCCTTATCAATCCTGAATGTTAGAGTAATCGTACATTAGCTAATAATTAATTAATCTTTGACTGATTATTAGTTTAATTCATTTCATGAACTTAAGCTAAAATTAGGAGTGTTTTTTATTGTTAACTAAAGTGAGCTATTATTAAATAATTATGTCTCATCACATAGGATGTTGAAACTTGTCATTATCTAATCCCTTTATCATTTAAGGTTGCTCCTATAAAGCACTCAACCCTAATTGTATTATCTCTCTTGAGATTCAGGGAAGCTTTTTATTTTGTAAGTTTTTCTAGTTGAGGAATAACAAATCTTTGTTTTGCAGATCTCTTGCATGGAAGGCATTTTTTGTTCGTTGTTTGATCCCGCGACTTGTGTTTATTTGTAATTTTAACATTCATGGAAGCTTTTCATTTTGTATTTTTTTCTTATTGAAGATATAACAAATTATTATTTGCAACTCTCTTGTGTGGAAGGTGTTTTTGTTCGTTTTTTGATCTTGCAAAAACTAGCTAAGTGTTGTTTTTCTCTTTGTTTGATTTTTTGAGGTATCCATCTTTGCACGCCTTTTTGATCGATCCCAAAACCTCACTTAGAAACCTTATGAAATTGGCTAAGTATCAAATTTGTCATATTTTCAAATTATCAAGGTTTCCCTTACACTCGTACCTCCTTTAAGCATCCCCAACCGGGCTAAAGTCTGATGTTTAATTTTTTCAAGTGTCATTTGTTAGAGTTTTAGAGTTTCACATCTCCTAATACCATTCCTTGGCATTCTCAATCCTTTAAGCCCGAAAGTTTATTAAAATCCTAAGTCCTTTGTGTCTATTGGAATTTAAGACTTCTTCATCCATTTATCCCTTGGTCCATGTCTCCTAACACTCGATTATTGGTTTGTGGGATGAGTTCCTCCCATCCCTTGACAGTTTGATACTTAGTTGATTGCTTTATGCATCTTATTGAGGTTGGAATTTCAATTGTTCCCTATTTGGTCACTTCCTTCCATTCACCTTTGATAGTAAAACTTCATCGAAGCCTTATGAAACTTGCCCAAGTATTTATCAATTTCAGAGTTTCAAGCTTTCTCTTACCTTCCTACCATCCTTTTCTTCCTTGATTCCTCAAAATTTTGTCTATCATACTTTCATACTTCATTCATCCATCCTGATTGGAATTGTCATCCTATTCATTCTTTCCCAAAAGCTTAATCCCTTAACTTTCTCCCTTTTAATTTAATTCAAAATTCCTCAAAGTCTTTTAAAATTTTGTGATTTCCCATCCACATCCTTTTCCTTATATGTTCAATGCCTTGAGGGTCAGCCTTTTTGAGCTACTAATGTCATCATCCTTTAAAACTTTCAAAGTATTGCTTCCCCTCATCCCATTGGTAGGTTATTCAAAAAAATCCCAATGTCCGACAATGATAAGGTACTTTGTCAAGATATTAGAGGTGGTTGTACCCATGTCCCAAGGATGATAGGTATACAAATCTAAGGGCTTGATGGCCCAATACTCCAATGATTTTTCCCTTCCTTTATTGGTAGTTTGATAATATTAATGCTTGATCATGCAAAGGTTTGATAAAGTATAAGGCAATTGTTTTAGTAGACACTGAAAAATGTCCTAGGCCCATGAACACTATTTTTCCTCATCAAATTGCCCTTTCTCCTTGCATAATTAAATAATTTTGTTTATTTACTTATGGTCTAAAGTCACATTCCTTCTATTAATTAAATAATTCTTAATTATTTAATTAACTCATTTTCTCCTTAATCCTCCTTGATTAATTAAATATTTATTTAATTACGTCACTAATTAATCCTTTTCCCCTTATAATTAAATAATTATATTTATTTAATTATTCATGTTCCTATTTATTTTATTTGTTTAAATAATTATTTTAATTATTTAATTATTCATTAGCCTTTTCTTCTGTAATTAAATAAATCTTATTTATTTAATTATTTTCCCACTTTTCCCTCCACCATTAAATAATTATTTTAATTATTTACTAATTTGTCATTTTCCTCTACTTTTAATTAAATAGTTATTATATTTAAAAGACAAATTTTCCCTCTTCTATAACTAAATAATTGCTTTAATTATATAGTTATTCACTTTCCCTCCTAAATTAAATAATTTTATAATCATTTAATTTACTCTAGTAACCTCTTTGTCTATGCAAATCTTATCTCTTCTTTTCAATTAATCCCCAACCTTGATAAGGTTTTACAATAAAAAAAATTTCATGGAGAATTGCTCCCTTGATGTTTGTAACATTGAGGATATATTATTGTAATGGTGAAATTTGTTTATACATGTTAATTTCTATATAATTTGGGATCATTTTGATGAAGTGATTTAATATAATGATAATTCATTTTAAATTGTGATATTGTTATTAGGATTCAATAATGTTAATCCCCACTCATTGACTCATGTTTTTAAATTTAAGTCATGTTAAGTTTAATTTCTTTAATTTTTATTTATACATGTTTATATATATTTGACTATTTTATATTTTATATTTTTTAATTCATTTTTCATAACTATTGGTATTACTTTTATTTATTTTTTTAGAACTAATTTTTATATTTTCTTATTCTTGATCAATTTTGTAGTGTTTAGGTTTGATCTCAAGTTATGTAGAGTTGATTATTCAATTTTAAATTTTAAATTCAACTTGTTGATTCCGTCTATTTCCACTAATCATTAGGAGTTAATTTGGCACACATTCTCATGACTAATTGACATGTATTGATATTTAAAGACATTCAATGTGTAATTATGTAATGCCCCGCCACGAGACCCTAAAGGAAGTGCAACTCAACGCGGAAGCGTTTAATTTTTTTTTCTTAAAAGTGCTTTAATATCAAAGGAGATGCACAACACTTCGCAACAACCTCTAGGGTAACGTGACAAGATTACATTAATTACCAAAAGATACACACCACTTGAACACAAAGCATTATTAAAATTATTAACCATACATTTAATTTCACATCTTATAAAGCATTAAGAATCTAACACAAGGGTAACATATCATAAGTTCCATATTACATTATCTTAAAAGTAGATTACAATACTCATTCCCGGAATGAGGTAGATCAAACCTAACTATTACAATTACAAGAATCCTCCTCGAATACAAATGAGAACAATAAATACAAGAGCTAATCTAAAGTAAATAGAAATATTTAAACTAAAGAATGAAACCACTGCGAGCTCTCCATTGAAAAACCTCGCAACGCAATTTGCAAATCAAAAGGGGACCCAACAGTGTAGGTCGCACGTTCCTCCCAACCAAGTGGTACCCGAAGGCCCACCCCCCGTGCTAGGAGACAGTAACACGGATACAAGGACAATCCCTACAACCTCTAGTCACAGGCTGACTCAACTCTAAACAAAACCACTACAAGAAACAACACTGACTTAACGATTGTATTTCTAACAAGGTATAACAAACCGACTCACCAGTAGCCTAAACATACTACTAACCAAGGGGAAATGTCACTCAAGGTACATGAGTTACCCGCCAGATCTTTCCAGATCTCAGCCCCCATTGAGCTTCACCCTCCTATGATTATCATGTGATACATCACCACTCCAAACTAAGGAGGTACAAAATATCTAACAATTCATACAAAGAAGAACAAACCATTCCCCATTCGTAGAAACCAGGTGACTCACTAAAAACCACAAACCTCACTACCATAGAGAACTACAAAAGACAAGCCCATGAAATGATAACTCTCAAATTTAACATACTCCAATAGGAAGACTTACAATAACTTATCTAATACCACTTTTCAATTACCCTTAAATACCATAGAAGATATCTCAAACACACCATAAAGACATAATAGTTTAATGTTTACAATAATCTAATTTATCACAACCTTGCACATAATCAACGAAATAACTTATAATATTTCACACTACACAATTATTCCAATTTAACTAATTAATTAAAAAGGCTCTTCCAAATAGAGATAACATCACACTAACCTTTTCCTTAATTTCATCAATTTAAAATAATAAAATCTTTGTTTCTACTAACATAATGTATATATTTTAAAATACCTATTCCCGCAACCACACTTAATTAAATATTCATTTCCTCTAATTGCAACTAGAAAAGTCACATAAGCAATCAACACGATAATTAAATCTAAGATTTGGATTTACTAAATCCTTTCACTTCTCGTGATAAGAAGGCATAATAAAACTAGTTAATCCATTTTCTCTAAATTAATAAAAGACCCTTATATAAAGACGAAGAAGAAAATTCAACCAATTAACTAACCAACACTTCAAATATCTCAATTTAACTTTAAACAACTATAAGATCGTCATTTCATTTATTAATCCAATTATCTCAATTTTAAATTGATAAAATATTTATTTCCCAAACAGATTACATCATTTAAAGAAATTATAATTTTCTTTTTTTAAAACATATTATTATAATTTCACTTCATTCATGCAATTACATGCAATTAATCCAATGCCTATTTAAACGAAAACAATATCTTTATTACAAGAATTCTTAATCTTGGAATTAACTTCATCTGGAACTCAAACATGCATCTATTTATCAAAAATAACCAGTCTAGTTATCTAATCTTCAATTCCATGCAAATATATATAGCTGAAAATACTTGTTCCCTCTATTTAAATTATTTCACTTAACATTATTCTAATCATGCATCAAATACATGCATTTACTATAAAAATTCTATTTCAGTTACTAAATTATTTAATTCTAATCTTTAATTTTCCATTTGCTTGAAACTAACTATTTATATCCAGTATATATATATATATATATTCTAACCATTGTCAAAATACCCCATTGTTATATTCAAACTAAAACATATAATATTTAATTTCCAAGTATACATATAATTAATAACTTTCCATAACATTGATTACTTCATCATTTAAAAAAAATAATAATATAAATTTTATAAATATACATATTTATACATCCAATATATATATATATATATTCAATATATGTACAATATATATATATACACATTATTTTTTTTTTAATCATATATTTTACATTTAATATCAAAACAAATTTGAAATACAAAAAAAATACATAAACGAATATAATAAAAACAAAATTAATACAACCGAATTAAAATACATTCGAAAAAGGGACGTAGTCTAAAAATTATAAAGATCATAAAGGAGGGGGTCGGCTGGCTTACCACAACCGCACCCCACAGTAATGGGGGTGGACTGTGGTAGTCCAGCGCGCCCATGTATGGGGAGGGGCAGCACTGCCCTTGGCAGTGCTTCCTCCACACAAGTGTGGAGGGCGCTGCCAATGGTAGTGGTGCCTCTCACACAATGTAAAAAACATACAAACATAAATACTAATGTCAAACAAAATTCCGCCCTACCCTGTACCTTCGCTCGTCGTATGACGATGCTTTAAATTTTAAAATAAACATTTCATATATATATATATATATATATATATATATATATATATATATTCACATATATATATTGTATATATATTTATTGAGTTTCAAAACTAAATCAAATTGGGGAAGAAAATTCTGAACAAAGCCATTTAGAGGTAAATTGGGCAAATCAATTTTTCTAGAGAAACTTTCACAATAATTATAACATTTTCTTTCAAATTTATCAGAGGGTTTCATATTCAACCAGTTAAAAGAGAAGAAATACAGATTTTCTCATAATAAAAATTTAACACAACTTCTACAAGCAGATTTTAACAAATTCGCAGAAGATTACAAAAGTTCTTTTTTCTTTAAATTTACATAGAGGCTTTCAAATTTGAAAACAATTAAAGCTTCTACAATCAAACACACAACTTCTTGCACATGCAATCTTTCAATCTCAGTTAAACCATCTTGAGCAAAGCTTCTACAGAATTAAATCTTTGTACAGACAATCTTTCTCAAACAATTAAATAAATAAAATAAAACTTAAAGGAACCTATTTTCTTGGAGCTTGAAGAAACTAATGTTGAAGCAGAGCCTCCCCTTCAGAGATTTGTTTCCAAAGCTTCTCCAAAATCACCACTTCCAAGAGAATGTAAAAATACAGAAACCCCCAAAAATTCTTTGAAAAACCCCTTTGAGTTTTCTCAAAATTTTCAACCAAAAACCTCTTTCAAAAAAAAAAAATCTCGTTTCTCCAAAAATCTCTTGTGTAGAGAACTTCTCCTCCTTTTTTTCAATTAAATTCCTCCTCAAAATAATATCTCAACCAAGAGTAAATCATCCATTCTTCTCACACACATGTCACATTCAAAATATCTTCTCCCCAATCAGATATTTTTTTCAAGCCATTTGCATGTTGAAAATAATTTCTAATTTCAATTTAATTCCAAATAATAATTTAATTTCAACATAAATTTAGTAACTTCTAATTCAAATTTAAATTCCAAAATGAACTAATTTCCATTTATTTTAATAATTCCAAATACTAATTTTAAACTCAAATACTAATTTAATTCCATATTGAAATTAATTAATTCTAATTGAAATTTACCATTTACAATTAAATTAAATTTCCCTTTTCTTTTAATTTTCTCAACAACATATTTAAATTTTAATTATTTAATAAATAAATTCAACCCATAAGATTAAATTTAATTAATTAAATAAATCAAATTTAATTAATCAACTTAAATAAAAACTTCTATCACAATGTATAATTTTAATTCAAATAAATATCAACACTATTTAAAGCAATAACTCTAAGCATTTATTTCCATAAACAAGAGCCCTTCCGAATTAAATAATATTAAAAACAAGCACCAAAGACAGAACAGACTCAACTGACGACACACTATGGCTAGGGTGTAGAACTGACACAGGTAACCTAGCTACTATCTCCCAATCATCATATCATTGGGTCGACATGCTCAAACCTGTGAAGCCAGGTGGAGTCGATGTCATGTACCTGCAAACTTGTATCCAAGGCATCAATAGCACATGCATATATAATCATTATAAAATACACCGTGAAGAGGAAATCACATAATCGCAGGGCGCTCACAAGCGAGTGATGCAATCATGTCTCCTTCACCAATACAGTATCACCAAATTGACACTTCCATTATTAATAAAAAATCATAAGCAATAATCATGTCATAATAAACCAACATTATTTTTATAAAAGCATGTCAAGTATTACATCAAGGAAATTACATCTCATAACACACATAGTTCGTATTGCTCAATAAGAAACGATAAAATAACAAGGCATCTTAATCTAACATAAGAGCAAAACAGAGGGGTGTTACAAATTAGTTCAAATGGTGGATAAAAGTGATAATTCTAAAAATATTTTGATTTGGAGCTTAAAGGAACTCATCAATCAAAATTTGTATATAAGCTATATGCATGTTTCCAAATGTTGTCTTTGAACATTCATATAAAGACATAAAACTGGTCCATCAAGGGGGTTGGCTTAGAAGAAATTTACCCTAGTAATCCAACAACTTCACCAAAGTATTTTTAAATACCACCATCCTTACAATCAAATTTAGACACACAAGGCAAAGGTGAAATGAATTATACATGCACTTCCAATCATATTAGATCAATGCATCATAGGGTAGATCCACACCACTTGCTATTGACCCCAAAATGCTTGGTATTAATCCAAAGTTGCTCAAGGTTAACCCATAATGAATTTTTATTTTAGTCTATGTTGGACTCAAGGGAGCACTGAGAGGGGGGTGAATCAGTGTTCAACAAATTTTAAACTTCATGAATCTAAAACTTAAACCATTTTGTCATTACATTAAAAGAAATATGAAAGAATGAAAAGGAAACATTCACAACACCATGACACATCAAATTTTGCGTGGAAACCTTGTTAGGGAAAAAAACACAGTGGAGGCTAATCCATAATTTGAGTACTCAAATATAATTTTTTACAAAAGAGAATGCACTTGCATTTAGACACATTGCCTAGAGCTCACTGCTCAAAAGAAGAGGCTCACTGTCATACAAAAGTTCAGATTAAGACCATTGGATGGTTGGTTTGAAATGACAACATCTATTTATGCTAGGTTACAGTTCCGGTGAAGCTCAATAGATAGAATTTTGGATCTGCAAACTGATTCTGCTCTTTGCTCTACTCTGTTCTACTCATAAATCCAACATTCACATCATTATTCTACTAATTTTCGCATCACACACATATTCACACATTTCAACACTTCGTCGCTACTAGACACACCTCTATCTTTCTATATCACTCTCAAAATGATAAAACCAATCTCATATATATATCCGCTAACAAGGATTTACTCATTCATCAGTAGACCTCATAAAGTATTAAGTTACTTTCATCTTGTCGGCTAGATCCACCACTAAATCTTAATATGCATCCTCCAAAGTCGGTTAAGAAAAATAGAGGACCCAAAAAAACATAATCGAGCATGAAGATATTTAATTAATTACTCCTTATACATCCATGATTACTATACTCACCGAGTCGGCCTTCTAGCATAAATAACCAACAAATTAGTGCATGGGATCTTATAGATCACTTACCAGTGAGTGCACATCAAAACAATCCTTCACCAAGGCATTAAAAAACATCAACAAACCTTCCTCAAAGATCCACAACCCAAAATATCTGTCCGGTAAGGTGTTCAAATCAGCTTTTATGCCTACAATCAGATGCCCTATTCTTTACTCTATTATGTCGGTAGAAACCAAAATTATATTGCAGACTAGATGTAAGACTTAGGATTCCATTTATGTTGCCATCAATGAAAACACTAACAAGAAATATGCCAACAATCTCCCCCTTTGGCATTGATGGCAACACTTAGTGAAAAATGACTAAGTGTCAGAATCATTAAAGGTATATTGCCAAACTTTTTTACTACACTTTCTCCTCCTAGGATTTATAAGGCATTCTCTTCCCCTACAAGGAATTTTTCACTGCATTCTCTCCCCCTTTGACATCAATGACAAAACATGGGTGCCATATGCCAAAAAGACAAAAAGTTATATTGACAAGATAGTGACAAAACATGTGTTCAAAATCCTCAAAGCTTCAAAATTTCAACACATATATGCCGAAAGTTCTCCTCCTTTGATCAAAACTTCAAAAACTTGAAAAAAATTAATTGCTATCTTTAGAAGATTATCTTATGGTTTTTCTTCACTTTCAAAAGGAATTTCTTCCAAGCATCTATTGTGATTCCAATGATAATGATCAAAATATTATTCTTGGAAGTCTTGTTAACAATTTCAGTTAGAGATTCAGGAATTGTAATTGCTTCTTCCAGTTTCTCACCATTCCTCAATATTTCCACCATTTTATCCAACCTGCATTCGGTTAGATCCTTCACCTTCCAAAAATTATCAACAAGAGTGTTCTTGAAGAGTTGAATTTTTGTGTGTGCTGACTGTAGCTCCTAGATTCTTTTCCTAATGGTGCCATTTGGATCCTAAGATATGTCAAAGATTTTACCGATGTCATTCAATTCTGTTTTAATCTGTTCCAATTTCTCTCTGTAATTACTGACTACATGGGCCAACAGATGCAATAGTTGTAGATGTCAGTGGCTAACTTTATGCATTGCCTTAAATTATTCATTTTCTTCTTTAGTTTGGAAAGGGATAGTCTAAAGTGCTCCTTCAAGTGAGGGATAACTTCACCAACTTCCTTTTCTTGAGCTTCATAATTCAATATTTCTTTTCTACATTCAATCATTTCATTAGGAAAAATGTTCAACAAGCTTTCCAATCTAATCTTGTATTGCTCAACATGAGAATTTAACACACTTAGAATCATGTCTTGGTCATATGATGGTATGGCAGACCATAACCTAGCTATTTTCTGCATTCCACCTTCTCCTTGAATAAGCTGTTGTAGGTTTTCTTTTGTCAGATCTTCTTCTTCCTCACTACTTTTTACTAGTTCAGATTCATTTTTTAGTGGATCCTCAGTTTCTTCATCAGAATCTTCATCTGTAATATCCACAATTTATTTTTCTTTTCCTTTTCCCTCAATTCTGGGAACTTTTCTTTTCGAAGGGTTGTATTCAATAATTTCCTTTCCTCTTTTCTATCCTTTATCAATGCCATCGGAAGAGGAACCAACTTCAATTGATCTTACCAGAAGGGAAATATTGACTAAACCAAACTTTTCAAGCACATTCTTAAAGAAATTTTCAAATTATAAATCCCAATCGACTAAGCTCCTAGAATATGAATATATTTGTTTGCATACCGGTTCATTTGATTTCTATACCACATTGTCAATTTTTGGCAAGCAATTCAAGAAATAAATTACTAAACATGTAATCAAAGTACTGAACCTAAAAGGATCACTTGTTTCTTTTGTCAATCATACATTCTCCATGAGTTGATCCTTTAACAACCCGCATAGGTCAAAGTCCCGACCTTCAATTATCATCTTGTGAGAAATGTAGACTTTTCCAGTTGATGTGGCTCCTTCTTGATTTATGTAGAATATTTTTTATGTTATTCCGTGTGCAATGTACTTTGTAACAAGATTCTTGATTGTCACAATTATCAAGGCCCTTTGATCTTTGATTATTTTGGTTAGGGTTTCAACCTCTTTGTTTCGAATATATTTCTTCCTTGGTATATCTTCGACTTTGCAAAATCTAGTTAAATTCTCAATTACCTCCTTTGAAGTGATGTAGGGTTTATCCAAAGTTAGAATATCATCATGTAATTTTATCAATATGAATTTCATGAATTATGCATTTTCAAAGTCCGAAAACTCATTCCAAATATCCAAATTCCCATGTTTAGCTTCTCTCAATTGCTTCAATTCATCAGGCAACAACAAATTCCTCATAGACTTAATCTTTGCACTATTATATTCATCTAGAGTGATCGACCCTTTGATTTGTTCCAATTTCTTTTCGTATTTAGGGTTTGCAACCGCACAACAAATTGTATGAAGAACTCAAGAATAATTTGAAATACCTGGTAGATTTTGAAAATTTCCGATGAATTAATTTTACTGCTTTGTAATCCAACTACTGAGTGCTCTCATTTTTTTCTTCTTCGATGAAAAGTGACAAATGACGATTTCAACTTGAATTTTATAGGGCACACGTGCAATAAATGCATTTTCCCTAAATTCCTAGATGCTCTATTTTCCCAAACAGCAACAAAAAAATCTTCTGCGAACCTATAAATTGTCTGAATTCTTTTTGTGAAAGATATCCAAAACTTTTGTACACCATAAATACACCTTCTCAACTATTCTATTCATTCTAGTACTATCCATAAACAAGGGAGGAAAGATTTTCTTGAAAGACCCCCCCTAGGCCAGCGGCTTGAAATTAATTACTGAAAAAATTATCAGAAGGAGGTTCTGGTATGGACCATTTCCAACATCAAAATCATTCTTCCTTACCCATGTCTTTTTAATTCGATCTCTGATTTCATCCGTAGTCACTTTTCCTTTTCCTTTATCATTTTTCTCTATATTTTTGCCTCCATATACTAGACCTCTTTTGTCTACATATTTTTTTTGTAGAATCTTGCAATGTGACCATACTTATTGCAGTTGTAGCACACAATTATTTCTTTTCCATTCCACTTATTTCTTCTTGATCTGCATTGATTAGCAACATGCCCAAATTTCCCACATGTATAACATTCAACATTTCTTCTATCAATAGAGTAACTTGACACATTTATGCATTCAATTGATTTATGACCAAACTTATTGCAATTGAAACACTGACCAAAGAATGATGAAACTTTTGACTTCATATTGCTTCTGCACTGAGCAACCATATGATCGAACTTATTAAAAGAAAAAAAAACCCATTAAAATTTTGTGCATTAGGTTGTCTTATCGGATACCTTCCATTTTTGTTCTGTTTGAAATTCTTTTGTCCTGATATGGAACTTTCTCCCTTTTCATATCCAATACCTCTCTTATCATTTCCACTCTTTTGTCCTTGAGTTAGCTCATCAAGCTTTACTGAACTGATCTTAAAATTTTCTTTGTATTCATTTGCAATGACAAGATCATTCCTAAGAGTAGCAATCTGCTTACCAAGTTCTTCATCATTATTTTTGGTTCTTTGTAATTCACTTTCCAACTGAGTGAATTGCCCTTTTATTCTACTGTAATCATCAAATTTCTCTTTCAGGGTCTGAGCAATATTTTTTTCATTTTTCTTCCTTTCTTCGATCTCTTTAGTCATCTTCATCATCATAGATTCCATCTCATTTTTTAGGTTTGTATTATCTCTAGCAAGCTTTTCACATTCTTCAGTTATTTCCTTTAAGGTTTGATTCAAGTGAGCATCATCCATATTTTCATTCTCGTTTCACTGTATCTAATCAAAAAGATCCTTTCTTTTCTCCTTGGATTTAACAATCCGATCTTTCAATGACTGGATGAATTTCTCAACATCTCTAAGATTTTCTTTTAATTCCTGTACCTCTTCTTTAGACTGATCAAGGTCATCAAGTGCAACCAAAAGATGTTGTTGAAGACTACTAGAGTCCATCACATTCCAGGATCCACCTCAAGATGCTAAAATTCTTTAGAGGAACTGTGCTCTGATACCAATTGTTGGACTCAAGGGAACACTGAGAGGGGGGGTGAATCAGTGTTCAATAATTTTTAAACTTCATCAATCTATAACTTAAACCATTATGTCATTACATTAAAAGAAAGATGCAAGCATGAAAAGGAAATATTCTTAACAAAATGACACACAAATTTTTGTGTGGAAATCTTATTAGGGGAAAAACCATGGTGGAGCTTAATCCACAATTTGAGTACTCAAATATAATCGTTTACAAAAGAGAATGCACTTGCATTTAGGCACACTGCCTAGAGCTCACTACCCAAAAGAAGAGGCTCATTTCCATAAAAAATTTTAGATTAAGATCATCTGAAGGTTGAACTAAGATGATAACATCTATTTATGGTAGGTTACAATTCCAGTGAAGCTCATAGATTTAATTTTGGATCTGTAGATTAATTATGCTCTTCGCTCTGCTCTACTCTGCTCATAAATCCAACATTCGCATCATTACTCTACTGATTTTCACATCACACACATACTCACACATTTCAACACTTCTTCACCACTAGACACACCTCTATCTTTCTATATCACTCTCAAAATAATAAAATCGATCTCATATATATATATCTGCTAACAAAGATTTACTTATTCATCAGTTGACCTCATAAAGTAGTAAGTTAATTTCATCTTGTCGGCCAAATACACCACTAAATCTTTATGTGAATCCTCCAAAGTTGGTTAAGACAAAGAGAGGACCCAAACAAAACATAATTGAGCACAAAGATATTTAATTAATTACTCCTTATACATCCGCGATTACTATACTTGTTGGGTCGACCTTCTAGCACAGATAACCAAAAAATTAGTGCATTGAATCTTCTAGATCACATACCAGTGAGTGCGCATCAAAACAATCCTTCACCAAGGTATTAACAAACATCGAAAAATCTTCCTTAGAGATCCACAACCTAAAATATCTATCCGGTAAGGTGTTCATATCAACTTTTATGCCTGTAACTGGATGCCCTGTTATGCCGGTAGAAACCAAAATTATACTGCAGACCGTATGTAAGACTTAGGATTCCATTTAGGTTTCCATTGACAACACTAATAAGCCATATGCCAACAGTCTAATTTTAAGACAATTAGCAGATTGAAGATATTTTTTCTAGACAATGGGAGTGGATTTTAGACACCATTAATGTTATTCTTCATCATAGTGTTGAGACTCAAATATGTAATTCCATTTTTTCTTGAGTTCCTTTGTTTTTGTATGTCTTAATAATATTTGACCCATTTCCAATAATCAGTCTAATAGATTCTAAATGGGAAATCTTGCTTAAAATTGTACCTTTGGTTATTGTTTCAAGCTCCCCTTTTCATGTCTTTGTCAAATACCTAAGTTGAAAAAATAAAAAAATGGTTTTGTTGAGTTTTTTAGAGTGTAAGAGTCTTGGGGTTATTGAAAACACCTGGAGACTGAGAGGGGGATGCATCAATATACATGAAAACTTAAGCCCTTTTAAACCTTGAAAAATTCAGCACAATCCAACCTTCTTTATGATATCAAAACCTTAAAACATAACAGTAACAAAGAATTATATAGTAGTTTGAATCCTTATCAAATTTAGCAACCTTTAAGTATGCAATATATAGAAATTCTACTTCTTACTGAATCAATAACAATGAGAAAGAAATAGAGCACACACACATGCACAAGGAGAACACCAAATTTACATGGAAAACCCAATGAGGGAAAAACCACAGCGAGAGTTAACTCACAATATAAAGGCTCATTTCCAAAAAGACTTGCAAGAAGGATCACTGCCTTAGAGAAAGATACAAAAGGACTTGCAAGAATGAATCCAACACAACTTTAGGAGCAATATATAGAGGAACTGGTGAGATTCACTATCTTAGAGTAGGATACAAAGATTTAGATAAAGATTACAATGCTTGTCAACATAACACTTTGCTAACCGAGGTGTTATAGCACAATTGATCTTTTCTTTCACAAACTTTAGCACTATCACTATTGGATATTCAATACAATTCACACACACATTTTTTTGCACTTGTAAAATATTCCACCTTGTTGCATCAGAAATGATCTTGCATTTATATCCATCACAACACTTCAAAAGTTCAATTAGGTTGGCCAATAAGAGGATAAAACAATTAATTCAACTGGTTGGCCACCGAAACATAATGCATTCCTATCTAAAAGATAGAGAGGAACAAAAATAATCTTAGCACTTCCTCTAATGTGATCCAAAATAATTTACATGTAGGCGCACATCAACCTAAGTTGACATCAAAGAAATGTGTGGATGAAACATTGAAGCACATAACTAGTTGGATCATAAAAATTATTCCAATTGAATTAACTTGATGTAGTCCCAAACATGATAGGTCGAGACCCAAATCTATCATAACACATATTTCATTATTGGCACAACCTCCCAAGAATGTGACACAAGCAAAAGAACAAGCCCTGTTGGCCAAATATCCATAAATATCATAGAAATCCAACTCAAGACACAATATAACACCAAAGTATCCAATTAGCAGTGTGAAGATCACATGGGGATGTTCCTTGAACATACAACAACACTTTCATACAATTCTTCCATACTATCATGCCATCAACAACCATCACAAATCAAACAGGTACAAAATACTTTATTCAAGAAGCACAAAATACATAACTAGATGATGTAACATTAGTAGAACAACTTGCAGACCACTTCAAAACCTAAGAAAGGAAATGAGATACTACACATATGTTGAGAGCACATTCACCAAGTCACAGGAGCAAACACATCAATGCGAAGAAATGTGAAGCATTTCTCGAACCAGTCTAGACAACCAATAACACTATCAACCTTTTGCAATTCACATATATCTCTTCGGCAACACAGGTGAACTAAAAAGATAGGAGTGCAACATCCACAAAACATTGACATTGAATACCAAACTACAAAACTAAAGCATCAACAATATATATGCAAAGTATTCTCCCAAATAGACTTCAATACAACTTCTTGAACTAGAAACACTTAAGCAACTTATAGAGGCCAAAACTTCCTTTCAACAACACATACTTCATTAGGAACATCAAGAGAGAGCATAAGACATACTATAGACCTTTAGTAACATCTCCCCACTATCATTTATTCTTCTAATCCTCATCTTAATATATCATTATGAAATCAACTCTACTGACAATAATAATGCATTACATGAACTTCAACAACTCTTCTTTGATAAAGCACATGGCATCTAATCATGAAATTCAACAATTATTCTTTGATAAGGCATGAGTCCAACCATGAACTTCAAAAATTATTCTTTGATAAGGCATGACATCGAACCATGAACTTCAATAATTCCTCTTTGATAAGGCTTGACATCCAATCATGAACTTCAATAATTCTTATTTGATAAGGCATGAAATCCAATCATGAACTTCAACAATTCTTCTTTGATAAGGCATGACATTCAACCATGAACTTCATCACCAATGTTAGCCCAAACTAAATATAAAAATGACAACCAATAGCAAGGACTAACAACTTACTTCTCAAGTTCTAACATCAATTACAACCAAAAATTAGTATTGACATCAATGACAACAATTGCTAACAATCTCCTTAGTGTTGACATCCATGATAACAATTTCCAACAATCTCACCCTTTGGCATTGATGTCAGAACACACTTCTCACTCTCCCCCTTTTAAATCAAGGACAAAGGGTCATACACTCTTGTGCAAAGCAGTAGGGCATTCTTTTAGGGACAAAGGGAAAAACAATTCTAATGAAACAACACATACTCCCCCTTTGACTAGTAGCACATCTTATTCAACAAACGATACATACACAAAACTACATAAGATATTCATGACTCCCCCTTTCTACCAACTCCCCCTAAGAGGTAGTACATCAATCCAGGAGTAAAGGATATAACATGAATTTCTCCCCTTGGATAGATGCACCATTTATGCATCTAGTTAGAACAAGGAGAGGTAATAACCCCTAAATTCTATCGTAGATACTCAAAAGTATCCTTTGAAAGTTCCTTAGTGAGAATGTCTACAATTTGGTCCTTGGTAGGAACATACTCCATTCTGACTTCATGTTCTACAACCTTCTCTTTCAAAAAGTGATACCAAATTGAGATGTGTTTAGTTCTAATTGTGTTATCAAATTATTGGAAATGTTAATTGCAATTGTATTGTCACATAGTATAGGAATAGGTTCATCATAAACCACCTTCACATCCTTCAAAGTATGCTTCATCAAAAGCACCCGAGTACAACAAGATGTTGCGGAAATATATGTTGCTTCTACTATGAAAAAAGTAATTGAATCTTGCTTTTTATTGAACCATGAGACCAATCTATCTCCCCAAAATAATGCACTTCCACTTGTACTTATTCATTCATCAACACAACCTACCTAATCATCATCGGTATAGGCACTCATAGAGAAATTTTGATCATTTTTGTACCATAAGCCATAATCTAGAGTACCCTTCAAGTATTTGAAGATTCCTTTCATAGCTTTCTCATGGGATTGCTTAATATTGGATTGAAATTTGGCAACCAAACATACCTCATACAAAGTAAACCTGACAATTACAAAAACTCATGTAATTGATTTGATCAAGCACTAGTTGGCACAAGTATCAAAAATATGTTTTGAAGAACAAATAGGTATTATAGAACAATGCGATTTGAAAACAAAGCTTTGCAGCACACCAAATCATCTCATAAATCAATATTGCATGCACTAAACATCTCCATAGATCTATATGGACAAGACTTTACTTTTGGAAGAATATAGAACATTCCAACAAGCCTTCAATATTTCTTCACTATGCCAATTCAGAACTCTATCACTAATATCTTTAACTTTAGAAGGTATAAAAACTTGACAGCTTGGATATAATACCTTCACACCTTGATTAACTTGACTTTTGGACCACAAGACAAAAGCCTCTTCTATGAAGAGGAGTGGACTAAAATTCCTTGACTTCGCCAAAGAGAATGCACCATGAATGCTTATTTTTCTGAGACTTTATCTTCATGTGCGATACACCAAGTTGGAACATAATCAATTAAAACAAGTGTACCAAACTTCACACACCACCTACCTTCACCAAGATCTTCAATGAAGGTCCATTTATGCACAACAAATCTGCACACCGACTGATCTGATTCAAATCTTCTTTCATGCTAAAATATTTAGCACATTCTTCTTTTTAGGAGGCAAAAAGATTCTACAAGTGAAATCTCCCCCTAAGATATTTCTCTATCTCAATTTTTCTTAGAATCTTGTATAGAGTGAATAAGTGTAGTATCATCCTTCTTCTCATGGTATTCTTTCTAGACCTTTTCATTTCCCTTCTTTTGTTGATTATGAGTTTCAACCTTTTCCTAAATTGGTGGCTTAGCAAAGACACTTCTGCAGTAGTTTGCCTTATGTACCATATTATTGCATTTGTAGCACACAATATTGTGCTCTATAACAAGTTTGTTTATCTTCACCTTGGATTTGCACTCATCAACCTTGTAACCATAGTTGTTGCAAGCATAGCAATATCCATGAAATAAAATAGTATAGTGTCTTTAAGGCATATATGATCTTCTACCTATGTTATCATTCCTTCTTCTAACTCTACAATCAACAACCTTATGTCCATAAATTATCTTCTACCTATGTTATCATTCCTATCTTTGAGACACATCCTAATAGAGAAATCGTAGGGACAACCTCAAAGTACATTTTTTTGGGCGAGCTATATTAAAGGGTGTGAAAACAAAAGTAAGTAGCACTTATCTGTTGATGTACACCATGTGTGTCAATGCTAATGAGGGTGTATAGACCTCAATACATTGAATAAAGGCTTTAGTGCCTCATGTTTTTTGACATTGTATTGATGGTGTTCGCCGAGTCATTAGAAAATTATTGTTTTAGAGACCAAGACTTGTTTGGTTGTCTACTATTGTAGAGTAAGTAATGCAGATCATACCCTAAAGCTATGTACCATGTCTATCCATGGTTGAGGTGTAAGGTGTCTTTCTAGAGTTTACACTCTTTCAAGGTGAGGGGTATCAAGGTGGTCCATGATCTTGGTATACCCTATTCACCCACTCCTTGGATGAATATTTAACATCACCCCTCAAAAGGTGAGGTATGCCCACATTGATAGACAAACCATATTATTCCTTTGGTTTTGCTTGCATTTATTGTTTGTGAACCAAGGCCAAGCAAGTGTTTTGGAAGAAAACTTGCAAACATACTTGATTACCAAGAAGTCAAAGAGTCAAAATCATCCAAATCTATTTGCCAAGTGTTTGATGTGTTTTTATGATCAAATTCAAACTTTCCAAAAATAGAAAAATACATAGAAAACACAAAATTATGGCCAAGAGACTGTACACTATAATTGTTAGAAAATATATTGCAATTGATAGATAGTACATTACAATTGTCAAGAAACCTAGGAAGCCAAAAACCCACATTTTCTTGTGCGCCACAATTGACCAGCCCTGTACTATAATTGACTAGCTTTCTGCACCACATCTATGGCTTGGAACATCACAACTATCAAGATCAATTTTTTTGTGGAAATAGTTGTACAATCAACTTTCAGTTTCCTTACAGACTATAATTGTGCACTCAAATCAGAGACTTTTTCTAGATTTAGTCAATCTACCCATAGAATTGTATCTCTCATCTTAGATCATCTTGCATAGTCCTATTTTGCATCTACCATATTTTAGCCACATCTTAGCATTAATCTTGAGTCTCAAGATTAGGAGGCTTATCATACTATTGGGTAGACCATTAGCCTCATTTCTAGGTGTCTTAACCTTATCATACTTATCAATTTTATCTCTAGGTTGGGCCTAAAAATCATGTGTCTAGTTTAGGTTCACCTTTGCTCAAATTTACCATCATCATCATCATCTTGGTCTATCTTCTTGAGGTCTTGACATTTAGCTTTGCCACTTTGGTCCATCATAGTTTTCTTAAAGCATCCTCCTTTAAGATTCAATGTTTCATATCCATCCCAAGCATAGTCATAGTCATAGCCTCACTTAACACTTTGCATCCTAAGAATAGTCTTAACCTCATTGTCACTCTTGCATGTAAAAAACTTGGTCATAGTTTGCATTGTCACCCTTATAGTCCAAAAATCCAAAAAATATATATAGCATAGTGTCATTACCATCTTTCATTTTCATCGTTAGTTTTCATCTCCACCTTAGTTGCAAACATACCAAAAGTTTCACCATCCAAAAGTCACAAGTCTTATATGGTCTTGACTAGGGCACAAAGGAAATGGAGGAAAATCGATTTCTCATATGAACCTATTTCAATCCAACTAGCAACATGAACTTTGGGTCAACATCAAACACACCTCAAACAACATAAGATGAAACACCAAACCCATTTGACAATTTCATGTTGAAAGAGGTAAATTAGCATTTAACACCCGAAGAGATCAAATAGGCTTCCCAAGATCCTAGAGTGTAAGTTGTAGAGGAGCTAGTCAATGTAGATCCTAATAAGTTATTTCTTGTACTTACAAACTTGCTAAGCTCCCCTTTGGTTTTGACACTTCCAAAATTGTAGAGGGAACAATACAAATGCAAACTAAAGGTCTTGGTCAAAAAATGTTTTCACAAAGTCAATCATCCTCACAACAAATGCACACTATTTCACCTCTTGGGGGAGGAACATATAATGTAACAACTACACATATCCCCTTCACTCCAATATATAGCACCAAAAGAACACATGCAATATCACAAGGGCCAACTCCAACATTTAGCAATCTATTTGGTTCATCCTCTAGTTCCATGGGTATGACTTTTGTAAATCCATTTAGTACAACATACACTCAAAACACAACACCATCAACCAACACAAATCAAAATCCTCCACACAAAACAAGAAGGGTCCATATTGCCACATCGAGATTACCAACCCAAATGACCAATAATACACCAAACATCAATATGCCTTTTGGGTCAAATGTGAACACCAACCAACCTTTGTAAAAAAATGTCACTCCAAACATGAACTTTACACCCCAATTCCAAAAAACTAATCAACCTCCATCACAACAACATGCCACTCCAAACACCAAATTCATACCACAACATTAAACCAATACCAATACCAATACCATGTTCACACCTCACTACCAACAAGGTAATCAAAACCCTTTGCAACAAAATACTGATCCAAACACAACATTGACATCCCACTTTCAAAACCAAAACTTATCATACAACCATCCTAGCACACTCAACACCAACACCAATGCCCTCATGCAAAATCAATAAAACATACCATCATCAATTGTGGAAATTTTAGTGCAACAAATGCAAACAATACAATGACAAATGGTAAACATGAAATTAGGTACAAGAAAGAAGACACACTCAATAGAGGAATTATCTCCTTATCCTTTTGATAGGAGCATATATAGGCCACCTTTCCTACCACACTTCAACATTCCAAGCTTTAACAAGTATAAGGGGAAAGGAGATCTAGTAGAACACATAAGAGAGTTTAACACTACATTTATGGACATTGCTTATGAGCCTACATACTTGATGAGATTATTTCCATGTAGTCTTTTAGGGTAGGCTCTAGAATGGTTTGCACACCTTTCTCTCAAGATACAAATATGGAATGAACTAGCTAACAATTTTATTGCACAATTTTCGTATAGCATTGAAAGTGACATGAACCTAGTGAAATTGTGCACAAGCCAACAAAAATAAGGTGAGTCACTTACATCATTTTATCAAAGGTGGTGAAGCATGTCTAGCAAATTTCCTTCACATTCTAGAAAAATAGTTAGTTCCTATTTTCATAGAAAACCTCAACATAGAATTGATGATTTAACCTCAAATCCAATGTTGTACCCATATTTGAGGATGTGATTGAGAAAGGTATCTTTATCGAGAAATCCCTTGTGGAAAAAGTATTAGTCAAAATCTTCAAGGAAAACTGAAGTGATCCTAATGACAAATGAAAATTTTCATTGAGGAACAAGAATGTCACTAATGATGGGGTAGTTGATGCCAAAGTGTTTAACCAAGTTCACCCCACCATTCATCTTAAGGGTCCTACATAGAACAATCCAACATCAAGTCAAGATCAAACAATGAATGCAATCCGAAAAAATCAACAACATAGAGGTCCCCCACAAGCTAAACAAACACACACACCCTTAGGGGAACCCATTGAGTTGGTCTTAAGGAAAATCTTACAATCCAATGCCATTAAACCATACGAACCAACATTAGTCAGACCAAATTGGTGGAATGAAATTAAATATTGTGAGTACCATCGTGGCAAAGGACATAAGACATCATCATGTTGGACACTTAAGAACCTTATCCAAGACCTAATTGAACAAGGGGACATATTAGTGGATAATTCACAAGGAAAAATAAATGTTGACCATACCATATTCAAGACTCCCCTAGAAGACCATGAAAAATGAAAAGCCTTAGGTTCAGGTAACAATACCAATACTAATGCCAATTATACCAATGTCTCATATGACTATACTATCAACCAAATTCATGATTTTGATAACCATGTTGCTACCATTACCATCAATAAAAATTTAGAATTAATCGTTACCACTCGCAGAGCTAAAGTGACCTTGCAAGGGGCCACTTCTAACCCATCGCCGAAAACTCAATATAACCTCCTAGACCATCTAGGAAAGACTCCTGCACAAATATCCATTATCGAGTTGCTTCACATATCTCCAGAGCATAGGGCCATTCTAGACAAATCTTTGCAAGAGACATCCATTCCCAATGAGCTAAATGTCAATCAATTTCAGGCCATGGTAGGATACTTAGCCATGACCCATCATGCCATATTTTTGGATAAATATCTTTCCACACATAAACCAAACCATAATAATCCATTGCATCTTGAGGTATACATTAATAAACACAAAATCAGATGAGTCTTGGTAGATAATGGAGCAGTTCTAAATATATGCACTTTAAAATTGGTCAGAACATTGGGATTCTCTAAAGATTGTATAGATGAATCTAAGAAAATCATTATCAAGGCTTATGATGATGTTGAGTGCTCATATAGGGGTATAATCACACTTCCTTTAAGAGTTGGGACTACCATTCAAACCACAATATTCCAAGTCTTAGATCTCGAATTACCATACAATCTTCTCCTTGGTCGCCCATGGATTCATGCCATGAGGGTCGTTCCCTCTATATACCATCAATGCCTCAAGTTTCCTCATAACAACATTGAAATCACTATACCAGGTGATCCTAAACCCTTCCAATATTGCAGTAATCAAAAAGGGACCATCAAACATCAAGTTCCTATTAATCAAGAGGCCTCAATGTCCACTTCATCAAATTACATGGATCCATCCTATTTAGCTAAATCAGCCACTCCATCCACTACACCTTCCAAACCTAAGGTCCAAATCCATGACAGGTGTTGTGGTGAATACCTGGGGAGATTATTTTGTGTTGGGAAGCTACCCGTATCTCCAAAATCCTATAGTAAATCTCGTCCTATCAAGAATAAGTCTAAGATTGTTATCCATAATCCCCCTACCACATTCACCGAGTGGGGTGAGTTGAGTGAGTAGTCTATAGGTGAAGAAATTTCTACATGGATTTATAAAGATGAAGAGGATACTAAGCCTAAGAAATTACCATTTGAGCGATATTCAAAAGGGTTAAAGATCATGAAACAACAAGGTTACGATAGACATAGTGGTCTTGTGTTGAACAAACATGGAATGCCAAAACCAATATCACCCCCTTGATTACTAAAAAATATTGGGCTAGGGTATGTACCACCAGTGGTGAGTCCTCCTAGTACTAATTTTCCCTCGAGTGAAAATGTTGATGCTTCAAATGAAATTGAGACATCTGAGGAATACCATACTAAGACCAACTCCAATGAATGGATGTGGGATTCCCACACATCTAGTGACTATGACCTAGCCAAGATTTTCATTAATCTTGATCTATCCTCTTCCCAGAGCAAACCTATAAGTGGTTGTGCCTAGATCAAAACCTTTTAGGATCCTAATGATACCTCTATTTTTACCATACCTGATTATTCATTTAGCCTTAATGATACTGATGATGGCTTACCCCTTATTTACCTATAACTAATAGATTAGGATCAACAAGGACCATCAATTTTAGAGACATTTGAGAACAATGAAGCAATAGCTAAGTTCATAGGACTTCAAGAAGGGATACCAAATGGGGGTCATAAAGTTGATTTTATCATTGAGCTCAATAATTCAACATACTTTGGAGAGTCTGCTCTACCCTCTAGTCACAAAAATGAGAAAAATAAAAAGAATAGGTTTCTAGGTGAAAACTGAAAGGCACCTTTAGACCAAGAAAAAGTAAAAATAAAGGACATATCTAAGGGTGAAAACCTCTCTAAGGTGCCTAAGGTTGGAGGGTTGGACAGTCTCCCCATAAATCAAGAGAGATCACTACTACTCATGGAAGAATCTGAAGAAGCCAATTTTGGTACAAAAGATATGTTGGGAACAAATGCCTCAACTTCTAACTTGGACCTCTGAAAAGACTTGGAAAAATTATCATCTTTCTAAGCCTTTACATATCTACCTCTGAGAGTCTTTCATAAAGTCACGGTCTACCAGTTTACCACTTTTTCATGAGCCTTTTTTGGTCTATCCGTGGTTCGGCGGTGTCACCACCATATCGTAGGGTCTCCATCTCAGGTTGGCGGTAGTGCAGTTGACAGGCGACAGTTAAGCAAAGGTTCACCGCTATACCATGGGTATGGTTTAGTGATGGTGTGAATGAGCGGTGAAGGGAATCGGTCAAGATGATGGTTACCACTTTATTGTGGGTATCGCTTAGTGAAGCCGCGGTGACTGTGGTAAACGACTAGTGGTCTGCGAAGAACGCTTACTGCCTTATCACGATGGCCTTTTGTCCATGTTACGGTAAGCCATGGCGGTCAAATAAAATGGTTACCTAATTTCTGTGGAGGTCTTGTGGTCGGGGGTCAGTAGCATAGTCAAGCTCGACAGTCGGCACAGGCGATTACCACCAGACTGCGGGAGGATTTTCTTAGCCTCACGGTTGAGCGGTGGCACTGCCATATAGTGGGTAATCTTGCTGAGCTTGGTGGTGATGCAGTACTAAGCAGTGGGATGGCAGACAAGCCACTACCTTGGTGTCGTGACTGTGTTAGGAGAGACCTATGATTGGGCTATGGAACTACCATACCGTAGGAGGTCTCACAAGGCTTGGTAGTGGCGCGGTAAGAGAAGATTAGGGCTCGGGTGGCTATTTTGACTCATGGCCAAAGCGATGAGTGAATGGGAAGGCGATGTGTGGCAAGAAATCAATACTTGATTGGTCGATGTATGGAGCGGTGAAAGAAGTAAATGCAGGATGTGTTTCGGCTGGTGGCAGAATCCGATTAAGGCAAGGAAATTAATGCCTGAGCGACCCAATGTAGAGAAGATTGATCAGAAGATCAGATTACTTGATTGGGTGATCGATACATCATTAAGACTTGCAATTGGTTGGAATGTTAAAATGCGATGTAAGACTTGTACGGTTGATTACATATTGATATAAGTCAATCGAAGGGTGACGGTGTAGAGAGAGAGAGAGAGAGAGAGAGAGACTGAGAAGTTACAGTAATTCATTGTATACTTGTAGAAGTATTGTAATAGTGAGTGTATGAATACTTAATGTCTGAGCTATAAGCTAACTATCAAAGAGTGAGGACTGTGATATTTCTATGTAATTTATTTTACTGTAGTACAAAGTGTCTTCTCTTGGTGTGGTGGGTTTTTTCCCGAAAGGGTTTTCCCACATAAATCTGGTGTTATCTATGATTGCTTATTTTTGTTATCCCTTTTACTCTATATGTGTCCATCTTAGTTATTTTTAAGAAGCTTTAAAATGGTCTTTGTACTTCTCCTTTGTTGTATTAGCATTAGGAAAGCGATTTCACACCTTTGTTTTTCTTTCAAGTGGTATCAGAGCTTGGCCAGTTGTGTTATCCTTGTTAGTAAGGCTGGTTTTTTGTGCTACTACTGTTCCAATGGGAGTATTGCAAAGTTAGAACTTAGTTTTTTTTGAGATGGTGAGTACATCAGGTAGAGTAGAGATTGAAAAATTCAATGGTGGAAACTTTGAGTTATGGAAAATCAAAATGGAAGACTTGCTTGTGGATAGAGACCTCTGGGTTGCTGTGTTTGGAACTATGCCACAAAGTATGAAGCAAGAAGATTGGGACCTTGCAGATAGAAAAGCAAGAGGTCTGATAAGACTTAGTCTAGCCGATTCTATACTCCTGAACATCCATGAGGAGAAGTCTGTAGCTTCATTATGGAAGAAGCTTGGTGATATTTATCAGGGAAAGTCTCTAGTAAATAAGTTATTCCTGAGGAAGAAGTTGTAATCCTTGAAGATGGAAGAAGGTGCATCTGTTGTAGACCATTTGAACTCATTTAATATGAGTGTTGCTTAGTTGGCATATGTGGGTGTAAGGATTGAGGAGGAGGATCATTGTATGCTCCTGTTATGTTCGTTACCTAACACTTGGGATCATATTGTAATGGATATTGGAAGTACAACCACTAGTTTCAAGATGGAAGATGTTGTTGCCTCACTGCTATCTGAAGAGATGCATAGGAAGTCTTCAGAGATGGCCAAATAGGCCCTTTCTATTTGAGGTAGATCAAGGGAGAAAGGAAAGAAGAAGGACAAGGAGTCCAAATTTAAATCTGTAGGGAGATCAAAGTCTCCTGGTAAAAAGTCCAAGGTGAAATGCTGGAAGTGTGGGTAGTCTGGTCATATCCGAAAGGATTGTAAGGAGAAGAAGAAGAAGTAGATTAATGCTTCTGAAAATGAATCTTCTCAAAGTGATGTAGATGCCTTCATTGGAGCCTTGGCGATTCAGGCATCAAATGATGTCTGGCTGGTTGACTCGGGTGCATCCTTTCACATGACATCTCATAGAGAATGGTTAACTAAGTATGAGAAGTATGATGGTGGAAAGTTGTACCTGGCGAGTGATTCAACATTAAATATTTTTGGCCATGGAAGAGTCAAAATACAGTTCCCTAATGGTAGAATCAAAGGGATTGGTGGCGTACTGCACATACTAGGTTTGGCTCGTAACTTACTTTTTGTCAGTAAGCTAAATGATGCTGGTGTAGAAGTTTATTTCTTGAGTAAATGATGTAAGATGGCTAGAGGTGCAATGGTGCTAGCTAAGGGTGTACATACTGGCACTCTGTACAAGCTAGATGCATGTCCTGTTCAATGCAACAATGCCTCTATAAAGTCAAGAAAAGTTGTTCCTGTAGAGGAAGATGAAGATTCTTCTCTAGCTGCAAATGCTTTGGAGGTGAAAATCCCAACAGCGCAGACCATGTTGTGGAATCATAGACTCAGTCACATAGGTGAGAAAGGTTTAAAAACCTTGAAAAATAAAAATATTGTTGAAGGGCTTGATGATTGTAACCTTGAGTTCAATTTTTGTGAACACTATATTTATGGAAAGCAACACTATGTTTCATTTTATTTGAGTCCTCATAAATATTATGGTGTATTGGATTATGTTCATTCTGATGTGTTTGTTCCAGTTAATGTTCCTTCGTTATCGAAGTCTAGATATTATGTTTCTTTTATTGATGACTATTCAAGAAGGGCATTTATATACTTTCTTAAGAGTAAATCAAAAGTGTTCAATCGGTTTAAAGAATTTAAAAATTTGGTAGAGAATCAGACTAGAAAAAAAATTAAATGCTTGAAGATGGATACTGGTAGTGAGTTTTGTTCTGTAGAATTCAAAAGGTATTGCATAGAACATGGAATTAAAAGGCATAAAACTACATTGTTGAAAGGTTGAACAAAAAGTTAATGGAGAGAGTGAGAAGTATGTTGAGTAGTGCTGGTCTGGAGCAGAAATTCTAGGCTGAGACTGTGGCTATAGCAAGTTACCTAGTAAATCATTCATTTAGTTCTACTCTTGTTGAGAGGAAACCTTTGGATTATGGAGAAATTTTTTCCCTTGTAGAAAAGCTGACATCTATCATATTTCTATTGTCATTGGCAATAAAATATGACTTAGAGATTGAGCAGATGGATGTGAAGACAACGTTTCTCCATGGAGAGCTAGAAGAAGAGATTTATATGTCCCAGCCTGATCACTTCGTTGAAAAAGGTAAAAAAATTATGGTATGCAAATTAAAGAAATCTCTATATGGTTTGAAACAATCTCCTAGAATGTGGTACCAAAAATTTGACACTTTTGTGTTGTCTATGGGATTTGTGAGATCAAGATCTGATCATTGTGTTTATTATAAATCTAAAAATGATCGTGTGCATATCATTACCTTGTACGTGGATGATATGTTATTCATAGGAAATAGTAAGTCTATGATTTCTGATCTTAAATCTCAGTTGTCTACAAAGTTTGAAATGAAAGATGTAGGTGTAGCAAGGTATATTCTGGGGATGGAGATAACCAGGAACATAACAGACAAAAAGCTTTAGGTAAGTTAGAGTAAATATGTCAATACAATTCTGGAGAGATTTGGTATGGATGATTGCAAGCAATTAGTTTTTCTTGTTATGCAGGGAATGAAACTATCTATTGAATATTGTCTTAAATATGCTATTGAGATGGAGGACATGACTAGGGTGCCTTATGCCAGCTCTGTTGGCAGTCTAATGTATGTTATGGTCTATACAAGACCAGACATTGCCCAAGTAGTGGGATTTCTTAGCCATTTTATGGAAAATCCAAGAAGATCACATTGGGATGCTTTAAAGAGAGTGTTCAGATATTTGAAGAGGACTTTAGAATATGCTCTGTGTTACCATGGGATTTTGGTTGCATCATAGAGAACACTCAACATTCATGGATATGTGGATTCTAATTGGGCAGGGGACGTTGATAGTGGAAGATCCACCAGTGGATACACTTTCATGTTAAATGGTGGTGCATTTAATTGGATGAGAAAGTGACAAGTTGTAGTCAATTTATCCACTACAAAGGCTGAATACATGGAAACAACACATGCCTACAAAGAAGCAATTGGGTTGAGTTGATTGTGCTCTGATATTGGTTTTAATGTAGGGAAGATTACAATCTATTGTGACAGTTAGAGTGCCATTTGTTTGGCAAAGAACCCGACTTTCCATGCCAAGACAAAGCACATTGATGTGCAATATCACTTCGTGAGGGATATGGTGTAAGATGGAAAGAACTGTTTGGAAAAGGTTGATACTTTGAAGAAGGTTGTAGATGCATTAACAAAGCCAGTGAGCATGGACAAGGTCAAATGGTGCACAAATTTGATGGGCCTTGGGGCCTATGATCGTCAGTAATTTTCAAACTCTAGAGGAAGAAAGGAAGTCTTCGTCAAGTGGGAGCTTGTTGGGAAAAGGTGCCTCAACTTTTAGCTTGGAGCTCTAAAAAGACTTGGCAAAATTATCATCTTTCTAAGCCTTTACCTCTCTACCACTGAGAGTCTTTCATAGAGGCACAGTCTAGTGGTTTATCGCTTTACTGTGGGCCTCTGTCAGCCTATCCGTAGTTGGGCGGTGTCACCGGCATACCGTGGGGTCTCCATCTCAGGCTGGTGGTAGGAAAGTTGATGGGAAATAGTTAAGAAAAGGTTTACCGCCATGCCGCAGGTATGGTTTGGCGATGGCGTAGCTGAGTGGTGAAGGACGGTGGTCAGGATGATGGTTACCGCCTTACCATGGGTATCACTCAATGAAGCCACGATAAACGTTTGGTGGTCTATGAAGAGCACTTACCACCCTACTACGATGGCCTTTTGGCCATGTCGCGGTGGTGCGATAAGCCATGGCAGTCAAAGAAAATTTTTACCTCCTTACTATGGAGGTCTTGTGGTTGGGGCCTAGTAGCACGGTGGAGCTCGATGGTCAGCATAGGCGGTTACCGCCAGACTGCAGGAGGCTTTGCTTAGCCTCGTGGTTGAGCAGTGGCACCGCCATACCGTGGGAGATCGTGCTGAGCTCGATGGTGATGTGATACTAAGCGATGGGTTGGCAGACAAGCCACCACCTTGGTGCCTCGACTATGTTAGGAGAGACCTATGGTTGGGCAATGAAACTGGCATACTGCGGGAGGTCTCATAGGGCTTGGCGGTGGCGTGGTAAGAGGAGCTCAAAGCTCAGGTGGCTGTTTTGACTCATGGTCAAAGCGATGAGTGAATGGGAAGGAAACGCATGTCAATAAATCAATACTTGATTGGTTGATGTTTGGAGTGGTGAAAGCAGTAAATGCAAGATGTGTTTCGACTAGTGGCAGAATCCGATTAAGGCAAGGAAATTAATGCCTGGGCAACCCGATGCAGAGAAGATCGGTCAGAAGATCAAATTACTTGATTGGGTGATCAATACATCATTAAGACTTGTGATTGGTTGGAGTGTTAAAATGCAATGTAATACTTGTATAGTTGATTACATATTGATATAAGACAATTGAAGGGTGAAGATGTAGAGAGAGAGAGATATTGAGAAGTTACAGTGATTCATTGTATACTTGTAGAAGTATTGTAACAGTGAGTGTATGAATACTTAATATCTATTGCTATAAGCTAACTATCAGAGAGTGAGGACTCTAAGCTTTGTATGTAATTTATTTTACTGTAATACAAAGTGTCTTCTCTTGGTGTGGTGGGTTTTTTCCCAAAAGGATTTTCCCACATAAATCTTGTGTTATCTGTGATTGCTTATTCTTGTTATCCCTTTTACTTTGTATGTGTTCATCTCAATTGTTTTTAAGAAGCTTTAAAACTGGTCTT
This sequence comes from Sequoiadendron giganteum, assembly GCA_007115665.2. Taxonomy (NCBI): domain Eukaryota; kingdom Viridiplantae; phylum Streptophyta; class Pinopsida; order Cupressales; family Cupressaceae; genus Sequoiadendron; species Sequoiadendron giganteum. Next base: position 209,195,547 of record CM021104.1, on the reverse strand, counting down.
TGTACTTCTCCTTTGTTGTATTAGTGTTAGGAAAGCGATTTTGCACCTTTGTTTTCCTTTCAAGATAACCCTAGAATCATTCATTTTGTGGCATCTTTGACCACCCAAGAAAAACCAAAGTTCACCACTTTATTCTCTGAGAGACGAATCAATTTCACATGGTCATATGTTGATATTGTTGGGTTGGATACCAAAATTTTGCTACATCATTTTCCATTGGATTCAAATGCTAAGTTAGTCAAATAAAAATTGAGAAAAGTAAATCCACAGATCACCCTCTTAGTGGAAGAAAAATTGAAGAAACTTTTGGTTGTTGGTTTTATTTGTCCTATAGATTATGCAGAGTGGATATCAAATCTTGTTCCCATTATCAAACCAACTGGTAGAATCAAAGTATGAATAGATTTCAAAGATCTAAACAAATCTTGTCCTAAAGATGATTTCCTATTACTTAATATTGACATCATAGTAGATGTCACAATGAGATATGAGATGTTATCACTTATGGATAGTTTTTAAGGACATGGTCAAATCTGAATCGCTCCCAAGGATCAATATAAAATAGCTTTCACCTATACTTTGGGTACCTTTGTTGGGAATTCTATGCCATTTTGTCTTAAGAATGCCAACACAACATATTAGAGAGCTATGACTACTATCTTTCATGAATACATGCATACACTTATGAAATATTACATTGATGAATTACTAGAAAAGTTCTTATCAAGAGATAGTCATATAGAAATATTGGACAAGATTTTTAGAAGGTTGGAAGAATATAAAGTTAGGTTAAACCCGAAGAAGAGTGTTTTTCGAGACCAATCAAGAAAACCCCTGGGATATATTGTCTCTTGTAGAGGCATTAAAGTTGATCTTACAAAAGTAAAAGCTATCATAAACATGCCTCCACCAATAAACATAAGTCAGTTACACACTTTACGAGGAAGATTGAATTCTATTCGAAGATTTATTGCTCAATTAGTAGAGAAGTGTCATCCATTTCAAAGTTTTATGTGTAAAGGAGTCCCATTCATATGGACTGAACATTATCAGGAAGAATTCCAACAAATAAATTATTACTATTGACTCCTGTAGTATTCATGCCTCCCATTGATGGTAGACACCTAATATTTTATATATCAGCAACCACATTAGCATTAGGGGCATTGTTGGCACATAATGAAAATGATGGAAGGGAACACACTATGTATTATATCAGTCACACTCTTGTAGGGTATGCAGTTAATTACAATCCCATTAAACGAGCATGATTTGTAGTTGTCTTTGCCACACAAAATATTAGACATTATATGCTAAACCATCAAACAAAATTGATAGCTAAGATTGATCCTTTGAAATATCTACTCAATAGAGAAACATTAATAGGTCAGTTAGTGTTGACATTTCATGCCCCCCTTTGATGTCCCATCATTGATAATGAATCTGAGAGACCCTACATGGGCCATCTTGCATGTTTTCTCCTTAGAGGTTTCTAAAATGTTGCTAAGTCCTAGAATTTTGGGTTTTAGGTTGTCTCTTACTTGCTTGTACCTTGCATGCCTTCTTCACTTCTCCATCACTCCCTCCCTTCACTGTTTTCTTCTAAGTACTTCGGGTGTTGGCCTTTGGACTTACCCTTTACACCTTACCGACCCCATTCCTCTTCCATCTTTGTCTTTCTCCTTTCGACCTTTAGGATTCAATATTTTCTCTTCCCTTTCACATTCTCCTTCTCCCATTTTCCTCGTGAGCTGTTAGTGATAGATTTCATGCGTTTGGTTGGATTAGCACATTTTGTAGACACATAAAAATGACCTAGGCCCGCAAGCTCTTCTTCTAATCCTAATTAGGACATTTTAATTATGTTTCTGACTCACTTTCAACTATTAATTAAATAATTCATATCTTTTCATTCTTCATGATTATTAAATAAATAAATTTTAATTATTTATTTAATGCATCACTAATTGTCTAATGTCTTCCTATAATTAAATAAATTTCTTAATTTATTTAATTATCTTTGTCCATTATATCTTCCTGATTATTAAATAAATAATTTTATTTATTTAATTACGTCACTAATTAGGTCCTCTTCTTTCAAAAATTAAATAAAGTCTTATCTTCCACTATAATTAAATAATTATGTTTAATTATCTAATTATTCATTAGCCTCTTCTCTCCTAAATTAAATAAATTTTATTTATTTAATATTGGTCCACTCTCTTGAATTTTGAATTATATCATTATATTTAATTTAAAAGGTTTCCTTTGTCACATTCTTCTATAATTAAATAATATCTTTATTATTTAATTCCCACCTAAATTAAATAACTCTTTTTATTTAATTTCTTCTAAATCTTATTTATTTAAAATAAGTCCCAGCACCTAAATTAAATAATTTTATTATTTAATTTCTCCTCTTTTATTGTGCTAATTTTAAATCAATATTATTTATTTAAAATAAGTCACACTTTATAAATTCCCTCTTTTAGTAAATAATTTAATTTAAATTATTTACTATCACATGACCCCAGCCCATTTAAATTAAAATAATTTTTAATTCAAAAAGTCAACATCCCCTCTTGAATCAAATAATTTTAAATTATTATTTGATTCTCCAACAACTTTGGTTTGTGTGCCCAGAATCTCTTGTCACATGTATTGTCAGCCCTTGATTTGATTTTCTAGGAATCAATCTTGACCTTTCATTTCGAATTTGACCTAATGTTTCCCTAACCCTAATTGTGGGTTGTTAAATGGAATCTCGTCCATTGATTCTAGGGCACTTATTGACTTTCAATCTTGGCCATTCACACAAAATTGCATCTTCTATAAAAGAGCAATTTTGGTCACATCTTGCATCTCTTATCTCTTGCATTTTAGATAATCTTACATTTTTATTTGTTCATCTCTTGCATTTTTCATAATTTTAGCATTGTTACTTTCATTTGTCATAGCATATTTTTAGATTTCATTTGACATAGCTTAGACATTTTAGATGCTTACTAGTTGCAGTAGGGCATAGTATTGCATATAGTTGTTCAAATCCTTCAATAGTTGCTTAGGGCTTGTCATTGTCATAAGCTTGCTCATCATAAATCTAAGGGCAACAACATATTTCAGCAAGTTGAGAAGGTGTAATGGAGGTCATTCATGGAGGATGAAGACATTTTGGTGAGATTGTTTCATTTGTTTTGAATTTATTCCTTTGCACTTCATTATTTACTTTGGGTTTTATGTTCTGCATATGACATTGCTAAACCCTAGGAAAAATACCCATTGTTACACATTCTACTGGGATTGAAAAAGGAATTCAGCCTTCTCTAGAGTTTTGACCTCATTCGCGTAAGGTCCCACACCTTGAGGTTATTTCTATTGTGTCATTGGAATGTTGAGCTTTGTGCTTAGTAGGGTGCAATTTTATGTGACAATAGTTTTTGGCACACTCGGTGGGACTACTTCTTTTTGTTGAAGAATCTAGTGTTTTCTTGAACGTATCTTTCATTTTGAGGCATATGTCAAACACCATGGCAACTTCATTCAAATTCAGCTGGTTCAAGTAGCCTAGTTTCATTTCATGCCATTGAGGAAGTGGTGCCATCTTCAACATTTTAGCATTTGGAGGCATTCTTCAAGCACCTAGAAACTTTTCAACTCTTTGGGTGACTCTTTGTATGTACCCAAAATCTGTGATTGGGAAGACCTCTGCTCTTATTTTATAATTTTCAAAGTGTTTCCCTTGCTTAAAAATGCCATATTTTAATGGAAACCACATGTATACTCCCCCATTTCATGATAATTCTAAATTTTCACCTCCCAATCAACCATATTAGGCTGGTTATACCTCCCATTTCATTCCAAAGAACCCTGTTGTTGTGGGTTCTCAACCTTCTCAAAATGCATACCTCCCACCCCATCCTGCTCAGTCTTCTTGGACACCTACACATTCATATCAGCAACCCCAAAAGACTCATCATTTTCAAAATATGCCTTGTTTCTCTCCTACTAACCTCTAAGATTTTAATAATTTAAGTGCAAGTGAAATCACAATCATTTTTCTTGATTTCAATAGACAAATTGATGAGTTGAAGAGACAAAAAAAGTTTGACCTACAATAGGAGGAGTGGGGTAATCAATCCTATCAAGGGCAACAAGGTTATTTCCCACAACATGATGAGTTTGTTCATCAAGCTCATTATGCACAACAACAAAATTTAGATGCTTAATGGAGGTATGAGTAGTAGTTGGATGCACAAAGAAGGAAACAAGAAGAGTGTATAGCAAGGGATGTTGCTAGGAAAGAAAAAATCAGACCTGCCCTTGCTCTAGCGCAAGTTCTCGAGACTCAGGAAACCCCTTGTGTGTCTAATTTTAAGTGAGCACCTCCACCATTTCTAGAAAAACCTTCCTAGGAGGATGTAAGAAAATATAAATTTGTAAGTTTCAAGAAACCTAACAAGCCTCTTGAAACCCACACCAACCCTCCTTTTGTTTTAGAGAAAACTATTGTTCAAGAGGTTTGCAAGTTTTTTTTTTAGTCTCAAGAATCCTAATAAGCCCCTTTAAAGTCCTATTCAACCTCTTGTGTCATCAAGAAAATATTCTATGTTGGAGATCCTAAGTTTTGTGAGTCTCCATCCCTCACAAGAACCCATCATTGAGGAGACTCAAACTTATACTCCTATTGAGTAGTTTCGGGCTATGAGTGAGGAGGTTGCTTTTGTGGAGCCTTCATGTGCTCTTAACAATGAGTGTCTTGGATTGTTGCAAGAAAATATTGAGTATGAAATAGTGTTGCAACAACAAGGCATGAAAAAGGTACAAAACATTGATATAGTAGAAGAATCAATCATCTCATTTGATGCCCTTCCTTGTTTTGTTGAAGATGAGGAGGATAGATCAATTATACCTACATTAGTTAAAGCCTCTGAACAACATGGTTTTGTATTGATGGCTTAAGGTAACTTTGTGGTTTTGGAGAAGCTTCAACAAACATGTTTACCCACTATCATAGTGGATGAAGATCCACGATCCATTGAGGTCTGCAGTTCCGAGGTGGATGATCTCTTTTGGGATGATTTAGAAGCTTTTTGTTTAAGATTGGATGCCAATATTTCACCCCCAAAAGAGAAGATTTGTGGAAAACAACATATGAATGAGGAAACAATAGAGGATGTGGCAACCAATACATGACATGAGTTTGATTTTGTTGTAGCTAGTTTCAAAAAAGAAAGAATAAAAAAAGAGAGGCAATTTGAAGATTTTAGTTCAATTGAAGTGTCTCAAAAATTTGAGTTTTGTGTTGATGAAATGTGCATCAATGCAAATGATTTTATAGTTATTGAGCAACCAAATATTTTTTTGGAGAGTGATGCTCTTGTTGTTTAGTTTGATTGTATGCTCAAGTTTCAAAGTTTCTCTTTTGAGGTGCATGACAAAGGTATTTCTTGTGAAAATCAAAAATCAGATTTGACATATTTTGCATCACCATTTGAGTTGGAGACATTCTCCTTTTGTTTTAGCTCATGTATTGAGGAGGGAAATGATGGTGAAATTGGCCCATCCTTTTGTGAGGTGATTTCTCTTCCCTCTACAAAAGGTTTTCTCTGGGGTGTTGACCTATCTTAAAAAAAGTTCACCCCTACTATTGTATGTTCAGCTAGGACACCAGTGTTAGATGAATCCAACACTTGCATCATATGGTTCCCATGCAATGGAAAATTTACAATGAGGCGATCCTTAAGCATTTTGTGCAGTTACATGCATGTTTGTAGTACTTTTTTTAGTGGTTGCAACTAGGTGAGGTCTACAATTATGGTTTGAGGGAGATTAGCTCCTTCAAAAGGTTCATCTTTTATAGAGGCAAGCTTCCATTATTTTCTTTCTGTTAGTTTATTGTACATATTGTAAATAAATTTCTTTCCATGAAGTGCATTTGCACACCCTACTTTATCCTTAAGGGAATGTATGCTCTTAGCTTTGATGATTTCCTTAAAGTGCAGTTGCACATGTTTTATTTTTATTTGAGGAGGTCTATCTGTTAAGTTTTACCCTCGTGCCCAATGGACCGATAAGGCCTCTGGATCACATGATTAGTAAGGAAATCATCCTATGGAAGTCGTCATTAATGTTGACATTTCATGCTCCCCTTTGATGTCCCATCATTGATAACTGATCTAAGAGATCCTACATGGGCTACTTACATGTTTTCTCCTTGGAGGTTTCCAAAATGTTCTTGTCCCAAAATTTTGAGTTTTCGAGTTGTCTCTTAGTTTCTTACCTTGCATTCCTTATTCACTTCTCCATCGATCCCTTACTTCCCTTTTTCTTCTAAGTACATAAGGTATCCACCTCCAACCTTACCCTTTACACCTTACTCACCCCTTTCCTCTTACATCTTTTCCTTTCTCCTTTCAACCTTTGGACTTCGGTCTTTTTCCCTTTCACGTTCTCCTTCTCCCCTTTTGCTTGTGAGTTGTTAGTGATAGGTTTCATGTGTTGGGTTGGATCAAAACATTGTAATGGGATTGAAAAAGGAATTCGGATTTCTCCAAAGATTTGAACTCATTCGCGCAAGGTCCCACACCTTGAGGTCATTTCCATTGTGTCATTCGAATGTGAGCTTCGTGCTCAGCAGGGTGAAATTTCATGTGACAACAATTAGAAAAGTGGGTTATGATCTTGAGTGAATATTGTTACAAGTATGGATGTGTTTGGTGGTGTTTTCATTATTTTTGTCATTGATGTCAACACAGTTTAGGTTGATTGCAAATGATACTTGTATAGTTTAGATAATGTAGAAGTGCTTAGAGTACATGGAGCTATATTTTTGTTAAGTGTGTGTTTTGAATGTGCTTCGTTATTGTTCTCTGCATTTCTTCTATGTTGATCCTATGCCTATGTAGATCTGTAATTGTGTTCATGAGCTTCAATGGATAATATATCCTAAGTTTTAGCTTTTGGATCGATGGAGAGCGAAAGATATGTTCATTGATATGTGAACTCGTTTGACAAAAATATCTATTTGTGGGTTGGGAGAAATGTTTTGGGTCTGCAATCCTCTGGCATTTGGTTTCAAATCTTACAGATTTGGGAGATGATTCATTTTGATGTTTTCTATGTTCTGAAAAATGTGCTTGTGATTTGGAGCTCCGAAAGACTTGCTCCAAAGCTCTTGTGTGTTGCTAGTTGGTTTAGTTGGACTATTGAAGAATATTCTATGAATGAAGTTTGTTCCAGTTGTTGTGGATGTACCTGAAGGTTTATTAGAAGAGGTAATATGTCTGGTGAAGGCATGTTGAGTGATCCACATGTGATCATCTTGCTGAAGATGCATGTACTTCAAAGATCATTGGTGTTTTCATTAGGTTTGGATGACTTGGTGTCTACATGTTACATAAATATTTTACATCAAATTAAGGAAGCGTCTGATTGATCCAAGATGTTGTTTGGGTCCTAATTAAATATGAAATTGGTCCTCTCTCATTCTTATCCACTGCGAGAATATGGAGTAGCTGAACTAATTTGAATTTGTAAATTGAAGAATGTTTAGTCGACCTTGGAGAATGCTTCTAGGGTTGAAGACGGTATAAAAGCAAATCAAGATGTTGCAAATTGAATATTAATCAATCAATCAAGGAAGTGAAGTGTGTGAACAAGTGTGAAAATAAAAGTGTGCAAGAGAAAATTAAGGTAGCAGTACTTTGATGTGTTAGATTCTTGAAAGCAGTGAGTTGATAGTATCTAAAATATTTTGATCAAGCTATGAATGTGTGGAACTTTTGTGGTTGATCTTTATTTATATTTTCTTTTTATGTAGGTTGTGAGCCTCCTTCTGGATAGTGAGTCCTATTGTTGACAGCGAGCCTTTGTATCTAGGTAGTGAGCCCTCTTGCAGTGAGCTTTTGTATATGGTATTGAATTATTAATATATTGTGAGCTAATCCTCAATGTGTTTTTTCCCTCATTAGGTTTTCCCCTTAAATCTAGTGTCTCTTGTGTTTGCTTTATGTTATTTACATTTCATGTTTACACTTAAATACAGAATGGGTTAAAAGTGGAATTTATTAAGGTTAGAAGTAAAGTGATTTGATACAACAAATTCATTCCCCTCTCAGTTGTCTTGTGCATTTCAAAAATTGGTATTAGAGCTTAGGTTCCTTGGTGAAAATATTAATCACTTGAGTTAGATCAAATGGCACAAAATCTGTAGATCCCTTTTTTTGATGGAGCTGATTATAGTGACTAGAAAGGACATATGAGAGGTTATCTAGTTTGTCTTGGTTTCAAGACTTGGAAAACTATGGAATCAAAGTATGCTACACCATCCGTTGGTCCTTCCTCTATAGATGAGATTATTTCTTATGAGGAGAATGAAAATATAAGGTATGATATATTTAGTTCTCTATCTAAAACTGAAAGGACAAAATTTATTTCTTTAGGTATTGTTTATGAAGTATGGGAAAAATTGAAAGAAATTTATGAAGGAAATGATAGAGTAAATTTTTTAAGGAAGCTAATAGCTAAGCGAAAATTTGAGAACCTAAGAATGGAAGAGGGTGAAGATATTGCAAGCAATTATCAAAGATTTGAGCTTGTAGAAAATGAGATCAAGAATCAAGGTGGTACCATGCCAGATGAAGATATAATTGAGAAGATCCTAATGACCATACCAAAGAATTATAGTGAAAAAGTCTCTACTATTGAAGAATCATATGATCCAAAGACATTTACTAAGGAGCACTTATTTGGTATCTTGACTGCATTCAAGATGAGAAAATTTGGAAGAGATAAGGAGAAGACTAAAAAACCTTTAAAGTAATGAAGATAGGAGATGACTCAGATGATGATGATTCAAAAGAATTGGAAGCAAAATTTACAAGGAAATTGAAGAAAGGTACTGGTAAATACAAAGTAATGTTTCCCTTTAAGTGTTTTAGCTATGGAAATATTGGTAATTATACATCAAGATGTCCTAATAGAGCCACACACAAGAAGAACAAGGATAATAATAATAATCACAGAGACAAGAAGGATAGGAAGTTCAAGAAATTATATTATATCAAAAATGATGCAGAAATTTTTGATGATGAGTATGATTTTGAGGAGGATAAAGATGAATGTTTATTTCTAGCCCTGGAAAGTAAATATGTATCTACTAACCATGAAAGATGTGTAAGGAAATCTAGTCTAGAGAGAAAAAAGGATGAGATGGAAGGTACTCTAGTGACTACTTTTCATGCTAGACAGGATGAAGAATTTTGGGTAATTGAAAATGGGTGTTCAAATCATATGACTAGAGATAAGAGTAAGTTCACTAAACTTGAAAATTATGATGGATGAATAGTTATGTTTGGAGATGATTCTGGTGCTAAGATTGTTGATAAAGGAACAATTACTTTTGATGGAAAACATAGTATTGATGATGTCTATTATGTTACGCATTTAAGGCATAATATTTGAAGTGTTGGACAAATGTTTAGCAAAGGATTCAATCTTGTGTTTCAAGATAACACCTATGAGATCAAAAAAGGATCTAGAACTATGGTAGCAACAAGAAGAAGAACTCATGGAAACATCTATCAACTTAAGAGTGGTGATGGTTAGTGTTTTGTTTCACAGATTAATAAAAGTTGCTTGTGGCACCAGAGGATGGGACATGCGAGTTTCAACAATATGATTAGGATTAGTTTTAAGGAAGTTGTCAGAGATCTGCCTAGAATCACAAAGCCTCCAAATTCAATTTTTAGAAGTTGTCAATTGGGAAAACAAACAAGAAGCAGTTTTAAAGGAAAGGAAAAATCATCTACCAGAATGCTGGAATTAATTCATACAAACCTTTGTGGCCCTACAAGAATAGGAAGCCTTAATGGTGACATGTATTTTATGCTCTTGATTGATGATCACTCTAGGATGGCATGGGTTACTTTTCTTAGAGAGAAAGCTCAGGCTCTTGATATATTCAAAGTGTTTAAGGAAAGAGTAGAGAATGAGGTAAACCTAAGAATCAAATGTTTAGGATTTGATAGAGGTGGAAAATTTACTTCTCGTGAGTTTAATGAATTTTGTGAACATGGCATAAAGAGACATTATTCTACTCCTAGAACCCCTCAATAGAATGGAGTTATGAAAATGAAGAACCAAACTGTTCAAGAGGCTCTCCTAACTATGATGAGATAAGCAAATGTTCCTGATGTGTATTGGAGAGAAGCAATCCACAATGTTGTTTACATTCTTAATAGAGTTCAGATCAGAGGTAACAACACTAAGACTCCTTATGAGTTATGGACTAGTAAGAATCCTACTACTAAATACTTTAAAGTATTTGGAAGAAGATGCTACATTGAAAGAGATGATGAAAATCTTGGAAATTTTGATGCTAGATGTGATGAAGGAATATTTATTGGATATTCAAATCAAGGCATATAGATGATTTAATAAAAGACCGAGGAAAATAGTTAAAAGTGCTAATGTAAAAGTTGATGAAGCTATGCATAGACTAGTAGAGATAAGTGAAGTTGAATATGATGATCATATCTGTGGGCAAGTGAAAGAATGAGAAAAGGAAGAGAAAGAACAAAGTAATGAAGAGGAGATTCCATAAATTGCACCTAAGACTCCTAAATGTGTATAGAGAAATCATTCGGAGGAACAAATAATTGGAGAGATAAGTGAAGGTGCAAAGACAACAAGAAAAGTGGTTGAAGTAAAATTGTGTTTACTTTCTAAGATAGAACCTAAGACTATGAGTGGAGCACGTAATGATGAGAGTTGGGTTAGAGCAATGAAATAGGAACTATAGCAGATAGAGAAGAATGATACATGGGATCTAGTCCCTAGATCTGCAAACAAAAATGTAATTGGTTCAAAATGGGTATTCAAAAATAAGTTGAATGAAGATGGTGAAGTGGTAAGGAATAAAGAAAGACTTGTATGCAAAGGATATTAACAGGTTGAAGGAATAGATTTTGAAGAAAATTTTGCACTAGTAGAAAGAATTGAGGCCATTTAGATGTTCTTGGAATTTTTAGCTCATAAGGACTTCAAAGTGTACCAAATGGATGTCAAGTCTGCATTTCTGAATGGAGAACTAGAAGAAGAAGTATATATGGAGCAAACATAAGGTTTTCAGCAGTCAGAAAAATTGGACATAGTTTTCAAGTTGAAAAAGGCACTATAAGGACTTAAACAGGCTCCCAAAGCATGGTATGCAAGTTTGGATAGATACTTGACACAACAAGGATGAAACAAAGGTTTTGCAGATATCAATATTTACTTCAAAGTTGAGAAAAACAAAATTTTGATAGTTGTGGTATATATTGATGACATTATCTTTAGTGGAAATGAAGATATGTGTAAGAAATTTACAGAATAGATGCAAAAAGAGTTTGAAATGTCTATGATTGGTGAGTTGAATTTCTTCCTTTGATTTGAAGTAAATCAAATTGATAAGGGGATATTCATTTCATAATCTAAGTATATTAAAGAATTGTTGAAGAAGTTTGGAATGGATGACTCCAAACCGGTCTGTACCCCTATGGTGACCAAATGTAATTTGATTAAGGATGATGAATTTGCTAAAGTTGATCAAAGAATCTACAAATCTATGATTGGTGGACTACTATATCTTATTGCTACTAGATTGGATATCATGCATGCAATATGTTTAGTTAAAATATTTCAAGCAAAACCTAAGGAAGCACATGTTACAATTGTGAAGAGGATATTCAGATATCTTAAGGGAACTCTAGATTATGGGCTATGGTATCCAAAGGATAATGATTTCACATTCAATGCCTACACTGATGCAGATTGGGTTGGTTGTGTAGATGGTCAGAAGAGTAGAAGTGGCAGTGCATTCTTTATTAGAGGAAGATTAGTTTCATGGTTGAGTAAGAAAAATGATTCAATTTCTTTATCCATTTTAGAAGCTAAGTATACTGCAACAACATCCTACTGTACACAGGTACTTGATGAAATTCTAGAGGAAGAAAACAAATTATTTCAATTTCATTTGCCATAACTGAAAATATTCTTAGTTTGTTTACTCATCTCAACCTCACATTTCCCTTCACAAGACACTTAAATCAGACATCAAAATTGCAATCAGAGTTCCAAATTCTTATAGGATATTCAAAAAAATTGATAAAGGATTCATAACTTCCACTTATTGGACATATTTTACAACAATGGGCTTAAATCCCACAAACTCTTCAAGTTTCATAGGAAATCTTCACAAAGACAATGACCACAAGATAGCACCATTTGATTTTTCAACTTTCCTGACCCAAAAAATACCTCTGCTATCTTTCTTATCCTTAAGGAACCTTAATTCAACCAAAACAAACAACCATCAAAGTCTTCCCTTTCATATATTTGTTGTTCCTTCATTGACCATTCAAATTCATAGTACCTAATAAATTTAGAGACTATCAATGATATATTTTGTTCTAGAACTCCATTCAAGACTGTAAAAGACTTTTTAGACACCTAATTAAGATTTCTCAAACATATCAAAAGATCAACATTAGTTGTTTTGAGAAATAGTGCACAAAATTGGACTGTCCACGTTCAATTAGGTCCAATTTAGGCTAGGTACAGATAAGGATTATTGAATTGACTATCTCCTCCACATATTTATCCTAACCAATGCTTCAAAAACTCTTTATCAGACTTGTAAAAGCTTATAAATTCATCAGATGCCCCTTTCCATAAGAATTTTCACAAACCCTAGGTCTAATTCCCTTGACTGTGTATAAATGCTCTATTTTCAGAGCTAGGCCACCAATAAATCTATCAAAACTTCCTCCATAATTACTATTCCTTGGAGAATATTTTAGAACACGTTAATATCCTTCCACACACCGAATTTCAAGAGTTTTTAACAACAAATAAAAGAAATGAATTTATAATTGCTTATATACCCTAGGACAGGGTTATGACTGATTTATGAAAAATGACAATATCTAACTCAAAATCACACCAAATTGCATAATAGAAATTGCACAAGGAAGGTGATTGAACATAATATCACATGAAATCAAATATAAATGTACTCCTTCCCATACTGGGCCATGCAACACCAAATAACAACAAATTTTTGAAGAAAAATGCAAGAAAACAATGCTTTCATTATTCAATTTCAAAACTACAATGACCCCCAAGTTACAAAATGCATACAAGGCATTTTAAAATGAATTCAAACTTGTCTTTGGATTTCCTAACTACTTTCCAATGGTTTGATCCCACTTGACCTTTCATCTTCCAAATGCAACTTTACATATTTGTAATTTTTCCATCTTTTGAATGGCATCTTTTCATCTTTTTTTTGCAATTTGACACAAAACATTAAAAAATGAGTCGAATGACCTTGTAATGACCCATAAATTTGAAAAATGACTCATTTAACCTTATTACAAGGTAAAGATACCAATTTTGATCAATTTTCAAGAATTTACATGATGGAAACATGATGTAGGCATGATGCTCTTGCATCATTCTCTCGAACAAGAAATATTCCAAGCCCTCTTGGACTTGATTTAGTAAAAAAAACTTCATCCTTTGCATAATCTACCTCTAATTGACCTTGGAACTACTCTAAATATTCTTCATTTTCACCTTTGGCTTGAACTTGTCCATGCAAATTAGCTTCCTATCTTGCTTACCAATTGAAATGAGATTCATTATGCTTTGGTGCATCTCAGTATCTCATTTCTCCCTTTTTCCTTTGGTCTTCAATTTGTTCCCTAGACAAAATATTAGTACAACAAATAAATGATGCATTAACTCTATCACAATACCTCCATCCTTCTTCAACTCTTTGCAAATCTCCAAGACCAATTCATCCATGATCTTCTTTTCATCCAATATTGACACCAACTCAATATATTATTCCTTTAAAATTAGGTCCTTTATCTCTTCTTTTTCTTTATCTTCATGCTTGGAAATGGCTGCACTACATTTGTCTTCTTCCATGATGGATTCTTCTAGATCTTCAAACACTTATTCTTCTATCTTTTTCATTTTCCTTCTCTTTTTGACTATCTTCCTTATGGGCCATATAACTCTTTTCTTAATCTTCAAGTGCCAACTTGTCATCTGCTTAATTATCTATTCCATCTTCATCATGGATTCTTGGAACTCTTTATCTAATCTTCTCACCTCTTGCTTTATTGCTGCTATGTCTCTGCCAATCTTCTCTTGCCTCTTTCTCTTTTTCCTTTCTTCCTCTGCCTGCAAATGTATTCTTAACACATCCATCTTCTAGATGGTCTCTAAGCAAGTCTCTCCTTGCTTCCATTCAAATTTTCTCTTAAGTTTCCCTACCTTCTCTTAGCACCAACCAGGTTATCTTCTCAACTTGCACACAACCAAAAAACACAAAACCAACTCTCCTTTCCCAAAGCCTTCTAGCTCTAATACCAAACTGATGCAATGCTAGAGGAAGTAAACAACTTATTTCAATTTCATTTACAGAGCTCAAAAAATTCTTAGTTTGTTTACTCAACTCAACCTCACATTTCCCTTCACAAGGCACTTAACTCATACATCAAACTTGCAATCAGAGTTCCAAATTCTTTTAGGATCTTCAAAACTTTGACAAAGGATTCAAAACTTCCACTTATTGGATATGTTTCATAACAATGGGCTTAAATCCCACAAACTCTTCAAGTTTCATAGAAAATCTTCACAAAGACAATGACCACAACATAGCACCATTTGATTTTTCAACTTTCCTGACCCAAATAAGACCTTTTTTGTCTTTCTTATCCTTTAGGAACCTTAATTCAACCAAAACAAACAACCATCAAAGTCTTCCCTTTTATATATTTGTCATTCCTTCTTTGACCATTCAAATTCCTAGTAGCCAATCAATTTAGAGGTTGTCAATGATAAATTTTGTTCCATACCTCCATTCAAGACTGTAAAAGACTTTTCATACACCCAATTAAGAGTTATCAAACATATCAAAAGATCAACATAAGTTATTTTGAGAAATAGTCCACAAAATGGGACTGCCCATGTTCAATTAGGTCTAATTTAGGCTAGGTACAAACAAGGCTTATTGAATTGACTATATCCTCCCCCAATTTCTCCTAACCAATGCTTCAAAAAATATTTATCAGGCATGTAAAACCTTATAAATTTATTAGATTCCCCTTTCCATAAGAATTTTCGCAAACCCTAGGTCTAATTCCCTTAACTATGTACAAAATGCTCTTTTTTTAGAGCCAAGGCACCAAGAAATCTATCAAAACTTCCTCCACAATTACTATTCCTTGGAGAATCTTTAGAACACATTATTATCCTTCCACACATTGGATTTCAATAATTTTTAAAAACAAATAATATAAATGAATTTATAATTGCTTTTGTTTACCCTAGGACAGGGTTATGACTGATTTATGAAAAATGACAATATCTAACTCAAAATTACACTAAACTTCATAAGAAAAATTGCATAAGGAATGTGATTGAACATAATATTACATGAAATCAAATATAAATGTACTCCTACCTGTACTGGTCTGTACAACACCAAAGAACAACAATTTTCTGAAGAAAAATGCAAGAAAACATTGCTTTCATTATTCAATTTCAAAACTACAATCACCTCCAAGTTACAAAATGCATACCAGGCCTTTTTAAAGGCATTCAAACTTGTATTTTGAGTTCCTAACTACTTTTAAATAGTTTGAGCCCACTTGACCTTTCATCTTCCAAATGCAACTTTACATCTTTGCAATTTTTCCATCTTTTGTATGACATATTTTCATCTTGTTTTGAAATTTGACACAAAACAATAAACAATGACTCAAATTACCTTACACAATGATCCATAAATGTGAAAAATGACTCATTTAACCTTATTACAAGGTAAAGATACCAAATTTGATCAATTTTCAAGAATTTGCGTGATGGAAACATGATGTAGTCATGATGCTCGTACATCAATACTATGGATGAAGCAAACCTTGAATGACATAAGTGTGATGCATGATGTGCCTTTCTCTATCTTTTATGACAATACAAGTGCTATAAAAATTTCAAAGAATCTAGTGATGCATTCTAGGAGAAAGCACATATCTATCAGATATCACTTCTTGAGGGAGAAGGTGTTGCGGGATGAAGTTAGACTTGAATATGTACCTACCAAAGAACAAGTTGCTAACATATTCAGTAAGGCCCTTCCGAAGAGTAATTTTGAGTATCTCAGGGGTAAGTTAGGGGTTACTGCCCCTCCTTCCTCGAAGGAAGTGCAAATGGAGGTTGATGAGGTAAAAATAACCTCATCGATAACAATGACTAAAAACCCTTCCCTATATTTTTCCAGCCCTCTACTCTGTCAATTAGTTATCTTTAAGATTAATAAGTGCTTTCTTTTTGAGGAAATTGATATAATTTATTTCTTGAAATTGCTTGGAATTAACTAACCCGCATTAAGTTAATAGTTTAGATTTTTCTGAAGTAAAATAGGTTCCTCATGAATAATCGGTCATCATACCCAACTGGAATGAATTCAACACAAAAGATTCAACATTGAAGACTCAACGTCGACTTCATAAAGTTGAAGATAGGCGCCGAAAGTTTAGGCATTGGAATTCTAGGGCATTTAATGCATTGAGTTTTTATAGTTGTTTCATTATTTTATGTTATAAATACTTATGAATCATTACGAGCCACAATTATCAGTTGAAGACTTTTTCAGTGGTGCTTTCCACCTACTGAAATTTAGGATTTTGGTAATTTTTTTTATATAAGTATGTAATTTTCAAAAATGAAAAAGAGACAATTGGAGAATATCATTATGCTGTCGTAATGAATATCTGAGCTATGTTTTGTATATTACTTAATATGAATAAAGCGAATCTTGTTTACCTTATTTTGTTTTGCTAAGTGTTGAGAATGGAATTGTTCTGGATGGAGTAATTATGAAGTTATTAATTCATGTGACCTGAGTTAGTTATAGAGGAACTGGAAAGCTAACCACTTGAGGGATTGTAGGAATAGATAGATAAGTATTTTACTTCCAAATTTTTGTTATTTCTGTTTTGTAAATGATAAAGTGTGAAGTTGGGTTTCCTTTCAAGTCTGTCAATTAAAGTTTTGGTGCACCTTTCATCACTGTTAAATTTCAAGTTGATGGGTTATTTTCTATTAGCTATTAATTTTTTTAATCTGTTGTTGGTTAAATTTTTCATAGCTTCTTTACCTATTTTTCTGCTTCAACAATTTATACACTTATTAGTTTAATCATTTCAATGCTTTCTAGTTTATTTTTTATGCTTTTTAGAATAGTAATTTTCTGCTTTCTAGTTTAGTTATTTCAAAGATTTTCTATTTTAATGGACTTTAGTTTAAGTCTTGTTTTAGTTGTTCCATCTATTTAGAAAATCCGAGGGAGATAGTCAAGAAGTGTCCTATTGCATATAGCCTTGAACTCTACCTAGTCGATATTTGATGTACTTTTCAACTAAAGAGATAGGACCAATGACAACCTATCACTTTTTGGTGCTATTGTCAGGGACCCTTCTTTTTCTAAGTGCTAGTAGGAGATTCCTTGATTAAATATTTTGGAAATAAAAATAGTCCTCAGGCTTCCTTTTTTGCATGGTTAGGAAAATAGCCCCCCATGAAAGATTCATACCAAACCCCCCACCCACCCCCAAAAATGACGTACCAACAATGAGTGGGGAAGAAGACATCTCAACTCAAGAACTTTATGAAGAATTGATCACCTAGGATCAACCTGAGACCTTCTTATATACTCCAAAAAGAGAACATATAGTGGTAGAGGATCATATCCCTCTCCACACTCCTGAGCCTCACCCATTTGAGAAAATGTTTGAAGAGGAACAAATTCCCTTCAGAAATATAGTTGACCATGACCGTAACCGTAGATATGCCAATGCTGGCGTTCCTCCACCACCATGAACATTTACTTATCCTATCACTATCAATGTGGATGATGACATGACCATGAAAAAAATTTCACCAACTTTCTTGCCAACCTTCCGAGGTTTGTCTTTTGAAGACCCTGACCAATTTCTCTTTGAGTTTAAGGTCTTGTGTCAAACATATGACTACAATAATGATAACAAAAATCTTAAGCTTTTCCCCTCGACTCTAAAGGACTCAAAAATGTGTTGGTTCATGGGGCTAGCCTCAGGATCCATAACCTCATGGGATGACATGGAATCTATTTCTCTGGATAAGTACCAAATCTACTGTCGTGTGAGTGATAGGAAGGAAGAGTTTTTCAAACTAAGACACAATGAAGACAAGAGCCTAGAAGATTACTGAGATAGGTTTCTCTTCCTATCTAAATGATGTGGCGAATAATCCATAAGTGTTGAGATTTTAAAGACCATATTTCTTAAAGGTTTTAATGATGATGCTTGAAGGAGCTTGGATTTAATAGGCAAAGGGGATGTGTCTCAACTAGACCTTGGTCAAATCACTGAGCTATGTCATAACTGCTCTCGTACTCGAGGGGGGATCCAAAAGTCTACCCTTTTCAAAGGCTCCAATAAGATAGGAAAACTGCGTGAGGAGATATCTAACCTTAAGATTGACATTCTGGTTTAGTTGAACACCACATTGAATGGAATACAAGCTTAAATGAAAAATTGAGAGACCTTATCCATCTACTGCCCTAGGTTTCAGAATAAACATATGTTAAGGGAATGTCCTTTGGAAAAAGTTGACCAAATTTCTATTTTTTAGGTTTGTGATAAGGACCATCCCACTGACTAGTGTGAGATTTTGAATGCCATAAAGAACTCCAAGAAGATAACAACCTTGGTGGAGGAAGAAGTCAACTTTGTAAATCAGAGAACTAGGGGAAATTTTTCCTATGGCCAAAATTCAAATCCTACATGGAGACCACATAACAACTGAAATAATAATCAATAGGAAACACCTTGGCCTCCAACTCCACCTCAAGTTCCACCTCAAGTTCCATATAATTGGGGAACTTACCCTTGGGGATCACCTAAATGGGAAAATCAGTGATGGGTAAATTTTCGATGGCACAATCAACCTCAACATTAGTGGTATCCTCAAAATTCTTCCCCTCAATGGAACCAACCCCAAAATTTGTTTTACAGTGGCCCCAAGAGAGGACTCAATCAACAAAAAAATATCCTACCACCTCCCCAGAATACTCAAAAAAATGAGCAAGTTAATCAAGCCCAACTTCCAACTCAACCTATTCTGAACCCAAAGAACAACTATCAAAATGCCCCAGTGTATTCTACCAAATAGGATAATGTTACTGGACTTAACACCATACATTGTGGAAACTTGCAATTGAGATCTAGAAAAGAACTTCAGTCGTCAACCATTATTGAGATATTGGATGAACCTATTAGGGAATCTACTGAGCCTAAAAAATCAAATCCCATAGCTGATGAACCTACTCCAAAAATTACTCAAGACAAAATTGTTCCCCCATCTCTAGCTAGAGCTTCCAGCCTACCTCAAGAGGGGAGGGTTAGTCTCCAACTAAAACTATGAACATTCACCTGCCAAAAAAAAAAAGTCCCTTTTCCAGAGCATCTTAAAACAACCACTGTGAAAGTTTCTTTGGAAATGTCCTCGTACATCGAAATTGCGTTGATTCAAGAAATCAAACTATTGCAAATTGAGGTTACCTTACTACAAGCCATCAAGGAGATTACAGATCTAAACCAACTAATCAAACAATTGTGTATCAAGACGTAGGAAGGAAACCAAAGAAAATAAACACTGTCCACATAAATGGTTATTTGGTTGACTTCTTCGCTGGGAAGACTACTACTCTGAAATATAATGATCCAGGTAGTCCACTGATAATAGTCACAATTAATGAAGTGGAAATACCTAAAGCATTAGTCAACTTGGGAGACACCATTAACGTAATTATTATTGATGTAATGAAAGAATTAGGACTTACTGAATTATGCCCTACAACCATAGTCTTACAGATGGAAAATCAAACCATAGCCATTCCCAAGGGTGTCCTTGAGAATGTTCTTGTCAAAGTTGATGGATGTCAATATCCTATGGAATTTTAGGTAATTCAATCTCTTACACCAAAAGATAGTTACCCTATAATCCTAGGGAGACCATGGATGACAACATTTGCAGCCAAAATTGATTGTAGGGAGGGAGGAATGACCATTTCACATGGTTCTAATAGAAAACATTTATTCTTGCATCCCCCCACTGTGCTTTCTAAATTTAATAAAGTGTGGGTTGATGAACCAAAAGGCCCCAATAGACAAGAAAATTTAGCTTAATTGGCCATGGTAGTCATCAAACAACATGGTGAAGAACTAGAAGACAAATTAAAAAAAAAAATGGAAAATATCACTATGGATTCAAGCGATGAGGAGATGTTGGATTTAGAAGAAATCTTAAGATAACCCATCAACATAGGAAATAATGAATTCAATAGTACTAGTTTCATGGGACTACCTTGTCCTCTAGTGAGTATCATTCTAAAAATAGAACATTTCTTTGAAGATATTTCCAGAATTCATAAGCCCATACCTCATAGATTCCCCCTTAACACTTTGACAAGACCAATGTATACCACCACATCCAACCATTTGGGTGTTAAATCCATTATGCTGCTGCCAGGAAAAAATCTGATCATTAACAGTTGGTTGATCGAACCAGAAGAACATAAAATATTTGATGTCCTAGTAAATAGATCCAAGGCCTTTGCTTGGGACTACACAGATATGAGTTGAATACACCCAAGTGTGTGCACTCATCATATATGGACTGAAAAAGTTTGAACTATTCACCAACCCCAAAGAAGACTCAACCTTTCCTTGAAAGATATTGTTAAAACTGAGATTGAGAAGCTCCTACAAGTAGGATTTATTTATCCCATTTTTGATAGCAAGTGGGTTTCACCGCTGGTTGGGGTTCCCAAAATGAATTGGAAATTGGAGATTATGCGTAGACTATAGGGAATTTAACAAGGTGACCCATAGAGATTATTTTCCCATACCATTTGTATACCAAGTTCTGGATAACTTGGAAATATTTCTCATTTTTGGATGGATTCAGTGGGTACAACCATATATAGGTTGCAGCAGAAGACTGTGATAAAATAACCTTTAAAAGTCCATGGGGAACATTCGCATAGAGGGTCCTTCCCTTTGGGCTCTGCAATTCTCTTGCAATGTTCCAGAGAGCCATCTTGGCTATATTTGCTAAGTTGGTAAATGAATGCATGAAAGTGTATATGGATGAATTCATTGTCTATGGCTCAATTTTTTTGATGAAGCTCTTCAAAGCCTAGACAAAGTGTTGAAGCAATTTGAGGATCATTGTTTATCATTAAGCCATGAGAAATGTCTGATAATGGTAGAACAAGGAATTGTGCTAGGACATCACATCTCTACGGATGGAATAAAATTTGATCAAAAGAAAATCTAAGTGATACAACAACTGGTCACCCCAAAAACCCAGACTAATGTTAGAAGTTTCTTAGGGTATGATGGATACCACAGAAGGTTTATAGAAAAATTTACAACATTGCAGCTCCTATGTTTTCTCTTCTCCAAAAGAATGTGGAGTTTACTTGGACATATGAATGGCAGTCATCATTCAAAATTATCAAGGAGAAGCTTATCTTGTTTTAGTTGTTCCATCTATTTAGAAAATATGAGAGAGAGTGAAGAAGTGTCATATTGCATATAGCCTTGAACACTTCTTGATCAATATTTGATGTACTTTTCAACTAAAGAGATAGGACCAACGATAGCCTATAAGAGGTTCATCAGTCCAATAGATTCATATATTCTTTTGATCTAGATTGATGATTGAGGTCTACTCCTCAAGGGGAGTAGAGAGGTGCATTTTTTCAATATGTGATGTGGGTGCATTCCTAAGGGGGAGTAAATAGAGATTTATATGGCAAGATTTTTCATGCAAATTTTTGTTTGTCATTGATGTCAAAGTGGGAGAGAAAGTTATGTGAAAAAAATGAAAAGGAAATGCTTGTGCAGGTTGTCTAATCTGAAGGAGAAAAGAAAAGAAGTAGGTGTATGTTGTCTTTGATGGTTTTTCACATCATGTGTTGCCATCAATGAAAAAGGGGGAGATTTTTTCAAGTTGAACCACCAAAAAGATACTTCATAGGGAAAGATGATTCCCCAATAAGCTTCTAAGGTTTTTCACCTAGAAGCTAGGTTAGGAAATGAGCTCCCTTTCGCACTAAAGGATATTCTTGGTGTTCATTCAATGAAAGGGGTTAAGGGGGGTTCAATGTGATGTGTGTGGAGTTCCCTAAATTCTGGAAATGCATACAAGAAACTAATTATAAATGTAAAACCTAAGGGATGCAACTATGTTTGAATACACATTGTGATATGCAAGTATGTACAAGATAACCTAAGAAATATAAACAAACTATTACATAAATGGATAATATTGAATAGGTGTGAACCTAGACACTTTTAGAGGCTGGAAATTCTTCTGAATTTGATGTAGAATCTGAAAGGGACACTTGTGCCAAGTTGGGTGACCTAGTCCTTCTTCGGGCAAATTTTGGAAAATTGCTCTGGAGTCCGTTTTAGCCAAAAGGGTATCTAGATCCACCAAAATTCTTGATAAACAACTTCAATCGAACTAGGTCACCCAAGATGGTGACCTAGTCCTCTTCTAAATTTCTATAAATCAAAAGATGGAATCTAAGGCCCTCAGTCTGTGTTTTCTACTCCTCCAAGTATCTAGTCCAAGAAATGCAAAATTCGATCTGTAAGTGTCTTCCAAGCTTCAATTAAGGTTTACTCAACCTTAGAGAGCTTGGAAAAGTTTTTGAATGATCTTCCACCTTGGTCCTTTACCAAATATGCCTACAAGACTCGCAAAACACACAAAGAGAGAAATAAATGTTGGATGTTAGGGTATGGGGGCTTGCCTTGGTCAAGCCCCTTTTGAGTAATTAAACCAAGAAGATGAAATAAAGTAATGAAGAATGGAAAAAGGAAAGTGATGGAGTTTACCTTTCCTTGATGATTGATCTTGAATTGCAACAATGCAGATTCAACCCTTGAATTCTTCTTGAGAGAGATTCCTTGGTGGCTTAGAATACTCAAACCCTAGTTTGCTTGGGAAGAAGAAGGGATGCGAGATGAGAGGAGAAAATAACTGGTGCCTTATGAGAAATTAGGGTTTTTAGGCTTATTTATACAAGTTATTCCCTAATTTTCTTGAAATAACACCATACAAGCTGACCTTAGAGTTTTAGAGACAAAATCGCGAAAGAAATTAAGTTTATTTCAAATAATTTAATTGTTTATCGGGGATTAAAGTGTGATTATTTATATTTTTTGAGATTGTCTCATTAAAAAACACTAAGGTAGGACTTATATGTGTATTTAGGGGTCATTATAGCATAATAAAGGGTTGATTGAGTGATGAAAAGCCTAGGAAAGCATGAAAATGTTTTACAACACCTTTCAACACTTTGGCACAAGGCTTGGAAAGGGGTAAAAATAGAATGAAAAAGTTCCAAAATCCATAGGAAAAGGTCTGAATGAGTGAAAAGTGTCAAAGGCTACACTTTTTGGTGACACATTTAGCCCCCACTTTAGTGAGAGTATGAAATTTCTTCAAACTCACACTAAAGTAGCCCACCGGAGATGGAAAAGAATGACAAGGAAGAAGAACAAGAAAGATGGAGGTGGTCAAGCCCCCAAGGATTTTAGATTCTAAGTCAAGTCAACATCAATGCAAAAGACATTCAAGGGTGAATGTATTACAATATTGTGAGATACATGATCATGAAATGATGAGGATTAGTATGAAGATAATGGTGAAAAGATGTGTTCACTCTGGGGCCATAGAACATCAGGTTGTCTATTGGGTGAGTTGTCACAAAAGGTGAGAAAAATACACATGGTTGGTATGTACTCACATACATAAAGGTGTCTACGAGGAAAATTGTGCCGCTTGTTGGGCTTCCTGCTTAACCATATCAAAGTTATGACTTGTGATAACTTTGATAAGGCGCCACAAAAGAAAATGATGTTTGAAAATAATTTTTTTCAAAGGGATTTTGCTTTGGTTTGTGTGATGTCTCATCCTAAATAACATTATGCATAATGTTTCCAAGAGAGGAAAACTACAAATGTACTCATATTGTATCCAAGAGAGGAAAGGGCTCATCTTGTATGAAAAAGAGGAAAAATGCAAATGTCTCATCCTGAGAAACATTGTGCAAAATACTTTCAAGAGAGAAGATCACAAGAAAAAGAAGATCACACAATGAAAATGTGAGTAGTGATGTATTCCCTCACTTTAAAGGGATTGCTACACACCATTCTATGAGAAATTTCATTAAAGTGGAAGAGGAGGATGTGGACAAGAGAGCTTGTTTAGAAAGCCCTATGTCGAGTCATATGTTTTCGATAAGTTGTGTCATGAAGAAGGGGAGTATGAAATAGGCGAGTCAATCTTAAGACATGCCATACACATCCCAAGCTTGCTTTGATATATTCATGAAATATTAATGAAAATTCAAAAGAGACAAGGATAAGTGACATGTGAGGGAAAAAGGGCTAGCTAACCCCTTGCCCCCACTTAGTGTAGGACAAGAGTGAGCCATAAGGGTTGATGAGATGCAAGGTGAGGTGAAATTTAGTATCAATTAGAGCAATGAGGTGACCCCACATAAGGGAGAGCACTAAGGTCCTTAAGATGTTGGATTTTTCTACTCAAGGCCTTACACTCATTAGTGTGATGACCATGAAATCGATGGTAGGCAAAAAAGGAATTTTTGTGGGAACATTTCTTTTGAGTGCAAGGATAAAGGGATATCAAGTGATCTTGGAGGAGTCTCAACAAGATACCTTCTTGATCAAGGGTAGAAGGTGATCCTTTGGTTTCTACAATCTTCTGATCAAGCTATGAATGTGTGGAACCTTTGTGGTGGATCTTTATTTATATTTTATTTTTATGTAGGTAGTGAGCCTCCTTCTAGACAATGAGTCCTATTGTTGGTAGTGAGCCTTTGTATTTGGTTAGTGAGCCTTTGTATTTGGTTAGTGAGCCTTTGTATTTGGTATTGAATTATTACTATATTGTGAGCTAATCCTCACCCTTGTTTTTCACTCATTAGGTTTTCCACATAAATACAGTGTCTCTAGTGTTTTCTTTCTGTTATTTGTATTTCATGTCTACACTTAATAATAGACTAGGTTAAAAGTTGAATTGATTAAGGTTAGAAGTAAAGTGATTTGATATAACTGATTCACCCATCCCTCTCATTTGTCTTGTGTATTTCAACAGATATGACAAAGAGAATGTTGATCATAAGGAAATGAAAGGAAAAGTAATAGTTGATCAACTTGCAGATGCACCAATGATAGTGGATCATCCTTTAGTGTCAAATTTTCTTGATGAATCCATCTTCACAATAGAGACATGTATATGATATGGAAATTATACTTTGATGGGTCTTATACAAATCATGGTTCAGGAGTCGATATCCTCTTTGTTACACCTCAAGGGGATTCAAGACCAAAATCACACATAATAGCATTTACTTGCAAAAATAACATGGTTGAGTATGAAGTATTGCTAACAAGACTACGAATGCCCATCAAATGGAAAACCAAGAATCTCCAAGTCTATGGTGACTTCCTACTAGTCATCCATCAGGTTAATGATTTCTATGATACAAAAGATGAAAAGATCATGCCTTATAAGTACATGGTCAAGAGTTCTAATCCATACTTTGATGTCATCACCTTTGAGTAGATCCAAGGAATCTAGAACAAAGAAGAAAATGCAATGACAACTATTGGATATACCTAATAATGTGTTATAGTATGAGTTCTTGTTGGAACAACAATTGACCCCCATGTTCGATGTCCTCAAATTTGAGCTCGTGTGTGAACTTGTTGGTCCTAATTCACCTTGGTAGGTATAATTTTAAAAATACCTACATGACTAGATTGTACCTCTTGACTTGTCATCCTTATTGTCCAAAAATCTATAAAAAAATAGAAAACATTAAAAGCCAAAAAATCAAAGTGTCAGAAAAATCCAAAAATAGAGTTAGAGTCAATGTCATTCCAAGTGGTTGAACTATATTGCCTTCACGAATTCACATAGGCAAGGCCATAATTTTAGGTTTGGTCATAATAAGTGTCACTCTATCCATATCTAGAGGTTATAATAAACTATCCATCATCAAAGTCAAAGTTAAAATACATTGTCTCTACACTTTACATAAGAAATGCCATCATCATTGAGCCCCTAAGACATTAGGTCAATCCCTTATGGTTTTTCATAACATGATATTCACTCATCATTATCCATGTCTCATATTAAAACTATCCCTTTCTAAGGTTGACATTTTGAGCAAACACAAAAAACAATCAAACAAGAGAATTGAGCTTATCAAAATCATGAAACAAAAAGAAAACTATTCAACAAGGCTTCAAATATCATAGATCAATTAGTTGAACAATCAAAACAATAAAATATTCAAACAATCAAACATTCTTATATATGATGTGACATCATCAAAATCAAACTCAATCCTTCATTGGTCTTATATGACATGCCTCATTCTTGAAACCAGAATTTGTCCATCAATATTGTCAAACTGTCTTATATAGGATGTTGCACTCTTGAAACCAGACTCAATTCATCATTGGTATTATATGAGGTGTACCACTTCTGAAACCAAATTTTATCACTATCTAAAATCTGATCATACAAACAATCATCGAAAAATAATCTAAATGGCTGCTAACTCTGTTGGTCCAATTTATTTTCTTTTTATCAATTTATCTTTAGTCATGTTACTATGCCCCTCAAGGATGTCCCAAGAAGTATTTAGAGGAGCGATGATGGATCATGACCTATTTTCTCTTTGATTTTTGTTTGCGATTTGTCTTGGCAATATGACTAGGGCAACCTGGTTCTTTGTATGTGTTTGAATTCCCATTTGGCATAATCAAAACATCTTATGCAAGGTAAAGATAAATCGAATGATTTCTTGTGATAGGATCAACATGATTTGTGGTTACTTCCTCACATGTTTCATCAAGGATCTATGGTTCCTAGTTTGCATCATGACATTCCTTATCTATCACGTGTTTTCTATTTTTGCAAGGGATAACATATCACACCTTGGTTTATGTCATACCTTGGTGTTTGTCATCCATTGCCATAATAAGTAAAATATAATAATAATTATGCAATCAAATAAGATCTTGATCATTTATTAGCAAGATCTCAAGATAAAAAGTTCCAATTCATCCATCTCTTTCATCTATTCTATTTCACCTCTTCTTTCTACACTAATATTCCTTCTGTCCATCTTCGCAAACATCTTGATGGCGTGTTGTGACACACAAAAATAAAAAAGCATTAGTAGTACCATCCCACATCCACAATAATGTTAGGAAATCATAAGTAGAATTACCATATGCATCTTAATTCATCCATATTGCATTAGTAAATACAAAAATGTCCATAGTATTGCACCATATAGAACCATCATCCATATAAGAATCACATAAGAAGCATGTCATAAGCATATAGGTATCCATCCATATATTATAATATACATAAGAATAGGAGGTAATCATGTGCATCCATTCATATATCATGAAAATGTATAAGAATAAAACATAAAGAGGACAAATAAAATCATATCATAATCCACAATCCACATCATATAGGTACATTACATAAACATAAAATTCATAAGCATAACATCATATCATAAATTCATAATAGAGAGTTATGCACATATAATCATAAAAATCATATAATTTCCACCAAAAATAATGTGTCTTGCATATATATATATATCAAAAAATGGTGTCACAGTACAATATCATGATGTATCCCAAAAATGGAGCTCACATGCTTGATTAAAAATGTAAGTGTTTGAATACATATAAAAGAAAACATGAGAAATTAGGCCTACCCTATGCTGCCCTCATCCAGTGGTCTTGATGGTGGTTGTCTCTCCTCCCTCTAATGGGATCCTAATGGCATATTATAGTATCCCAATCTCAGCCGCTGTGAGACACCCTCGTTGCTTTATCCCTACCTAGAATGTGCTTTTCTCTAAGATCAACTAAGAACCCTTTGTGGCACAAGAACTACATCCTCATAGTACCTCTAGTAGTACTCTACAACCCTGCATGTCTTAAATAACTCTTGAGCCAAATATATTGTGGTCCACTAATAGTAGTAATGAAGTAAATACATCTTTGATTCACCCTCTATGCCCATGTGATCACCTGGTCTCTCTTAGCGGTCAAGGCCTGCACCTATCCTTGTAAGGCTAGTATTTGTGCTACTTGTACCAGCAGTGCCTACAACTAAGCCTATAGTTCCTCTATTTGTGCTTAGGAACCCTGTACCAAATTCTTAGCCTCCTCCTCTATGACATCCATAATGACCTCCCTAATCGAGACATCATGCATACCCTCCTCCATGATCATTGTGTCTTAGGTGGCATCCTCTACAACATCATCCTCCTTGGCCTCCTCCATGATAAATTTGTTGAACACTACCTCCTCACTCATATATCCTATCACCTCCTCTACTCTCACCTCCTCCATATACTTCCCCCTCCTCATGGATAGGTGGCATATGCTGGGGCACTCTTTGTGTTACTCTCAGAGGTGATTTTGCTTTCCCTCATTTATCTCAGTCATCCATACCTCAACCTATACCATATCTACCTCAACCCCTTTCCCCTCGGCCTTTGTCTCCTTGATTTCCACCATCTCCACCATCATCTCCATCCCCATCTCCATGTCCATCACCTCGACTTCTGCCTCTGGCTTGTAGTTTGCCTCATTGGGCCTTACCCATCCTCTCTATGTGCATTGGCTGTTTGGGATCTATAAATGGTGTGGGTTTTTGTGTTTCCCACCACACGCCATACTCCTAAGTAGTTCCAACATCAACCACATTAGTCATTTCTCCCCACTAAATAAGCCGCAAATCTATAATCTTGTATAGTGCCACCTACACACCAATCATCAACACCCTCTCTAGTAGATGCCTCTCTATGATATGTTGTGTCATGGAGGTCTAACTAATCAAGTACCTACTGTGGTTGTGGTAGGGTAGGTGCTTAGTGTCATCATCCCAATTGAGGAAGACCCTATCTCATCTCCAAGTGAACCCATCCATCAAGTCAATCGAATGCCTCTTGTATCCGACATATCGCACCTAGACTTGTCTCACTTCTCATACATATATAAACATAAGGTAGTCTTGGACCTAGGTATCTATCCACCAGAGGTCAGAACACTGTAGAGTGCTCCCAAGCCCATACCATCAATAGTGTCATTTTGTAGCTAATGCTCAGACCATCCTTATAGGACACACCATGTAACTAAAAACATAACATCTCTAGTAAGTAAGGTCCCCAAGTATACATAGTCACCTCCTCCATCATCCCCTCTAACATCTCTTTCCATCCCACCAAAAACCCATGTCCACGTTTGTCCACTCCCCCAATAACTATGCATAGTACTACAACAAGGCTATAGTACTTGTTAGCTAGACTATCCCATCAGATCTCATAATTCTCTACTCCAAGATCTACTAGGGATTTAGTCTCATAAAATTGTCGAATCATCACCAGTCCCCACCTAGTGTCATATACTACCCTCCCTCCATGGATGGGAAATTGTAGGATCCTCCACAAATCCTCAAAGGTCACAATAGCCCCACCAGTTGAAAAATGAAAGGAGATCCTCTCTAAATACCATCTCTCTACAAGTGCTATCAAAAGATCCCTGTTAGCCTACACCACAAGCATAAATTTCACATGGTAAAGTCCCAACATCATCAGTGTATCTTGCTCCTCCATCACCAAATGATCTCTAAGAGCAAAGGAGCTTGGTTAGATCTTTCACATATAAATATATATGTTTTAGTCTCACTTGCATCCATCAGAACATGTCATGTCAATCACAACATCAAAATTAGCCTATGTGACCTATTGCATATACAAAATTTTTCCAAAAATTTCTTAAATTAATTTTCAGTCAAATGCCTTATTTTGTCCTGCATATGTTTCACACATGTCAATTGTGTTGCCATTTTACATTTGCAACGTTCTACCATGTATTTGTGTCACACAACTGTAAATGTATCATTTCATACTTTAGTTGCATTGCACCACATCAATTGTGGTGCAATTCATAGTTGTGAGCCGCTTATCACTCAAAACCTATCTAAAATGATTGTATCACATTACAATAGTTGCGATGAAGTTCTATTGTTGTAGTGAATGCAATGATGATTACGGTGCAAAAATTACACCACATTTATTTTCCCTTCTTTGAGCCCTAAAATCTATGCTAAAATTAAAAAATCACAAAGGGTTGGATACATAGCATTGTGCCTGAGCT
The DNA here is from genome assembly GCA_007115665.2 of Sequoiadendron giganteum. Lineage (NCBI taxonomy): Eukaryota > Viridiplantae > Streptophyta > Pinopsida > Cupressales > Cupressaceae > Sequoiadendron > Sequoiadendron giganteum. The sequence continues at coordinate 209,165,143 of CM021104.1, read as the reverse complement.
CTCCTCACATCCATATGTTTGTACTCGGTATTCGTGATGTGCAACAACTGGTACATGTGACATTCTGGTAGCAACTTCGTAGGAAATCCTAAACTAGAGCTCCTAATATCCTATAGTAAAAGTGTACGAATGACCTATTTTCACCCCTTAGGGTATATTTATAACCTAATTTGACCTTATGGGCCCCTACCTTCATAACCGGTCATGTTAAGTTTTTCCTTTGAACTCACATATCAGGTCCTAGATTTCTTTTTAAGCCTAATTTTTCATCACCAATGCATTCGTGCCTATCAAATTAGCTTATCGGTAAATTTTCTAAATTTTTCAAAAATAAATCAGGTCCTAGATTGCTTTTTAAGCCTAGTTTTTCATCGCCAATGCATTCGTGCCTATCGAATTGGCTTATCGATAAATTTGCATTTAAAAAAAAAAAATTATCAATTTTCCCAAGGGTGCATAATCCTACCTTGCATCCACTCAGGCATATCTTGGGTTTGAATTTTCATGACAATTTTTTGACACAATGCACAAAATCACGTTATGTCAAAGAGGGGAAAAAAGTAGACACTAAAAAATGTCCCTAGCCTACAAGCAACCTTTTATCACGGATTCACCTTCTTCCTAGCATAATTAAATAATTTTAATTATTTAATTATTTCCTGATGTCATAATTCCTCTATTAATTAAATGATTTCATTTTACCTTATTTTGCCTTTCATTAATTTGAATAAATATCAATTTTATTTAAATTATGTCACGACCATATCCTTTTATATTTATAATTAAATAAATCTTATTTATTTCCATTTTCTTCTATAACTAGATAATCATTCCAATTATTTAATACTTAGCATTCCATGTCTTCTTCTATAATTAAATAATATTTTTTATTATTTAATTATTCATCTCACCCTCCCCTAAATTAAATAATGTTTCTTATTATTTAATTTATCCTTTTCCTAGCTAAGCCCTAAATCTCAACCAATTTCTTTGGTTTTTGCCTATTCATCCCTATCCTTGTCTCAATCAACCTCAACCATTGATCATCATACATCATCATCTAATCGTAACCCTTCATTTGAATTGAGATTTCTACAAAAGCAAGTCATCATCCTCATTTCAAAGTTAACCACAATCTTTGAATTTTTTCTATCAAGAGATCAAGCTATCAATTATCAACATCAAGCTCATTGAGTATATTACATACTACATATGCAAGAACAAATAAAGAAAAATGGAGAAGAGCAATGGAGGTGATCCAATTATGGGATAGGAATTTAGGTTTAATTCTTTATTATTTGAATTTATATTGTCATTTGTGCTTTATTGCTGGATTAGGGTCTTCATAGCTTGAATTAGATAGTTTTGTGATTGCTATTAATGATTCATGCATATTCCTCGAATTCTAAGACCCTACAATGTCCAAAATTTTACTTTTGAAAGGGAACTCACAATATGGAAGTCTATATTTGAAAGAAGAGGGTTGTGAAGCATTTTGATGGTCAAGATAATACAACAACGTTAAATAGAATATCTCTATTCTATTTCTCCTAAAAAAGATAAATAATATTAAATCACCTATCTTCGAAGATCTTGGTTGTTGGTCCTCTTGACTTTGTAATCACTCAGTGGTTCATGCAATTGTAATATTCAAGGGGCCTTTGTTGGTAAAAATGATAACAAACTGATGATTTTGAAGTATTCTAACAAGGGGTTTTCAAATAAACAAAAAATGATAGATTGTAGTTTTTGAACAGGGTAAGTGTACCAATCTGTGACACAATTTTGTCTCTTAAGATGCCACTTTTTTTTTTTTGAAATCAAGAAAATCTGATTTGCACGAGAAAATGAAGATAGTTACGCTCAAAATTTCAAGATGCGGCAAGAAAAAAAGTTGAAGTGCTCCGAGTCTAGTTTCTAAGCTACTATTTATTTTTGAAATTAATGAAGATTAAGGGTCTCAAAAAGGGGGGGCCCAAAATAGGTCCTATTTTTATCAAAAAGAATAGCATAGCGCATGAGGGCTCCCCCCTTTTTGGTTAACTTTTTTTTAGAATTTCAAAAATCCCAACTGTGAGAAATTAGCTAACACCATGTAGTTTATCCTCCTTCTTTCGGATTTCTTTTAAATGAATATATAATATTTTATGAATTTTCAAAGTGGACACATCCTCAAAAGCTAAAATTTGAGCGTGCTCCCCCCAATTTTTTTGCAAACTAATCAAAAATTGGTTTTTTTTCATCATGTGTAGAATGGAGTCTAGTTTCAAAAAACGTAATTTGCTTCACGTTTCAATGAACGTGTAAAAATCTATCCTAAACCTAGCACATGTTGGTTTTTGACCAAAAACCAAGGCATTTACAATAGAAGCCATGGATCAAAACCTTAATTAAATCAAAATGAAAAAATAATTATATATTTAGATAGCTGAGATAGAGATTAACGCTATCACGATTTTTTTATAAACTTGCATTGAAAGACGTACAAATGAGATGGGGAGCACGGTCGAAAATATGAGAAAATTTAGCAAATCCTATTAATTAACACGGCTAAAGAAGACCTTTTGGTGAGCGCCAAATTTGGTGAGTGCCAAATGTGATAAGTCATTTGGCGAGCACCAAATGGCCTACTTTGCACATAACTAGATTTGTGCTTTCTCTGTTAGGGAAACTATATACATGAAATAAACATTTAAGTATAATTTGACATTTACATATGGACATTTAATTACTTATACTTTAAGTTATATTTCATGTATATATAGGCAGGATGTTTGAGAGTGGTTTCAGATCTCTAAGAGTTATAATACAAATTCTAGTTTTTGGAAGATCTTAAAAATTTCAGACTTAGTCAAATTTCAGTAATCAACATGTCAAATTTCAGTAATCAGGAGGTCAAATTTTAGTACTCAGGAGGTTGAATTTCATCTATCTCACTCATTTTCATCTCTTATTCTCTAGACCTCTCTCTCTCTCACTATCTCCATCCCTTTATCTAACAATATTTTCCTTGAGCTCAAGACTATGTCTCTACATGTCCATATCTCTCTCTCCTTCCCTCTCCAATATCTATCTCCCTCCCTCCTTCCCTCTCTACATTTTTCTATCTCTCACCCCTCTACTTTAATCTCTATATATCTCTCTCTACTCTCTATACCTACATATCCCTCCCTCCCTCCCTCTCGTCTCTTTCTCTCTCTCTTTGCTTCCCTCGCTCTCTCCTCCCCTCTGTACTCGCTATCTTCTCATTCTCTCTCTCATTACCTCTCTAGTTCTCTCTACCTCACTTCTATCTCCTTCCCTGCCTCCCTCTCTAATTTTCTCTATCTCCCTCTCTCTCTCCTTCCCTTTCTACTTCTCTTTATCTCACCTCTCTTTCTCCCCCTCTCTCTCTCCCTCTCTCTTCCTTTCACCCACCTTTTCTCTTCACTTCTCTCTATCTAACATATCCCTCTATACATCTCTCTCTATCCCCCCTCCTTCCATCTCAATCTCTCCACCTTCCTCCTTATCTCTCTAATTTTAAGCTCCATCACACATCTCTATCACCTATATCACTTCTCTCTTTCCCCTTCCCTCTCTACTCTCTTTCTCTCTATCCCACCCCTCTCTCCCTACCTATTCCTCCCTCCTCTCTCTTATCTCTCTCACCTCTCTCTCTCCATCCCTACCTCTTCCTCCCTCTCTCCTTCCCTCTATTTTTCTCTTTATCTCCTCCTCCCTCTATCTACCTAGACCTCTCTCTATTTTTGTCTCACCTCTCTCTTCATCCCTACCTCTCCCTATATCTCTCCTTTCATATCTACTTCTCTCTACCTAGTTGTCCCTCTATACCTATTTCTCTCTCCCTCCTTGCCTCCTCTCTCTCAATATCTCCACCTTCTTTCCCTCTCTACTTCTCTCTCTATCACCTCTCTCTATCTCTCTCCTCCCTCTCTCCTCTCTCTATCTCTCCCTCCCTCCTCTCTCTCTTCCACCAAAACTCACTCTACATATCTCTATCTAGCCTACCCCTATATACCTATTTCTCTCTCCATCTCTCTTTCCCTCTCTCAATCTATCTATGTTCCTCATTACGCCTCTACCTATCTCTATCACCTCTCTCTCTCCCCCTCCCCTCTTTACTTTCTTTCTCTCTAGCTCACCTCTCTCTCCATAATTTCCCTCCCTCCCTCCTCTCTCTATCTCACCTATCTCTCCCACCCTACCTCTTATTCCCTCTCTCCTCCATTCTCTACTTCCCTTTATCTCCCCCTTCCTCTCCTTACCTACCTCTCTCTCTCTATTTCACTCTCTCACCTCTCTCTAAATCCTTATCTCTCCCTCAATCCCTACCTCTCCATCCATCTCTCCTTCCCTCTCCACTTCTCTATATCTCCCTTTACTCTCTCTACCTACCTCTCTCTCTCTCCATCCCTACCTCTCCCTCCAAATTTCCTTACCTCTCTAATTTTATCTACCTACCTATCCCTCTATACCCCATTCTCTCTTTCTCCCTCTCTCCATCCTTCCCTCTCTCAATCTATCCACCTTCCTTATTCTCTCTCTAAATTCTCCCTCCTTCCCCTCTCTCCTTCCCTCTCTAATCTATCTCTATCTTAAATCTCTCTACCTACATATATATCCCTCCCTCATCTCTCTATCTCTCCTACCCCCTCTCCCTCTCCCAAGTCTCTATCTCTCTCCCCTCTACCCTCTATCTCTCTCCCATTCCATCTCTCTCTTTCTCTCTCTCTCTCTCTCTATCTCATGTCTCTACCTCCTATTTCCTATCCCTATCTCAAGTCTCTCTCTCTCACTCACTAACTCACTCGTATATTTTTCCACTCTACCGTTAGCCATCTACTCTTAACCCGTAAACCCTTAAACCCTCTACCCTCTATCTTTCTCCCACTCTCTCCCTCTCTCTCTCAAGACTCTCCCTCCTATACCCTCTCCCTCTCTCAGGTCTCTCTCTCTCACTTACTCCCTCTATCTCTCTCCCATCTACCCTTAACCCTAAACCCTTAACCCTTACACTCTAAACCCTTAAACCCTCTAACCTTTATCTCTCTCTCACTCCCTCCATCCCTCTCTCCCTATATCTCAAGTCTCTCCCTCCTACCCCCTCTCCCTCTCTCAGGTCTCTCACTCACTCACTCTCTCCTTTACCCTTAACTTTAAATGTTAAACCCTTAACCCTTAAACCATTAAACACTCTACCCTCTACCCTTAACTGTACCCTCTAATTCTCTTTATCTCCTCCCACCTCTATCTAGCTAGACCTCTCTTTGTTTTTTTCTCACCTCTCCCTCTATATCCAATTTCATATCTACTTCTCTCTACCTATTTGTACCTCTATACCTATTTATCTCTCCCTCCTTGCCTCCTCTCTCTCAATATCTCTCTCTTCTTTCCCTCTCTACCTCTCCCTCTCTCTCTACCTTTAGCCCTAAACCCTAAACACTTAAAACCTTCTACCCTCTACAATCTATCTCTCTCCCACTCCCTCTCCCTCTCTCTCTCTCAATTCTCTCCCTCCTGTTGGGTCTCAAAAATGCAGGTTTGAACCACAAGAGGTTGCCAAGCTCTCACAATGCTTTTGGCCAACTAACAAGGGAAATTGATGCAATTTTACCTTCTTCTCTTCAGGCTCTACAAAACCTAGGCGGGTGCACCTATATGTATGTTGCAGATTTAATATTTTTTTCCTAGTTGATCAATCTATCCACAATGGAAAAGGGAAATGGACAAATAAAATTACTACACCTACTCCTACTCCTACTCCACAAAGAAAATTCTATACATTATTTCCATCCCAGTCCCTTCTCGGGAAAATTCTAATTCCTACAGTCTAACTACTGCTTTCTTTTTCTACTTGTCCCCTGATTTTCTGAAATATATATACATTACATACCCAAGGGTCATGACCCTTCACTTTCTATTACAACTATTTGAATTTTATGACAAAGATTTAAAATATTTAATTAGATTACCTTTTGGAAAATTAAATATTTTTAACTATATCATCGCTTTGATTTTTCCCTTTATATCCTTTCTTGCCTTTTAAATTTCATTTTATCCGCTCCTTTATTTTTATCTTCCCATGGCCTTATTATCTTTATTGTTACCAGGCTTGAATTTTCTTCATACGGTATCGTGGTGTCCTTTTTACTCCCCACATTTATTGCGTCAATGAGCTTTTACCACGCTACCATGGTCACTAGGATGACTGCCAGTGGTACCACAATAGCCACCCTTAACCACTAGTGCCAACCATTAACCACTCACTGTTGTCCTCCATTGACTACCTTCGTCGACTGCTACCATTACCACGGTCATCACGGTCTGTAGTTTAACCACTCGTGGTACCACAGTAACCGCTTCGACCGATGCCACTACAATTTTCTCACCGCCAACGCACTACTATGGCCACTAGCCTAACTACCAGCGATATTGCGGTAACCACTTTGTAAACTGTTGGTTGCATTCACCGAACACCCACTAACTTTCCACTGTCACCCTTCGCTAACCGCTACTTGTTTACCGTGGTCACCGCAGTCTATGGTTTAACTGCATGCGGTAGCTCGGTAAAAATCTCATGCCTGCTCCGTTAGCTACTACCTGACCACCACACTACCATGGACAATATGATGTCCCCCCGCGGTATAGTGGTAAGGGTTAATGTGACTCCCCCAAAAAAATACCACCATACTGTGGGCCCCCATGTATGAGACAACGGTTGGGCGTTAAGTAATATATATAAAGTGATTTTTTAAGGGAGTGGTAGTGATATAAATTTTATGAGCATTTTTTGGAAAGGGGAAAATGATAGGTCTAGATGGAAAAACCTTAGGGTTTTTTATGAAAATAGTGGAAAATCACTTAAATTTCTTATGGAAATCAACCCTTAAACCCTTAAATACTCAATCGTCAACCGTCAACCGTCAACCGTCAACCATCAACCCTCAACCCTCAACCCTCAACCATCAACTCTCAACCCTTAAACCCTCTACCCTCTACCCTCTACCTTATAAATTAAACCCTCAACCCTCAATTATCAACCCTTGACCCTTAATACCTCAACCCTAGGTAGGTAGGGTAACATAGGTGAGATACAAAGTGATGAAGGGAAAGGTAGGTAAAAAAAGGGATAGGGGAGATAAATAAAGGTAGAGAGGGTAGGAGATGTAGAGAGAGGATAGATAGAGATAATTAGAGAGGGGAGGGAGGTACAAGTAGGGAGGAGATAGAGGTGTGTGTGTGTGAGAGAGAGAGAGAGAGAGGAGACATGATTGAGATATAGAGTGATGGAGGGAGAAGTGGGTAAAGAGAGGGAGAGGGGAGATAAAGATAAATATAGAGGGAAGGAGATGTAGAGAGAGATGATAGATAGAGAGAAGTGGAGAGTGGAGAGATGGTGGGAGAGGAAAGGAGGAGATAGAGGTGAGTGTGTAAGAGAGGGAGGGAGAGTGAGAGGAGAGAAAATGAGGGGAGAAAGGAAGGGGGAGAGAGAAGTAGACTAGAGAGGGAAGGGGGGAGAGATATAGAGTAGAGAGGGAAGGAGAGAGTAAGAGAGAAATATGGGTGAGGGAGAGAGTGGTAGGTAGTGGAGTGAGAGGTAGGTAGATAGGGAAGGAGAGAGAGATGGATAGGAGGGAGAGAGGGAAGGAGGGAGAGTGAGATGGATAGAGTGGTGAGATAGAGAGTAGAGAGGTAAGGAGAGAATGGGAAATATAGATAAAGAGAGAGAGGGAGGTTGGAGGGAGGGAGAGGTAGAAATGGATAAGTGAGACATAAATAGGGAATGAGGGAAAGTGGGATAGAGAGAGAATGGTGATTTAGAGAGGAGGGAGTGAGAGGGAAGGAGGGAAATTGGGAGAGAGGGAATGGTGATTTAGAGAGGAGGGGGTGATAGGTAGAGATATAGAGGAGAGAGTGAGAGAGAAAGAGAGGGATAGAGAGACAAAGAGAGAGGTAGGTAGAGGAAGCGAGAGGAGAGATAGAGAGTAGAGAGGGAAAGAGGTAGGGAAGGAGGCATAAGTTAGATAGAGAGGGATGGAGAGAGAGAGTGATGGAGGGAGAGGTATGTATAGAGAGGGAAAGTGAGAGGAGAGATAAAGAGTATAGAGGGGAGGGAGAGGTAGGGAGATAGAGGTGTGTGTGAGTGAGAGAGAGATAATGGTGAGATAGATAAAAAGATCAATTGAGAGAGAAAGAGGGGGAGGGAGGGAGGGAAAATATTGAGAGAGATTGGGAGGAGAGACAAAAAGAAGTGGAGGGATAGGTAAAGATGGATAGTTGAGATAGATAGAAGTAGAGAGATATAGGTAGAGAGAAGGTAAAGAGAGATAGAAAGAGGGTGAGGGAGAGAGGAGAGATAGAAAGAGGGGGAGGGAGGGAGAGATAGAGAGAGAGTAGAGAGGGAGGAGAGAGATAAAGAGAATTGAGAGAGAATTAGAGAGGGAAGAAGGTGGAGATATTGAGAGAGAGGAGGCAAGGAGGGAGAGAGAAATAGGTATAGAGGGACAACTAGGTAGAGAGAAGTAGATATATAGGGAGAGGTAGGGATGGAGAGAAAGGTGAGACAAAAATAGAGAGAGGTATAGGTAGATAGAGGGAGGAGATAATGAGAAAAATAGAGGGAAGGAGAGAGGGAGGAAGAGGTAGGGATGGAGAGAGAGAGGTGAGAGAGATAAGAGAGAGGGGTGAGATAGAGAGAAATAGAGTAGAGAGGGAGGATAGAGATAAAGAGAGGTGATAGAGAGAGAATTAGAGAGGGAAAGAAGGTGTAGATATTGAGAGAGAGGAGGCAAGGAGGTAGAGAGAAATAGTTATAGAGGGACAACTAGGTAGAGAGAGGTCTAGGTGGAGAGATGTGTGATGGAGCTGAAAAGTAGAGAGATAAGGAGGAATGTGGAGAGATTGAGAGGGAAGGATGGGGGAGAGAGAAAGATGTATAGAGAGATAGGTTAGATAGTGAGAAGTAGAGATAAAAGGTAGGTGAAAGGAAGAGAGAGGGAGAGAGAGGGGGAGAAAGAGAGGTGAGATAGAGAGAAGTATAAATGGAAGGAGAGAGAGGGGGATATAGAGAAAATTAGAGAGGGAGGGAGGGAAGGAGAGAGAAGTGAGATAGAGAACTAGAGAGGGAATCTTAGGTCTCTCTCACTCACTCACTCACTCCCTCTCTCTCTCCCTCTATACCTTACTAACCCTTAACCCTAACCCTAAAAAGCTGCCCTCTACTATTCATCTGTCTCAAGTCTCTCCCTCCTCCTCTCTCTCTCTCTCTCTCTCTCTCTCTCTCTCTCTCTCTCTCTCTCTCTCTCTCTCTCCCCTACCCCCTCTCCCTCTCTCAAGTCTATAATGTTTCTCCTTCCCACCCTATCTCCCTCTTTCTCTCTCTCAAGTATCTCTGTCCTACCCCATCTTCCTCTCTCTCTTTGTCAAGTCTCCCCCTCCTATACCCTCTCCCTCTCATAGTGACTCCCTCCCTCTCTCACTCTCTCTCCCTCTCCCTATGCCTCTCTCTCAAGCATGTCCCTCCCACCACCTCTCCCTATCTCTCTCAAGTAGAGGGCTTAGGGATTAAGGGTTAAGGGTTGAGGGTTGAGGGATTAAGAGGGTATGGGGGTTGAGGGATTAGGGTATAATGGTTAAGGGTTGAAGGTTGAGGGTTGAGGGATTAGGGTTTAAGGGTTGAGGGTTGATGGATTAAGAGGGTATAGGGGTTGATGGATTATGGTTAAGGGTTGAGGTTTGAGGGATTAGGGTTTAAGGGTTGAGGGTTGAGGGATTGAGAGGGTATAGGGGTTGAGGGATTAGGGGTTAAGGGTTGAGGGTTGAGGGATTAAGAGGGTATGGGGGTTGAGGGATTAGGATTTGAGGGTTAAGGGTTGAGGGTTGAGGGATTAAGAGGGTATAGGGGTTGAGGGATTAGGGTTTAAGGGTTGAGGGTTAAGGGTTGAGGTTTGACATGGTATAGGGGTTGAGGGATTATGGTTTAAGGTTTGAGGGGTAAGGGTTAAGGGTTGAGGGATTAATATTATAGAGGGGTCAACTGATTAGGGTTTAAGGGTTCAGGGTTCAAGGTTCAGGGTTCAGGGTTGAGGGTTGGGGGGTTGAGGGATTAAGATGATATGGGGGTTGAGGGATTAGCATTTAAGGGTTGAGGGTTGAGGGATTAATAGGGTATGGTGGTTGAGGGATTAGGGTTTAAGGGTTGAGGGTTGAGGGTTGGGGGATTAGGAGGGTATGAGGGTTGAGGGATTAGGGTTTAAGGGTTAAGGGTTGAGGGTTGAGGGATTAAGAGGGTATGGGGGTTGACAGATTAGGGTTTAAGGGTTGAGGGTTGAGGGTTGAGGGTTGAGGGTTGAGGGATTAAGATGGTATAGGGGTTGAGGGATTAGGCCTCACTTATCTCACAATCCCTCTCTGTCAAGCCTCACTTACCTCCCACCCCCTCTCTCCCATTTTAACTCCCTCTCCTTCTCTTAGGTGTCTCCCTCCCATCCTATCTCTTATAGGTTTATCCCTCCCACACCCTCTCCCTCCCCCTCTCTCCTTATCTTAGGTTTCTCCCTCCTAGCCTCTCTCTCTAAGAGGGTACAGGGGTCAAGGGATTAGGGTTGAAGGGTTGAGGGATTAAGAGGGTATGGGGGTTGAGGGATTAGGGTTTAAGGTTTGAGGGTTGAGGGTTGAGGGTTGAGGGTTGAGGGTTGAGGGTTGAGGGTTGAGGGATTAAGAGGGTATGGGGGTTGAGGGATTAGGGTTTAATGGTTGAGGGTTGAGGGTTGAGGGATTAATAGGGTATGGGGGTTGAGGGATTAGGGTTTAAGGGTCTACCTATTTGTCCCTCTATACCTATTTCTCTCTCCCTCCTTGCCTCTTCTCTCTCAATATCTCTACCTTCTTTCCCTCTCTACCTCTTTATCTCTCTACCCTTAACCCTAAACCCTAAACACTTAAAAACCTCTACCTTCTAATCTCTATCTCTCTCCCACTCCCTCTCCCTCTCTCTCTCTCTCTCAATTCTCTCCCTGCTACCCCCTCTCCCTCTCTCAAGTCTCTCTCTCTCTCTCTCACTCCTTCTATGTCTCTCCCCTCTACCCTTATCCCTCTCTCAACCCTTAAACCCTAAATCCTAACCCTTATATCCTCTACCTTATACATTAGACCCTCAACGCTAATCCTTCAACCATATACCCTTAAACCTATACCCTAAACCCTCTACCCTCTACCCTAAACCCTAAGAGAGAGAGAGGAGGGAGGGATAGGTAAATATGGATATTTGAAATAGATAGAAGGAGAGAGATATAGGTAGAGAGAAGGTAAAGAGAGATAGAAAGAGGGGGAGGGAGAGAGGAGAGATAGAAAGAGGGGGAGGGAGGGAGAGATCTAGAGAGAGTAGAGAGGGAGGAGAGAGATAGAGAGAAGTGAGATAGAAAGAACTAGAGAGGGAATATTAGGTCTCTTACTCACTCACTCACTCACTCACTCCCTCTCTCTCTTAGGTCTCTCTTTCTCACACACTCACTCACTCCCTCTATCTCTCTCCCCTCTACCCTAAACCTTGAACCCTTAACCCTTAAACCCTCTACCCTCTACCCTTAACCCTCCCTCCCTCCCTCCCTCCCTCTCTCTCTCTCTTTCAAGTCTTTCCATCCCACCCCCTCTCCCTCTCTCAGGTCTCTCTCTCACTCACTCAATCCATATATCTCTCTCCCATCTCCCTTAAACCCTATACCCTCAAACCAATACCCTAAACCATCAACCCTATAGGTCCTCAACCCTATACCTTCAATTTTCAACCATCTACTCTATACATTGGATCCTCAACCCTCATCTATCTTTGTCCCCCCATCCTCTTCTCTCCTTATCTCTATCTCACTTCTCCCTCCATCTCTCCCTCCATACATCCCACCTTCTCTTCCCTAATACCTCAACCCTATACCCTCAACTCTTAAAAGCTTAAACACTCAACCCTATACCCTAAACCCTCAACCCTCAACCCTTAAATCCTAAACCCTTAAACCCTCTACCCTCTACCCTCAACCCTAATCCCTCAACACTTAAACCCTTAAACCCAATTAAACTCTCTACCCTAATCCCTCTATTAGGTATGTCACTCACTCACTCCCTCTATCTATCTTCCATTCCCTCTCCCACTCCCTCTCTCTCACTCTCTCCTATTCTATCTTTCTCCCTCTCTCTCTCCCTCTCTCAGATATCTCCCTCCCCCCCTCTCTCTCTATCTCATGTATCTCCCCCCACCCCATCCATCTCTCTTCAATCCCTCTATCTTGAGTACTCCCTCTCCCTCCCACCCCCTCTCTATCTCTCAAGTCTCTCTCTCTCTCTCTCACACACTTCTTGTATCTCTCCCATCCCTCTATCTCTCACTCCCTCTCTCTCCTATTCTCTTAGGTATCTCCTTCTCACCCCCTCTCTCCCACTTTGTCTCCCTCTCCTTCTCTCTCGGGTGTCTTCCTCCCACCCCCTCTCACTACATCTCTCTCTCTATCTCTATGGATTAGGGTTTAAGGGTTAAGGGTTGAGGGTTGAGGGATTTAGCCTCACTTATCTCACAATCCCTCTTTGTAAGGCCTCACTTACCTCCCACCCTACTTTCGTAGGTTTCTCCTTCCCACCCCCTCTCTTCCATTTTGAATCCCTCTCCTTCTCTTAGGTGTCTCCCTCCCAACCTCTCTCTCTTAGGTTTCTCCCTCCCACACCCTCTCCCTCCCCCCCTCTCTCTCTCCCCCCTCCCTCTCTCTCCCACTCCCTCTATCTCTCTCCCACTTTGTGTCTCTCCCTCTCTCTGAAGTCTCTCCTTTTCAGAGGAACATATTTGGCAAGCGCCAAATGGGTTTTACCTTGAAACGGTAGAAATAAGGGTTGACCCTGTGATTCAAGCCCACATTCTCCTGTGTTTGTCTAGTTCAGTGCTTTATCTGAGTCAGAAATGCCTTTTTTTTTTTTGTTTCTGTAATTGACTTCATATTGTACCAATCTATGCTTGACCCATCACCTTTTTACCACCAATCTGCATGGTAGACAACGTAGAAGAAGATATTTTGAAGTTTCTACATCATTTTACATTATTTGAGGTAATATATTCATTTTGGTAGATTGAAAGAGTTTGTATTTAGTATATTTGTTTTTTTTTGACAATATAAACTAAATTTCCTTAATGATTTTATTAATCATAACAATTGGAATTAGAATTCAACATTGAATTATATGGGATTTGTATAAAAAAGTTCAATTTTTAGATTTGCATTAAAAAGTTCAATTTTTATGAGTTTGAAGAACAAAAAAAATAAAAAACATGACATTTACTTAAGATAAATTTACTTATGAATTCTATTTGCTTTGCTTATAGTAGTCCATTTCCAGCATGGCTAGTGGAATTCACTATATTTCATTCTTTTTTCAACTAATTTGGAATTTTTTTATTTTCATCTAATTTGGAAAACCTCATTGCCAAAGAAATAGTGAATAATGATAAGATATAGCATCACAAAACCTTCTTTGAATCCATATTCTTCATGACTTTGTTGACAATTATAAATTTTGTTTTGAGATAAATAAACACAAGAGTCTCTAGTTTTCATTTAGGTGGCAGCAATTTATACCCTAGGTTAGTGATTCTCATTGATTTTCTATATTGAATGGTTTCCACCCCTCTCTACATCAATTTTTTTGTAAAATGTATTACTTAATTTTGTTCTATGTTTGTTTGTGGACATGTAGCATTCAAGGTCATGCCGAGGAAATGACTAAAGCCTCTAACACCAGAAGAACATGTAGCTAAAAATGCAAGATGAAGAGAATATAAAAATGTAGCTTGTGAAGCAAAGGAATTGCAGCCCATACAACCACAAATTCCCGTGCAATCTAAGAGAGATGTCAAATTGGCAAAAAAAATGGCACGAATGAGGAAAGTTCGTGAAAGGACAGGAATGGATACAGAAGTTGGGGGCACATCATCAACCATAGGTGAAGCTCAATGCACATCTCCAGTTGAAGATACATTGAAAACAACATGTGGTTTTCCAGGTACATCGCAAATCACATCTCCAATTGAAGACACACCATGAAAAACATTGCATTTTGAAAGTACATCAACAAACACATATCTATTTGAAGGAACTCGACAAACAAAATCTCAAGTTGGAGGTACAATATCATTTACATGTAAATCTAAAGGTATGTCATCAATTTCACCTCCAATTGAAGGTACATGATCTATCCTCGATGTGGTTGACCTTCCAAATAGTGACACAAATTTACATTTGAGAAATCCTCCTAGAGTTTTGCATAGAAAACCTACATTTTTTATTGATATTGATTCCAATGTTTTGAAATGGATTCCTAATAAGATTCCAAAATGTACATGTCAAAGATATGCAGAAAGGATATGGAGTTTGTTTTTTGCGAAGATAAGTGAGGGTGGAAGATGCCAACTATTTGTTGAAATGATGAGGAAACTCAAATTTAGGCCCACCATGAAGGCTCTTGGGCTAAGAGTTTTGAATGACTCAAGTGAAAATTCCATTGTAAAGAACTTGATGAGTGCATACGAGAATGTGGGTTCCACCTCATGCACAAAGGATAGTCATGCCACATGATGTGTGATGACAACAACATTGTTAAGCCATCAAACAAGGAACAAGGTGAACCTTACAAAGGCAATTAAGTATTTGAAAATAATTAGATCATCTCTAAGGAGAGAAAAAGGAAGGCGTGAAAGAGTGGAGGATCCAAATAGCAATCAGTTATGGGAATTTTCGGGTAGAGTGCCACGGAAAGACACATGAATTGCTCAAGGCTTGAGATCTTTAATTGTGAATTATTAGAAGGATAACACAAGGACCTCTCCTAATCAAAGAGATATTGTAAGAAGGAGAATTTGTAGTATAAATTGTGAGTCACATCCAATGCATTATTTGGATACCACTCAAACCCAATTTTTTGCTGATTTTGTACAAAAGTTTCCTGAAATTAAAATATGTCAAAGGTATTTTGAAATGCTAAAGCCTTTTTATGTCAAAATAAATCACACACACACTACTTGTTGTTGTAGGGTTCATATTGAGTTTTCTAACCATTATGATGTTTATCAAAGTATATGTGTAGATACGCATACAAAAAATCATGTTTGGATGGCACATGTGATCATTGTGGTGGCATGCAACATTTGCCAATTTTCCAACACATGGCTAGTACACACACAATTGGAGACAAAATTATGAAATTTGGAAAATATACGATAGTGGCATACAGTCTAAAAGATGGGAAAGAAGCAAAGAACTATGAATTGGTCAGTGATAAGATTCCAGTGTATCAGTTTATGGGCATTTTTTGTGATCAGGTGGTTTATGATTATGCAATGCATACACATAGAGAACAATGGTTGGACTCACAATTCAAGTTATGCAAGGACACATTTCCACTTCATCATATCATTTCAGTTGTCGACTTCCCTGAGAACTACACACTACAACCACAGAATGAGGTGCAATCACAGTACTACAACTCCATGCAGGTTTCTATATTTGTACATATAGCATTCATTCATGCAAATGATAGTACAGAGGAAAATAGGAAAGTATTGAGGGAGTATCACTTTTACATCAGTGATGATCACACACATTCTATAGAGTTTGTTCAAGGTTGCTTTCATATGTTCTATGCTGATCTGGCTAGTAGGGGCATATCATTTAGTCAGCATATCATATGGTCAGATAATTGTACATCACAATTCAAGAATGCCAGAATGTTTTATTGGTTGAGTAGGATGCATAGGATTAGTGGTGTTTAGCATATGTGAAATGTCTCAAAGGCAAGCCATGGAAAGGGGGAGCGTGATGGAGTAGGTGCATGTATCAAAAGAGCCCTAGCACGAGAAGAGTTAAAGTACACAAATAGTGTAAAGTTGATAGATGCAAGATCAGTTGTCCAGTGGCGCAATGGTTCAATGTGTCCAGGTAGTGAAGGTAATTCTTTAGTTCGTAGATTTTTTCATTTAGTAGATGATACTAACATTGCCAAACATGAGGATTATTGTACACTAATAGGATCGAGTGAGCTACACTCTTTTAGAAGCTCCAATGCAGGCACATGGACTATCCATACAAGGAAGATGGCATGCTTTTGTTATGCATGTACACTTCAATCATGGAATGATTGCGAGTCAATAGAGTGGGTTCACGAATGGTCTATAAGAAGTCTAACCCCACTTGACACTTATCAACTCCCGATGGCTCTACAAATCATGAAGATACAATCATCCATTGAATTTGATCATGTATTAGACCTACTAGAACTAGGTAATATATCTTACTTACAAGTTCTATTATGTTGCTCAATAAATAAATCTAACAAGATGAAAATATCAATGCAGGGCACGTTTATGCGGTGATTGCAGATGAAGACGATGAAGAGGGTACAAATTATTACCTGTGCTATTGTATCAAGGCCAAAAAGAAATTGGAGTCCCCAGTTATAGACGGAGAAAACATAGAATATCCTACAGGTTCAGTGGTTGTTACTGGAACATGGATTCAAAGGTATCCAATTAAGAATGTTGCAGTTTGGTTGTTTGAGGACTTCGACACACATCGGAAAATTCTTCACTATTCAAACCTTGTCATCACCACCAATGTTCATTTGATCAAATATAACGGTAGACCTACGAACAAGAACTTGTGGAAAGTGCGTGACTCTGACCATGAGGCAATACTTGACACAATAAAGACTAGAGAAAACCCAGATGGTTCCCTGGATTGATTTGTAAAGCCATGTTATTGATCACTCTTTTGGACCAACACCTGGAAATAAGGATTTTTCACGATTAGTGTTTGATGTCATATGCATTTACGACTGTCATTGATCCTTTTCTGATTGTGACTGTAGGTAATAATGAATTTTGTCAAAGTATATAAGAAAAGAACAACATCGGTTGCTAGTGCAAGTGTTCAGTGGTATGAGAAACATTGATTACTAGTGCATTTTCTGGTTTTCAATCTTCTCTTTCTTTTCCATCGCCTAGATTTATCGGATTCTTATATGCTACACATTTTATGTTAAGCCTCTCAGTGATATATTTGAAATTTATACGTAGGGTCATCGAGAGATGATAAAGTAGCGAAGGGGCACATCACCATTCTAGGACCTTCAATCGACCTCCTTATTTAGCATGCATGAAGGTGATATTAGGTCTCGTCAGTTGTATGACTGACATTATCTAGTTATTGCTCTTTTAATGATTTTTATGTGAGTCTATGTCTAAGATTGAAAGGTTTTTGTAGGTTTTTTGTGGACCAACTTCCTATGATACTACACAACCACAAAGAGGCTACTACCCATGTGTTTCTTAGGGAGTAGGGGATGTACATGTTATGAACCTTTTTGGAATGCAGATAGTTGGGCCAACTGAGGTGGAATGGAAAAATGAAACTGGGCAGCAACTCCTTTTGTCCTTTTCTCAAGTACAATATATTTCATGATTTGTGTTGGAAATGGGAGGATTATTTCCCTACATGTATTGCTACAAGTATTGACAAATGGGAAGATTTTCAAGATGTTCTTCCATCACTATTGTAATATTTTTCATTGAATTACTATATTTTTTGAAGACTCCACATTCATAAGGACCTATTGCTGCATACACAACCATAGCTCTTGGAGTCTTGAGACACTGAATGACATAGACTTGACAGTCATATGACATTGATTGTGGTGAGTGAATTCAATTTTCAAGCACTTTATAATCATACACTCACTGTACTTAACAAATGATCATTACTCATTTCTAATCTGTCCTTTTCATTTGCACATTGCCATGTACAGTGACCCTTCACAGTTCCCTTGTGTTCATACATTCATGATGCTTGTCTTAATGAATAACCTTCCTTTAAATATATTTTCCTTTGATGAAGTGACAAGGTAGAGGGCAGCATATGCCTCAGATAGATAGATGCAACCTAGGTAATCTCTAACATACCTTAGGGTATGACATTCAACAAAACAACTACTATGGTTCAACCGACTCGATCCCTTAAGGGTGGAAAGTGTAAAAGGGAAAAATATTTGATAGGGTATTACTTGTAAACCATGGTGATTAAAAAATATTTGTCTGAACCTATGAGATCATGTTGGACCCCTCTACAATAACCTCTCTCAGTTATTGCTATCTCAGAGGCATTTTCTTGTGGTGGTGAATTTTCACTCGGGGAAAGAGTTGTCAAATCCAAGTAGTTGAAAGTTGCAAAGTGGTACAAATTTTGTTCTGCAGCTTGTGTGACCAAAAAAATTGTTCCATCGCGTTTGAGTGGGTACATTTATGCTAGGCATGGTCCTCTTTTGTACCTAAACACGTGGAATCGCTCTAAGCTACGTTCAACTAGATCAATCCCTTAAGTGTCCAAAGTGCAAAATGGCTGCAAAATTCAACATGTTATTACTCAAAAACCATGATGATTAGAAAATTCTTATTTGATCCTACAATATCATGTTGGGCCCATCTAAAATAACCTCTCTCAGTTTTCGCTATCTTGGAGGCATTTTCCTGTACTGTCGAATTTTCACTCGGGGACAAAGTTATCAAATGCAAGTAGTTGAAAGTTGCAAAGTGGTGCAACTTTTATTTTGAAGCTCATGTGACCAAACAGACTGTTCCAATGCATCTGGGTGGGCACGTTTAAGCTAGCCATAGTCCTCTTTTTCACCGAAACACGCAAAATTGCTCTGAGCTACGTTCAACCAGATCGATCCCTTAAGGGTCCAAAGTGCAAAATGGTTGCGAACTTCAACATGCTTTTACTCGGACACTATGATGCTTAGAAAATTCTCATTTGATCCTATGGGATCATGTTGGGCCCCTCTACAATAACCTTGCTTGGTTTTTTCTATCTCAGAGGCATTTTCCTATGGTGGCGAATTTTCACTTGGGGAAAGAGTTGTCAAATGCAAGTAGTTGAAAGTTGCAAAGTGGTGCAACTTTCGTTTTGCAGATCGTGTGACCAAAAATATATTCCAACACATCTGGATGGGTAATTTTATGCTAGGCATGGTCCTCTTTTACACCTAAACACGCGGAATCGCTCCGAGCTACGTTCAACTAGATCGATCCCCCCTTAAGGGTCCAAAGTGCAAAATGACTGTGAAATTCAGCATGCTATTACTCGGACATCGTGAGGATTAGAAACTTCTTGTCTAATCCTACAAGATCATGTTGGGACCATCTACAAGAACCTCTCTCTATTTTTTCTATATCGATGGCATTTTCTTGTGCTGACGAATTTTCACTCGGGGACAAAGTTGTCAAATGCAAGTAGTTGAAAGTTGCAAAGTGGTGCAACTTTCATTTTGCAACTCGTGTGACCAAATGAACTGTTCCAAAAAATTCAGGTGGGTATGTTTATGCTAGGCATGGTCCTCTTTTGCACCCAAACACGCAGAATCGCTTCGAGCTATGTTCAACCAGATCGATCCCTTAAGGGTCCAAAGTGCAAATGGCTACGAACTTCAACATGCTATTACTCGGACACCGTGATGCTTAGAAACTTCTCGTCTAATCCTATGGGATCATGTTTGGCTCCTCTACAATAACCTTTCTCGGTTTTTTCTATCTTAGAGGAATTTTCCTATAGTGGTGAATTTTCACTTGAGGAAAAAGTTGTCAAATGCAAGTAGTTGAAAATTGCAAAGTGGTGCAACTTTCGTTTTGCAGCTCATGTGACCAAAAAAAATATTCCAATGCATTCGATTGGGTATGTTTATGCTAGGCATGGTCCTCTTTCACACCTAAACACATGGAATCGGTTCGAGCTACGTTCAACCAAATCGATCCCTTAAGGGTCCAAAGTGCAAAATGGCTGTGAAATTCAACATGCTATTACTCGAACACCGTGATGCTTACAAACTTCTCATCTAATCCTACAAGATCATGTTGGGCCTGTCTACAATAACCTCTCTTAGTTTTTTCTATCTTGAAGGCATTTTCCTATGCTGGTGAATTTTCACTCGAGGAAAAAGTTGTCAAATGCAAATAGTTGAAAGTTGCAAAGTGGTGCAACTTTCATTCTACAGCTCATGTGACCAAATAGACTGTTCCAATGCATCCAAATAGGTATGTTTACACTAGGAATGTTCCTCTTTCACACCTAAACATGCGGAATCACTCTGAGCTACGTTCAACCGGATCGATCCCTTAAGGGTCCAAAGTGCAAAATGGCTGCGAACTTCAACATACTATTACTTGGAAATCGTGATGCTTAGAAACTTCTCATTTGATCCTATGAGATCATGTTGGGCCCCTCTACAATAACCTTGCTCAGTTTTTGCTATCTTGAAGCTTTTTCCTATGGTGGTGAATGTTCACTCAAGAAAAAAGTTGTCAAATGCAAGTAGTTGAGGTATATTATCAAACAATTCACTGCCTTGTCTATGGCTTGTCATTGCATTCCATCACCATGAGACCACTTTTCTTTGAGGAATTTTTTCAAAAAATTTAATGGCTTGTCTATGCTATTGCTTACTATTATGCTTTATAGATTTTTTCCAAGCATCCATAGCTTGTTCGAAACCATTTGTTTTAGGCTTTTAGCCATAGCAAGAAGGTAATGAACTATTTGATAAAATGCTTTGGTAGACATATATGAAAAATGTTGTAGCATAGACAAGGGAATGAACTATTTGAAAAAATGCCTCAAAGAAATGTGGTCTTATGGAATGCCATGACAAGCTAAAGCAATTGGTAGCTACTCCTAGTTATTAGTTATGCAATGTGAAGTAATTGCATAACTGCTTAGGTTGACTTTGTCATAAGTTATATTGTAATTGAAATTTTGTCATCTATCAACATCTAGTTATTCGTTATGCAATGTGAAGTGATGCTTTGAGTTTGAAAGATGTGCAATGCATGAATAAAACCTACAAAAATCTATTTTCTACATTTCATTAGTTAAAATCTTTATTTTATTTGCTCTCTATATCTCTATGCTATGGAAATGCCTTTCAATTTCAAAAAAGATAATTTTTATCTCTTGTTATACAGTTTTTTATGTTTTTTTATCTCTTGTTATAAAAAGGAGCAGATATACAATGTTAAAGAAGAGTGAAAGCACAACTAAATTGATCATTTCAAAGCAATTTTTTTGATGCATTTTTTCAAATAGTTCATTGCCTTCTCTATGCTATTGCTTACTATTATGCTTTTGATATATTTTTCAAAGCATCCATAGCTTGTTCAAAATCACTTGTTTTAGGGTTTTAGCCATAGCAACAAGGCAATGAACTATTTGAGAAGATGCTTTGCTAGACATGTATGAAAAATGTGGTAACATAGACAAGGCGGGGAACTATTTGAAAAAATATCTCAAAGAAATTTGGTCTCATAGAATGCCATGATAAGAAAATGCAATTGGCAGTTGCGCCTAGTTATTAGTTATGCAATGTGAAGAAATTGCATAACTACTTAGGTTGACTTTGTTCAAACTATATTGTAATTAAATTTTCGGCATCTAACAACATCTACTTATTAGTTATTCAAAGTGAAGTAATGCTTTGACTTTGAAAGATGTGCAATGCAATGCAATCAATGACATGAATATAAACTACAAAAATCCATTTTTTATAATTCATTAGTTAAAATATTTATTATATTTTCTCTCTATATTTCTATATGCTATGTAAATAACTTGCAATTATATTTAAAAGGCTTAATAGGTTAGTTAGGTGGTATTTGCACAATCAAGTTGTGAATGTATGGTAATTAAGAGAAAAATTGGCAGATTGCCATCTTAGAAGTCTAACAAAGGGTGGTTATGGTGGTTGATCAGCTCAAGGGGTAGTTGGAAGGTGGTATCAAGATATATTTTTGTAATACCTCAAGTTGAGGGTTGATTTTGTTCAGTTTCTAATAAGAAAATATACTTGAAAATGCTGATCACTAGTTTTCTTTGTTTTCTTGAATTTTCTTTGCCTTGCACAGGCCCATACAAGTCTATCGTAACTTGAGGCTTTGGATACTTGATTTCATATGTGTTTACTCTCTTTGCACCTCTTTTTTGAAGGTTTAAATCCACTATTGGTGTGTGTGGGATCAACAAACTTGGTTACTGCTATGTTTTCTATGTTAAGGGTTTTGAGGGCAACACCATGACACATTAGCCAATCCACCTACTATTCTGACCCTATTGCTCAGTGGATTGACTTGTACCATGATTATTTTGGTGTATGAATACTTTGGAGGCCGAGAGAATGAATAAACTCAGTGGGGTGTGAAGTTCTAATGTTGTTCAGGGGTGTTTCCACCATGAAAGTAAGGAACTCAAGTACTGAATCTGAGAAATATTGAAAGGAATGGGATTGTGAGTGTCCTTTAAGTTAGGGAAAAGGTATTGGGGGAGGTCTAGAGTTATGATTTTCTTTAAAACCCTTATTTTTGTGAAGGTTTAGGATTGTTTGTAAATAGAGGAATAGAACAAGTTCTTGGGGATCTTAAAATGGGAGAATCCTGATTTTGGTGAGCATCCCTAATTTTGTTTCAAGTTTCCTTGGTTTGGAGGTGAGTTTGTGAGGGGGTTCCTTTGGAAATTAGGCCTAATTGTGAAGCCTAGAGTGAGCGAGGTGTATTGAAAGTTCATGTTGGTCCAAAAGAGTTACTATTGGTTTTGGAATATGTTGTGTAACCTTGAAAAGGGTATATTAATACACCTTTAAATGGTCAGGTGTTTTGGAAAGGTTGGGAGAAATTAGGCTTGGACCGGGTTTTGAGTTTGGTGCGGGAGCACCTAGACCACATCATCAATTTTTTTTTATTTGAATACATCAATAGGGAAATTTTAGTGTCTTTAGGTTTATTTTGTCTAATAAGCTTTGAGAGATCAAGCATAATGCAAATAAAGGGTGTTTTGTGTCTTAGAAGTCAATTAGAAATCATATAAGTTGTAAAATGCTGACAAAGAAACTTTAACACAAACAAATGTAATTAAGGGACCAACTAATCCCAAGGTTGGTTATGGGCATTGAGGAAAAAATGGTTGTTGGAAAATTCTTTAAAAATCCTTACCAAGGCTTGCATGAGAGAGTGGAAGAAGTTTTGTAACAATTTTACACAATAAACACCACAGTTTTGAGCAATTTTCTAGAAAAATACTGTTTTCTTGATATTTTTGAGTGTTGTACGAGCACATACAGGATCTTCATGGTCTAAGAATTTTAGAGGATGTGTCTATATGTTTTCTAATTCATTTATTTTTTATTTGGTGTCTTAACTCTTTGTTTGTAGAGAGAACCAACACAAACAGTGACTGTCCCAGTGTTGCTGAATCAAGGGTTTAAGGGGAAATTTGTGATGTAAGAATCAATCCACCTATTTTTTGCTACTGTATCTTGGTGTATTGATTGAAAAAATGTTATAATAAGTGTGTCAACTCATTTTGGAATAAGGATTCATAATTATGTGGTATTTTTGTGACTGTTCTAAGATTGAACAAGGGTTTTCCAACATGGAAGTGAGGAACCAAAGAGAGGTTTTTAAGAATTAATTCTTGTAAGGGTTATGTGATAGTTTGATGAGTCTGTGCAGAAGTATTTTGAGGTTTTTGGGGCTTTAGAAGTGTTGAGAGAGGTCTGGAGTTGTATGTTTCTTTAAAACCCTTGATTTTGTGAAGGTTTAGGAGGGTTTCTTCAGTTTTGTGATTTAGAGGCTCTGTAGACACAAACTAATGACAAAATTTGAGGTTTGGAACCATGACCTAAGACTATCCAAGGTGTTTGGATAGATACCTAAAGTTGGAAGGGTGGTCCCTTTGGAAAAAAAAGGCTAATTGTGAAGCCAAAATTGAAGTAGGTGTGTTGAAAGTCTATGTCAATCCAAAAGAGAGACCATTGATTCTTTGGTATGTTGTATAGCCCTGAAAAGGGTATCTCAATCCATCTTGTAATTGTATAGTGTTTTGGAAAGGTTGGGAGAAATATGGCTAAAAATGAGTTTTGAGTACTACAAGAATAACCAGTCACAAATGTGAGTTTTGGAAACCTTGATGAATCTTACTTAGGGATTGTTGTCAATTGATTCAATTGTCATTGTATGAATGCTGATTTTCTTTGTAGGGACTTGGTGGAGTCTTGTTGTTCATTTGCAAGGTTGAGGAGTTGAGACCCTTGAGGGTGGGTTGATGCCTATTAGGCTGAATCATTATGAAGAAGAGTTCTTGATTGAGAATTGAAATTTCCATTGTTGTGAGTCTTCTCCACCTTGGCTCTACATCAAAGTGCTACAAGGGTGGATTGTTGGGTAAGGTTTTGAATGAAGATTTTGGTTTGATGGGACTTTGAGGTTGTGTAGATTGCTCAAAATAGGTTGTATTAATCTTATTAGGAGCCCCTTAAAGGCAGGTTGTCAGACTGATTGGGTTTGAGCCTCCTTGCCTCTGCATCAGTGAGGCACAAGTAATTGAAGCATTCCAAAGGATACAAACCACCATGAATGGAGCTTATTTATTCAATACACTTTAGATGGGGCTTATTGAGAATTCGACAGTAATTAATTAAGCATTAGATGTAACAAAATCCATGCCTACAACATTCAAGCATACAACTTACATGATACGTAGGATAACATCATTCAAGAATGGCAGTAGAAAAATAAGAGTTTCTTTAATCAAAAATCCGAAAGGCTATACAATGATATATATTGATAAAAGTATATAAATATATCCAAAGAAACCATATAGGCTTAGTACAAAGGAGCCTTTTGGACATAAAATATCACGTATATATATCAATAGTACAAAACATATGTTCCAAAATGCCACATAGGCATACAACAAACAACACTATTAAATAGTCATTTCCCACTAGGGGAAGGAAATAGATCTCGTGTTGCCTTCGAAATTTGGCTGGATGGAGTGACTGTTGCTTGTCTTATCTTTCGAACACGCCTGCTACTCCTCATCTCTTCACTCTAGACCTTCAACTGATACGATTAAAAGTAAAGATGTTAAAACATAGAAATTGAATTATGGAATGACATATAACAAAATATAATCACTTACTGCATACATATAGTCATGATGCACATTTAAAGCATCACTATGTCCACGATCTAGAGTACCTATAGCAACCATGAACATAGAAATTAAACTACATAAAATTATCGTGAAATTTTTCTATAATAGAACATAAAAGAGCAAATATAATGTCAAATCGACTAATCTATTTCGTACCTCTCTCAATGGATTAGAACTAGCTATTGTTGCAGCAACTCCATGGTCCATCGTGCCACCAACATCACAAGGGCTATCTCTTTTCAACAACTGCAAATGAAACAATATCTCAGGTATCATGTTGATATAGGAGAACATAATGTGACACGATCAAGGGATACTTGAATGCAATGTTTGTGTTTCTCATCATTTTTTTAGATTTGTATATACGCAAAATTATGAAAACTAGCTAACATAGATTTACAACCCTATTAATGAATAAAGGCTACCTAAGTGTACATTGTTTGAGGATATGAATCACGAGGTGTGGAGGAAGAAGGTGCACCAGGAAACTGTTTGAAATCCGAAGCATGTTATGAGACAAACATTCAAATATAACATTCAACTGTTCAAATGCAATAATAATATCTTTAATACTAGTTGCATACCTCTGGACTCATCTTCAAGAATGTATAAGGGTATGTAGGAATAGAGCATCCCTCATGAACAGTGCGACCCTGAAATTTCATCATATCAAAATTCTACTAATTTAGTTATTCTTAAATTTCAAAATATATTTTAATAAACAACATTAAAATAACTTGCTAAATTTTACCTGAGTGTCAATGCCTAATGTATGATTCAGAATATCATCTATGAAAGCCATCACGTCTGGAATTGACGTAGGTTGTGTAGCTGCATCACGAGCACCCTGATAATCGTACGTGAAAACAACACCACAAGCGCCACAATGGTGGGGTGGAGCTTGGGGCCTACACGTCTCCTCCACACGAGGCTCTACCAGAGGACTCACACACTATAAAATGGTCTGGGTGAGTGAGCCAATTGACTTCATCGTGTCCACCTCTACACTATCCTTAACAATGGAAGGAACAATGACATGCTCCACCATGGGTTTGCCCAAGGCTCTCGATGCCAACTGTGGATTACGTCGTGCAACAGGTCTATCATGTGTGGAGCCCCCACCTCTACCCTGAAAGTCTAAGATGTCAAAATAGTTTTGCATTTTATTGAGGAAAAACTCGCAATAGAGTTTCCTCAAAAATTATTGTGGAATCTCATGGTTATTGCATGGAGGTTGGTCAAATACCATCCACCACCACTCCCAAAATTTGTTTCTAATTAAATCATGGTGGCACCAATGGATGGGGAACCTCCTGCATGCATGGGACAAAGGTTCATTGGCTTTTGGGTCTTTAAATAGGGCACACAAATCGGCTTTGCTAATTTTTAGTTTTTTGACATCTGCATATGATAAACCATTAGCATAAAATTGCCTCATCTCATCTCTCTTAGTTGACCAAAAATTCATTTGCTTGCTCATTTCTCCTACA
Organism: Sequoiadendron giganteum; assembly: GCA_007115665.2. Classification (NCBI taxonomy): domain Eukaryota; kingdom Viridiplantae; phylum Streptophyta; class Pinopsida; order Cupressales; family Cupressaceae; genus Sequoiadendron; species Sequoiadendron giganteum. The sequence continues at coordinate 209,138,589 of CM021104.1, read as the reverse complement.
TGAGTTAAAATTGACTTCAATGATTCAACAATCCCTCTCCTATAAGGGTGGGTTTCGGCATGCTTGGTTAATCTTTCAATTAATTGTCGAATGCCTCTTTTATTGTTTTCAATTTGATTTTGAATATTTTCTTGTGTTCCTTGAGGATGCCTATGAAATGATGGAGGGGTTTCGGGTTATTCTTGTATAGGAGGCTCTTGATGAGGGGGTGATTCTAAATTCTCAATGTTTTGAGGTGGAGATTCATTCCCTGAGAATTAGAATAAAGTTTTATTATAGAAATCTATTTAAAGTTGCATTCCAAATCAAATTCGAAATAAATAGAATAAAAATACACACCTCTTTGCAATCTTCGACCTCTTCGATGTGTTGGTGACATTCTCATGGAAAATGGAAAGCTAAGGATGCAAATAATGGAGGAGATTTGGCGAGCGCGAGTTGTAGACCTGAAATCTTCCTTCTCAAGCCGCGGGTTGAAGACAAAATGAGGGTTCCAAACCCGACTTTTGCATTTTATGTCTAGAAATCCATTTGGCGCATGCCAAATTTGGTGTCCACCAAATGACTATCGCCAAATGGAATTCTAGTCATTTGGCATGCACCAAAGGCCTTATTTCAGGGTTTTTTTGATCATTTTTTCAATTTAGCACCTAAATTGTGTCACAGATTGGTGCACTTACCCAACAGTAAGATGTGAAAAAACATTTCCTTCAGTTTAGACATGCAATTTTTGTAATGAGAATTTCCTAATCAGTCAAAACTATAGAATGAAATAATTCATAAAATCTCATGCAATTACCCTCATCCATAGTTTAGATTTAATAAACATACACACAATTCATTTTTTCCTTTTTTAGAATTAATTTTTATAACATCATAAGGTCATCACAAAATTAGCAAATCAATGAATAATAAGAGAATAACATCCACAAATAATGTAACAAATAGTTTTAAATTCAGTATCTTCTATTATTTCTCATCAATTAAGAGACATTTACACACAAAAAAATCCACTGGAGTACGAAAAACCACTGTCTATCAACACCATCATCAAACTAATAAAATTTTGGAATTTAACTATTTCCATTAAAAATGTAAAAATGTCTAACTATTTGCATAAAATATGTAAAAATAAAATTTATAGTCTTAGGCAACAAATCTGACTTCAATTTAACGACCTTTACAATGAGGATAAATTCTTAACTTATAGAAAGAATTAAAACACTAATTTCACCATTCAAAAATCATGATCCAAAAAATGGGGTACATATCCACAATTATAGAGGGCACTTCCAGTTGAACAAGAGTCTTCACTTTGCTGAAACTATTGAAATACTGGGAAAGTACACATCATTCCTACTCAATCAAAATTGACTTGGAGTTTCTGTCAAAAACTAATCCGAAGTTTCTATCAAAAACTGATCTGGAGTTGCTATTAATGGGACACCGAGAAATTTGAATTTTGTTGACTAGATTCCCTTTCAAAAAATAGAATATTCTTCCATTTACTTGGCGGTTTTAGCTTCTTTAGATGCTTTGACATGTTTGAAATACTCTTCACTATTGTTGAAAATTTGTTGCAAGGTCTGCTTCTCGGGTCCATCTACCCATTCTACCTTGAACATTGCCCTTTCAAACTCCTTGGCGGTAGCATAATATATATCTTGTAGTTGGCTAATGTCCCTAGCAACATCTCGTGCATAAAATCTGATTTCCATCAATCTATAAAAAATATTCCCTTCATCATTATCTCTTTCCTTTATTAATCCTTCCAACCATTTTATTCCATTGATCTTTCATTTCCTGTAGGGATATCAATCTGAATCTTGATGAAACCTCTTTATTTGTTAGATCAACAAAAAAACCCTTAAATGGCTTCACTTGATCAAATATATCTTTCTTAGCTTGGAGCAAGATCCTTCTATGTTTCATGAGAACCTCTAATTAGAAGATCAATATATTCATGGACTTATAAAAAAAATTGAAATCTTGATCCTCCAAGATGTCGTATTCAATTACATCTCCCTTGGTCAACTTATTTATAATCCTCAACTTTCACTTATATTCCTCATACTTATCTTCTTCTTTCCATAGCTTTTGAATATATTCCCTTTTAGTCTTAACCAAATCTTGTACCTAGCTATAACACCTATACCCCTTAATGAAAATTTCCTCCACCACTATCTTAAGAGTACCAACCAATTTCTCCATCATCTGGGCTTTCCTTTTCATTTCACTCAACTCATCAACTTCCTTATGAATCGTTAATGCATGCATTTTAGTTGATGTTGGTTGTTCGACAGTAGATGTGGTCAACTCCTTTAAAAACCTTTTCATAAGCCCTACTTGATCCTTGAGCTCATCCTTGGATTTCTTATCTTTAATCATTCTTTACTTTGTCGAGGTGGCTACAATATCAATAAGGTTCATTTGTTGAGTCCTCGTTTGCTTACCTAGATTGATAGTACTAATTTGGTAATCTAAGGCTTGCAATTCCCTATCACCCTATCAATTGTGGGAGTTGCAATATCTGCCACTAAGTCCCCATCATTAGTGAGATTTGTGGAATGAATGGCTCTAGGATTCTTCTTAGGTTTCAACTTATCTACCTCTTTTACCATATAGTCCCAGCTCACTAGTTGAGCTTGAACTTGTTGTCATTTCTCCAGGTTTAACTTTAACCATGTAGGATCACTTGGCAAAGGTGTCATTTCTTGAGAATAGAAAAAAGTTGTTACCACCATTTTTTGTTAGATTTTTATGTTTCCATTCTTTCTTGTTCTTTCAATGCTTCCTCCTTTTTTCTTACCAACCTTTCTTGTTCAATCTTCTCATTTTGAGATTTTATTTCTTCTAACTTCTTCATCTCTATTTCCTTCATTAAAGCCTCTTCCTCATCCTTCTTTTTTTATTTAAGCTCCTTTACACAAGCCTCTTCTTTATCTTTCTTTTGTTCTTATTTAAAAGCTAGCTCCCCATCTTTATTTTTTTCTTCTTCCTCTTCACGAGCTAGCTCTTCAACAACTTGCCTTTGAGCACTTTCCAATATTTCTTTCTACTCCTCTTCTGTAAACACATCATTCATTTTTGCTTCATTCTAGAGGCTTCCCTCCTTAAACTAAGCATTTCCTACCTCAAGCTCTTCCTCAAAATATTCTTGACCTTCCCCTTTTCCTTCCTCACAGAGTGGAGTTTCCTTAGAGTATGAGGGTACAAGGGATTATGTTACATCAATTACTGGGGGCCTTTCTTCTTTATTTATTGTAGCTTATATAGTTAATGGTGCATTGGAAGGGGTTTCCTCAGTTTGTAGAGGAACAATAGAAGGAACTTCATGGATAGTTTATTCTCCAGGGTACACAATAGCCAAAGGCTTAACACCCAGACCTAAAACAACTCCCATAACAACAACTTCGTTAGTGAATTTAGATTTTTCTAAGGCTTCTGTAACTTTCTTCATTGTGTTTTCTTCTGTAGTTGGGGTAGGTTCTTCTTTCTATGCAGTACCCTTCTTCAACCTCTTGTATTTTTCCCCTTTTTCATCCAATTAATTGGATCCAAATCCTTAGTAGCCACTTGATCAGTTTCATATTAAGGATCAAGAAGAATTCCATCATTATAAATACCTTCTAGTATATCTTCTTTGACCCAAATTATTTCATATGTGGAATGATTAATCTCTCGTATCTTTTCTTTCTTACCTCAAACTCATCCTACAAGTTATTCTAGAAATCTTTGAGAAATGGCTCGTGAAAGGAAAATAATGAAGCATACAAACCATTCATTTCCCCCTTTGGATCAAAATTATTTCTTAATGTATGAAATTTCAAATTTAAAGACTAGAATTCTTTTGTAGCTGACTTCGCTGCTATAGTAGAATAACAAGAATAAAATTCCAATTGAATAGGGAATGTGTGGCAACCATCTTTGTGTTTATCTATTTTTTTTGTATTTACTTCAATTTATTGCCAAGAAAACTCCATTAAAATCCACCTATCACTACAACACCTTGGTAGTTTGAAAGGATTCTTATCAAATCCAAATAGTCTAATAGAAGTGGATTTGGGGTATTGGATAAACCAAATTCCCCACTATTCAATAAACTCCATGGATTCCCTTGAAATTTTGAAGCCATCTCTTGTGAGGCGGTTGATGACTACATATAGGAATGCATCATTGAATCTTTTGAAATGCCTTCCTAATGCCTTAAGCTCTAGCTAATCATAATATTCCCACACCTTTTTCTATTCTAGACCATCTTCAAGTGTTCCCAAAGTAGTCAATCCCATAAACCTTTCCATTCACACAACATAATAGATTGGATAAATTAGTCCAAATGTTGTTGTGCATCTAGAATTAGTTGGATAAATTGTGACATCCAATTGTCAAATGTGTGGGAATATTTCTTCCCAAATCCCCTAGCCAATAGTGTGATGATATCCCCTATATCTTCAGAGAAATTAGATCTTTTGGGCTTAGGTGGTATTTTCTTTACCGATTTCTTTTTGATTTTGAGCCACCTTTTTTTGATATAGTTTTTATTACCTTCCTCATCTGCTACCCATCGTCTCAATGCATCTGCTTCAAACATGATTTTGAGGTTAGGGTGAGGAGGCAAATCAAACACCAATCTAATCATCCTTGGGGTCAAGTCTATGATTTTATTTTCCCATGAATCAATGCACTTTCTCTAAGTTGGATTATATGCTTGTGTAGTAGCTAGTATGAATTCTAGGAAATGCAGAATAATAGAGAATGTAGCCACATGTGCCAACCTAGAATATGCAATATTTTTGGCCCTTGGGGTAGGATCCTCTAAAAAAGGTATCATCATGAAATATCTTCAAATTAATATGGCCAACCATGGTGTCAGTGATTTTCATGACCACAAACCGTAATTTAGAAGGTACTGGATTCCCTTGAAATTTGTACTTCATTGTGATGGAAATCTACTCTGGTTTTAGTTTCTTGGTCTTTTTTTCTTTTGGTACCTCTTCAACAACAACTTCCTTTGAATCAAACATTTTTTAATATCTGTAAGAGTGATATTCAGACACAATGGAGAAATATTAGAGGTAAAATTAACATATGCATCCATATTATGTCTTCATACATTCGAGATAATTTCTCCTTATAAGTTAAATTTGAGAAGGTATTGGATTCCCTTGGAATTTGTACGTCATTGTGATGGGAATCTACTCTAGTTTTAGTTTCTTGGTCTTTTTTTCTTTTTGTACCTCTTCAACAACAACTTCCTTTGAATCAAACATTTTTTAATATCTATAAGAGTGATATTCAGATACAAAGGATCAATATTAGAGGTAAAATTAACATATGCATCCATATTATGTCTTCATACATTCAAGATAATTTATCCTTATAAGTTAACTCTATGTTTTCGGGCCTCAAGTTTGGGATGGAACCAAGGATCTGGTTATTTTAAGTTTAACACTGAACTTTTTTGAAAGTTGGGATCAGGGAGTACTTTGAACATGACCTTAACAGAAAATTCCTACTACCTTATCAAAAATCAGAATCGGGATACAAATCAACACCTACACTTTGTAAAAAGGTGTGTCAGAATTCAGGATCGGGATGACACTCGACTCAAAAACCTGTAATGAAAAAAGGTTTAAATTATGTTCCAGGATCCAATCTTGTAGTATAGTAAAAAATCAGGATTCAGTTGAAACCCAACATTGGTACTCTTCAAAATAAGATTATTTCAAGTTTGCATTTAGTTTCAATCCCAACGAGTGGTTATAAGTCAGAATCAAGATAGGATTTTGAACATGAAGATCAGTATAGGTCAGGGGTCTAGATCATTTTCGAGATTCGATGTCGAAAGTAGTACAAGAATCAGAATCAAGTTGTGATTTGAAACTGAACCCTTTGAAACTTGAGAGGGTATGAGTCCACTCCGAGTTCCAATCTTGATAAGCTGTCAAAAATAAAAATCGCTATAACACCTGACACTACAACTCAACACTATGTCAAGAGTTAGGTTTTCCTTTGAAGTTCAATCCTGAAAGTAATGCGGGGATTAGAATCGAGACAAAAGTCGACACCTTAATAAAAAAATTCAAAAACATAAGGTTACAATCCAAACTCTGATTCTAATCAAAGATCAAAAATCAAAATTGAGATATTGTAAGGACCTTGACCTATGAGGTGGTGAAAAACTAAGGTTTAGTTCTGAAACTCAATATCACAAAGAATTGAAAAATTGGGATCGAGACAATACCAAAACATGAAGGCGATTCAGTGAATTTTTTAACAAAATTTTTAAGAATACCTTCAGGATCGAGATAGTTTCAAAACCCTAATAAAGACTGATTTTGAAAACTTAACCATATTTCCATTTCTTTCAAAAATCGGACACAAAAAAGTGTAGGGTTTTGGCAAAAATTAGCAAAGGTCAACAATTTTAAAATTTAATTTTTAAAAAAAATAGTTAACCTAATGGTATATAAACCCTAGCTTAACTAGGGAATGTCTAGAACAAGAAAATTGCACAAGGAACACAAAACATATGACAAGAAAAATGAAAACCATGAAAACCCAAAACAAAAGAGACACTAATGAACCAAAAGGTTCAAGGAAAAAAAGAAAAGAGAAATAAAAACACACCAAAAAAAGAAATGAAAGAAACAATGCAAACCAACAAAAAGAACAAACGAACAACACATAGGAAAGGAAGAAAACAAGAATGTGAAAGAAAAAACACCTACCTCAAGAAACATGATGGAAAATCTAACAATATTCAGCAAGAAATATCCAAACTCAAATTTAATCTCTAGCCCTTTGCTTTGTTGGAAACAAGATACACCATAACACAGGGATTTTTCGTGGACTATTAGGGGAAAAACCATGGCGGATGGCCAATCCAAAAGTTAATCTGAGTATACTCAAATGAAGTTTACAAAAAGGGGAATGCACTTGCATTCAGGCACACTACCTAGAGCTCATTGCTCAAAGGGAAGGCTCAATGCCTTACAAAGAAAATCAGATTTAAACCATCTGAGAGTTTGAAATAAGAAAGAAAATATCTTCAAATGCTTGATTACAATTCTAATTAAGCACAATAATAGATCTTCTGCCTTACAGACTGACTCTGTATTTTTGCTTTGTTCTAATCATACTCACAATACAAATTCTCTATGTGCATGTGAGACTGCACTTTATCACTCTTTTTCTCTACTCTAAATCTCAATCCACATCAATACACAACTCATACCTCATGCAAAAAGATACAAACGGTCTTATATATATATTTGCAACATAGAATTCAATTACACTTTGTCGGCTTCAATAGAACACAAAAATAATTACCACCGTCAGCTAGATCCTTAATTAAATCTTTGTGCGCATCCACCAAATTCAATTAACACATAGAGGGGACCCAAAAAAATATGTAAAAACACAAAAATACTTAACCAATTGATTCTCATGCATCTGCGGCATAATACATTCATGAAATCGGCTCCAATACAAGAAAAATTGGGAATAAACCAACCAGATCTTCTGATTTCCACATGAATTGATATGAGACACTGCACTTCAGTAGTAATAGAGATATTATACCAAAAAATATTTCCTAAGATGCACAACACAAAATAATAATATGAAATCTTTATACAGATTGATGAAAATTGCGCTACTGGATACTTTGTTCTTCCTGATTAATCTTCAATCTGTCTACCGGTGTGATCAAATGATAGTGCACACATCTCATCATTGATTATAGTTTTCATCAATGACAACATAAAGTGATACTATAGTATCTCTTTCCAAATATCCCCCCATTTGGCATTGATGGCAACACTTAGTGAAAAATGATTAAGTGTTGGATTAGTACCAAGATAAACTACATTGCCATCAAAATTCCAAAAATATAATTCTCCCCTTGAGATTATTAAACATTTTTCACTCCACTCCTCCCCCTTTAACATCAATGGAAAAGGAAGGGATCGTATACAAAAAAAATGGATCAATCAAAACTGTTATGCAAAAATGCTTCTTTAACTTACAAAAACTGAAAAAATGTCTGCAAAAACTTTCTTTTGCTGAATTAGATTAGCGTCCCAAACTCTTTTGAGACTCTCCATGATTGTTATGTGACCGCAGATCAGGTAGGTATTTGTCTCTACAGATTCCAAGTTGGTCAGATCACCAACTTCCATAGATTCCTCTCCTTCCTTTAGAGTGCTTGGCATTATTTCAATGTTAGGACCAATTCTGCATCTAAGTTCACATTCTCTAGCAACAACCTTATCATTCTCATGCTTCAATCTTTTATATTGTTAAACACAAACATCACTTCACCTTCTATTTTCCCAATACCACCAGATAGAGGGTCAAATACTTCATAAATAATGCTTAACTTTTTTTCCAGATCTTTGATCTTCTTCTCATTAGCTTTAGTAAAATTTGAAAATGATAAACATAATTTGTAGATCTTACCACCTTCTGATAAATAATTCTGTACATTCTTCATACAAGTGGCTAAATAGTTTTATCTTTAGCAATCAATACCTTTAATCCACTAAACCTTTTGATATCAAATTATTTTTGTACTTTCACCAAGGTAGATTTTTCTAGTGATTCAAAGTGTGTACTAACCGAGTTGATAATATTTTTCAATTCGTTGGAGGAGGGACCACTCAGATCTTTCACATGGGATGGAATTATCTTCTCCAATACTCCCGATACAAGATTTAATAGTTCATTATCCTCAATGTGTGACTTCAGTATCTCTTCCATGGCTTGTGCTTGAGCAAATGAAGCTACTTTCATCTTCTGGATCAGACTTAAGGTGGATAGGTCAATGGTACCTTCAATCAATTCCGGATCCAATTCTTCTTTCTGTTCAACCAAAAATTTCCTCACTGCCTCAACTGGGATTGGCTTTACATCACCTTTCTTTTCTTCAATTGTTACTTGCACAACTGTAGGGCCCGGTTTATCTTTAGTGACCTATATTTCTTCAACAGATACATTTCCAGGTATCTCAACTTCCATGGGAATTTTTGTGTTGTCCTCTGCAAGAGGAATATGAGAATCCTCAGCTGTACCAAAATTTTCTTTTTTTGCTTCCTTTTTCAGACTTGATGGAGCATCAAAAACATGAGTTTCCTTAGCTACAACATCAATTCTCTCATTTAGCACTATTTCCCTCAGAATTTTCTTTGTTTCTTTTGTGACTTCATGGGTTAGATCAATCATTAGCTTGTTAACCCTTATTTTTCTTTTGAATTTATTTTGGGCCTTGTTCAAAAGTGTCTTCATCTCATCCATAGACATCACCAGACATAATTATGCAAGAATCCTTTCTCTCATCTATTCTTCTTCTATTCTAGCATTAAGTCTTCTCATTTCCAGAATGTCATAGAGAATTTTGGGCAGATTAGGCATAATTTATATCAAAAATTTATTGAAAATATTCATGTGTTTTATTGTTTCTTCTTCAATAATTTTTGTATCTGAATCATCAAAAGACTCATACCATTTACAAAGAGGTTTGAGATTACCATCTTTGACTAATGCCTTTTCAACTTCTCCAACTGGCATACTTGAATTGTTAGTCTTTGTCTTTTTCTTCACTTGAACATCTTCACCGAAGAGTTTTCCTTTTGTGATAGTTGTTGCCTTGATGCCTTGATGTTTGATTTATTTGACACCTTCATCTAACTTAGTTTTTTCATCATCAGAAATAACCATATACACTCTTTTGCTCTTATCTTTCTTCCTTTTTCCTTCTTTTTTGAATACCTTAGCTTTAGTTTTTACAGGGGTGGAATTTTTTGTAGGAGCTGAACGAGATACAAAGCTTCTAGTTTGGGTAGATGGTGCTGCCGAACCAACTGATTGAATTATGGTTGCTTTCTTTGCTGCTTCAACTTCTTCCCTCTTTTGTCTAGCTTCTTTTAATAGATCTACAGATATGTCCATACTCTCTGCAAGAACTTCTAATTCTTTTCTGACTCTTTTAGTAACCATAGGTTTTCAGAGCTCATTATGAACTTGTATTTCCATCTCAACATAGGTACCAAAGGTTTACATAGAAAGTGTTATGCATACATGTCCAAAATGTTTTCTTTGACTTCATACCCCATAGGCATGATCTAGATAGTTCTTGGATCAACAAATTCTTTCATACACTGATCAACATCCACCTTGAAGAAAATTGAATCTTTTTACTTCTCTACAATAGAGGTAGGAATCCTCTCCCTGCTTGTATCATAGCTTGACATATTTTAAAGTATCCCCACATAGCTAGATTCCTTATTTTGGTATTTGCAAAGTTGTACAACAAATCTCTGATCTGTGTGCCTATCAATTTGTCCTTTCACCACTGAACCTTTCCAATTCCCCAAACTTCACCCATGAAATAACAAAATAAACACAAGAGAAAGTTACCATATTTGAAAGAGTTTTTCTTGCCTTTCTTTATCTTTGCAAGATTCTCCATTAGCTGAATTCTCAATAGTTTACAACGATCATAATCTTCATTTTCCTTCACCATTTGGTAGGCGACATAAATTATTGTGCCAAACATAGATTTTTGTCAGCTAGAATGATAAATCTTGTATCCAATGACCATAGATACAAATTTGAAATCTATATCGATAATTTTATCAATAGTCATTGCCCTTCTATCATATGTAGAGCCTATAGCATCAGTGGTTGTTTGGTTCTTCATAGAAATCAGAATTGGTAGTCCACCAAAATATTTTAGACCAGTTGTTGCACTGATATCTTCCTTTATTATTTTGAACGGAATGCTAAGCCACATAAATTCATCATGCACTCAACTCGAAACATAATAGACCCAGTCTGAAACTTCAAACACAAGAAATTTGATAATTTTTGTGAACTTTGTTTCCAGGATTTTATGTTCTGGCTTTACATAGTAATCTTCACCAATGCTATGATTGTTGTACAAATTTAGTAGTTGAGAACTTCCTAGTTCTTCAACATTGGCATGAATATAAACCCGAATGTCTTCTATGTGTAAAAATCCATACGAAATAGGCAAAAATGCTCTTGATGGATTGGTCTCAAGAGACTTGTAAGGATGCCATTTGAATTTAGGATGAGGTATGTCCTTGTCTTCAACTACTAGAGAAGTATTCATTTTGACCAAATCACAAGTTTGTGAAGTTTTCTAAAAAATACCTTTTTCATCGAATCACAATTTAGATGTTGAATCACTTCGATGCTTGAATCTCACCTCAATTCATCAGGGTTCGCTTTAGGGCTCTCCAAAATTATTTTCTCCAAATGTAAAGTGACAAATGAAAAGTAGAAATGACCTTTTATCACTTGCATACCTAACTCTATTTTTGCAATAAATGCTTTAACCCTAATACATTTGGTTACCCTATTTTTGTGTACTATGATGGGTAAAAATTTTGCAGACCTCTAATATAGCATACCACTTCCTCCAATGAGTCCAACAACATCTATTGAGCATCTATGCATCTACTATACACATCCACATCCGGTTTTGTTTACTGGTTAGGGGGTTGTATGGTTTTATTGACTGCTCCCCCTAGGCCAAAGGCTTGAGACTAATTCCTAGATGAATTACCAAAAGTAGGTTCTAGTGTTGGCACACGTTCTTTAGTAGAGGGTTCTTTCTTCACCCATTTCTTTTGCATCTATTGTTTGACCATATTTGTAGCGATTTTCCCTTTTCCTTTGATATCCTTCTGCATGTTTTTCCTTTGATTTTCCGAACCTTTTCTGTTCTAACAAAATGTAGCAATGTGTCCAATTTTGTTGTAGTTATAAGACACAACATTTCTTTTTCCAGACCAATTGTTTCATTGATTTCCTCTTGATTTGCACTGGTTAGCAGTATGGCCAAGTCTATTGCATGTATAGCATCTGATATTTCTATGAAATTGATTCATCACATTTTTGCATTCATTTGACTTATGACCAAACTTATGACAATTAAAACAATGACCTGAGAATGATGGACCACTTTGATTCATTTTTATTCTACATTGAGTAGCCATGTGTCCAAATTTTTTTAAAATTGAAACAATATCCATTAAATCTCTAAGCATTAGGTTGCCTTACCAAATACCTTCCAAATTTGTTCATTTGATTTCCTTGTCTAAATCTCTTTTCCTTAGATCTAAAACTTTCTCCTTCTTCATATCCAAGACCTCGCTTGTCACCATGAGTCCTCTAATTGCTAATTAGTTCATCAAGCATGGAAGAGCTAGCTTTGAACTTCTCTTTGTACTCATTTGCAGTAGCAAGTTCATTTTGGAGATCATCCATTTGATTTTCAAGTGCCTCTTCATTGTTATTTGATTTTTCCAGTTCATTGTCCAGTCGGTTGCATACTTCAGATTTTTATTTCAGTGATTGTGCTAGGTTCAATTCATTTTTATTTCTGTCTTCAATCTCCTTGGTCATCTTCATCATGATGGATTCCATCTCATGCTTTAGGATTATATTATCTTTGGTAATCTTTTCACATTCATCTATCTTTTCTTTCAGGGCTTGACTGATTTCTTCTTCTTCAATGCTCTTACTGTCACTCTGCTTAATCTAATCATAGAGTTCATTTCTATTCTCTCTAGAATTATTTATTTTGTCTTTCATAGACTCAATGAATTTCTTAGCATCTGAGAGGTTTGCTTGCAATTTCTGAACTTTAGCCTTTGACTGATCAAGATCATCTGGGGCCACCAAAATATGTTGTTGAAGACTTCTTGAATCCATTGAAACACTTTCCAAGATCTCCTCAAGTGATTAGAATTATTTCAGAGGAACTAGCTCTGATACCAATTGTTGGAAACAAGCTACACTAAGAGGGGGGGTGAATCAATGTTGTACAAAAATTAACTTTATAAACCTTTATCTTCTAAGCATTAACAACATTCAACCATAATGCATAAACATGAAGAAAATGAACCAAACACTATAACACAAGGATTTTTACGTGGAAACCTTGTTAGGTGAAAAACCATGATGGATGGCCAATACACAAGTTAATCTAAGTATACTCAAATGAAGTTTACAAAAAGGGGAATGCACTTGCATTCATGCACACTGCCTAAATCTCACTGCTCAAAGGGAAGGCTCACTACCTTACAAATAAAATCAGATTACAACCATCTGAGAGTTTGAAATAAGAAATATAGCATCTACAAATGCCTAATTAAAGTTCCGGTTAAGCACAATAATAGATCTTCTGCCTTACAGGCTGATTTTTCACTTATGCTCTATTTTGTTCATACTCACAATAAAAATTCTCTATGCGCAAGTGAGACTACACTTTATCACTCTTCTGCTCTGCTCTAAATCTCAACTCACATCAATACAAAACTCATACCTCATGCAAAAATATACAAACGAACTTATATATATATCTGCAACATAGAATTCAATTACACTTTGTCGACTTCAATAGAACACAAAAATAATTACCACTATCAGCTATATCCTTAATTAAATCTTTATGTGCATCCACCAAAGTTGGTTAAGACATAGAGGGGACCCAAAAAAATATGTACAAACACAAAAATACTTAACCTATTTCTTCTCATACATCTGTGACATAATACATTCATGAAGTTGGATCCAATACAAGAAAAACTAGGAATAAACCAACCAGATCTTCTAACTTCCACATGAATTGATACGAGCCACTACGCTTCAATAGTAATAAATATATTATACAAAAAACCATTTCTTGAGATGCACAACACAAAATAATAACATGAAATATTCATTCAAATCGATGAACACTGTGCTACCAGATACTCTGTTCTTCTTGATTAATCTTCAATCTGTCTGCCAGTGTGATCGAATGATAGTGCATGTATCTAATCATCAATTAGATTTTCCATCAATGAAAACATCAAGTGATAATGTAGTGTCTCTTGCCAACATGCTTCACTTTGGCTCCTTCCATTGAAATGAAAAAGCAACAATGAGCAAGAATCGAGGAGCAACGGGAATATAAACTGGTTCGCGCGTGAAAACATGTGGTTATTAATTCAAGGTGGTTCAAAATCAAGGTCAAGAAGGAACTCAACAAAAATCCAACACTAAAATCAAAGGCATGTCATAAGTCAAGATTGGGGAGGAACTCAACATTGGAATTTTCAATGAGTGCAAAGTTTCAAGAAAGTTTTGAAATCCAACCCTGACAAGCAAGAAGTAGGATGAATGTGAGAATCAAGATCGAGATAGAACCAAGAACAAGAACTTTGGAAAGTTTCTTGGTTTTGGCTCTAGTCCAATACCCAATTCCAAAACACACAAGGGAAAACAAAAGGCCGAAAATTAGAGTCGGGATCAAAACTGGAACTAAAACTTTAGAAAGGTTCTCGGTTCCGGTTTTGTTCTAAAATTTGATTTTGATGAACAAAAGAACACAAGGAAGAAATGAAAAGGTTGGGATCGAGATGAAAACTAGAACTTACACTTTAAAGGTGTAAGGTGACAGTTTTGATCTGATACCTGAATCCGCGAAGGAAAAAAAAATAAGAAAAAATGTGAGGAGCGGGATTGGGATGAAAAATTGAACCAAAACCTACTAAAGGTGTCAAGTGCCAATGCCAGTCCGAAACTTAAACCTGAAAAAAAAATCAAAACAAGGAAATGAAAGAAAAGGACAACTCCCAAAGGCAGAATGAAAACACAAAAGGAAAAAACAACAAAGGGGGACCCATTTTGACCAAAACCAAAAATGGGGTGTTATGCAGGGTATAACACAACACTTGAAACATTAGTGGCAGTGGCACTAATGATAGTAATAAAATGAATGTTGAACTTGAGATGAAGTTAAGAGGACATACACAAGGCAAACAAAATGAAGACCAAACTCATAATCAAGATGAATCTCAATCTCACAATCAAAGTGAGGACTGTTAGAGTAATAAGTTATTTCACTTAATTAATCTAATCATATTGGTTAATTAATTAAGTCACTTGTAACTTTAGTTACTTAAGCTAAACTTAAGCACGTTAATAATTAATTATTAAGTGTGCACACTAGGGTTTCCCTTTTATGTTTCACTTTAGGGTTTCTTGATCTCATTCATAAGGATTGATCTCTTTGTAATTAATTGATTCTCTTAATGCATTTTTACTGTTTGAGGTTTACAAAACATCTTCTTTGGTTCTGGATATATTTTCTTTGTAACAGGTTATTGCATGTAGGTGATTCTTGGGGCTTGTGAGGTTGGGTTTTCAAATTCTACACGGTATCAAAGCTCTAGACCTGTGGCTTCCTGTTCATCTTTTGAAGATATTTCCTCACAGTGATTTTTTCTGTGCAAGGGTTTCAAGCCAGGCTATTTTTTTTGTGGATCTAGGGGTATCCTATTTTTTTGGGAATTTTTGGACAAAATGGACCTCACCATTGACTCCGTAGTGCCCAAAAACCCCTATTTTCATATAAATTTTGTCAATTTTGGACATGGTCATCCGAAAAGGCAAAAAAAATTGCCTCAAGGCCGTACAACCCCAAGGCACACAGATTGAGGCAAAAATTTGAAAACAAGAAATAAATCAAAAAATGATTTAATGAAAAGCATTGCTAGTTACAAAGCATCGCATTGCCACCACTCAACCCAATGACCACTGCTCCGCCACCAGGCGGCCACCCAGTAGTCATCGCCGCCCTCTTGCGTCACTTCGCCTGTCTTCAGCCCCTGCGGGCTTACTAAACACCTATTGGGGCACATCGGCGACTGAGAGCCAACACTTAGCCCCGCTGACCGGTCCAGGTCCTGTGGTGTTCACATGGGTGACCAAGAGATTTGGCTCCAGCCCCCAGCGGCCAACCCCCTAGTTCTGCATACAACCAAGGGCCCTTTTTTTAGCCCCTAAGGGCTACAGAAGGTCTACTTGGGTAGTTTTGAGCACTTTTACGAAATCAGGTGTATCTTGGGTGTTTCAACTCCATTTTTTGCAAAAAAATAGGATTTGGAAAGCTAGTTTTGGGCACTATCCAATAGTATAGGTTTTATTTTTTGATTTTTCAGTTTTGATGCCTTTTTTGCCCGTCAAAGTCAGAATTTGTTGTTTTCACTCCGAGAGGCATAACTTTTGCGTCCGGACTTTGTTTTGCACAAATGAATAGGCATCAGAAAGCTGGTTTAGTGCTCTGCACAATGATCCGGCTTATTTTCCCAAATTTTTCCTAGGTATATTTCATTCAGCTTTTTGTGTTTCATAGTTTGCTTAATTACTTGGAGGTTTTGGCACTTGGGAACCTCCTGTTTGCATCATTTGATCTACATGCAGTAAGGTTAGTTTTCTCATATTTTTTAATTTGAAGAGTTATTGATCATGGATTTTTCTACTCACACTTCAGTTGTAATTTTGGAACGGGGTAATTATGAGTCATGGGTAAAGGGCATACTTACACATTGTAGGTGGCTTAATATTTTTTCTTATTTATATGATCTCATACCTGAACCAACCACTTTAGAGGGAAAATTAGTATGGGATATCATTAGAGATCACATAGTAGGACTTATATTGTCTAGTGTTGATAATGACACTATGTGGGCTATATCAGACATTTTTTGTCCCCACCCAATTTGGACACATATTTTGGAGATCTATGGAGACCCCAATCTCTCTCCATTCCTAGAGGATCCTGCTTTAGATTGTCTCTTACCCATTTCTTGGAGAGAGAGTATACCCTTTGATCATGATACTTTAGAGGAACTTGAGTATTTAGACATCCTTGCATGTTTTGATGGATCAAAGGCTTGTCTCATAGTTCCTACTCTTTGGACTGAGATTACACATTTATCATCCATTGTTCCTAATGACAACAATATCACCACATCGGCCCCTATGGATTCAGTTCAACATCATGACCATCTTGGTCACTCATTATCTGCTACATCATGGGATTCTTATCTTGCATACACATTCTTGTTTGTTGAGTCTCACACTATAGATCTTGAGGATTATTTTGAGGAAATAAATCTCTTCTACCTTGATAGTCAGGTTATCATTGTATGCCCACCATTATCTATGGATTCAAAGGTTGCATTTAAGGATTCTTCACATTAGTTTGGATTTGGCATCCTTTGTTTCAGTTCAGACAAAGAGATTCTTCAACATCCTATCATGGCACACATCTTGAGATAGATTGGTTCATCACTCTTCATAAGGTTTCTTCAACATCATCCTTTGGATCCATTTCTTTCGAAGGGGAGCAATATTATCTACTACTTCAAGATATCCTTTGGATTCTACATCAGGTATCTACCATTGCGACATGAGTTTCTTCATTGTGGGGGGCCCTTCTTGTCTCTTTCTATTTATCCTATGGAGACAATTGTATATGTACTTGTATGATAGAAGTTGTCTATGGGGGGTATAATGTAATCCAAATTCTATCCTTCTTTTATTGGTGCATTAAATTCTTTTATTTGCATCCTATTTTGGGGAGGAGTTTTGTTCCCATTGGGTTTTCTCCTTTACCCCGTTTTCTTTAGTTTGCATTGCATTTGTACATGGGTACCTGATCAGGCCTTTGTTGCCGAGACCCATATTTTTTTTCATGCATCTATTCTTAGTGTTTTAGCTACTCCCTAATTTCATCTTAAGGGGGGGTGTTAGAGTAATAAGTTATTTCACTTAATTAATTTAATCATATTGGTTAATTAATTAAGTCACTTGTCACTTTAGTTACTTAAGCTAAACTTAGGCACATTAATAATTGATTATTAAGTGTGCACACTAGGGTTTCCCTTTTAGGTTTCACTTTAGGGTTTCTTGATCTCCTTCATAAGGATTGATCTCTTTGTAATTAATTGATTATCTTAATGCATTTTTACTATTTGAGGTTTACAAAACATCTTCTTTGGTTCTGGATATCTTTTCTCTGTAATAGGTTATTGCATGTAGGTAATCCTTGGGGCTTGTGAGGTTGGGTTTCTCAAATTCTACAAGGACCAAACGGTGAATTGAAAAATGGAAGGGATTTAGTAGTTTTTAGGTATTTATACTACGTTTCACGAGTCATATTTCAAACTATCATTGACAATATTTTATATTATATTCCATGAATTTATGAATCAGATTGAATAAATTAACGTACTAATATTTTCCACAGTTCCAAATTTCTTATGTAAAATATAGATTCCAAAATTTAACTCTTATCCAAGGATTTAATAGTTTCTAAGTATTTAAATTTTATACTACATTTTATATTCCAAAATGTAGTTGATGATATTTAATATTGTATTCAATGAAATTATGAATCAGATTGAATAAATTAACATATTTTTAATAATTTCATATTTTAATTGTGTCATACTGATAAGTTATATGTATACTTAGTGATTCATCATTCAAATCAATGCTTAATACATGTTAACAACAATACCATATACAACATTAACAATTGTTGAATGTTAAATGTGTATCTAGTAGTAGAAACC
The DNA here is from genome assembly GCA_007115665.2 of Sequoiadendron giganteum. Classification (NCBI taxonomy): domain Eukaryota; kingdom Viridiplantae; phylum Streptophyta; class Pinopsida; order Cupressales; family Cupressaceae; genus Sequoiadendron; species Sequoiadendron giganteum. The sequence goes on along the minus strand of CM021104.1, from coordinate 209,120,149 downwards.
AACACCCCAACATTTTTCTTCAATTGAGCAAATAAATAATATCTATAATTGAACATATTATTGAATTTGAGATTTTTAATTGATTTTCAAATGAAGGAATACATAGAGGCAATGAAAAATCATGATCAAAGATAAATCTACACAAAGCTAAGTTGGAAAGTCATATTATCAAATAATTTTATCAAATTTTGTAGCATGCTACATTGTTCACCTGATGGAAGTGCCATTTGTTGTAATTTATAGTTTCTAACTTCAAATTTTTTTAACAATTCATTATTGAAATTTGAAATTGACTTGAATGTTTTAATCAAATTTTCATTCAAGGTTATCAATGGTTTCATGGAATCCAAATAGTTTTCCTCATCTGGGGTATGAGAAAACTGGTTCAAATTAATCTCCCTTGTATCCCCCATCTTCTTTTAGAAATCATACTTTCCAATTAATTAGTCAATTGTGTCAAAATCCTTTGGCAAACTAAGCTCTATCAAGTTCCTTACATTTTTATCCAACTTCATTTGTTTTGCAGCCTTATCCATAAATTCCTCTGTTTCACATATTCTCAAAAAAAATTGAATGATAGATGACACCTTCATTGAGGCATCAATACGGTCATTAATTCCTTTTGATTTCAATTTATTGTCACTAGCTTTATAGATTGTTTGTAAATTTTCATTTGCAATTTTTATGTTGAAATCACATCTTTTTTGTCCATTAAATATTTCATGAGCTTCATATTATGTACTATCAGATCATCAATCAATTGAAACAATTCACACAAATGATTAATCCTCTACATTATTTCCTCCCAAATATTTTGTTTCATATGCCTCATTGTTTCTCTGCAAAATGAAGTTAGCTTATTTTGACAAGAGTTTAATTCATATTTTCTTCCCTCGGCTCTGCTACCATTCTTTCACTATTTTTTCTCTCTTCCACCATTTTTTGTTCCTAATGTTTTTCTTTCGCCAAGTTTTTTTTTTTTTTTGAATTATATTTTTCATCATCATATTTATTTTTCCTCTCATATAACCTTTTCTTCATTTCATTCAATTCCACCTCTGTTTGTTTATCCTCTTTTCTTGTAGATGTAGAGGTAGATTTTTTATTCTTTTTTTTTTTAATTCATTGCTCTTGTTATCTATTGCTTTCCTCTTTACTTTCTCATTTTATAGGCTACGTATAAATTTTATATTTGAATTTGAAACATTATTTTTCTCTGTCTCTCTTTCTTTAGCAATGATGTGTACACCAATTCATTGTTCTTTTTTAATACATTAATTTTTTCATAATTTTCGTATCCAAATATCCATTTGGAAACTACTCACCTGAAATTTAGAGTGATCCATCTTATTCTCTAGTTTATTTTGAACTATTGGAACAACAAAAATTTACTCCATGATTTTTGTATTTGGGTCAAATGTGGGTAATCCGTTGGTTGTTACGGGGTCTAAAATTAGAGTAAATGTACTCCCCATCAATTGCTTCCTTTATTTTTTATACATTTCTAATTTCTTTTTAAACTCATCATTGTAATCAAAACATGGGGCCACAAACATAATGGAGTGATTGAATGGTGAAGGAGTACTTGCAATTATGGGAACATCCCCAATTATCTAAGACTGAGCCCAAGGCCGAGGATAAGCCATTGTTGTTCTAGTCACACTAGCTCGAGGAGTGCCTAGAAACAACTCCTTTGGGGTAGAAATTAAGGTAGTGATACTAGTACTGGTAGTTGGACTTGGACCTATCATAATCCTTTACTTCTTCAAAATGCCTTGATCACTGGGTGTTTGTGTAGTATCTTGTATTGTTGGCTTCTTATGTGTAATTTTTTGTTGTGGCACTTGTTAACCATTACTAGTAATACTCCCCTTACCATCACCACAGTGGAAGTGTAAGTTGCACTACATTCTCCACCATGGGCATGTCTTGGTTGTGATTTTATCTGACCATGAGGGTTAGGAATCAAAACTATAACAAAATGAATTATTTCAAATATCCTTGTTTGCCCTTGGGATTTTTTATCAGCTCCAAGGCCTTGCAAATCACTAGGATTTCCATGGCTTACCTCTATTGCCATCCAAATTCCTTGTCCTTTGGACCCCAAACCACCATGTTCATAACCCATTTTTTTGGCTATGGATACTTTTAAAGTATATGCTTGCTTTATTATCTCACTTAAACCATATTTGAATTTTCTTGCATTTTGTACACTTTATTCTTCCCTATCATCACCTGATTCATCATCAATTTATTCACGTTTAGAGGGATGCTCTTTATTCTATAAATTGCTAAACTCGTAATCTCCTTCGATCACTTGAAACACTACACTAGTTTTTAGCTCACCTAGATCCTTCCTTATAGACCAAAAGGTAGTAATTTTTTATTGTGTCCAATTTTTTCTCTACAAGCCATTTTTAGAGAATCTGGTATTTTTACTTTAGTAGATTATAGATAACTTTTTTCATAAAATTATCGTACCTCCTGATTTTCTTCTTTTCTTCTCTCTGTTGGTGCAATATCATAATTTTTGCTAACAATTTTTCAAAATAAATACCTTTCTCAACAAAAGAAATTCTCCATTTCTATTTTGACCTCACCCCAATAATCCTTGTTTCTCGAAGTTCCAAGAAAGGGTTTAATTTGATGTTGAATTCTACTTGAAACATTCTTATTGGCCACAATCCTTGAATTAATGGTGTCACATGGATCATATTACTAGTGAGAGACAACATCAATTTTTATTTTTTCAAAAGTTCATGTACCATACTAAATTCTTTTCTCTCGAATGTGAACCCTCAACATGAAAAAGGTAAAGAAGTAATTATGTTCTTCATTTGTTTCCTAACAAATTATAGTTTCTCAATACTCTTCATTTTTTGTACATAATCTAATACAAAAAACCTTTATGTCATATGTATTGGAATTTTGTATGGCTCTACTCCTAATCCATAAAATATTAGCACACTATATTCTTCCATTAAGTACCAATCAACCAATTGTATTTCTTTTCCTAGTTGAATGCAATTTTTATAAGACATAGACAATTTAGGCATTGGAGTATTTGTAATTGCTTGATACAATGGAGCCAAGAAGTAGTTTGCAAAATGATTGTAGTTCCTTCTAGAATCATGCATCCTTATCTTAGTGGTCCAATCATATACTAGAGCAATTTTTTCCTCAACATTTGTATAGGATTGAATCTGAAGCTTGTTGGTTAGAAACATTCCACTAAATTTGAATAGAAAAAATAACACAAGTAGGTTGTGAACCTAAATGTCTTAGTGGAACCTCATTTAATCATTAATTTTTTTTTATGCATTGGTTCTACAATGTGCTCAAGAAAGTTATATTTGATATTCCACTTAACATAGTAGATATTAAATACCATTCAAAGAGGCTTGCACCCACTTTTCGATTGTTATCCAGTCTGAGGCAAAATTCTACCATGGAAATAGTATCCTGAACCCATGGTTTAAAAATTTGCAAATCATAAGGAGGATTATGATTATTTTTTAATAAGTTACTATAACCATCCTAAACTATTTTAATTAGAAAATTATTCTTCTCCCCTTTATCGACTGCTTCATAATCACTACCAAGGTTTTCTAGGTCAATGTGGACATTTCCAGATGAACTTTGGTTGTAAACCCCAACACATTTTCAAATTATTCTAGAGTAATGGATAACATTTCTTCTTTTCTATCTTTATTAACAATTAATTTTTTCGTTTTCATCATAATTGTGGGTGCAAACCATGATAAATTCTAGGCAATGAAAAACCTCATGTAACATCATGCGCCCTAATCCAACTACCCATGGTGCAGTGATACTATTAATTGGAATTATTTGACTATTTTTCATTTTCTTTGTAACCTTATTCTCACATGAAATCCTAAGTTCTGAGGTAAGCCAACCATAGATTTTAGGATCATAAATATGACGGTATTCATCTGTGAAACCTAGGGTTTTAAGCACTCGAGCATAATTCTATTTTTTTCTTTGATTTTCCTAAAATCTAGTCTAGTAGTGGTGGTAGAAATTCTTGTATAGTGTGAATTCCCTCTTAAGTCCTTATTTTCTCTTAAATCTCTCATTTTCTCAATCCTAAACCCCAAAATTGAAAATTAAGAAATAATGAAATGTAGGATTTTTTTCTTTCACTTACCCGGATGAAAAGATTAATATAGACACACTGACAGATGTGGACTGGCTATTTTGGAACAATAAATTTTCCAGGTGCATTGGAATGAGAAATATCCCTTTGTGTTGACCCTCTCACTTAAAAATTTAATCACTTAACAATAGAAAGCTTACTTTTCTTCTTTTTCTCAAATATTAAAGTAAACGAAATGTGTTACCTCTAGACTAAAGAATTAGTATATTACAATTTTATACAGACACTTAGAAATAAATTCAATAGTTGTCCTAAATTTTTTTACCTTCTATTAATTGATCACTTTCAGTGAGAGGCGACATCATTCAAATTTTCCATCTCAAATTAATTCTCAACCAAATTGATCTTTGTAAATCTAATGGTTATAGGATGATTCCAAAGGTTTGAGTTTGCAAGCCTAATGCTCTGTGCATTTTATTCTAGAATTCAACTACAACCATCCATCAAAATTTCATCAAATGATCAAGTAAATTATGATATAAACATGTTTTTTAAAACTTTAAAGTTCACTAGGATACAAAATCATCATGAGATTGTGACACTTGTCATCATTTTGTTGCTGAAAATCTTATCCTTTGATAGAAAACCCATTGGATACATTGAGATGAGTCCAAATTTCCTTATTCTATGGTTCCATGATTCACATATAGATCTTCTTGAATCATCTCGCAGACCCACAAAATCACTTTAAAAGCATGGCATTGACACATATTCCCTTTTCATGATTTTACAACAATTAACTTGACCTTAATAAAACTATTCACAAACTCGTAGAATCATGTCGAAAGGAAACCACTAATAAGGATTCAAGTGTCAACCCTTCTGTAGTTTTGCGGGTGTTCCATTCCTTAATAAAATACTTCGTGTGGATTGGCAGAAAGGAACAATAAGCGATGGGAACCATATATTACGTGTAGGCTCATGTAAGCCATTTAATTAAGAACAACTAGAGTCTTATTATTAAGTAAGCACTAGGAGAGGATCAAGGGGTCAATAAATTAATGTTGCAAAGGACTTAATAAAATGACTAATGACTCTAGGAACCAAGGGAGTAGGTCAACAAAGAATTATAAATAATTAATAAAGTGTAGAGCAAAGCAAACTAGATAGGGATTTTATTAATTTTGAACCCGAATTCACATATAAAGTAATATTTTAGAAAAACCTAGAAAGAGTGACAACATTTTACCAAACCCTAGCAAGAGTGTTGTTTAATGATAAAGCCTCCAAAATTTCACTTATCACATAAAATCCAAATAAATATTGATTTGACAACTAGATGGGAACATTATTTTTCCATTTTTAGTATTTTTTGTGAATTTGATGGTAACTTTATTTTTTCATTTGCAGTGCTTTATGTTTTAAATCTACATGCAAATATTTCATAATTAGATGATACTTAATTTCTTGAAGGAAAAAACTAGATTAATCTAAGTTTATTTCATTCCATTATTTAACACTTATTATTAATTATTTAATCCAACCACATGCAACTAGAAATTTCAACTTGTAGCCTATCCATGCACAAACACATACTTTATAACATATTAACATACATATAGTTTTCTATCAATGTAAATCTTGAAACTTTGTAAGATATTAACATTGATAGTAACATTAATTCTAATTACTTTTAATTTGAATAGACATTGAAACACAAAATAATTCTTTATTGTAAATGAATAATGAAGAATAACACAATCATTTATTTTAATTTTATTACAATTGAATTAAATGTTTCATAGCTTATTTAGAGCATGCAATCTCTTGTGTAAATGACACATGTCACTTTACATTAGACACAATTGATTTCAAGTTGGTAGTGGTGTTATGTGATGTAGATCACAATCTCAAACCACAAGGCTTGTCAACCATGCTTGGGATCTACGGATTTAACGTGATAGATCCAAGCCACCAGTATGGTTCTACATTTATAAAAAATATTATACCTTTTTTTTGCATCCCACTATAATGAAGTATGAGTCGATAGTTAAAACATTTAATAAAAAAGATATTGCATAATATGCTCAATTTGACCCACTAGAACAACCCAAATTGAATTTGAAAATCCATAGAGCATGCCTACCATTCTGGGAAAAAGGGAGCTATGAATATATAAAATATACCTATCCTAGTTACCAAAAGGAATTATGCAGAAGATAAGGGGTAGTAAATCTTCTACCACCCTCTTCGGGCACACAATGAATTTGAGAGTCCATGATTCCTCTTTGAGGGCCTTTGTCAAAATGGAGTATGAAAAATCACCAAATTTTAATCCAAACAATATTAAAATACTTATATGGCCAAACTATCTATGAAATCACTTATCTCCATCATAGCTCCTCATCTTAGTTGAAAACTTGGCTCAAAGGCTAGGTAAACCAAATCAACTTCTTTCAAATTCCACCCATTTTGAACTTGAAGGAAATTGGTCTCTCTTTTACTTTATAACTACATAACTCGAGGCAAGATAATTTAGAGTATCCCCAATAATACCACAACATCATCTTATTCCTTATTAACCTTGCAAAGTGGAAACACTTATTAGAAATCAAAACATTGCACTCAAAAGAAAATCCATTTTATGAAATTTTAAGAATGATTTTAGTTGATCTCACCATCCCTATTTATGGGCTATGACATTTACTCATGATTCATGCGAGGTATAATTATTTTTTTGTACTATCCAAGTAACTAACTTTAATTGAGTGAGAGCCACTTAAAAATTATAATGTGATTTTGATTGAATTTTGGCTACATGCAAACTATATATCAACCTGAAAAGCAGTAAGCACTCAAACAATATGAAATATATTATAAAACTTATTTTCATTGATAAATGGATTCATGACATCATCATGTATAGTACGTCGTGTAGTTTTCAATATCAAGTTATCAAATCAATATATTTTGCTCACTTCAAATTCTAAAGAGGACATTAGTTGTTACCTTTTAAATATTTCCCATTAACACATTAAATTAAGAACATCATGAAAGTACATATGGCATTAATCCTTGGTTTTGCAACCACATTTTCTTCAATGAATAATAATCTCATGGAATTGCAAAAATCAATGAAAAGAAAACACGTGTCATGCTTTCTACCATTTAAATTGTGGCTTCCCTCTTCCTTATTGAATTTTACCTTGTGGATTAGTGAAATAGATTTCGAAGGTTCAAGTTTGCAAGTCTAGTGCTTCAGACATTTCATTTTGGAATGTAACTACAACCATCCGTCGAACATTCATTGAGCGATAAAAAAATTGTGCACAATAATTATTATTATATGTTACAACTTGAGAAAACATAATCCAAAAAAATAATCATGTTTACAGGAACATTGACTAGGTCCACACATAAAAATATTGACCAAGACCTCCATACCATGATAAAAATTTCTAACAAATGATTAATAATTTAATACATAATAAAATTTATATTGAAATTGAAGTAGTTAAGAAAAATATTACATCAATACAAAAGACTAATATGTGCAACTCTCACTTAAGCTTGCAAGATTAGAAGGTGGTAGAAAGAGAGGACATGCATGTGGGTCCTCTTCAACATTCTTTATGCAAAAATGAACAGTATTGAAAATCTTTTATCACTCAAAATATAATGATTCAACCATGATAAAAAAATTTCAAATCATTCAATTCTTTAATAAAATTAGAAGGGTTGTTACCAACAAGTCCATTGAACATCACATATAGAATTGAGACACTACTATCACCATTTAGTAGCTTGTCCCTATCAAGAAAGCTACCCAATCCCACCATGGATAAAACAAAGGTAGGCTTGTAGTTCTCCAAAGCTTCAGACAGTGCAAAAAATGAGAAGATAAAATGTTGGAGATAACTCCCAACAAGTAGATTTGGAAAAAATAAAGAAGCAACCTTAGATGGGAGAGCTAAAGGATTATTGTGAAGCCATACTTTTCCAACCACTATTGTAACAGTCGAATCCACTCGATCACATTGATATAAGAAAACATGATGTAGTTTCTCCCATGAGAAAGGTAAACTATCTCACTTCCCAGTAGTGACAAGGGATACACTTTGAACTGGGATCCCATTTCAAGCCAAAAGAATAAAATTATAGAAGCAAGAAAAAATAGCCGAAGCTTTGAAGCAAACAAAAAGAAGAGAAGCTCTAAAGCTAGGAAAAACAACATAAGCAAGAATAAATAATTAGGACATAAGTAGGAAAAAAAAAGGGTTGACAATGAAATATATAGCTGAAAATTTAAAGAACAAAGACATCAATACTTGTTAGTAACACATGCAAATTAAATGGCTTGTTTTACCTTAAGCATTATCAATATCCACTAAAAATTCACAATTGATTTCACTCGCTTATGATCAGAACTTATAAATATTTTGGAACTTGTCTCCATTCCATACTTGATGTATAAATTTGGTTGTGTGGAAAATTTATCCTAGAATAGAAGTACATCATTTGATACTTTTCACCACCCACACTAATTTTTACACTCATACAAGTTTAATTATCATAAAATTAGAGAATTATTGAATTGTTAAATTAAAATAACATATAATAAAGATGTTAGCAGAGTTGGAAGTCAGACCAGGTGCGAATCTAGAGATTTGAAATTTGAGGATTCTAGAGATAATGACGAGGATGATGTTGATGCCAATGTTGAGGATGCTCCTTCATTGGTGTCTTGGTTGTTTTAGTGGAGGGAGTTTCTTGGGATTTGGTCCCTAGTCGGTGCATTTGGAGCTGGTGTTTGGGCCCTCCTTTTGGCTGTGTGGGGGATCCCTGAATGGTCTAGCATGGCTATGTCTAGAGTAGAGTGTGAGGAGTCCAGTGCTTAGCTCTGCAATTTTGATGGATTTTGTTGCATGGGGCATAGTTCCCTTGTGGCGAGGTTGCGTTGGATTTTATTTTTTCTATTGGTCTTTTCTTTTTCTAAGACGGATGGGCTGTGGTTTTGCTAGTGGTGTTGGTTGTCTACCTTTTGGTGGAGCAGTTTCCTGTTGTTGTAGTTTTGGGTGAGGTTTTTGGCTACATGCTTCTTTTTGGGAAGAGCCTTCTTCTGGTTGGCCTTGCTTTGTTGGGTTCCCTTATCTGGGGTTTTCTTCTATTGTGGTTTTGGCTTTGGGCTTCTAGGGATTCTTGGTGTTGGGTGTGGATTTTGGGTGGATTCGGATGGGGATGTTTGTGGTAGGAGTTTCCAGTCACTTAGACATGGTAGGGTCAGATGGTGTTCTTCATGATTTTTCTCTCCCGCTCCTCTCTTTGTTTTTTGGTTTCCTTAGCCTAGCTTTTCTCTTTGGATGCCCTTGTGGCTTGCTTTTGGTTTTCTTGGTGTTGGGTGTGGTGTTTGGGTGGACTGTTATGGGGTTGTTTATGGTTAGAGTTTGCATTATTTTAGACCTTGTAGGGTCAGATGGTGTGCTTCATGGTTTTTCACTCTCTCCCTTCACCCTATTCTTTGGTCCCCCATACTAGGCTTTGCTCTTTGAATTCCCCCATGGATTGTAGTCCTTGATTGCTTGTGTGTTCTCTCTTGGGGGGCTTCCTTTATGGTTGGTTTTTGGGTTCTCCATTGGGTCATTGGTTGTGTCCTCTTCCCCTATTTTTGGTGGGGTTCTTTTGGCTGGGTTGAGTGTCATTCCCTTTTCATTGCCCCAGTTGCTGTCTGTAATGCCCTGCCAAGTAACCTTAAAGGAAGTTGCAATTAACGCCATAAGCGAACCAATTTTTTTTTATAAAGTGCATTTAACATACACATTCACTTAATAATTAACAACAACCTCTAAGGCTACAAGGTTAGGATTACCTAAACCCACACATACAAATTACATAAAACCATAGCCTTATGAACTTTATGAAATAAACTTCTTACATCATAAGAATACCACATAACATAAAAAGATAATCAACCAAGATACAATCTCATAATCATTATCTTTATCTAATAGTTACATCACTCATTCTCAGAATGAAACAATAGTATATAAGGTTACAATTACAGAATTCCACCTCATAAACATAAGAGGGATGAATAACTGATACATAATGAGATATTACAATGCAAGGAATTACAACAAGAACCGTGAGCTGTCCATCTGGATGTCTCGCCACCAAGTACTGAAGATAGATGGGGACACAACAGTTTTGGTGCATGTTCCACCCAACCAAGTGGTACCCGAAGGCCCACCCCCCATGCTAGGAGATAGTAACAAAGTAACATGGACAAATAATCTACTACCTCTAACCAAAGGCAGACTCATACTGACTCAAACTGACATAACCAAATAGATGTCATCAATAAGTACAAATCTAGTTCAATTCAAGTACAACACAAGTACAAATCAAACATCACTAACATAGGTCACATTGCTTCCAAACATAATAATAATCAAGTATGTTCAGAGAACCATACACATAAAACAATTAACAACAGTTGTCCTAGATAGAGTGTCATCACATAGTAGTCATGAGATCTCCTCTGGGCATCCTTCATAGGCTCCAGTAATCCTGGTGGCCTCAACCGAATCTCAGTACTCATACTCACTCATGCGGCATCAAATACGTCTTGTACTGACAAGATAAATGACTATGCCATTCCAGGCCTTCTCACTCATCCCAAGTCTAAACGAGCCCTTGTGTCTATGAGTGAGGATTAAATTATCTTGATTAGTGTGAACTACATCCTAATCATCTAAGTACATTAATTTAATTATTACTTGATTAACTCACTTCTGAAGGTTACCCGATTTACCACTTTGGGCTCCGACCCCTAACAAAACCACTCTTCTATTCGACAACACACACCCAAAACAATCCACCAAGGGAAACACAAGTGCATCCAACTAGGCATCATAATCCACTCCAACACAATGAAAAAACAAATGATAGAACTCACTCCAAATATCTTGGAGGCAACAAACACATAGTCCACTCCTTTCACAGGAGGCAGAAAACATCCCCATTCATGGAAACCGGGTAAAACTGAAAAGACGCCATGCACTACCCAAGGGAAAACAACTGGATGGCATAAAGATTCAACAACCCTTATCCTCTAAGTTCTTCTGGAAGACTTATAATTTAAGACTAACACTAAATTCCAAAACCCACAATGCAACTTGACGACATAGCAACAAAAGCATTCAAGTCATTAATCAAAATCTAATATTTGGATTTCCTAAATCCATACTCATTCAAAAGGTAGTGTTGACAAAGTCAAAGACACGATAACTAGATCATCTAAAATAATCATAACCCCTATTTCCCCTTTCATTATTGGAAATCTAAAACAATTAAACTTACTTCCCTTTACTGAATACAGAGAATTAAATCCTTTAAGATAATCATGAGGAAGATACTACTTTTGGATATACTAAATCCATATCTCTTTCATAATCCAATCACAATGATTCAATTAATCTAAATATAAATTAATAAATAACATAATTGATTGCCTCATCAATAAAACAACTTCTTAATTTACTTTTAAATCGACACAAATCCATGCAAGTAAACTCTTTCCATTTCCTAACCAAATCTTACATTTCATTCAATTTCCTATTTAGAACATGCAATCACTTTAATATAATAAAATATCGTTTCTCTACCCATTTACCTATATACACTAATCAATCCATTTTAAATCTCTATTCAATAATATATTGCATACATCTTATTAAAATGAAATACGATAATGAGTTTACCCTTAACATATTTTTATATGCTCTATATTATATATACACCAAACATATATATTAATAAACTCAATTATATAGATTCTTTAATATTCCAATCACAATGATTAATTTGTTCTATGGAAATAAAACATAATAACTATTGCCCTTTCAAAATTAATTGAAACAAAAACTAAATAAGTGCCTTTATAATAAAGGATAGACTAGTTCAAATAATTTAAGTCAAATCCATTGTTTTCCTTTAAAACTAACATAAATCTTCTACAATAATTCTTTCCAATTTCCTAAACCAAACCTTATATTTCTTCTAGTTTTCCAACAACACCCTATGTTAATTTCATCTAAAAGTTTCCTTTTCCAAACTCTTATTACATACATCCATTTATTCAAACCATAAAATATACATTCTCAACTAATAAATTTTTCAAATATAAAATGATTAAATTAAAATAATTAATTGTCTCTTCATAATAATCAATTCCTGAATTTACTTTTAAAACAACATGATCTCATGCACTACCAAGAGAATTCACAACAGGTTGACATCACAACGACAACCCTCACAAACAACAGACCATCTGGAAGACTTATAAACTAACAGGTATTCAACCCATTCTCAAAGCATAAACACGAAGGACACAATCATTGAAGGCAATAGAAGAAACTACATTTGGATACTCTAAATCCATTTCTCATTTCATTACGTAATTCATTATATCGATAAAACTGAATTAAGAATTCATCTTTTCAGATATGGGAGAAATTAAACTAATATTTTATTCTCTAATTGCTCTTAACAAAATAAGTATTTTCAACTATAACTCAAAACATTTCGCTTTAAATTAAATAACCAATTGCCTTTGCAAATTAAATCATTATAAAATTAATCAAATTAATATCTGGTCTCTTCCATAACTTATTGTGTTAAAATAAGATCAATATTTGGACTATAACCCAATATCATATATATATATATATATTTCCAATTAAATCAAATTAATAATTGAACCTTTTACACATGAATTTAAATTCCACAATTAAATTTTAAATTATGCATTCTTTAAATCAAATATTTAACTCTTTCAATTAAACTTTAACATGTCATTTTAAAATAAAAAAAAATTTCCCCATACGTTTATAATTTTAATTCCACTAATCTAATATACAAATTTTATTTAAAATAATATAAATAAATATAATACTTTAATATCATAAATTATAATATAAAATATTATTAAATAATATTATAATATTACAATAACAATACATAAAATATTAATATTTATAAATATCAATTTATTATTATTTTATTATCAGAGCAGCCATGGGAAAATAACTTAACAGTAGTCTCGCATTTCAAGCATAACTCAAAAACTACGATCTGGGTATTTAAATTTTTTGATAGGGATAAGAAAATTCCAAGGTGCAGAAACCCTTTAAATTTCCCGACAACCCAGTTTGTGTAAGTGGAGTTATACACGACACAAACGGACCATTTTACCATGAAAAATATAACTACCCTGCGGATTTTAAAATCCGATTTTTAATAATAAACAAAGCGTTTCATTTTCTAAAAAAAAAATTCTAAATGATTCATTCAATCTCTATGTTTGAATCCAATAACAAAATAATCGATTTCCTCAAATAATTTAAATTCAACTAAGGTTTTCACAATTTTCACTCAAGAATTTTCACAAAGAAAAAGCTGTAAATTTATTTGATTCTTTTCTTCTAATAATAAATTTACTTTTTAAAATAGATTTAACAAACAAATCTTTAATCACTACTATTTAAAAGTAACCAAAAACAATAAAACACAAAGAGGAAAACCTGGTTCAAGAAGCTACAGGAAGAGATGAATTTCTGATGCAAGCCTCCTCCAAAGATTTCCTGAATTTTCTTCAATCCTCCAATGAATCCAATCCAAAACTCAACAAATGCAAACAATCTTTCCTCCAATCAATTCAACAATCAAAACTTTCTTCAAACCCTTGTGCAAATTTTTCCAAAATTTTTTCTCTGCTGTAAAAATGATTTTTTCTAAAAACTTTTCTGCCATAAAATTAAAACATGCATTCCTTGTAAATCAAAAATACCTAATTCAACCCTATTTCACATTACATGCAATTTAGATAATAATTTCAATTTCAATATTTACAACCCTAATTCACATTGCATGCAAATTAGATATTAATTTCAATTTCAATTTTCAAGAAACCCAGTTTCGATTTAAAATGCGATTTCAAATAATAAACTAATTTCCAAACTCAAAACTCATTTCCCAAATAAACATTTAATTAAAATTTCTAATTTAATTCCCACAAGTTGAAATTAACTTCCAAAATTAATTTTAATTCTTTTATTTCCTTTCATTTTTTTGCATCACGTTTAATTAATTAATTTAATTATTTAATAACTAAATTCAACCCCCTTGGATTAAATTTAATTAATTAAATAAATTAAAAATAAACTTTTATCCACATTGTATTATTTAAATTAAATAGCCATCAACATAATTTAAATGCAATTATTTTAAATATCTATTTCCAAATCAAGAATCTTTCAGAATTAAATAACATTAAAGCAAGACAGACAATGACTCGACACACATGATTGATGACACACTAAGGCTAGGGTGTAAACTTGACACATGTTACCTAGCTACTATCTCCCGTTCAACTTAACCATTGGATCGACATGTTCGAACCTATGAAACCAGGTGGAGTCAATGTCATGTACCTGCAATCCTGCAACCAAGTAAATAACATCATACAATATATCCAGCATATAATACACACAGTGAAAAAGGAATTATGGATTCGTAGGGTGCTCGCAAATGAGTGATGCGAACTCGTCCTCTTCACCCATACACTCATCAAAACTGACACTTACATCATGATTCCAATAGTCTCATAATAACATCTCATGTTAACTCTACAACATCATTAATCCATAATGCATGTGAAACAATAATCAGATAACTACATCCCACAATAATAGTTGTCACTCAATATTAGCGATCAAAACATCATAACAAAATGTATCCAGTATCAAAGTAACTACAACCAAATATAACATAAAACAAATCGAACAAGAAGCAAAACAGAGGGGTATTACACTATCTTTGGTTAGGGTTGCTTCTGTCACACCTTCTTCAAAAGGGTTTTCTGGTCTTTTTAAGGTGGTGATGGAGCTAGTTGATTCGGGCTTGATGTTATTGCTGAATTTTTACCTAGCAGCGGTGCATGCTCTGGTCTCTTTTGGCCTTGTTCTCTTTTTTGGGTGGTTCTCTAGTTTTAATCATAGACCCTAGATGGTTTGGTTCTTGGTGTAGGGATTTTCGAAGGATGTTATGGTTGCTCTCTTGGCTACTGTGCTATCTTTCCTCTTAAGTCCTATGGAGGTGGACCTCCCTCAATTGTTTCTATTGAGGTGGATGGTCCTCATATGGAGGTGGAGGTTGAGGGTGTTGGTGATTTCTAATTGCAGTGGTCTAGCTGACTGTATCTTCCTCTCTAATAAAGAGGAACTCACTCCTTTAGAGGTGGAGATGGAGTTGGTGTCTTATTACCAGGTGACTTTGTGTTATAGGGATGTTGATTTCTTGTAGGTGGTTTATACCACAATGATCTCTATTCTTTTGGGCTCATATTTGAATGATCTAAGAGGATGGTTTGTTGACGCCTGATTGCTTCAGGCAATGTTTAAGTTTTTCAAAGTGGTTTCTAGTCTTGGATAAAACCAAGTTATAATTGGGCTTCAGGCCCATGCTTGTTTTTCTTTTGTAGATTTGGTAGTCATGTTAATCCTTGAGAGGTTGTTGTTGAGCTACTATTGGTATGTGATTCATATTTTTAATTAGCTTTCTCTTCTTTGGTAGGTTGATGCTTCCCTTCAAAATCGTTATGTACTGGGTTCTAGTTCCCATCAAAACCTATTTTTTACCCCTAATCAAAAACATATAGTAAATATGTAATAATATAAAACTAATATTAATAGAAATAATATAGATATATATGCCGACATTTATTTCTTTGATAATGTAGCACATATAAAGGTTCTTGCAAAATGTACATAATAAATTTATTGAGCAAAATAATTCTTCTAGTAGCATAATGCAATATTCACATACATTTATCAAAATTATGACAAATTTCTTCACATAGATTTATCAAAGTTATGGAAAAACTTCATTCCTCAAATAATCATATCCCATAGTGACCAGCTAATGATGTCCCATTAAAGGGAAATTGTGGAAATTTGGCACAAAAGGATTTTAGGTTACAACTTCTTTATTTAAGAAATGTAGAATATCCCTTGGTGTAGGGATTCCCACTCCAATGTGTGCAGCAACCAAAACATCCTCTAGGCCTTCTAGATAATCATGTCAAACCATTAGACTGACCATGAACAATACATCAACTTGTGAAACTCCAATTTCTAGTAAAGAAGCCACGAACTATGAATAAATATTGATGTTCACCCGATATCTATCTACAACTTCTATAAATGTGAACCCAAACAGCATCTTGATAAAGAATATATTCCATCTGTTGTGTAACCTGAAAATCTATGTAAGTCTTTGGCTAGTAATTTCTCCTAGGAAGGAAAATTGTCATCGAGGATTGGTTACAAAAATTGTTATATCAAGTTCCATAACAATTTTTGAACGAGAGCTTTAATCAAGATTATGATGAAATTCATCAATAATGCAAATTGCATTTATAGGAAAATTTAGACATTGGTTCAGCATCCCACTATCGTGAAGCATGGGCCGATAGTTAAAAAAATCAATATAAAATATATTGCATAATCTGATCAAGGATCTTCATCTTGTTATCTTACCTTGATTTACATTTTTTAAATTTAATATTGTCAGAAGAATAATTTAATTTAATTGTTCAAGGTGAGCCAAATTGCTAATTGTTGCATTCACACTTCATCAACACATGGGAGAGCCATTGCAAATATTTTTTGGAATGAAATCTAGCTTCAGAAAGAGTACTTCGAAGCATTGAAAATATAGAGAATTAAATGTTTTTTTGTATCTTAATCATTATCAATATCGACTAGCAAGTCATAATAATTTTCTCTCACTTATTAGAACTTATAAATGTGTTGGTACTTGTCTTCATTTCATAGAATTTATGTAGGAATTTGGGTGTGTGGAAAATTCATCCCAAAATAGAATGATGTCTAGCATTTGATAGTTTTACCATCCACGATATGATTTTTATTGACATATAGGTTTTATTCACCAAGAAAATATTTCTTTGTTTTGAATACATGTTTAATTCACCAAAAAAACTATTTTGTTGGTTTCAAAATAGGTTTAAATCACTAATAGAAATATTTTATTGGTTTGAAAATAGGTTTAATTCGCCAAAAAATATATTTTATTGGTTTGAAAACAGATTTAATTTGCCAATGAAAATATTTTATTGGTTTGAAAACAAGTTTAATTCACCAATGAAAATATTTATTGGTTTGAAAATGTGTTTTAATCACCAATAAAAATATTTAATTAGTTTCAAAAAAATATAATTTTTCAATATTTTCTACAAACCTCTACTGATTACAAACGATTCACCAATTGAATTTATTTTTTTCCCCGAACAAAGAAAAAAATTCCAATAATTTTTCTTTTTTCAAGAATAATACAAGATTTGCCACGTTTTTACACCTTTTTCGCAAGGGGGGTTCTTAAAGTTATCATTTCCTTTAAAAAAAACCCTTGACATCAATAAAATCTATCTTCAACAATCTCCCCCTTTGTCATTGATGGCAAACAAAAAAATGTTGGGCCACCAAAAAAAATGCTAAAAATAATTGTTTGGCCACCAAACTAGCCTTTAGAATGATTTCTTCTCTATATCATTTGGAGTTCACTCTCTCCCTATTGGAATATGTAACATTAACATTTTGAGCTCATTTATCCCCCTTTGAAATCAATGGAAAAGGATCAACACTTTCCCACACTGATGCTAGATTTTGCAAACACATCCTTCAAGATGCAACGACACTCCTCATCCTTTCTTAATTTTTAATACACTACACAATTTGAAAACTTATTTCTAGGATAGAATCCCCTGAGTTCATGCTTCATTGCATCTGAGAATACTATACAAGACCACCAAGCCTTCTTTCAATGGTGAGACCAAGCTCCCCCTCAACATATGTTTCCTCTTGATTCAAAAGGAGGGATTAAAAACTCCCAACTTATGTCAAAGAAAATAAAATGTATTCTTAGGAAGTGGCTTTGTGAATATATCAACAACTTACTTCTTTGTATCAACATACTCTACTATTACCTCCTTCTCTGCAACCTTCTCCCTCAAGAAATCATATTTAATTTCAATTTGTTTTGTCATTGAGTGCATCATTGGATACTTTGAAATGTTTATGTTGTCACAAATAATACTTATAATTTCATTCAACTCAATCTTCATTTCCTTGAATTTCTCCTTCATCCAAAGTTCCTACTTGTGCAACATGATGTTACAATAATGTGTTCTACTTCTAATGTAGATAAATAAACCAATTCTTGTTTCTTACTCAACTAGGAAACCAAATAGTCACCAAGAAAGAATTTTCCTCCACTTGTGCTCTTCTAGTCATGGACACACCCTTCCCAATCTGCATCTATGTATGTACTCAAAGCTAAATTTTCACTCCTTGGATACCACATTCCAAAATCTTCAATCACCTTCAAATACTTGAATATCCTCTTCACTGGTTTGACATGAGTTTATTTAGGTGTTTCCTGGAGTCTGGCAACCATTCCAACTACCTACATAATATTTGATCTAGATGTTGCCACATACAAAAAATTTCCAATCATGGATTTGTACAAATTTTGATTTGTCGGAGGAGATTCATCATCTTTACTTAACTTGAATCTTGTAACCATAAGTGTTCTAGATAGTTTACAATCTTCAATTCTGAATTTACATAGCATATCCTTAATGTACTTGTGTTGTGAAATAAAAATTCCTTTGTTTGATTGTACAATCTACAACCCAAGAAAGAAAGATAATTTTCCTAACATAGACATTTCAAACTCATTATGCATTTTCCCTCTAAAAATACTTGCACATGTCATCACTCTTACCTCTAAAAATTATGTCATTCACATAGACCACAACTATCAACAATTGATATCCTTCTATTTTTATGTACATATTACTATCTCAACTTCCTCTCTGGAATCCTTGCTACTGCAAGTATCCATCCAACCTTGAATACCAAGCTATGTGACCTTGTTTGAGTCCATAAAAATCCTTCTTCAATCTACAAACATAATTAAAATTTTTAAAACATTGAAATCCTTCTAGTTGTTCAATACAAAACTCTTCTTCTAGTTGTCCAAATTCAAGAATGTTAACTTCTCATCCATCTAATACACATTGAATTTATTGAATGTTGAAAGAGCTAAGAACATCCTGATTGCCTCCATTCTTATCACCAGAGAAAATGTATCTTCAAATTCTATTCCTTCAACTTGAGCACACCCTTTACACACAAGTCTTGTCTTGTGTTGGATCACCTCACCTTATTCATTTATAGTTTTTTAAACACCCACTTGTTTCCCATCATATTCTTGCTTTCAGGTCTTGGGACAAGTTCCCAAGTTTCATTCTTCATGATCTGATTCAATTATTTCATAGCTTCTATCCAACCTTTCTCTTTGCTTGCTTCATTATAATACCTAGGCTCTATCTTTGATAGTAATGCAAAGTGCACTTGCTCACTTTCTCTCTTGAGTTTATTCTGGGTCTAAACCTCATTGATTTTGTCTCCTATGATTTGGTCTTTAGAGTGATTCTTTTGAACATACTTTTCTTTAGTTTTTGGAAGAACTTCTTATAAATATTCAATGTTGTTGTGAATTGGTTCTTCATCATCTTCCACTTCTGGAATACTAGTAGATTGAATAGTTTCATCAACTCTCAAATTTGAACTTTCTACTATCCTCTTCAATATTTTTTTATAGTATCTATGGGCTTTACTTTTTAAAGAATTACCAAATAAAATTCCTTCATCTAATCTGGAATCAAACTTACCGATATTTCCTTTATCTCTCTTAATATATAACTTGCTTCCAAATATTTTGAGGTGTCTGACTAATGTTGGTCTTCCTCTCCATAGATCATATGGTGTCTTTTTAGTCTTGCTCCTAACTTGGAATTTGTTCAGAATATATACAATAGTCTAAGTAGCTTCTCTCTAATACATATCAGATATATTTTCTTGACATATCATGCGTCTTACCATCTCCTATGCATTCTGGTTCCTCCTTTCTGCAACTCTATTTTACTACAAAGTTCTAGGAGCTGAAAATTTCCTTTGGATCCCCTCGTCTTCACAAAATTTGTCATACTTCTGAAAAGTGAATTCTCCATCTCTATCAGATCTCAAAACCTTGATTGTCCTTCTAATTTTATTTTCTACTAATACCTTAAATGCCTTAAAATTCTCAAAACCTTCTAACTTCTCTTTTACAAATGTTATCCAAGTCATCCTAGTGTAATCATCAATGAACATCATGAAATAAATGTCTCCTTGTAGAATTTTAGTCCTCATGGATCAACACAGATCTGTATGAACCAAATCTAATGGTTTTTATGTGGAGTACTCCTTAGCAAGATATTTTCTTCTTGTATGCTTCCCTTCATGACATGGATTAAAACTAGTTGATTCATAAAAAATCATGTCCTAACCTTTTGTGCTAAAACTAGCTTTCATATTTCTATGTAGTGAGACAACTTTGTCCATTCAACTCACTAAGATGATAAATGTCATTGTTTTTTAGCTTCCTTCCACAATCAGTTCACTAGTACTTGATTGTCTGATTTCACAACCTTTAACACTAAAATATAGCTTATAGACTTTGTCACACATTTGACTGTCACTTACTAGATTATTCTTTAAACCTTCAACATACAAAACATATTGTATCTTTATTCTACCACCATCAAGACATAAAGTACCCTTACCAATTTTTTTGGCAATTGAATTATTTCCAAGGGTCAAAAAACCACCTTCAAATTTATTTAGAGTCATGAACTTACTTTTATCTCTTGTCATGTTGCTAGAGAAACTTCTATCTATGATCCACAGGTTCTTCTCCTTCTGAGCATGTAGTGTAGTTTGGGAAACCATTGAATTTTTTGAATTCTTTTCTTCAAGAACCATCTTCCAAACCTTTTTTGATTCATGAATTCTACTTTTTGATCTTTTTCTTCCACATTTTAATAGAGGAGAACTCACAAAGTTGCTTCCGCGGTTCCTTGTAATGTATCCAATTTTTTTGCACTTTAAACACATGATATTGAAATTATATAGAGGTGCAAATGCATTATTACCAATAAATTTATTTATTCTTACCAAACCTTTTTTATATTCCACAACCTTGTGTCCATAATTATTGTGCAATTAAAACAATAACCAGAGAAAGAAAAATTTAACTTGGTGTTGTATCCTTGTCTTTCAGATCTTATTTTTTTCTGCACTTGAATAAAGCCATCACTATGTGTCACGCTTTCATCACTTTCCATGATTCTTTCATACTTTGAACTTTTGGAGCCTATCACTTCCAAACTTGCTTCGGTAGTCTTCACAATCAATTGTGTCACTTTCTTCTCATCATCAAAACCTATTCTGATTTTGACATGTGAAGCTCTCTAACTTCCCAATATCTAATCTAGGGTTTCAGTACTTTTACCAAACTCCATTTGTAGTTGTTGGTTCACTTTCTCAAGACCTTTTATTATTGTCACAATTTCAACTTCCAACTTCTCATAGTCTTTATCTCTTGATAGTAACTTTTTTTTCAAAATCTCTTCAACCCTTTTTACCTCTTCTATCTAGGTCTTCAAATCAAAAATCATCCTTTCTACTTTCTTCTATTCCCGAGATACCTTTTCTTTAGCCCTCACTTCTATAAATTTTTTCTTCATTCTTGTAATTTATTTTCCAGCACATATCAACTCTTTCATAAGATCTACCTCTTCTTCATTTTTTTGGAACCTATTTCTGCATCTCCTTTAGTAGTCTCAAAATCCATAAATATAATCTTTTATTTTTCATCTTTAAAGACATCTTCATCTTCTTCATCAGTGGATTAATCGTATTCCTCATTAGTGTAGTAAATCTTATGTTTTCTTTGACCTTTAGACCTTCTTTGAAATTTTCTATTTCCATTATTTTTCTCAGTATTTTTAGTATTCCTTATGGGGACACTTAGCCATAAAATTTCCTATTTCACTATAATTGAAAAACTTGAAAGGTAACTTGCCTTTTTACTTACCAAAACCTCTTTGTAGCTTTATGAAAAAAAATTCTTATTCTAAATATGATCTAATGTCATAATCCTGATCAACATGCTTCATAGACACTATAAAATCATCCACTTTCCTTATAGAATCTTCACATTCAAACATAATATCAAATGCAGTTAGAGTTCCATGTAATTGAATCAATTTTAAAGCATTTACATCCTTAGCTTCCTAAATAGAAGATATTTTAGGATCAATAATTTTGGGGAGAGATATGAGTACCTTTTTCACAACAATGATCTCTTCCAAATTCTCACCATGACCTCAAATATGGTTGACAACTTCATAAACTTGAAGCATGAATGTAGCTATACTCTCATCTTCTCTCATCTTTAGACCTTTAAATTGAGCTCTGTAAGTTTGTAGCTTTTATTGTTTGAATTTTTCATCACCTCCAGAGATTGTCTCCAATTTATCCCATGTGTATTCTTTTGTTTTGCATTGCATCACTTTCACAAATTTAAAATTAGTCAATCCACATAAAATAACATTTCTTGACTTAGCATTGAGTTCAAAGGCTCTCTTTCCAACCCTATCCCTAGGAGGTTTTTTAGGAGGCTCATGTTGTTCTATTTCTTACATCTAGATGTCCATTCCTAAAGGCGTCAAATAGGACTCCATCCTAACTTTCCAAAATGCCAAATTTGATTTGTCAAATATTGATGATTTATTTCTAGAAAAACTTTCATGTGCCATCCTAAACCTAACTTAAGTTTTTAGGCTTCTTCAAATGAAATCATCTCCTAGAAAAATTGAAGGGAGCACAATCTACTAAAAGGGGGGTGAGTCAATAGATCTAATCTATTATAAAATTCTTAAATTTTTATATAGTTATATGATTTTTCACAAAAAACCCTCATAAGCAATTAAGCATAAACAAACAAAACATAGCATCATAAAGCACACACAAGAGAACACCAAATGTGTGTGGAAACCCAAGATGGGAAAACCATAGTGAAAATAGTTGTTTAGATCTACTATCCAAATCCAACATCATAATGCAAAATTGTACAAATAAATTTTACACACTAGAGTAGGCACCAACCTACTGGAGACACCAATCCCCTAATGTGCTTGTAGGCACCAACCTATAGGATATAAAAATCCCCAATAAAACAATACCGTAGGTAGAAATCCAGTCCTACCAAAATACAATGAGAATGCTTGTGGATTTGAAATACAACACACATATATTCTAGAGACAATGCTAACGCCCTTCCTCACTAAGAATGATCTTCTGATGTTAGCACACTCTTTTCTTGACACCTTCTCTTTGATTTATACCCTTCAAAAAATTAGTGTAGTTATGCTTCACATACTCTATTCAAATAACATCACATGTATCTGAAAATTTGAAATATATACATGAAATCATATTTACACTCTTCTATATCGGCCAAGGATCTGTAAAAATCCAAGATGACATAAGGTGGACCTAAATTTAAATTACATGATATTTGTAGCACAATGGTCCAAACATAAACATCTTGTTTCCAAAATAACTTGATGTCATGTGCTACCATAGGGACCTTAACTAGGTCCTATCTTAACACCACATGCAAGATTTGAATTCCACGTGCTACTAGTTGTTACTACACACTCAAACTTTGAATAGATTGATGAACCTTTTGTCACTCAAAAATTCTTGCACATTGAACATATCCTCCATAAACTTAGGAAACTGATAAAAATATGTAGACATACTCCCCTTCCAAATTGCAAAGATACATTGCACTTCTGAAAGAAATGCCAACCACATTTGTATTGCTAGATAAAACTCTTTGTCCAAAATATATCCTTCTACAAAATTTTATACCACCATAGTCATACTATCTCCATACTCTAAATGGTATAGTAAGCATACAATACACACCAACTCCTAAAAAGTAGTCAATTATCTATAAAACTTGATTTATGTTACTTGATATAGGATCCGGTTGTTTAGCCAATCTACACAATTGATGAAAAAAATGCTACTATAAATATAATATATGTTTTTGCAACTCTCTACATGATAATTCTAGTACTCCTAAAATATTTTCATCCTTTGACAATCTTCACATCAATGACATTTCTAACAGCCTTGAAACCCTTTAACAACAACCCTTAACATCAATAATAACCTATGTTCAAAACAAATGGGATACTTTGATTAAGATATACCTGAAGACCATAAAATAGGTTATATATCCAATTGACTAAAAACAATAGTAGCAAAAAATCATAAGAGTCTACTTTAAAATATAGTAATAAAATTATATATTCCTTTATTGATGTTTGAATAGATACTTTACAAAAGCTTTGTAATGATTTTACATTCTTCTAGCTGACCAACTAATCAAAACCCATGAAGGAAATATACAAAAGTATTTTTGGAGACACTTTGATAATATCATATGTACTAGTTATATCCTTTCTTAAGGATTCACAATAGTTCTATTAAACATTTTGATAAACCCACAACAATATAATAACAAAATCATAAGACCCAAAATTGGAAATACAAATCCTAGGGTTTGTTGTACTGTTTTATGTTTTATGCTCTACAACTATTATGTTTCCTATTTTTCCCTCTCTTTCAATTTGATCATTTGGTCTCTTAATACCCTCACAGAAGAATTTCAAATTTTCAATGAATGCTTAAATTCACAACCAATATGAAAGCAAAGAACCCTAGACCCACTGAGCATTATTTTCCAAAAATTTCACTTCAAACCATGTTAAAAATTCACTTGAATGTACCATAGAAGAGTGGGGGAATGTTCTTCCCTAACTTGAAAATTCCCTTTCCATTTATGGTGTAGCTAGATTTGGCATGATAGTGGGGAAAGACCCTTTGGAAGTTATTGAAATGGTTGTTGGGCCTTATCAAATAGTTAATGACATTCTTGGAATGAGAAGTGAAGTAGGTAGGCATACAAAAGGTGTATGCCATGCTACTACTCATTGACACCCCTTTTTTATGATCAAAATATTTGAATCATATTTGATATTGGTCAGATATGTCAAAAATGTTTTCACTTCACAAACTATATCACACCTTCACATGATTCATGAACCCACGAACCATGCAACACATGGAATTGGTCACAAATCTTTCCTTAGTTTCATAATATTTCCTCTCTTCAACAACTTGTCAAAATTTCCTAAGATTCACAAACTTGTAAACTTTTTAACTTTCAAAACCTTTCCTCCTTTCCTTCTTCTCTATTTGTATTATCAAACATTGAGTAACTTGGTGAATTGTGTTGTAGTTTTTCATAGTTTACAAACTTGCAAACTTTGCAACATTCCAAAATTTAAATTTTTTCTTTCTTTTCCTCATCAAAATTTAAATTTACAATCATCTGTCGCATTGTCAAAAAGGTTTATAGGGCGGGTGCAAAAATATAGGGGATAAATTGTTGCCAAAATTTTAAAAATATCTGATAGGCCATAACATGAGTGTGTTATAACACAAGCACATTATAATGTGCTCACGCTATGGCTTGGGGTGACTAACCCTAAGGCTTGACCACAAAGAGCCTGTAACATGCTCATGGTATAATGTGAGCATGCTACTTGTTATTAAAACCAAAAAAAAAAACAAATCAAAATCATTTTGTGTAACTGTGCTTTTTGCTGCCCATAGCCAAAAACCCTGTATTTGCACACTCACATTCTAGAATGAGGATTTTTGCATTTTTTGCATCAATTTGTTATTATTTTTTCACTAGGATTCTGCCACATTGACGAGGAATTCGAATAAGTAAGGATTGTTTGTTTTTGTTGTGAATTTGTTAGTTTTAGGTTGTTTTTTATATTCATTTGTTTAATTTGTAGGAAATGATAATGATCTTGAAAAACCCTCTTGAAAATCCTCAACAACTCGAGAAACACACACATGAAAAAAATCCTCAACCACAACAACAATCTCCTCCACCAATCCCTCAACATCCTCCTGGCACTCAACAAAATTTAATGGGGGTAATTGAAAACAATAAAAAATAAATTGAGTTAATCACGAGGTTGAACGATCCAGTAGGTTCAACCATGGAATGAAGAAAACTTGCAAATTCACTTAAATAAATGTTAAAACATGTAGATGCGATAAAAAAAATAAAGTGGTTGGAAAGATAGGAGGCAAGCGGCTAGGGATTTTTATAGAGATAAATTATCATATAAAGATGTAAAAGATGAAAAAATTAAAAAATTACATTTGTGCTCATTATTCATTGATCCACGCATAAATCAAAATCTTGACCTGAATGCGAATAGGTTTCTTATCCATTGGTGTCACCACCAATGGATTAGGAATTTGTTTTGGGATAGGTGGTACATGGTTTTTGATTACCCACCATGCAACAATTGCAAAGTCCCACAGTATTTCTTGAGGAAACTATACTGTGAGTTCGTCTTGAACAAAATCTGGAATTATTTTGATATGAGGGACTTCCAAGGGAGAGGTGGGGGGTTGTCTCAAGATAGACCCAATGCATGATAGGATCCTAGGTGGGAAGCGAGATGATCTCTCGCTAGGACCGATGATGAGCACATCGTTATCCCTTCCATCATGAAGGAGAGTGTCGAGGTAGACAATTTGCAGGCTATCACCTCTTTGACCCAAAGTGTCATCCAACATGCCAGTCCTATACTACAATGCCATCTAGGGGATTCTTCGAGTGGTGTGATTCCATCCCATTCGTGTTAGGCTTGCAAGGCGAGTTTTTCATATGACCCTACCGACACTCAAGAGGTTGCTACTCAGGATACGTCTGCAACTATGAAGATGGTGAGGGCAGTTGACATTTTGAATGAGGCTTATAGAATCAATACTCAGGTAAATGTTAGCATGTTCATTGAATTTAATTTATTAAATTCAATTTTGAAATGCAAGATTAACTAATTTATTTTTATTGTAGACACCGAAAATTGCTCTAGGCTTGCAAACACCGCTTTCGACATAATTTTCTATTATCCATGGTCATGATTAAATAATGTTAATTATTTAATTACCCTTTCTAACACATATTTCCTCTATTAATTAAATAATCTTTTTAATTAATTCACTAATTCATAAATGACCTTTATTCAACCTTGATTAATTAAATAAATCATATTTGCTTAATAATGTCCATAACTAATTAAACCCCCTTTATCTATCAATTAAACAATTTATTATTTAATTACCCCTTTGTCATATTTCAACTATAATTAAATATTATTTATTTAATTATTCATTTAACCCCCTTTATCTTTAATCAAATATTTATTATTTAATTATTCAATTTCACCTTTACAATAGTCAAATTAAATAAATGATCTTTATTTATTTAATTAAGTCTTTCACTTTTGAATGTTGAATTAAATTAACATTTAATTCATATTTATTTATGTATGTCACATTCTTCTATCAATCACTTGACTAATCATTCACTGACCTTCTAACTCAAGATCTATTTTTTGTTCTCCAGTTATCTCCGGATTCAACATCTGATTATCTCTGAGAGAGGACTCTCTGTCACAACTAGTCAGGTAACTAGTTCCAACTCATATGCATGGTGTGTCTATTAATTAAATATCTTTATTTAATTAATTAACTCATGTTTGCATTCAAATGCATTATTCTTCAACTTCTAACTTTGTCTTTGACATTCAAAGTCTATTTCTTCTATTTTCGAAGACTCTTAACTCGAGATTAAGTTATCATTCTAACTTAGTCTCTATCCTGTAGTCTTTTCTGACTCATGTTTTAACTCACGTTCTATCTAATACAGAACTCACATCGCATGACATTCATCAATCTCATCCATCAATCTCTCTTTCAATCTGAGCCGGTCGTTCGAAAACCTAAAATCTATAAAATGGCCTATCATTATCATTATTCCTCCTCCTGAAATCATTATTCCCGAAATCATACACTTTTGAGAAGAAAATTATCTTTGATATTTTGCTTAGACACTCGATGAATTTATGCTTGCATTCAAACACAGAAATCTGAGGGCAAGAATACTGAAACAGCAAAATGGAGAAGAGCAATCAAGATAATTTAAAGGGGTGAATGCATATTCGGTGAGAGCTTTCCATTAATTTTTTTATTTTATTATGTTTATTTCCTCATTCTTTGTTGTTTTATTTAGATTAATATTGGTTAGATTAAGATTAACATCGGATATTCTAGTTGCAGATATCTTAACCCAGATTTTAATTCTATGTTACATTTATAATTTTAATAAAACATTAGGGTCATAGTGTTGATACTGGATACATCGGCCCTACACCCACTTATTACTCCACTACTTATATTGTTGAGGTATGTAACTATTAAGAAATTATAAATTTATTACATGTTAATAGAATTGTTATATGAATGGTATTCTAATATATGATTTTGGATGTTGAATAGGCTAATATTGGAGGTTTCATGGGAACACCTCATAGTGCCAATGGAGTTAGACAAGAGTATACAAAGGTAATAGAATAGAGTTTAACTAATGAATTGTACTTAATAGATTTGTGTAGTTTATATTCATATCGTTGATTACATTGCATTGCACAAATTTTCAAACTCAAAGCATTAATTCACATTCCATAACTAATAACTAGATGTTGATAGATGGAAAATTTCAACTACAATATAGTTGTTTAGAAATTCAACATAAGTAGTGATGTAATTACTTCACATAGAATAAGTAATAACTAGGAGCAATTGTCAATTGCATTTTCTTGTCATGGCATTCCATGAGACCACTTTTTACCAAGGCATCTTTTCAAATAGTTCACTACTTTGTCTATGCTATGGATGCTTGGAAGAAATATATGAAAGAATAATAGTAAGCAATATCATAGACAAGGCAATGAGTTGTTTGAAAAAATGCCTCAAATAAATATGATCTCATGGTGATTACCATTGCCATGAGACCCAATTTCTTTGAAGCATTTTTTCAAACAACTCACCACCTTTTCTTTGCTACCACATTTTTCATACATGTTTGTATACACCTAAAAATGATTTGAAGAATCTAATTACCTAAATACGACTTATTTGTTTAATTACCCTTAATTCCTCTACTATAAAATAAATAGAAATATTTATTTATATAGTTCATCATAAATCGTTTAATATCTATTCTATTATTTTAGTCTCAATTAAATACATGAATTTCACTTTGTTTTATTTAATTATCATAGTTAAATTCATCTACTTAATAAATGAATAGAAATATTTATTTATATTAAAAGTTCACTATTAATTCTTCTATTATCTTATCATATTTCCTCTTAATTAAATAAAGATATCCTAAAGTTTTTATTTAATTATCATATCCATTTTTTTATTAAATAAGCAAATGCCAAATATTTGTTTCATTTAATTAAATATCTTATTTTGCTAAATTAAAATATTCAAATAAAGGGAAATTTCCTCTATTCACTCACCAATAAAATTATATATTTCATATCTAATTAATTCAACTGGCATTCATGGGAAAGATTTGGAGACAAATTTGCAAGAAATCCTCTTCAATCTCCTTCCTTTGATTCTTCCTATCATTTGGCCTACTATTTTCATGGGGAGGAACCATTCCCATGATCAGCTCAAGCTTCTCCATCTCTCACCATTCAATCCTCTAGATTGAATCCAAGCCCTTGCTATGCTGCCCCTATGCAAATGTGTTATCGTGAATCTATAAATACAACCTTTCTCCACAAGAAATGATCTCATCTTTGTGCAATCTTACATTGCAGGAAAATAAATCAAGCATCATAGCATCAGTAGAATTCATATCATCTAGAAATAATTATCAATCATTACATCATTACATTTATCATCCTTCCATTCTCTAGATTGGCATTTTAACAGTCACAAGTGCTTACCAAATCTGAGAGCCCTCTGTGATTTAATAAATCTTTGGAGATAGGAAACAATGAAACGCTTTCAAGTTTTTTGTGCTTTAAATTAGTTAATTGTTGATTGAATATTTATATAATTTTTCATTAAGAAGTGTTTTTTAGTGTTTACTTATCTACTTATTCACACTTACAATTTGGCACCCACCATGGGGCTCTAACCCCATATTTCACAAAACATTCTGAAAAGTGTAGTACACGATTCTGGCATGTTCATTTTAGTGCGATCAAGAAATTTTATGGTGGTTCCGACAAAAACTATAGCGCTTTCGATGAAAACTATAATGCTTTTGATGAAAACTATAGCACTTTCGATGAAAACTATAGTGCTTCAGAGGTCTGTTTCAGCACTTTGACAAAAACTATGGTGCTTTTGAAGAAATTTTTGGCGCTTCTGAGGAGAAAAATATAGTGCTTCCAAGTCTATTTCAGCGCATCTACCAAATGTTTCCAGCATAGTTGGCCACTATTCTTCAAATTTGTATAGCACTTCGGCTGAATTCTATGGCTCTTCTGCCAAATTTTGTAGTGCTTTTGATGAAAACTATAACGCTTCTACCCTTTGTTTCAATGCTTTTGTAATTTCTTGTCTAGATTCAACATGACCGCGGCCATAATTTTATTTTGATGCATTTGGACTAAAAAGAATCAATCCTAGGGTAGTCACTTGGTTTAAAATATATCAATCCTAGGATAGTCATCACATATTTGTTGTATCAATTAAAATTAACATGATGATTTTGTGAAGCAACATCTTCACCTAGAATAGTACATCATCTTTTTGGGCTTAAAAATTGAACATTGAGTACAATTCTTGCATGGTGAATAGGCTTATGCTCTCCCCTTAACTGGGTGACCAAAACTCTAGACTCATCCATTATTTCCATGCAATTTATGCTTCTTTTTTTTAAATCCTTAAGAAGGCCTGTCGTAGTGGGAAAAAGTACTCACCCTACGGGAACGACCTAAGTGGGAACGCCTAAAGCTAAGGATTCCAACCCACTCTAATCAAAATCGATTTGTTGATGAAATTCCAACTTGATGGTAGTGTGCAATCTAACCATCCCTAGAGCCTTTTTTCTAAATGTTGGGAGGTCTCCTAAGGGAGTCTATCATTTTTCACACCGCACAGAAAACCTATCTACGAACCATAGTGTAGAATCCAACTGAGTCAATAACCAGACATTGTAATACTCACAGTGCAAGGGGAGGGAAGAATCTACCCCCAAGACACTCACCATATAATTTCCAAGAACCGTTTTCTCAAGGGATCGAGAAATCTAACCTTGAGTACGCACTCGGAAAAGACAAAAACACAGGCGCCCTCTAGGAGGTGATACATCTATGTGAGTCAATGCAATTTTAAGATGTGGGTTGTTGAGTATAACAATGACCTTTTTGACCTTAAGAGTGAGTCTGTCTGAAGTGTATGTTTGTTGAAAAAAAATAGTGAAAATAGGACCATGCATGGTTCTTGGAGCATACACTATCTATTTAGATTATAGACTTTAAAACAACTGTTCTACAATTGCTTGTCATGTTCTCAAATCTTTAACTCAGATAAGGATCATCCAGAAGAACACCAAAGAGTCAAACATAACCAAACGGTGAAATTTATGAATAGGGATTGGAAATCCATAACGTTTGTCAAGAAATCCCTCACAAAAAGAGTCAAACAACCGAAGAAACAAATTAGTTACAAGAAACTCTTGGAAAGAAGATGATTTTTCTATCAAAGTTGGAAAGTATTACTTCACCATAGAACCTTCATCCATAGGTTTCATGGTTTTTTCAGAGGATATACTGACGATTATGCTTTAGAACCTTTGTATTCACGAGCCTATTTGCAAAGAAGAGCCTTGTCACGGAAACATAATTATAGTCAATCTATTCACTTTTCTTACATCCTGTAGCCAATGATAGAATATTCCAACAGGCCCGATCAATTCTTATAATAGAGAAAACATAGAAACATTAGGATTTTCATCCAACATCAGAAAATTACTAGCAGAGGTATACTGTCAAAATATTAAAAATCCTAAAAATCAATCTCTTCACGGGAAGGAAAATTAGACAACACTATTGAAACCCAAAGTATCACTTGCACACTCTATTTTAGCACCTCTTTGGTTTTTTTTAGCACTTTTGTATCCAAAGTAGCGCTTGCACACTCTGTTTTAGTGCTTCTACATCCACAGTAGCGCTTGCACACTTTATTTTAGTGCTTCTACAGTCTGTTTTAATGCATCTGCATCCATAATAACGCCTCTACAGTTTGTTATAGTGCTTACAAGATTTGTTTTAGCGCTTCTGCATCTAAAAATACCACCTTTGCAATTTGTTTTAGCACTTCCAAAGATTAAAAAATAGAGAGCTTCTAGACACATTTGTTAGAATTGTTCACATCTAAAACTCAGATTTTTTTATCAGACAGAAGCATCTTCTCGGTCCAGACAGTGTCTTAAACCAGAAATGAATAGATTCTCATAGGTTAAAAAAAAATTCAGCTTGAACCTAGATCTTGCAAACTATAAAGTGTCCACAAATCAAACCAAAATCTTGGTTATTAGGTTAAGTTTCTTCATCAAGATATTATCATCCTACCATCATGAAACGAAACATAATAATCAGATTTTTATTAACCTAGTCTCATCAATAGGATATATCATCCTATTTGACTTTGTTAAAATCCTTTTGACACTCGTCCAAACATAGAACAAAGTTTAGTGAGAAAAAAAACACTTGTATGCCAATATTGACAAGGTTACAAAGACATAAACTTATAGAAAATGAAATTAAAACATCAAACACCTTGGCTGAAGAAAATCCTTGGAACAGATTACACCAAAATGACAAAAACAAAATAACCAAAGAGGACATTCAAATAGCACAACAAGATCCAAAATTCCATAAATTTATGGAAAAGATCTTAGAATAAGATACGGAAAAATACCTCTTAATGCTAGAAGAATCAGGAAAAAAACTTCCAAAATATTTCGGTCTCAATCGATTAAAAGAAACACCTAGAGCAAATGAAACCAAAACACCACAACACACACAAAATTCAGATCAAGTTGTTTCCCTAACACATCAAATGCAAAACTTAGAACAATGAATTCAAGACATACAAAAGGGAACCATGAAAATATACTCATTATAGGACATTTGTTCTTATCCTTTTCATCCAAGTGTGGACATGATACCATTTCCTAGACATTGCGAGTTCCCAAAATATGACAAATACAATGGTAAAATAGATCCAATTGACCATGTGAGGGAATTCAGAACCCATGAGTTTAGAATTTGTGCAAGAGGAAAATTTTCTAATGAGATTGTTTCTAAGAAGCTTAGGAGGTCAATGTATGGAATGGTTTTCTAAACTACAACCATGAGTTCGAACATTTGAAGAACTAGTCAATAGGTTTATCTCATAATTTTGATTTAATACCCAACATGACATAACAATAAAAGACCTTTACAATCTGAAACAAAATAAAAGGGAGACATTCCTCTCATTTCTACAATGATGGTGAAGGTTTTTCACTAGATATATGTGGTCTATACTTGAAGAAGAGAAAATGGAACTATTCATTGACAACCTAACTGATGAAATGAGCTATACGCTTGAGCTACAATGTCCACCCACATTTGAGAAACTAATTGAAAATGGCCTCAAGATCGAAGAAGCCTTGGTAAAAAGAGGGGTGATAAAAAATTTCAATGAAGGATCAGATAACACAAATTCCTCCAATCACTATGGTAACAATGACAAGCCTAAGTTTTGGGAAAATAATAGAAATAATGGAAATTATGATACTGTAAATGATGCACAAAATGCGGAATTTAATGGCTACTACTACAAAGATGAATCAAAATAGTGATCAAAACATCAAACAAAGTGTTAATCAAAACAACTATTCAAACAATGGAGAATCTAAACCGAAAACATATCAAAAATCATCCAACCGATGATGATTCACACCATTGGGAAAAACACTTGAATCATCAATGAGAGAACTTATTAAAAATGGACTTATCACCTCACGCGAAGCAAGATTTTGGGATCCAAAAGTAAAACCACCTTGGTGGAATGATGCAGACTATTGTAACTTTCATAATAACAAGGGACAAAAGACAAATGATTGCATGAAATTAAAATATCTAGTCCAAGATTTGATTGATAATAAAAAGGTATACATATAACAACATCAAACCAACAACTATCATACTACCTTTAAAGATCCTTTACCAAATTACGAAAAAGGGAGAGTCTTCTTCTACAAATGGTAAAGTTAAAACTGTTAACTATGTTTATGATGGCACAATCTTTTGTATTTCTGAAGTTGGGAGTGATACGGTCACTGATAGCCAAATTTTTAATGAGGAAACCAAGGATATTATTCCATTAGATCTGATCCCAA
Organism: Sequoiadendron giganteum; assembly: GCA_007115665.2. Classification (NCBI taxonomy): domain Eukaryota; kingdom Viridiplantae; phylum Streptophyta; class Pinopsida; order Cupressales; family Cupressaceae; genus Sequoiadendron; species Sequoiadendron giganteum. The sequence goes on along the minus strand of CM021104.1, from coordinate 209,085,636 downwards.
ACACAAACACATTCGGCAATCAAATAAATTTCTTAAAAATTAGGGAAAGACTTGGACTACCAACCGGTTAATGTAACGACAAGGGGGCAATCCAAGGTAATATTGAAAGGAGTTGCATCTAAAAACACCACTCCCCCACCAAGTCAATACAACATTGTTGATTAAATACAAAAAATACCAACACAGATATCAATATTAGAACTCCTTAAACTCTCACCATCCCATAAGGAAGTTTTAGAACAAGCTCTTGTGGCCACCACGGTACCCACCAATCTGGATGTCTGTCAGTTTCAAGCTATGGTGGGACATTTGACCATGCCTCATTGTCTATCATTATTTGAACCAGATGATGTATCACTTAATCATCCACACAATACTACACTTCACATTGAAGTCTTAATCCACAAACACCGTGTTAAATGTGTCTTAATAGATGGTGGAGCTGGTTTAAACATTTTCACTTTGAAATTGGTCTATGCACTAGGTTATTCTGATAATTTTATTGATGCACAAAGGAAAATGACAATAAATACCTATGACGAAGAAGAGAGGGTTTGATCGTGTTGCCTATTCAAGTAGGACCAATGGTGAAGAATATAGCTTTCCAAGTACTAGAAAAAGAGCTAACATATAATATACTCTTGGGATGTCCATGGATAAATGAAATGCAAGAGGTGCCTTCAACTTATCATCAGTGTTTAAAATTCCCAGTCAATGGACAAGAGGTGACTATATCAGCTGACTACAATAATCCCCAACATTGTAACATGCTTAAAACATCTCAAGACACTTTTGTGCCCCATAATAATGAAGCAAACATTTTTGGTTCATCTAACGGTGAAAAACAACCAACCATTGTATCTAAATGGGTTGAGAAAAAGGGTCATTCAAAAGAATTACGTGTTGTTGATTCTACTTTGGCAGACAATAAGGGTGCTCTGAATTCTCTATCACAACAATTTCAAGAAAATATTGAGTTAACTAACAAAGGCATGGGACAATATTCCATTGGGAAATCACTATATCTTTCTGTATCAATGGGTTATTTTTAAGGTAAAGGTTTAGTGCATTAGATTAAATTAATAAAAACCCAAAGAAGTTATGAAGCACAAAGAAAGAAAATAACAAGAACGATTATACTGGATATTCGTTGAAGCTTCCATGATTCACCTCCATAGCACCTTCTAGCTTGCAACGTTTGATTGTTGCCCTCAGATCGAGTGTGTGTGAGCAATTTGACTATGACAATGTCCTATGCAAGTTTTGAAGGATTTGAATGAAAAAAGACTATGCCTATGAAAAGCAATCAAATCTAATAAGCTAAATGCCAAGTAAAATCTAAGCATAAAATTTCTATAATAATGAAGTGGTTCCGAAGTTGTGAGAAAATTTGACTTTTATAGAAAATGCAATTTTGGATGGACGAATGAGATTAAAAGCTGACAAAGGCTAAAATTAGTGGATGAGATTCCATGTGACAATCCCTAATTAGGGTTAGGGAAAGATTGTTAAATGAGTGGTCAAGATTTCATTTGATAAAATCAAATCGGCAGTCGAGAATAAATGTGATAATTAGTCAAAAAGATAAAGACTGCTTGATTTGTAAGATTCAAAAAACCAATAAGATAAGAGTTGAACTGAAAAGCAAATTTGGAAAATCAAGAGAATTTTCCCAATTAATTCATTTTTGGAAGAAGATTACCATTTTGAATTAAATTAATTGAAAATAAGGATTTTATGTGACAATAAATAATCTTTTTTAGATTATTTACTAAAATGAAGTATCAGTTAATAAAATGATAGGTAATTAAATAATTAACATAATTATTTAATTTAGAGGATTATGACCAATAATTAAATAAATTAATAAATTCATTTAGTTATGAGAATTAGTGACATATTAAATAAACAAATAAAATTCATTTATTTAATCATCAGGAAGAATAAATGAATAAAGGTAATTAAATAAATTAATAAAATTATTTAATTGTAAGAAGACAATAGACAATTAATGACGTATTGAATAAATAAATATAATTTATTTATTTAATAATCATGAAGAATACAATAGACATGAATTACTTAATTAATAGTTGAATGTGGACCAAGGACATAATTAAATGTCATAATTATGCTAGGATGAAAGTGGTAAAATAGTGCTTGTAGGCCTAGGTCATTTTTAAGTGTCTACATTTTCCTCCTCTTTGTCATAATGTTGTTGCATTGTGACAAATAAAATAAGTCAAAAATATGCCCCAGTGCAAAATAAAATGAGGAGGAATGATGAGGAGGGTAGCGCTATGCCCCCTCGAGAGGATAGATGGGTTCCAAGAACATGGGTGTGCTCTCGAAATTGATGAGAAGACTAGAATATCAAGAGACAAAGAAATTTTAGTGTAAAAGATATGGATGATGATATGGATGCAATGCCTATATGAGATGAGCGAGAGAAGATGACAAGACAAAAGGAGATGCATGTTAGTTTCTAGACCAAATTGTTCAACATATTACCATAGGACTTTAATATGTATTGCTCTTAATCATCATTGGGCAGATTATTGTAATGGCCAAAAAACACCAGTATATGACATAAATCAAGATGTGCAAGGTGGTACCATCACATAAGACAATCAGTTGCAAACAAAGGTGATCATGACTCATACTAAGAGCACAATTTCCCTAGTCTTTTTGTCATAACCAGCTGCAAGTATAAAAAGACAAGAAGGACAAGCCATGAAATGTCGTTGCTTCTCTAAATCTTGTTTATAGGACATCCTCGAGAAACTGGCAACATGATTCCCAAAGGCACAAAAATAAAGCCATTATCATGATGTGTTGTTGTTTTTCTAAATCCCATAGTCAGGACATTGCTAAGAAACTAGTAACATGAGTGTCAAAAGACAAGAAAAACGCCATGAGACATCATTTCTCTAAATCTTGTTGTTGGGATCTCGTTGAAAAACTAGTAACATAATGAAAAAGCCAAAGACAAGTGCCAAGTGTTTGCCAAGTGTGTTTGAATTCCAAGTGTTTTAATTTCAAGATGACAAGTGCCGAATATTGCCAAATTCAGGAAGGACACATCCTAAATAATGTTGATGCCAAGAGGATTGATCCCTAAATGCCAAAAGAAATCCCTCGAAATGCCAGGTGACAATGACAATGCCTAGGAAGGACACATCCTAAGGCATAAATGATAGAGGTTATTCTTTAGAAGGACACATATGAAAGAAAATTTATGTCAAGAGGAATGATCCTTAGATGTCGAGAGGATCCCTCAAAATTTTAGATGATGGTGACAATGCCTAGGAGAGACACATCCTAAGGCATAAATGATAGAGGCTATTCTTCAAAAGGACACATCTGAAAGATAACCAAGAATTGACAGTTTGACAGGTTGTGACAATTTGACTTGTTTTGACTAATTTTGACTGAAGTTCATTTGTGTTGACTACATGTCGATGTTGACGTGCTGGTGTGATTGTCATGTTGAATAAGTGACCGCCATAATTCATTTTAAGAGTTTTCCATGTTTGGAAATGACTTGTCCTTACTTGAAGACTTTTGACGTGTGTGTTAGTGTAATTCCATGAACCCTAATGGACTGACCTAGTGTGGCCTTGGGGGCTCATCGATTGATGGCCTTGCCTACGTTGTGCACTCAGAGACCTCGTAGTTTGACACAACTAATGACCTTTTCTAAAGGACAAAAGTTTGAATCATGATTTTATTTTGACAAACCTAGAAAGACTGACCTAATGTCTTGGGGATTCAAAGATGAATCTTGCCTACGTAGATAATATGCAGAGACAATGTAGTTCAAACATGGGAAAAATATTGATTGACATGACTAATTGGATTGACAAGACAAACATTGACTTCCACTCTATTTTTGGGATTTTGACATTGATTTGGATGTTTTTGTATTTTCTCAGGACATTTTTCAATTTTTAGGACTTTTTTCAGGACTTTTTCAGATTTTTAGGACTTTTTTCAACACTTTTTCAGATTTTTATGACTTTTTTCATGACTTTTTCAAAATTTTATGACTTTTTTGTAGGACTTTTTCATATTTTTATGACTTTTTTTAGGAAGTTTTTTTCAATACTTTTTACGAATGTAGGATCATGCGCGACACCCACTGCAGTTACATGATAAAGGTCTTGCCCCTGGACAAATCGGGGATTACCCAGGCCAAATGATATGGAAATACGGGGCAAACAACAAGGATATGCAAGGGTTGATGTCAACCAAATGCTAACCATGGCCGGAATTGACAGGACTTAGGATGAATGTCGTGAATGTGTCAGGCCATTGTGATTATGGAAAGTGGATATTGGTCAATTAGATTAACAATAGATGGCGAAGCAACGATCGACTACACATGGCGCCTATTTTCAAGTTTTCACCATGGTACTTATACAAAGTGCATGTTTGCCAGATTTTCACTATTAGACGAACTTATTTCTTTTTATTATTTTTGCCATTTTTTAATTTTTTTTTATGTCACCAAGACGCTTGTTTTCCAGGTTTTAATCAAGGGATGATTTTTTCTTTATTTTTTGTATTTTTAGGTTTTAGCCAAGCTCTCTGATGTTATGTGTAGAACTTTCACAAATGTAGGTTGTTGATGGGTTATGTCAATTGTTCTCTGTCAGGTGTAGCCAACTGATAAGCTCCATAACCTAAAGCTACAATAATAATATAAGGACCAAGCCAATTAGGCTCAAACTTTCTAGGTTTTTCATGGTCAACCTAATTTCTTGAATTTTGCATGAGGAGAAAGTCACTGATTTCAAATTTTCTCACCATCACTCTTTTGTTATAGCTCTGATAGAGGTGATTTTGATATGTCTACAAGTGATTCAAGGTATTTTTTCATCTTTCTTGTAACATTTCTAACTCATGTAGGTTAGACTATCTGTACTCTTCATCATCGATCATTCCCTTCACGGAAAATCGGAGAGAAGGAATTTTGACCTCGACGGGCAATATGGCCTCAGATCCGTAGACAAGGGAAAATGGAGTGGCTCCAGTGGGTTTATGAATGCTACTAAGGTAAGCCCATAAGGTAGGATTTAATTATAGGTGCCAATCTCAGCCATCGTTGTTGATGGTCTTCTTAAGAATTCAAAGAATTGTTTTATTTGATGTCTTATCTTGGTCATTACCTTGTCGATAATATGGGGTGGAGAAATGATGTTGGATGTGGAATTGCTCATAGAGTTCATGAATGTCCTGATTTTTGAATGGACTCCCGTTATCTGTGATGATGGATTATGGAACACCATACCGACAGATGATATAGTTTAGGATAAACTTGGATATCTGCTTATCGGTGATGTAAGTGAGAGGGAAGGATTCAATCCACTTAGTAAATTACTCAGTGGCGATGATGATGAATTTATGACTGTTAGAGGAGGATGGGTGGATCTTGCCTATGAGGTCGAGTCCCCATTGTGTGAAAGGCCACGGAGAAGTGATAGGTCTCAACTCCTATGTAGGTGCATGAATTAGGTCACTATGCACCTGGCATTTCTGACATGTTCTGACAAAATGAGGAGCATCTTTTTCTAATGTCAGCCAATAGTACCTAGTCTAGTGACTTTCCTAGCTAATGTTGGACCACTTAAATGAGATCTGCATATACCCTTATGTACTTCTCATAAAGTGTTTTGGGCTTCATCAGTGTCGAGACAACAAAAAAGGGTGTTGTCAAAGCCATGACGGTATAAGGTGTCACTGATGATGGTGTGTTTGGCATCTTTTTGTATAAAGGACTTTGTCTAGTTATTGGAAAGGTTGGGTGGTAGGGTTTGGGACTTAAGATAGTCATAGATGTCTTGGTCCCAAGGTGAATTGGGACCAACAATCTCGTAAACCATTTCCGAATCTGGGATGTCATATGCCAACATCAAGAGTTGTTCAACTAATATCTCAAATTGTGACACATTTTTGGGGATGTCTAAGAGAGATCCAATAGTAGCCATTGCATCAAATGCCTTATTCTTTGTCCTAGGAATTTGTTCAAAGGCAATCAATTTGAAATATTTTAATAATCTATCCACCATTCACTTGTAGGGGAGAAATTTTTTATCTTTTGTTTCATAATCATCATTTACTTGGTTGATAACTAACTGACAATCCCTAAATACTAGTAGTGTTTGAATTTTCCATTTAATTGTGATCTTGATTCTTGTGACCAATGCTTCATATTTTGTAATGTTGTTAGTACAAGGGAAGGAAATCTAGAATGCTTTAGGAATGGAATCCCCTTGTGGTGTGATGAACAAGATACCAACCCGTAAGTCGTGACCAGTATGAGACCCATCAAAGTATAGTTTCCAAGGTAATGTAGGCTCTACATGAAAGATATAATCATCGAGAAAATCAGTTATCAGTGGATAATTTTCTTGGATGGTTGCATCCACAAGCTGATTTGCTATTACCTACCCTTTTATTCCTTCCGCTCAACATATTGTATGTCATATTCACTTAAAATCATGGCCCACTTTGCTAACCGACATGTCAATATTGCCCGACTTAGGAGATACTTTAGTGGATCAATATTAGCTACTAGGTGTGTTTGGTGACTCAACATGTAATGTCTTAGTTTTTGTGTTGCAAAGAAAAATGCAAGGAATACACGTTCAATGGTTGTATAGTTCAACTCATATCCTATCAATGTGTGACTAATATAGTATATGGATCTTTCTTTATCCTTATGGTCATTTTGTGCCAATAATTCCCCCAATGCATTTGTAGTTGTTGAGACATATAGGATCAATGACTTGCCTTCAATGGGCGGAATTAGGACAAGTGGTGTCAATAGATATTCTTTGATTTTCTCGAAGGTTTTGTGGCATTTTTTTGTCCATACAAAGGGGATAATTTTGTGTAACAGGTACTGAAATGGTTGAAACTTGTCTGCCAACTATGCAATGAAGCGTCAAATGGACTGTAGTCTGCCCTGAAGTTTTCTTAACTCATTGATTCCTTTTGGTGTAGGCATGTCCAGTATTTCTTTCACTTTAGCGGGATCAACTTCTATGCGTTGTTGTGAAACTATGTAGCCCAATATTTTTCCTGAAGTAACCCCAAAGATACATTTTTTGGGGTTCAAATAAACCTTGTAATCCTCTAGCCATCTAAGAAATTTGTCTAGGACCCCGAGATGATCCATTTGTGTCAAAGATTTGGCCACAATTTCATCCACATAATCTTCTATTAGGATATGTATCATGTCATGAAAGCTTGTTGCCATAACTCTTTGGTATGTGGCACTTGCATTCTTTAAGCCAAAAGGCATGACATTCCAAAAGTATATTCCCCATGGGTATGTAAAGGCCATTTTGTTTTGATCCTCGGCTGCAATGCAGATTTGGTTATAGCCTGAGAAACCATCCATGAGAGACAGCATCTCGTACCCTATTGTGAGATCAACAATCATGTCTATTATCGGCAATGGGAAATCATCTTTTGGACAAGCCTTATTTAAATCTCTGAAATTCATGTAGATATAGATTTTTTCTTTTGGCTTTGTGATAGGGACAATGTTGGATATCTAGTTACCATAATCTATTGATCTTATGAATCCAGCATCCACTAACTTCTTTAGTTCATCCTTTACAAGTAGTGCAATCTGTGGATGCATTTTCCGCAATTTTTGTTTGACTAGTTTGATATTTGGTATTAACGGAAGATGATGCAACACCAATTTTGGATCTAGGCCTGGGATGCCAGCATATGACCATGCGAAATTAACTTTCCTTTCTGTGAAGAATTGTTGAAATTCAGTTTTTTCTTCTTCTGACAATGATGCGGCCAAGAGAGCCATTTTGGGGTTTCCTGGTGTAGATATGTTAACTTTGATGGTGTCTTCGATGAGCATTGTTGATTTTTCCTATGTTATGGGAAGAAAGTCCAATCCTTCATCCTGAGGTGCCTCAGAGAAGTTTTCACCTTCGGATACATCCTTTATTTTTACTATTTTATTGTTAGAAGGCTCCTTGCGGTTTTCACCTAAAGATATTTCTTTTTTTTATCTTATTCTTTGTATTTTTACAAATGGAGGATTGTATAGTCTCCCCGAGGTAAGCTTCACAATCTAGGTCAATGGAAAATCTTGTTTTGTGATCACCCCATGGTATGCCTTCTCGGAGCCCCATGAATTCTGCTATTGCCTCATCATTTTGAAAGATATCCATAATAGGTGGCTCTTGTTGGTCCCACTCAATCATTTATGGGTAAACAAGGGAAATCCCATCGTTAGTGCTGGTAAAAGATGGTGAAGATGCAAAAAGTGTGAAAATTGAAGTGTGAAGGAAAAGTTGCCAACTTAAACTTCCATGTCAGATGCAATGGATGGACCATATTCAGATTCAGATGAGTTGAACTCATAGTCATAATAGGGCACAAAAGTATCAACATCATGACTACTGGATGGAATTTTAGAGGCATGGACAACAGGTTCAAGCATGTCAGACTCATGGGTGGGCTTGGGAATGGGGCGGGATAATTCAGATGTTGCCAACCATAACTTATTTTCTTGTAGATTTGAAGGAATTCTTACCCATTCCTTATTTTTAGAATGATGCTCAATAGGATAATGTTGTATTCTTGTTGAAATCATTCTTCAAAGGGGGGTTGGCCAGGTTCCAGGAAGAGTTCGTCAATATCATAGTTGTGAAGGGTTTTCTTAGATCCCCATTCCCATTCATTAGAGTTAGTTTCGGTAAGAAGTTCTTCACGTTTCTCATCACTTTCTGTAGCCATTACATCCTCACTTGAAATTCCATAGGTACACTGATCGTCAGTTCTGAGTTGGTCAAACCCTAGCCCAATGTACCTTGGTCTTGTAGAGAGAATGACAGGTTCTCTTCTTCCATTGTTGGCCTTTCCAAGACCACTTGTGTTGTCAAAACCTAGTGTCTTGGATATGTCATAGTATTTTCCATAGAGATGCACTGGTAGTGGAGGTAATTCTTCTGGGTCTTTGTAGATCCAGTTAGCTATGTCAATAGTGACTTCATTACCCATATCGCCCCATAGTGTGAAAACACTTCTTGGTGGAACCTTGAAAGTTTTTTTGGGCTCGACTGTGAAACACAGTCTACCATAGAATTTAGGTAGTTTAGGTATTGTGGTGATATAGTAAGCCATATTCAGTTTGAATTCTCCACAACCAAGGTCCTAGATCTAAAGGTCTTTAGTTGGTATGGAGTTCAAGGAAGATTGTGTGGTAGAAGTCGATGGAATGGATGATTTGGTGAGTACAGATGGTTCAATATATTTGGAAGAGGTGGAAGTTGAGGCTTCTTGATTAATGGGTACCTGGTGTTCAACAGTGGCTCACAAATTGGTACAATATTGAAATGGATCAGGATCTCCTGGGATAGTAATTTTAGTACCATGAAAAGGGAACTTCAAGCATTGGTGGTATGTGGAAGGAGTGGCCTTTAAGGCATGAATCCATGGGCGACCAAGTAAGATATTATAATGTATGTCATGATCTAGGACTTGGCATGTTGTATCTATAATAATTGGTCCCACACAAATTGGAATTATGATTACGCCTTGATGAAAATGCTCTTGGTAGAATCTACACATGCATTAGAGAAGCCAAGAGCTTTAACCAAATTTAAAGAGAAGATGTTCAATCTTGCTCCACCATCTACTAAGACTTGTCTAACCTTATGTTTGTGGAAAAAATGCTCGATATGAAGGGCATCATTATGAGATGGTTTGGGTGAGGAATAGTCACTATCCGAAAAGGTAATGTGGTGAGGCGAATTCAAATATTCGACCATAGTTTCAAAATGGTTTACATAAATTTAGGTTGGGATAGAAGACTCTTGCAGGACTTTATCCAAGATGGCCTTATGTGTGGGTGAAATGTGGAGCAATTCAAGGATGGAGATTTGGGTGGGTGTTTTGTTTAATTCCTCAATAAGGTTGAACTTTGGTTTAGGGTTTGACTGTCTAGCAGATGAACTAGGTATGGTAAATTTAGGCTGACGTGCAGAGGGACCTAGGATGGTGACCTTCCCTTTACGTGTTGTGACATTGCATTTCAGGGCCTTTTTAATGGTAATAGTATTGACACACTTATCTTCATCAGCAGTGCAAAGATTGTTAATGATGGTACACTAGAATAATTGAAGGCTAGATGGACATCATTGGCTTGATTATTGTTATGATTTGTGCAAGATGAGGAGGGGTTAGCAGAACCATGATAAAGTAGTGGGTTCTTGTGGATTGTATGGTCTACATTAGATGCAAATGGTTGACCTCCTAACTCAATGGTATCGTTTACAATAAATTCTTGCACAAGATTTCACAACTGGTGACAAGAGGAAGTTTTGTGCCCTTTGTCACAGTGGTAATCAAAAAATGCATTATCATCCCACCATGATGGCTTGAATTGACCAGGGTCATACGGTTTAGGTTCTTCCAAAGTTATGACAAAGTTTTGGATAATTTTCTTTAAGACAATTTTGATAGGCTCACCCAAGGGAGTGTATGTGCATTTTTGAAATTGTCATGGTTGACGCGACTGCCTTTGATTAAATTGAGCAAGATTATTTTGAATAGCATTGGAAATTGGTGTAGGTGTGGTCATAGGTGTATTTTTATTTTGAACTCCTTTGATTGTGAGTACATGACCTATTACATTAACATTTTTTGCATTGACCACACTGTCATTTGTGATGTGTTTATTCTTGACCCAGTAATTATTTTTGTCAATGGGAGGATTTGCATTTGTGTTTTTAGGACCTTATTTTAGCTCTCCCTTTGCAATAAGGGCTTTCTCAATCTGGACACCTTTTTCAACTAGGTCTATGAAATTTGTGCAACAATGCACCTGCACTGCATATTTTAGGGGACCTAGAAGTGTTTGTATGAACATGTCAACCTATTCCTTTTTGGGTATGTCAATGTGACAACAACTAGCTAGACTTTCTCATTTTTGGAAGAATGGGATGAACGTTTCACCAGCATCCTCTTGCGTGATATTGCATAAGCTAGTAATAGAGGTGTCCATGTCAATGTTGTATGCGTATTTTTTTATGAATTTTCATTTAAGTTCATCCCATGTATGGATATCCTTTTGAGTAGAGAACCATTCAAGTAAGGACCTGCAAGAATTTTAGAAAAGAGTATAATTAGGTGACACATATTCCAAATGAAATGGTGGCATGTATAAGTTCGTATCAAAGGGATAGACGAACAAATCATATGATAGTTCTGATTTCTTTCCAAATATTTGTATGTTTTCTATGGTCTTCTCTAAACCCATTAGCTTAGCTTGCAAGACATCGATTGTAGGGTCATTTGTGGCCCCATACATAGGATTGATTGGTACACCCTAGGTCCCCATTTGTTGTAAGTGGATGTTGGTGTGTTGTTGAGGGATATGTTGTTGTGACATGTATGATGTGTTTTGGTTTGTGTGTTGGTACTAAAATTTTGGATTGGGGATGTGTTGATGGGTATGAATATGGGAAAAATATGTCAGAATATGTCCCCCGACCATTTGGGTCGATATTTGGGGAATATGGCGACCAAGAATATTTTGGTGTCCAATAGATGCCATAGGTTGTGTGTTTCGATTGCCTTGTCGAGGTTGTTGGAACTATCCCAGGGGGAAATTCATATTTTTTCCTTGGAAGGGGTTGGTATTAAACTGTGTTGACATGTTAACATTTGGTTGTGGTCCTTGAATAAAGAGACGTCGTTTACCACCACCCAAAGGATTTAGGGAGGTACCAATGAGAGGATATGATGGCGATGCACTCATGGTACTAGATGTAGTCATCAATGGGGGATTCGTATGGCTTGATGTTTCCCCCAAGGAATTTACCAAAGTGGTAAGAAGAGGATTGGAATAACTTGATCACATTGTAGAGGACCCAAAGATGGCTCCAACCGATTGTGATGATGTTGTGGATAGTGTAGGAAATGTGTCGGATTTTGTTCCTCCAATGGATGTAGCATTGATTGAATTGGAATTATTTGGAATGTTGGAGGTAGCACTCATGGTCATTGTGATAGTTTGTGAGGTAACATCAAAAAATGTATTTTTTGTGTTGTTTGGAGGTTGACCAATATTGGACATTTTATTCGTATTGTTGACATTATGGTCAGGAGATGACGGTCTCAAAGTATTAATGTCAAACCCATGAGGTAATTTAGCTCCTTGACTTAAAAGTATGGCTAAATATGTCTCTGCGATATAAAACCATTTGTTCTACGAAGTAGGTGGCCTCGGGATCTTCTGTTGCTACTTCTAGGTTTTTCTCAAGTATTTGTCCATGTTCATCCTTACATAAGAATGGTTCAAAAGGTTTCTTTGATGAGGATGGTATGGTCATAAGAGGTTGAGTATTTTTGTCACTAAATGGGTTGTCAAAAGTCCAATTTGGGTCATAAGTGTGATTGGTGACATTGGAATTAGAATCTTGTCCAAAGTTTTTCATTTGTCTTTTCTGTCTTTGGATTCTAGTTTCCACCATAAGAAGGAATTTCTCAAATGAGTGTGATGAAAATGACAACTAAATGCAAGGATGACACTAGACTATGTTTTTTTATTTTTGGATAAAGGATGACAATGCTAAACTATGTTTTTGGATTTTCGATAAAGGATGCTAATGCAAGAAAGTTTTATAAAGAACTAATTGATGCAAGATGACAAGGTTGTCAAAGCCAAAGTGTTAGATGAGGACTAAGATGATAATGTTGATGAAGGACTAAGATGATTAATGCAAAGTCTAGGTTCAAAATGAGGACTAGAGGTGGAAAATGCAAAGTCTAAGTTTAAAATGAGTACTAAGTTTGGACAAAATTTGGAGAAAGGTTTGCCTAACCACTCTAAGCTTGAATTATGTCTCAATTTTGGTTATCAAAAGGGACTTGGTTAAGGGACTAAATGACAAGGTCAAAATGACAAGTGAGCCTTCCGAACTAGATTGTTGAGTTGGAGGTTCTCACAAAAAAGGACAATGACTGAAAAGAGGAATAATGACCAAGTCCCAAGATAACCTAATTTTTAAAACAATGGTTTTTGCAAAGTGTGGAAATTTGGCCTAATCCAAAGTTTTCCAAGATGAAACCTAAGGATAAATTTATGTGAAAAATGACGATTATGACGCCTAGGGAATGCAACTAAAATTTGGAAATTTTAAAAATAAGGTTAAAATGAAAGCTAATGAATGTAAATGATGGATGTTTCGAGTAATTTCAATTCTGGTTTCTAACAGAGACTTTCTGAAAAAGGTGTTTGATAGTAGGCTAAGATGTCTGGACTTGAATTTTGGTCTGAGGCAGTGTTTGGTGTTTGTCAGGCGATTGCATCGTTACAGGAAACAAATGTGTTGTAGTGATCAAATGCAGCTCTGGAAATGTCAAATGTGGTGCATTTTTGTAAATGAAACTTTATAGATGTCAAATCTGGTTCAGTATTGCAGATGTGGCTTTATAGAAGGCAAATGTGGTTCAGTATTGCAGATGCATCTTTACAAAAGGAAAATTAATTTCAAGACATGCAAATGCGGTGTTTGGAGCAACAAATACGTTTTAAAAGAGAATATGTATTGCAAATTCTTTCAAATGTGGTGCGATAGAGCGATTGCGGTTTAACAGATGCATTGCAAGATGTGAAAATGTCAATTTTTTTATATTTGTGGTCAAAAGCCGAATTGTTTAAAGTTTGACTATTTTTTTCAAGATGTTTGAGTGTTGTTTGTTTTGTTTCAGTATCCAAAAAAAACTTGGAAAGCATGATATTTTGAAAATTAATCAAGCACATAAGAGAACAAGTACAATATTATGGTTAAGACAGGATAATATTCGCTAGACTCCACATGAGTTTCCCTAGCCGCAAATCAGTAGTATGTGAATCCAAAAGCTTGGTTGCATGGGCTCCCCCTTACAATGCACTCTCTTCTCATGCCAACCAAGCTTCCAATCCCCATGAAACTTCCATGGTAGATTGATCACCTCTACTAAAGACTGTGTAGACGTGGAAGGCTTCACACCGATCGGTGTTGTACTAGCAAATAGAAGGTTTTGGGCTTACTAAACAAGATTTTTTAATTTAGGACCCCAGTTTGAGTGGCCATACATGGGGTGAAAGATTAATATCCATTTAGGAGGCACTCCAGCCTGAAGAGGTTAAGCTCAACAAGATTTTGAGGAGTTCTACTTGGTCCATATGACACATCTACGCTTGTAATCTTAGGTTTTCCCTTAAGATTCACATTTATCTACTAGTTGGGGGTAGATTGGCTTTAGCTCTATTGTTGTTTCTCTTACACCTAGGATCACATGACTGTGCAAGGGGAGAGGATACTTCGGTTATTGCATCAAGGTTACATAGAAACAAAGTGGGTCTAGCTTTTTGATCACCTAGTTTGCACAGGGTGAGAGCATATTCGCCTACCACTTTCAAACACAATCAGATAATATGGAAGACATGTTAATTTCAAGTGCACCAAATGAAATATTTTCTATTCTAAAAAAAAGCAATCATAATGTTTTCAAATGGGAACTTCTTGGACAAACGAATCTGCAAAACCACAAGTTAGTAGTTTTAGAAAATTGTCTTCTACCCACGAAGTCTTGGTGCCACATGTTGCAAACAAAGATCAATAACCCCAAAAAAACCTATGCTAGTCAGAATGTTGAAAAGAAAAATCAGAATGCAAAAGGAAATCTGGAAAACCTGAATGCAATAAAGAAGAAAATGATTACCAGGAAAATGCATCACAACAGAGCGAATACATCTCTATGTGCAACAAATGTGTTGCGGGCCCATGTCCTAGTTTAATAGTAAGATTCATCTCATATATCAAATGCATCGTTTGAAACTGAGAGTGCATCTCATTTTATCAAATGCAGCTTTCTAGACTGTGTGTGTGGCTTAGCAGAGTGTTTGCATGGTTTCAGTCTGCGAATGTGTCACGATGCATCAGATGCAATGTCAAAAAAATCAAATGTATCAATGGTTTATTTTTTAGGTAAAGGTTTAGCGAATTAGATTAAATAAATAAAAACCCAAAGAAGTTATGAAGCACAAAGAAAGAAAATAAAAAGAATTATTATACCATATATTCTTTGAATCTTCCATGATTCACCTCCATAACACCTTCTAGCTTGCAGCGTATGATTGTTGCCCTCAGATCGAGTGTGTGTGAGCAATTTTACTATGACAATGTCCTATGCAAGTTTTGAAGGATTTGAATGACAAAAGACTATGCCTATGAAAAGTAATCAAATCTAAGAAGCTAAATGCCAAGTAAAATCTAAGCCTAAAATTTCTATAATAATGAAGTGGTTCCGAAGTTGTGAGAAAATTTAACTTTTATAGAAAATGCAATTTTGGATGGACGAATGAGATTAAAAGCTGACAAAGGCTAAAATTAGTGGATGAGATTCCATGTGACAATCCCTAATTAGGGTTAGGGAAAGATTGTTAAATGAGTGGTCAAGATTTCATTTGATAAAATCAAATCGACAGTTGAGAATAAATGTGATAATTAGTTAAAAATATAAAGATTTTTGAAAATCAAAAGATAAAGACTACTTGATTTGTAAGATTCAAAAAATCAATATTATAAGAGTTGAACTAAAAAGAAGATTTGGAAAATCAAGAACTTTCTCAATTACTTCATTTTTGGAAGAATATTACCATTTTGAATAAAATTAATTCAAAATAAGGAGTTTATCTGACAATAAATAATCTTTTTCAGATTATTTACTAAAATGAAGTGACAGTTAATAAAATGAAATCACTTTAAATAATTTCATTTATTTAAAATGAGACAAATGTTAAATTAGGTAATTAAATAATTAACATAATTATTTAATTTAGAGGATTATGACTGACAATTAAATAAATTAATAAATTCATTTAATTGTGAGAATTAGTGACATATTAAATAAACTAATAAAATTCATTTATTTAATAATCAAGAAGAATAAATGAATAAAAGTAATTAAATAAATTAATAAATTTATTTAATTGTAAGAAGACAGTAGACAATTATTGACGTATTGAATAAATAAATATAATTTATTTATTTAATAATCATGAAGAATACAATAGACCTGAATTAATTAAATAATAATGAATTACTTAATTAATAGTTGAATGTGGACCAAGGACATAATTAAATGTCATAATTATGATAGGAAAAAAGTGGTAAAATAGAGCTTGTAGTCCTAGGTCATTTTTAAGCGTCTACAGTTTCACAGTTGCTGCCATCCCCAAGGTCATATGGACAACCGACATCAATAACACAACCATTACAAACTACCATAGTTCTAGATGAAATATTTGTAAAATCTGGTACTCTAGAAGATGAATTAGAAGACAAGGCCATCCTCAGTTGGCTATACACAGATGAAGAAGCCTCAACATCAGAAAAAATCAACATAAAGACAAATCAATATGGGAAAGGAAAATCTATCCTAGAGAAAATGGGATATGAGGGACAAGGACCTGTTGGAAAAAGTAAAGAAGTCATCATAGACCCCATTCAACCTCTCACACTTCATTCGAAGGACAAAATAGGACTAGGTTATACAGGGGAATCAAAATAAGAAATGACTCAAAAAGATATTGAGAGAATCCTTCAAATGAGAGAGTTCTAAAACAAATTCCAATAAGTATGCACCCACACACGAGGAGGGACAAAGCTTGGGGACTAGACCACTGGTATTTGAATCACAAAATGTTGATGACTCAAGTGAGGATAGATAGACATCAAATGAGCTAGATTATTTGGAGGAAAGTAATATCATAGACCTCGACATCCCTATTGACATCCCTAACACCATAGTTGTTCGAACCCTCACTTCCATTGACCCAAGTCAATTGATAACTTTTTTCCCTTAATACATCCTAAACTTATCAACTAGGAACCAACTGAACCTTTTAATGTACCCATCTTTGTGAATGATGATGCTATTATAAAATTACTTTGTTATGACAAACCTGACACAAGTTCTAATCATAAATCTCATAATGACATGGTTAGATAGGAGGGTGTCAAATCTTCCAGTTGAAAAATTGAAAACAAGAATAATGGATCTAATGGTGAAAACCATTCTATGGCAGCATTAGATCTCGAAAAAGTAAAAATAAAGAGCGCATCTGATGGTTAAAACCTCTCTGAGGCACTGAAAGATGGGAGATTTGACACCCTTTTGAAGAATTATCATGAAAATTCATTAGTACTGGTAGAGCCTACAAGGTCTATTAAAATTGGCACAATAAAAAAAGAAAATATTTTGCATCTGGCAGCATCTATGATTGAACAAGAAAAACCAGATTTTATCAATTTCTTTCAAGAAAGAAGCAATAACTTTGCATGCTCATACTCTAATTTGATAGGTTTAGATCCAAATATTTTAATGCAACATTTATCTCTACCTACTGGAATTAAACCTGTAAAAAAAAAACTAAGGAAGATGCATCCACATATTGCCTTGATGGTAAAGGTTGAGTTGAAGAAGTTGTTAGATGCATGATTCATCAGGTCTATCGATTATGTTGAATGGATATCAAATATTGTCCCTATATTAAGGCCAGAAAATAGTATCAGAATATGTATAGATATCAAAGATCTGAATAAGGCATGTCCCAAGGATTATTTACCCTTACCTAACATCAATATCATTGTGGAATTAATAGCAGGACATTTCATGTTATCAAGAATGGATGGTTTCTCCTGCTACAACCAAATCAAGATAGCACCCGATGATCAAGAGAAAAATGCATTCACATGTCCATGGGGAGCTTTTTTCTGGAACATCATGCCCTTTGGGTTGAAGAATGCATGGGAAACATATCAATGTGCAATGACCACAATCTTCCATGATATGATGCATACCTTTATGGAGGATTGTGTGGATGATATCTTACCAAAGTCATATTCTAGAGGACATATAGATATCCTGGGAAAAATATTTACAAGGCTAGAGAAGTTCAATGTCCAACTAAATCCTAAGAAATGTGTCTTTGGGGTTACATTAGAAAAAATCATAGGATACATAGTGTCAGACAAGGGAATCAAAGTGAATCCCACAAAGGTCAAATAAATAATGGAAATGCATCCGCCATAGAATATGTTAGAGTAATAAGTTATGCTTAATTAATTATATCATACTAGTTAATTAATTAAGTCACTTATTCCTCTAGTTGCTTGAGCTAAACTTAGGTGCATTAATAATTATTTATTAATTATTAAGTGTGCACACTAGGGTTTCATTTAGGGTTTATTGATCTCCTTCATAAGGATTGATCTCTTTGTAATATTTGAGATTCTCATAATGCATTTTACACTTTGAGGTTTATAGATCTTGTTTGTTCTGAATGTCTTTTGCATGTGATAGGTATCCATTTGCATGCAGGTGATCTTGGATTCTAACATGGTATCAGAGCTCTAGACCTATTGCTGCCTATTCGTGATCTTAAGATATGGCTTCTCAGTGAGTTTCAAGTGCAAGGGTTTCCACAGGCATCTTTTCTGCAAGATCTGGGGGTAGCTGATTTTTCAGCACAGTATAGGCTCAAACAGATGTCGCCATCACGTTCGCAGCACCCCAAAACCCTAGAAACGCCTGTCAAATCATCCATTTTCAAGCAGTTGGTTTCTGAGGCAAAACAAAATTGCCAAGGAAGTTGTACGGCCTCCCTGGCACGCTTCACAATGCACAAAAATTAAAAAAATCAAGACGAGGCATTTTTCGGGATCCGCGCCGGCTCCTCTAGTTCAGTCAGCCCCGCCGCCAAGCGGCCACTAGCCCGCTGACCCCTACCTTCAGCCCCTTCCGCCAAGACCGAGGTCCTTTGGAGAATAGAGTGTCCCAACGCCAACACTCGCAGGCACCTTGCTTTCACGCTGAGGTCACATGGGGGACCGGGTGCTATGCGCCCAACCCCCGCTCGAACTCCCAGCGCCCACCATAGGTCACATGGGTGACCAGGTCCCAGAGGTTTTTCTGCAAGGGGCCAAATTTTTGCACCGATGACCACATGGCCGTCAATTCTTTTGCACTGAAGTGCTGATGTCAGCATGACATCATCGGTCGTATAGTAGTTTGTCCCCTCCTAACCTTGATTTGCCCTAAAAGAGCAGTTTTTTTGTTTTTGGCATAACTTGGGCATATGGTATCGAAATTGAGAAAACGAGATATCACCAGAAAGCTGGTTCCGAGCACTATCCTGTGGTCTAGTTTATTTTTATTTTTTTCTTGTTTTACTACATTTATTTCTTGTTGAATTCAGATGTTTATTTTATGCTTTTGAGCTCATAACTCTTTGCCACGATCTCTGATTTTTGCTATCTTTGCGGCATTGGAAAGGTATTGAGTAGCTTTATGTTGTTGTCCATGCACTTTTTTCTATATCTATCCCAAGTTTTTTGTTATTCCATATTTGACCACATGGGTGTTTTGGAGATTACTTGAATACTTTGGCAGTTTGGAGAGTGCATCTTGCATCTTTGCACTTCGTTTTCAGTAGTACATCATTCAATAATCGACTGTTGCTTCATAGATTCCAGTGTTGTTCCCATTTGGAGTTTTTTATTGTTCCATGGCATCGGGTCTATTATTGCATCATTATGATTTTGATATGGTTTCTTGTAGATAGAAGTATCTTTCCTTGCTTGCTAGATTGTGGTTTCAGTGTTACTCTACAGTGTTCTTCCTGTGCTTCTTTGCAGCATTTGTCCCACTGGGTTTTCCTCCTCTACCTCTTTCTTGCATTTGTAAATGGGTACCTGATCAGGCCTAGTTGTCGGGACCATCCTTGCTTGCATGCATATTCTTCTAGTGTTTTAGCTTCTTCCTAAGTTCATATTAAGGGGGGGTGTTAGAGTAATAAGTTATGCTTAATTAATTATATCATACTGGTTAATTAATTAAGTCACTTATTCCTCTAGTTGCTTAAGCTAAACTTAGGTGCATTAATAATTATTTATTAATTATTAAGTGTGCATACTAGGGTTTCATTTAGGGTTTCCCTTTTAGGGTTTATTGATCTCCTTCATAAGGATTGATCTCTTTGTAATATTTGAGATTCTCATAATGCATTTTACACTTTGAGGTTTACAGATCTTGTTTGTTCTGAATGTCTTTTGCATGTGATAGGTATCCATTTGCATGTAGGTGATCTTGGATTCTAATAGAATATCAATCAACTAAGGTCTTTACAAGGTAGGCTACAATCAATTAGGAGATTTATCTCCCAATTAGCAGATAAAAGTCATCCATTTAATCAATTGTTGCATAAAAGTGTCTTGTTCAAATGGGATAAAGGGCGTGAAATGACCTTCAACAAAATAAAACAATATCCAATGTCGCCACCTATTCTCATGCCACCTACATAAGGTAGACCTTTACTACTATGTATTGCAAAAACATACATTTGTTTAGGAGCACTATTGGCACAAGAAGATTATGAAGGAAGGGAACAAGCCATTTACTACATCAACAAGACTCTAAATGGATATGAAATAAATTACACCTTCATTGATAAATCTTGTTTGGTGGTGGTATTTTCTACCCAGCAATTGCGGCATTACATGTTGACTCACATAGTTAGGCTCATAGCAAAGATTGACCCATTAAAATATCTACTCAGCAAGGCCTCTTTAACAGGAAGACTGGCCAAGTGGGTCATGCTTTTAAGTGAATTTGATATCCAGTATCTGGAAAGAAGACCACCAAAGGTCAATTGACTTTTGAACAATTAGTCGAAGCTCCATTAATTGATGATCATCCTATGACAATGGAGTTTCCTAATGCAGACATTATTACTGTAACAACACATCAATGGAGGCTTTATTTTGATGGGTCATACACATAAAGAGGATCTAGCATGGGAATATTGTTTGTTACACCTCAAGGAAACACCATCCCAAGGTCTTATAGACTCATGTTTCCATGTACCAATAATGTGGCTGAGTATGAGACATTAATCATTAGCGTCAAGGTAGCAATTGAATGGAAGGTAACCGAGCTAAAAGTATATGGAGATTCACAATTAATCATTTATCAAGTCAATGATGAATATCAGAAGAAAGATGAGAAGTTAATGCCATATAAGCAACTGATTGATGATCTCAAAAAATAATTTATGGATATCCAATTTGAGCAAATTCCAAGGGCAAAAAATAAAGTGGCAGATGTTATGGAGCCAATTGCTTCTCTTTTGTTGTTGCTAGAAAAACATGGTTGTGATAAGTTTATGGTAGAACAAGTGTCAAATCCTGCTTATGATAATATTGAATCTCAAACCATATGCTATTTAGATGTCGTTGAAAACTCCATCTATGGAAAGACCTATGCGTACCTAAAAGACAACATCCTTCCTCCCGATCTTTCCAAAAATCAAAAACATAACTTTATCTACCAATCCGCTCGACATACCTTAATCGTTGACATACTTTACCATCGAGGTCTAGATGGTACTCTTCTCCGGTGTCTAGAACATAATGAATCTAAGACAACCTTACATGAGATTCATGAAGGTATTTGAGGAACTCATTCAAGTGGGATAAATCTAGCAAAGAAACTCCTCCATTTGGGGTATTACTGGTCGAACATGGAGGAGTCTTATCATTTTTTTAAGAAATGTCAAAAGTGTCAGATCCATAGTAATGTAATTCATGCACCAGCTCAAGAATTACACCCATTCACATCAACATGGCCCCTTTTTCAGTGGGGACTAGATCTGGTAGGAAAGATAAACCCATCTTCATCCAATGGGCACAAATTCATAATCACAACAAAAAAATAGTTTACAAAATGGATAGAAGCAGTTCCTCTAACAACAATCACTGGAAAGAAGATCTCGTCTTTCATACTAAACTATATAAATTTTTGGTATGGCATACCTCAGTCCATTATCACTGATAATGGACGACCATTTAAGAACCAGGACATCCAAGAATTGTGTGAAATAATTCATATCCAACATCATTTCTCAACACCATACTATCCTCAGGGAAATGGCCAGGCAGAAGCCTCCAACAAGACAATTCTTAAAATACTCAAGAAAATGGTTAACGATGTTGGACGTGATTGGCATGTTCAGCTCAATCCTACATTATGGGCCTACAGAACCAGCATTAGAACACCGACAAAAGCTACACCATATGCCTTGGTATATGGATCAGAGGCCATACTACCCATTAAGGTGGAGATTCCATCGCTCTGTGTGTCACTAAAGGGAATCATTTCAAATGAAGATTATAGAGTATCTAGGCTTCAAGAACTAGAACTGTTGGATGAACGTCGTCAACAAGTTGTCAATCATATGATGACATATCAACAGAGAATGTCCAGGAGCTACAATCACAGGGTAAAGCCTAGAGTCTTTCAAGTTGGTGACTTTGTCCTAAAGGAAAACCCTAAAAATCAGTAGGACAAAGAAAAGAAAGGGAAGTTTGAACCTAACTGGCTAGGTCCCTTTATCATCATATCGGTCTATGGATCAAGAGCCTATCAACTATCAACACCTGAAGGGGATTTATTTGATGAACCTATCAATAGCATCCATCTCAGAAAATTCTACACCTGAATCACTTAGTGCATGGTTCAAAGTCCTAAAAAGGGTTTCTTGGATGAAAATTTGGCAAAAAGGCGTCTCGGTGATAGAAAAATACAAAAAAAAATCATAAAATATGAAAAAATGTAATAAAAACATGTGGTAAAAACTTGGAAACAGACACTACTTGTGATTTAAACCAGATTTTCTTATTGGATAGATGTCATGATTGTTACTTTCACTATCACTTTATATCCATTATCATAACATTACAATTGGTCATGTCTCACACTAGCTTGGGAGCAACATCTGGACCTCACTGGGGGCAATAAAACATTGAGCTTAACAAAATGGACAAATATCAAGGAAAAAAATGTAACAAACGTAATGATCAAAGCACAACCCAATATGGAACATCAATTCACAATCGGAAACACATTGGACATCCATATCACAAAAGAAAATCCAAAAGCAAGTCAAAAGTCAGTTTCAAAAAGTCAAAAACATGAGTCTATGTTAGTCAAACTATGTGGTCTCTATGTGTATAACGTAGGCAAGGATAATATTTGATCAACCCCCGAGGACCCTAAGGTAGGTCTTTAGGTTAGGTTTGATCCAAAATCTCAAAAAATCACAAAATTAAAATTAGGTGGATGATCTAATCTGACTAATGGTTAAAACACTTTAAGTAAAGATTGGATATGTTGTACTTTGATTATTTATTATCATTTCCTTGGAGCAACTCGATGATGTATTAAACTAGATAGGAAAGGAAGGAGAGTGATATTTTCATTTGTCTATTGTTTGTGAATTAATTATTTATTGTGTGCATTGTCATGAGACGTGCTCTACAAATGTATCACTGATGACATTCAAAATTCACGCACTAAAATAATTAATCCTTGTCTATTTATGCAATAAATGCTCAAGTCATCTCGGTTTAATTATACCTAGATGCTTGTGTTCACTTGCAATATCAAAAATCCTGAAAGTAGTACTCAGATTGTCATTGGTCTAAAATATACCATTGATGCTTGTACTCACCTTCAAAAAATTTAAAGCTCTATGATGATACAAAGCACAAAAGTACTGTTAGAATGCCAATATTTTTTCATATAGGTGTGCATGATAAAATTAGATTGCATTCATAATAGTTTGTACATCTACAAAGTGTTTTGTTACAAAATCTCATGAAGGATTCAAATTGATGATTATACTTTCTCATAATAGATTGAGTATACTTGACATAACCATGTAGTTGCATCATCATTTCCATTTACATACATTAGAAAGCATTGTTATTTATCATTTCATCATTCATACATTTAAATCAAATAATTTTGTATTCATCATATCATATTTTCCATATCACATAAAAGTTTAAAAAAAAAGAAAAATAAATCATATCATTGCATTTCATTCATCCATCATTCATTTTCTCATACAACATATCATTCATCATTTCATTCATCCATCAATAATTTCTCATATAACATATCTTTCATCATTTCATTTATCATACAATCATTTCTCATAGCATTGCATTTCATTCATCCATCAATCAATTCTCATATAACATATCATTTATCATTTCATTTATCGTGGAATTTTCATTTTATCATATCATTGAATTTCCATTCACATTCATTCATTATTTTATTATCATACATCATTATCATCCATTTATAACTTCATCTATTTACATTTACACCAACATAGAAATGCACACATCCCATTTACATAATATATCATAAATTATTTAAACCATTACATCGCATTCATGTATATAGACAATCATGATATAAAATACAAATCATCATGCATCCGTACATCATACATCATATATCCATATATCATCATTAAATAGAACATCATAAACCATAGCATATCATGTTGATCATAAATACATCTATAACATATCATATAAATCATCACATGGCATATGTAACATGGAAAATAAATGCATCCATCATAGAATCATAATAGAACACATAATAGATCGATAAAAGTCTATTGCATATCATATAGATCTCAAAAATCATCAATATCAAGTATACAATGACATCTCAAGTAAAATAGATACAACATCAAAACTGGTTGAATCGGAGTATACATGATGTCTCAAATCTATCACAAATCACATAACACACCTAGGACCTACCATTGCCAAATGGTGTAGGCATCTCAAGACTAGTACCTCCTCCACCAGATGGACCAGCACCTCCACCACCAGACGGAGTGAGACCTCCTAGATCTTTGTGTGGCGGCTGAGTCACACCCTCATTGACAGTTCAAGAATGGGTCCTGCTTGATCGTGATGGGGCATAACTGACTCTTCGCTCAGAAGGGATGACATCATGGTATCTACCTCTATAAAAATATACCTCTCATCCCACATGAATAACCTCCCTCATATAGTCACCAACAATAGTACCATCGGCTATCCATTGTAATCTCTCTGCAGTAGCTTGTGCCTACTCTGCAATTTGCCTATAAGCACTATCCCACTCTACTATCAATATGGTAATCTATGTCTATGCAGATTCCAAGTATCCCTATAATTGTGCAATAGCCTATCCATGAGCTTAGGCTTGATTTTGCATCTGTGTTTGGGTCTGAGCTAGCAACCATTGTGTCTAAGCCAGCTGACCTTGTAACATTTGTATCTGAACCTATAAGTTGGTGATTTGTGTCTGATCTTTAGAGGATGCAACCACTGCTTGCCTCTTATGAGGCACACTAGTAGATGGACCTATACTACCTGCCACAACTCCTCTTCCACCATCCCCTCTGTCATCTCCATCATCACCATCCTCATCTCCACTGCTCTCATCACCATTGTCGTCCTCATCACGAACATCCTCTGCCTTGACATCAACATCCTAATCCCCCTCCACATCATCCTCTTGCCTCTATTGCTGAATAGGTGCAACATAAACCTCCTCCTCTATGGGTAATGGTATTGCCTCATCAAGTATAGTGATCCGCGAGTATGGATGCAATGCAAGATACTACGCATACTCCGTAGTCACTAGTACCTCTGCAATATCACGATGCATGTCCTAGGGTGCAGGTTGTAGGGCATGGTATCATACGAAAAAAATGGTCCCCAATCTATTTGTCACTTTGTCATCGGGCATAATGCACAACGCCCTGGGGCATGCATTGAACAATCCCATATTGTCAATAAACTCTCCGCAATAGAAATCTCTCTAATATGAAGCAGGTCCTTCCAATCAAGTACATAGAATCACATAGATAACCCAGCTCTGCATCGTCCTCATCCTAATGCTCACAATCCAAATATGGACACCATGTCACAACCTCTAGGTCATCCAATACACACCTCCAATGCTTTGACTTACCTATCCTAGATTGGGTAAGTCGACCTTTGTATCTCAAAACATATGGCCCGATGGTAGGTCTCTCTCGTACTGGCATTGGTTGTGTGACAACAATATGCTCCCATGCCCACACCTAAAGCAAAGTGGTTCTTAATGATAAGCTATGCCCTCTCAAATATAAAATTGCATGTAAATCATGATACAGATGTGTCAGCATGCACATCCCCCAAGCATATCTAGTCCCATGCACAACCATGCTCTCTAGTATGTGGCCCCATCCAACATATAGTCCCTTTGACCTATGATCAGGACAAAGGAACCCTCCAATGAATCCTGTAAGAACTGAAGGTAGGGTGGCATATACATCCACCATCTCTTGCCATGGGATCCACATCCCAGTAACATGAGGATCCTAAAAAACTCTAGGAAGAGAATTTGTCTCACCCACCTCCTGCAAATCATATACTACAATCTCCCCAACAAACGGTATCCATAAAAACCACTAGACATCCTCTGGGGTGACTATGATCTCTTCAATGGGCAGTTGGAAGGTGTTGTGGTCATTGTGCCACCGCTCTGCTAATTTTATGAGCAGACCCCAATTAATCCTAATTGGGGCATGTCAACAAGTGAAGCTAGTCCACATCGAACAATGATTTGTGTCTCCAGTGGTGTAAGTTATGGTATCAAGTTGAATGTTCACATAAAACACTCTCATATGTGAAGGTTATCCAAATTCTCCTATCATCATGAAATGTTCAAAATCATTCTATTTGGTCAAAATATCACATTTCAATTATCCTATCAAATCTAATCCGCTCTTGGTGAGAATTCTGATCAAAACTCGTGAGCAAGCATCATTATCAATCTTTAATTGTACCTCACCTATCATGAGGTCAATTTATCAAATCAACCTCACCTATCATAAGATTCATCACATTTTAAATTATTCCTCGCCTATCATGAGGATAATTCTTGTCTATTAATAATCAAACCTCATTCATCATGAGGTTAAACATCATCAAGGTTATTCAAATCATCAAATCATATCAAACCAAATGGCTGACATGATCAGAATCGAAAAAATCAAGGACAAATTTTATCAAATCTAACTTGGATGAACTAAAAAAGACATTCAAGGCGCTAAAATATCAGAAGCACTAGAACAAACTCTCGAAGTTCCACATCATTCAAAGCGCTACTTCAGGTGGTCAAAGAGTCGTAACAGTAGCTCGAAGTGCTAAATCCCTCGAAGCACTACAATTACTTGTCAAAGCGCTAATGTTTTTAAAGTGCTATTCTATCATGTTGAAGTGCTAAATTACCTAATCAAAGCATTAAAATAGACCCTACAAGCACTAAACCATAGTGTTGAAGTGCTACAACATGTTGGTTGAAGCGCTAAACTACAGAAAAATTTAAAATGTAGAAAATTGCATGAAAAAAAGAATGCATGAAACACGAGGCAGTTTATGGGTACGTACCAAAGGTCCATAAATGGTAGGGCATTGGTGGCATTGCATATGCTCGAACCAGTGGGTGTGGTAGGGAATCAAAAATTTTCTCCAATTGCTCTCTCACAAGATTTCAAAGCTCACATGTACAAATGCATTTGAAAATGACCTTTTTGACCTTTTATAGGTTATTTTAGAGGGAATTTTGATGGGAATTATTTATTTTTCTCAAGGAAAATTAATTCCAATTCATCTAGGGCCAAACTTTATACATTTTTAATCGGGAGATAAATTATTTCACCAAAGAATCTTCATCAAATCATTGAAAAATTATAAAAAATTGAAAAATTCTAAACAAACCAAAAAAATAAAAAAATCACAAATTTATCTCCCGAGGGGGCATATATCCATCATCACCTAAAACTCAAATGTCTAGAACAAGTTTGGGGCATACTAAAAAAAAAATGTCGATACTAGTAGCAACAACACAAAATTTTCTTTGAAGCAACACAAAATTTTCTTTGAAGCAATGCGTAAACACATCACTTCAAAGAGGGGAAAAATGTATACACCTAAAAATGGTCTGGAGAATCTAATTAATTAAATACAACTTATTTGATTAATTACCCTTAATTCCTCTACTATTAAATAAATAGAAATATTGATTTATATAGTTCATCATAAATCTTGTAATCTCTATTCTATTATTTTTGTCTTAATTAAATAAACAAATTTCACTTTGTTTCATTTAATTATCATAGTTAAATTCATCTACTTAATAAAAAAATACAAATATTTATTTATATTAAAAGTTCACTTTTAATTCTTCTATTATCTTATCATATTTCCTCTTAATTAAATAAAGATATCCTAAAGTTTTTATTTAATTATCATATCCCTTTTTTATTAAATAAGCAAATGTCAAATATTTGTTTCATTTAATTAAATATCTTATTTTGCTAAATTAAAATATTCAAATAAAGGGAAATTTCCTCTATTCACTCACCAATAAAATTAGATATTTCGTATCTAATTAATTCAACTAGAATTCACAGGAAAGATTTGGAGACAAACTTTCAGGCAATCCTCTTCAATCTCCTTCCTCTACTTCTTCCTATCATTTGGTCTGATGTTTTCATGGGGAGGAACCATTCCCATGATCAGCTCAAGCTTCTCCATCTCTCACCATTCAATCCTACAAATTGAATCCAAGCCCTTGTTGTGTTGCCCCTCTACAAATGTGTTATCGTGAATCTATAAATACAACCTTTCTCCACAAGAAATTATCCCATCTTTGTGCAATCTTACTCTACAGGAAAAATAATAAAGCATCATAGCAATATCAATAGTATCTTAGTATCTTAGCATCATAAATACAAATAAGAAATAGACTTGGGTGGAAAACTTTATTTATCAAACCAAATAATAAATTTACGTGAGAGAATCATGTGTTTCTCTTAGACTCCAATTTTCAAGCATAGCAGATCATTTGAAATGAAAATGAAAAAATGCTTCACAACCAAAGTTGTTAATTGATGAAAAATAAAATATTTCTAAGTTCCACCATTGTACACATTTACAATTGGTTGTATATTGTTGTAAGGGAAAAGAGGATAATTAAAAAAAATCTTGCACTTACTAGACTTGAGGATGATCATATGATTTTGGTGTGGAAAACTCAAACTTCTCAACTATTGTGTGAATGTTTCTCTTTTCATTTGTTTTGCATGCCATCATAAGGGATCGAGCTGGTTGAACGTAGCTCAAAGTGATTCGGTGTATTTGGGTGTGAAAGAGGACCATTCCTAGGGTACACATACCCATTTGAATGTGTTGGAACAATTCATTTGGTCACACGAGTTGCATAATGAAAGTTGAACCACTTTGCAACTTTACATAGCTTGCATTTGACACTCTTCCATCAAGTGAAAATTGGACACCACGAGAAAAATCTTTGAGATAACAAAAATTGAGAGAGGTTATTGAAAAGGGGCCCAACATAATCTCGTAGGCTCAGATAGAGAGTTTGTAAGTATCATGGTTTCTAAATAATATCCCGTCAAAGATTGTAGCTATTTTGAGCTTTAGACCCTTAAGGGATCGAGTTGGTTGAACATAGATTGGAGTGATTCGGCATGTTTGGGTGTAAAAGAGGACCATTCCTAGCATAAATGTACCCATACAAATGTGTTGGAACAATTTTTTTGGTCACACGAATTGGAGAATGAAAGTTACACCAATTTGCAACTTTACACTGCTTGTATTTGACACTTTTTCTATCAAGTGAAAACCTACACCACGAGAAAAAAATTATGAGATAACAAAAAATGAGAGAGGTTATTGTAGAGGGGCCCAACACAATCTCGTAGGCTCAAATGAAGATTTCGTAAGCATCATGGTTTTTGACCCTTAAGGGATCAAGCCATTTAAATGCAGCTCAAAGTGATTCAACATATTCAACTGTGAAAGAGGACCATGCATTGGAACAGTTCATTTGGTCACAGGAGTTGTAGAATGAAATTCGCACATATTTGCAAATTTACACTACTTGTATTTGACACTTTTTCTAGCACGTGAAAATTGGACACCACTGGAAAATGATTGAGATAACAAAAAATGAGAGAGGCTATTGTAGAGGGGCCCAACACAATCTCATAGGCTCAGAAAAAGAGTTCTTAAGCATCATAGTTTTTGAGTAATATCCTATCAAAGATTGCAACCATTTTGCACTTTCGACCCTTAAGGGATCGAGACAAATGAATGTAGCTCAAAGTGATTCGGCATGTTCAGGTATGAGAGAGGATGATTCCTAGCATAAAAATACCCATATAGACATGTTGGAATAGGTTTTTTTCTCATATAAGTTGCAGGACGAAAGTTGCACCACTTTGCAACTTTACACTGCTTGCATTTGACACTTTTTCTATCAAGTGAAAGTTGGACACCACGGGAAAACAACTTTGAGATAACAAAAACCAAAAGAGGTTATTGTAGAGGGTCCCAACGCAATCCCATAGGCTCATACGAAGAGTTCGTAAGCACCACGGTTTTTGAGTAATATCCTATCAAAGATTGTAGTCATTTTGCACTTTGGACCCTTAAGGGATCAAGTTGGTTGAACATAGCTCATAGTGATTCAGTGTGCTTGGGTGCAAAAGAGGACCATGCATAGTGTAAAATTACCCATTTGGATGTGTTGGAATAGTTCATTTGGTCACATGAGTCGCATAATGAAAGTTGCACCACTTTGCAACTTTACACTACTAGCATTTGACACTTTTTCCATCTAGTGAAAACCGGACACCATGGGAAAAAAACTCTGAGATTAAAGAAACTGAGAGAGGTTATTGTAAAGGGTCCTAACACAAATTCATAGGCTCAGATGAATATTATTTTAGTTTCACGGTTTATGATTAATAGCTCATCGAAAATTGCAGCCATTTTGCACTTTGGACCCTTAAGGGATCGAGCTAGTTGAATATAGCTCGAAGTGATTCAACATGTTTGGGTGAAAAAGAGGACCATGCCTAGCATAAATGTACCCATCTAGACCTATTGGAATAGTCCATTTGGTCACATGAGTTACAAAATGAAAGTTGCACCACTTTGCAGCTTTACACTGCTTGCAATTGACACTTTTTCCATCAAGTGAAAATTGGACACCACCGAAAAAAAAACCAAGAGAGGTTATTGTAGAGGTTCCCTACATGATCTCGATGCCTCAAAAAAATGACTATAACTAACACGATCTTTGGCTAACAAGATTTCAAATATTTTTTCCCTTTTGCAATTTGGATTGTTAAGAGAATATGCTACATGAATTACAAATGTTTGAGGGCAGCAATAAATTTAAAATTTTGAGCCAATATCATTACAAATATTTATGTGAATAGATGGTATGCTATATTGGTATTGATATATAATCATTAGGCTGATTTGTTTTAATAAATGAAGTTTTTATAATAAGTTAGTCAGTTCATGCTAGTTATAATTGGGAGATAATAAAAGAAGAAAAAGAATGTTTGGTAACCATCAATGGTTATTACATGCACTATATTAATAATATGATGTTTACAATATAATTAGATTTATTTGGCAGTCCTAATTCTTATGTTTGTGCTATATTTCTCTAATATGCTTCATACACCATTTTGAAACCCAAGTGCTTGTACCTATAGGCACAATTCTTTCTCAAAACTATCAAGTTGTAATACAAAATCATGAGAAAAAATTAAAACTATATGAATTCCAACACCCCACTTAAATCAAACATTGAATCAATGTGCCCCATTTTCATGCACACAAACTCAAGTTATAAGATTCTCTCATAATAACCAAAAATATGATTCAAGGATGTCTTAGGTACTTCGTTCTCATAGATATTTTACAATGTCACTCATACATTTGAGATTCTCTTATAATGTCAACATCATAGGTGTGCATGATGAGGTGAAATTCAAATGAATAACTTGAAATTCCCTCACTAAGCTTCACACACTCTTTTGTAATGGCTTAAAATTAGAATTGATATTTATCAAGATCGTCAAAATAAGGATGATGCATTTATTTTTTGGCTGAGATTCTCTTGGATGGCCCATAAATCAGCATTTTCTGCAAGGAGACACCAACCAATTTTTAGTAGTTTACTTATAAAAGAAGAAAAAGAAAAAGCATCCAAAATGGAAATGAAATGAAAATAGATGGAAGGTACTTATAGAAAACAAATCCACACCATTTGGTTCCAATTCGACAACAAAAAGGCTTAATTATTGATTCTTCCATTGAGGATAGGCATGCCAATCTCTCAACTTAGTCACTCCTGGCCATACATCTTCATTGGGAGTTCCAAGATACCTATTACACACAACAACCTCTCATGAATAGAATAACTTAAAATTTGAGATTATCTTATACTATCTACATCATAGGTGCTCATGATGAGGTTAACTTCAAATGAATAACTTGAAATTCCCCTACTAAGCTTCACACACACTTTTATAATGGCTTAAAATCATAATTGAGATTTGTCAAGATCATCAAAATAAGGATGTTGCATTAATGTTTCGCTGAGATTCTCTTGGATGACTCATAAATCAGCATTTTCTACAAGGAGACAACAATCAATTTTTAGTAGGTTACTTAAAAATAGGCAAAGTAAAAGAAGAAAAAGAAAGAGCAACCAAAATGGAAATGAAATGAAAATATATGGAAGGTACTTACAGACAACAAATCCACACCATTTGGTTCCAATTCAGGAATACCAAGGCTTAAATCTTGATGATTCCATTGTGGATAGGCATCCCAGTCTCTCAACTTAGTTACTCTTGACCATACATATTCATTGGGAGTTCCAAGACACCTATTACACACAAAAACCTATCATGAATATAACATGAATAGAATGAAACCAAACTATTACTTTCCAACCTTTTGGAAACTTGTAATCTATTATAAAAATAACACAATTTAATCTTCCACTTAGTTTACTAATCTATAGAGAATATCCTACATCATTCTTTTGCATATTTTTGAGACAAAATAAAATACCATTGTACGATGTATACTTTTCCACAGTTCTAAACATAAAGTGTGCTACATTTTCAAGTCTAATAACTTCATCAATCACCTACATACGTTATATGAACATTAGATGATAAAATTGGCATCATATCATTGGCATCATATAAATTAATGTGCATACAAGTACAAATTAATAAGAACCAATGTGCATACTTACAAATTAATCCAACAAACCATTCAGGTCTTCTCTACTCTTTATTGTGTCAAGTATTGCCTCATGGTCAGACTCACGCACCTTCCACAAGGTCTTGTTCAAAGGTCTACCCCCATATTTTTTAAAATGAAAATTGGATGCCACAATAAGATTTGAGTAATTAAGAATCTTTCAATGCATGTCAAAATCTTGAAACAACGAAAATTTAACACTCTTGTGTGGGTACATTCTAATCCATATTTCAGTAACAACAATTGAGCCTGTAGGGTATTCGATATTTTATCCATCTATAACTAGGGCCTCCACAATAAGATTTGAGTTATTAAGAATCTTTTGATGCATGTCAAAATCTTGAAACAACGAAAATTTAACACTCTTATGTGGGTACCTTCTAATCCATATTTCAGTAACAACAATTGAGCCTGTAGGGTACTCGATGTTTTCTCCATCTATAACTAGGGCCTCCAATTTATTTTTGGTCTCAACACAATGACACAAGTAATAATCTATTCCCTCTTCATTGTATTCATCTAAAATAACTACATAAACATGCCCTACATTGATATGTGCAGCAAATTAGATTAGATTAGTCAACATTACAAATACGCTACAAAGTAAGATAACAATAGGAATTTCAATAGCTATGCAAGTAGATATATTACCTGGTTGAACTAGATTTGATATTTGGTCAAAGTCAATCGATGAACCCATTTGTGTTAGCTCCAATGCCTTCCGAGGGTGATATGTGTGAAGTGGGCTAAGATAACTTAATGACTATTTCTCAACCCACTCCTTTGACTCATAATCATCCTAGGCTTGCATTGTACATGAATAAACAAATCATGCCATCTTTTGTATATGGATACTCCATGAACTTGCATTTGATCTAAGGAAAGAGTATAGCTCACTCGATCTTGTCAGTGTACAAAAATCCTCATATGGTACAATGTTAGTATTATCCATCAACCAAACAAAACTATGAACTGAAGATGTACCTTCATTACCTAGACGCATCAAAGCATTACACCACTCGATAATTGATTTTACATATGTCAAATTTGCATTGTGTTTATACTTGAATTCTTCTTGTGCTAATGCTCTTTCGATGCATGCTCTTACACCATCATGCTCCCTCTTTCCATGTATGACCTCACTGTAGGAGTTGAGAAAATACAACACCACAAACCCCGAAGATCACCTGCATGCAAATAACCTGTCACAAAAGAAGAGATGGAGACAAACAAACAAGGGTTCTCTGAAAACTGAAAATGTATATATCAGAGAGAATGAGAGAATGAATTGATATGAAATACAATGGGATCAATCCTTATAAAAAGGAGATCATGCAAACCCTAATAAAACCCTAATAGGAAAAACCCTAATAGAAGCCCTAATAGGATAACATTTAATAATTAATATAATTATTAAATGTCACTTTATGCAAACTAACATGAAATCTTAAGAAGGGAATAAAGGTAACTTAATCAACATAATTAAGTTAAGACCTTTACTCTAACACCCCCCCTTAAGATGAGCAACAGTGCAGCTACAAAAAAATGCAGAAAAGCAAAGGTAACTACAATGCAAGAAGGCAAACATGGGTCCTGACAAATAGGCCAGATTAGGTACCCAAATACAACCAAATCTCTGTAAAGAGGAGAAATAGAGAAAACCTCATGGGAAAAAGCTCTACTCCAAAAAGAGAAGAAGAAAGCCAAGAAGAGACATCACTGAAGCAGAAGAAGCTGCAAACAACTGTCGAAAGATGACTAGTATGGTGCTGAAGAACCTCCGCTGAAGATAGGATGATTAGGAACAAGAAGACAATAATCTGCATAAGTGCCCATACGACACTACTCGAATCAGATGGCAAACAAAGGCAAACACCTGGAACAAAGATATAGATGGCACAAGAACCAATAGTCTGAAACACTGATCAACTGAGAATGGAAGATTCCTTCCAAGGAAAAACCAAGGAAGAATTAGCACGAACAATATAATAACCCCCCCATAATGCTGAACTGGGAGGACCTGACAAATCCACTGAAATGATGTAAAACACCCTGTAGTGCATGAAGGAGAAGAAACATCTGGAAGTGCGCAAGATAGCACCTGCAACTAAAAAAGTGTTGTGCAAAACAAAGCACACATACATGAGGCTGGAATCATATGGATCCATGGTCGTTGTGGAGGGACACTCACCAAACAAAGGTGTGATGGCAAACAGAGGCAAACTACACTACCCCCCATGGTATGGATTCACTATCATCATGGAGGGATACTCACCGGACAAAGATGTGATGGAAAAACAAAGGCAAACTACACAACCCTCATGGCACTTTATAATATTAGTGTGAGTACAAAATATGGCACAACCCTATGTGCAAAATCCCTAAAAGATGCATGTACAATAGTGTGGCACTTTATCTCAGTGCGTTTACATAAAAGATAGCTTACAAATGATGCTCAAAATGTCCTCAAAGGACAAAATGTTGGAAATACATGAAGAATAGCCAAGAACAAAGCATCCCATGTGAACAAAAGGTTTCCAAGAGAAAATATGTCCAGGTAATCCACCAAAGTGTGAAAACACAAATAACTGAATAAAATATACCTGGAGTGAAATCTAGAAAAATGGCATGGATGAAACTAAAGAGCTCTAAAATACAGTTCCAACGCCGCTGAGATTGCAAAAAATGGAGAAACTGATAAAAGTTATGAGCTTGAGACTGAAATAAGCCCCTTTGTCTTCAACTAGCTATAGAATGCACCAATAGAAAAATCAATGAAAAATAACTACTCCATCAAAAATTGGGATCACCAGCTTTCCATCGATATCTTGTTTTCCAATTTTTGACACCGTGGTGGAAAGTTATGGAAAAAATAAAAAAATAGCTCGATTAGGGCATTGTGGGGTACACCAAATGCTAACCGGGCGCAAAAGTGGAGCCGGGGCACTAGCTCTCAATCGGCCATATGACCGCGGGTGGCTCAAATGCAAAAAAAGAAACCCGCCGCCCACGTGGGCTGGGTGGAGGTGGCAAAAGGCGACGACGCCGCCCCTAGGGCGGAGCCCCCTGTAGAGGAATCTACGGGTGTTGATGTGACCACGACGGAAGGCAGAGGGGGCTCGGGGTTTAGGGAACCAGCGGTGGGAAGCGGTGGGGCCGTGGATGGGATAGCACAGTACAATGGTCGGTGGACGATGACCAGCGATTGGCGGAATTAAACAGGCAGACGGTGGGGTTGGCGGGTACGGGTGACCGACCGACGTACCCTACAAAATAGTAAATGTCGGTGCAAAAAATCCCCAAACAGTCCATAGAATATAATATGTCCAAAATAATTATTTTTAAAAAATATTTGCAAATAGCACAATATTTAATAAAAAATCCGATGGAAATATATGCAGAACATAAAAAAAAATTTATTTTGCAAAATCGTACCCGGCCCTGGGTGGGTCGTAAGATCACCCAGGTAAAAAAAAAATTTGCCTCGAATTTTGACTTTGTCCAAAATGGACAAATGAACAGTCGATTTAGGGCTTTTGGACCGCTGCGGACACAATGGCGATGTTCGTTTGAGCTGAAAATGCTTGAAAATTGTAGGTATGCCCTAGATCAAGAAAACAAACCCCAAACCCTTGAAGCTCCAAAAATCTTCAAAACAAGAACAAGAAGCAGCAGGTGTGGAGCTCTGATACCATGTAGGAGTTGAGAAAATACAACACCACAAACCTCGAAGATCACCTGCATGCAAATAACCTGTCACAAAAGAAGAGATGGAGACAAACAAGCAAGGGTTCTCTGAAAATTGAAAATGTATATATAAGAGAGAATGAGAGAATGAATTGATATGAAATACAATGAGA
The DNA here is from genome assembly GCA_007115665.2 of Sequoiadendron giganteum. Taxonomy (NCBI): domain Eukaryota; kingdom Viridiplantae; phylum Streptophyta; class Pinopsida; order Cupressales; family Cupressaceae; genus Sequoiadendron; species Sequoiadendron giganteum. Next base: position 209,048,675 of record CM021104.1, on the reverse strand, counting down.
TCAATCCTTATAAAAAGGAGATCATGCAAACCCTAATAAAACCCTAATAGGAAAAACCCTAATAGAAGCCCTAATAGGATAACATTTAATAATTAATATAATTATTAAATGTCACTTTATGCAAACTAACGTGAAATCTTAAGAAGGGAATAAAGGTAACTTAATCAACATAATTAAGTTAAGAACTTTACTCTAACACTCACAAAAGTTCCACATTTGATGAACACATGTAATGGCATGCATCTTGCTCAACTAGTAGAACATGTGTGATTTCTTGAACTGTGTTGCACAATTATCCAACCATATGTTTTGCCTCTCTGAGCTAAACCAGTGTAGAATAATTGGAAGCAACCTTGCATCAACCCTAGAGAATGTGTGTGATCATCACTAATATAAAAGTGATAATCCCTCAATACCTTCCTTTGGTCATCTATACTATTAGTTGCATGAATGAATTGTTAGAGTAATTGGACATTTACTTTATTAATTAAACAATATTTGTTTAATTACGTAAAGTTCCCTTTTACCTCTTTTTCACTTAAGCTAACATTAGGTGCAGAATAATTAAGTATTATTGTGCAAGCCTAGGGTTTTCCTTTTTAGGGTTTTCATCTATATGTAGTTGAAAACTATCTTTTGTATCATTATTCATTTTTCATTTTGGGTGAATACATTGCTCCACATTCTTGAGCATTTCCTTTGTTGCTTCTCTTTGCTTCTCCTTGTAACAGGTTATTTGCTTGCAGAGATCTTTGAGCTTCTGTGGTGTTGTATCTTCTCAACTCCAACATGAATGTTATGTGCAAAAATATCAAAACCTATGTGGAGTTGTAATATTATGACTACACCTCATGTTGTGGTTGTAGAGTGTAGTTCTCTACAAAGTCAGCCACTGAAACTATGCTGCCAACTAGAAAGGTGTCCTTGTATAACTTGAATTATGTGTCCAACCATCGGGCTCTATGGGTATTCCTTGCATATTCATACACTATATTGTCATGAAACATAGACATAATAATACATTGGAACCTTCTCAATAACCAAATCACACATTTTTTCTTGATTATCATATTTTATAATGCATGCCACTGTTTTATACTTCTTGAACTCTACTAGTTGCTTTCCCACCTCATGTGTGTTTTCCATATGTTGACATATTGGCATACGTTACAAGCCATCGCAATGCCAACATGAACCATCCAATATTTTTTTCCTGTAGAATATTTGGCTATCCTCTATTTCACATCAAAAATTTGATAACTCTCTTGAAGATGTTGGTGGGGCTTGTATGCCACAATATTGCAAAAAATTGTTAGTATGCAAATCTAAACATATAGAATGATAAACATCATAATTGTTAGATAATTCAATATGTATTCTACACCCAGAAATAGTATGTGTGTGATTTATCTTGACATAAAAAGGTTTAATCATTTCAAAATATCTTTGAAAATTTTGAATTTGAGGATAATCATGTTGAAATTTATGAAAAAATTAGGTTTGAGTCAAATCCAAAAATGCTTGGGATGTTGCTCACAATTCCAACTACCGATTCTCCTTCTTACCACATCTCTTTGATTCAGAGATGGCCTTATGTTATTCTTCCAATAGTCTTCACTTAGTGTTCTCAATGCTTCAACAACTGGTTTATCGTTTTGTGAGAGTCTCCTCGAGAATGTCCATAATTCATTTGAATCGGTGCCCTCAATTCTTTTTTGCCTTTGAATGGCTCTTGATAAAGTTTTTCTATTAACTCTCAATTGTTCACTAATATTTCTAATGAGATGATATCTCCTTGTTTGACTACTTACCAAAGTTGATGTAATGACTCATTGGGTGACATTACTATCATTTGAGCATGAGGTCTTACCCACACTCTCATAAGCATCCATTAGATTCCTCACAATAGTGTTTTCACTTGAAGCATTCGATGCTCTCAACCCAAGAATATTCATGATGTTTCTATACTTTATACCCTACATCATTTCAATAAATAGTTGACATCTTGGAGTCTCAATTATCCTTTCAAAGAAAAATTTCAAATCTTATCAGTGTTGTAATCTTACCTTCCATTTTCTGCAAAATATCCTCATCAATATTAATCAAATACTTTGGCTTTCTACACAAAATTTTAGATGGTATTCTCCTAGGTACATACATCTCAACATTAGTAATTTCATCAATATTTAAGTGAGGTAGACTAGATAGGCTAGGAAATTCATTATAATACCTCGTACCTTTCATTGAGGGTGGAATAGATGGCATACCTTGAGGTTCACATGGGGATGATGGTGTACCTTCTTCATCAAATCCGAGTGATGATGTACTCTCAACTTGAGATGTAGTGGATGGTGTCCCTTCATATTCACATGTGGTAGATGGTTTCCAACCATATTCACTTGCGATAGATGGTGTCCCTCCATATTCACTTGTGGTAGATGGTGTACCTCCATATTCACTTGTGGTTAATGGTGTCCCTTTGTATTCACTTGCGGTAGAGGGTGTGTCTCCAACTACAGTATTCAACTTTATCTTACCACAATGATTTTTCATTCGTGCCCTTTGTGTCACCAATGCCTTTTCTCTTTTTGATGGTTGAGTTTTCTCTTCAATTGGCTTATTTTTTTCAATCATATCCAATTTCTTCTTTTGACGATGTTCCCTCATCCATTCTCTAGTTTTTTCTTTATTAGTTTCATACTCTTCATCTGTTGGTTAATTCCTTCTTTGTTTCCTTAGCATGGAAAATAATTTTACCTATAGCATGGTAATGAGACAAATATTAGTTCCTAATAAATGAATCCATACAAATAAATGAAATATATGTCATTCAAGGCTTCATACAAAATACTTACAATCATCTTGTAGAAGAGTATTTCTAACATAGACAAAGTTCACCATAATTTTTTGGATGGAATGCCTTAAATAAATGTGATAATATTGCATGCCATGATTGCAAGATAGGCTCAAAATGGAAGCATGGACAAGGTATGTTAATTTTTTGACAATAATATTTTTGTAGACATGTATGCAAAATTTAGTAGCATTGGCAAGCTAGTGAGCTCAATAGCTTGCCAATGAGGTAGGGTTGAAAAGGTAGGGGCATCATGAAAAAATTCCTCATAGAAATGGTCTATCATGGTGATGTACATCCACAGACCATTTCTCTAAGGAATTTTTCATTCTTCCCTTACCTTGTCAACCTTACTGCATTGGCAAGCTAGTGAGTCACTAGCTTGCCAATGCTACCACATTTACATACATGTCTACAAAAACATTATTGTCAAAAAATTCACATGACTTGTCCATGCTTCCATTTTGAACCTATATTACAATCAAGGCATGCCACATGACCACATTTCTTTAAGGCATTCCATCCAAAAAATCATGTGAGCATTGGCAAGCTAGTGAGCTCAATAGCTTACCAATGCGGTAGGGTTGACAAGGTAGGGGCAGCGTGATAAAATGCCTCATAGAAATGGGGTCTCATGGTGATTCAATGATGTACATCACTGTGAGACCCCATTTATATGAGAATCAACATGAGACCCCATTTCTATGAGGAATTTTCTCACACTACCCCTACCTTTTCAACCCTACCACATTGTCAAGCTAGTGAGCACTAGCTTGCCAATGCTACCACATTTTACATGCATGTCTACAAAAACATTATTTTAAAAAAAATCACATTTATTTTCCATGCTTCCATTTTGAGCCTATCTTTCTATCAAGGCATGCGAAATGACCACATTTATTTAAGGCATTCCATCCAAAAAATCATGTGAGCATTGGCAAGCTAGTGAGCTCACTAGCTTGCCAATGCTACCACATTTTGCATACATGTCTACAAAAAAATTATTGTCAAACAATTCACATGCCTTGTCCATGCTTCCATTTTGAGCTTATCTTGCAATCAAGGCATGCCACATGACCACATTTATTTAAGGAATTCCATCCAAAAAAAAATGTGAGCATTGGCAAGCTAGTGAGCTCACTAGCTTGCCAATGCGGTAGGGTTGACAAGGTAGGGGGCAGCATGATAAATGCCTCATAGAAATGGGGTCTCATGGTGATGTACATCACCATGAGACCCCATTTATATGAGGTGTTTTCTCATGTTTCCTTATCACTGTGAGACCCCATTTCTATGAGGTATTTTCTTACGTTGCCCCTACCTTGTCAACCCTATCGCATTGGCAAGCTAGTGAGCTCACTAGCTTGCCAATGCTACCACATTTTTCATACATGTCTACAAAAAAATTACTGTCAAAAAATTCACATGCCTTGTCCATGCTTCCATTTTGAGCCTATATTGTAGTCAAGGCATGCCACATGACCACATTTCTTTAAGGCACTCCATCCAAAAAATCATGTGACCATTGGCAAGCTTGTGAGCTCACTAGCTTGCCAATTCAATAGGCTTGACAAGGGAGGGGTAGTGTGAGAAAATGACATAGAAATGGGGTCTCACGGTGATGTACCATCACTATGAGACCCCATTTCTATAAGGCATTTTTTCATGTTACCCCTACCTTGTCAACCCCACCACATTGGCAAGCTAGTGTTTTGTCAATAAAGATGAAAACCAAAATAGTTTCAAAGATCTATCAATGTGGGAGGAGTATATTCCAATTTTATAGAGACATGTATGGATAATTTGGTAGCATAGACAATTCAATCAGTTGTTGAAAAGGTAGAGGCAGCATGATAAAATGCCTCATAGAAATGGGGTCTCACGGTGCTCTACATCACCGTGAGTCCCCATTTCTATGAGGAATTTTTTCACGTTGCCCCTACCTTATCGACCCTACCACATTGACAAGATAGTGTTTTTCAATAGAGATGAAAACCAAAATAGTTTCAAAGACCTATCAATGTGGTAGGAGTATATTCTAATTTTATAGAGACATGTATGGAAAATTTTGTAGCATAGACAATGAAATCAACTATTTGATCAAATAAACATCACCATGAGACCCCATTTCTTTGAGGCATTTCTTCAAACAATTGATTGCCTTGTCTATTTTGTTTGATAAAATAATTTGGTAGACATGTATGGAAAATTTGGTAGCATAGACAAGGAAATCAATTGCTTGGTATATATGTTTGACAAAATACCTCAATGAAATATGTCCTCTTGGAATAGAATGATTGCAAGATATGCACAAAATAGATTTTCAAGCATATGAAATTTGTAGTTGTAAAACCAATTAAACTACATTTTCCAACATCCCCCATGCCTATACCAAAATGAAAGCTTCGAAGAGTGGTATGCACATCCATAGTAAAAGATTGAGAAATGATGTATTATTTTACTTACTTATAACTTTTTTCATATATATGTGTATATAAAATGTGGAAGCATACACAAGGTAAGTCGATTGTTTAACAAAATTCCTCAAAGAGATGTGGTTTAAAAATGTAATTGGCAAGTGTGAAGAATTGTGTAATTTAAAATGTGCATTGAAAAGCTAAGGTTATAATGACAAACAAACAATGATCAACATGGAATACGAAAAATAACAAAATCAAAGAAAACCAAAATAAAATGAAATAAAATGTGTAAAGACTTCACATACTTAAAAAACTAGAGTTTTGAATGGAGTTCTACCCAATTATGTAGCATTTTCTTCTTCTTTCTTCAAAATCCTCAACAATTTGACTTTTTCAAAAGATTGTTCCCCTCCAAACTTCAATTATATATCACTCTTCAATGGAATCCAGAATTGAATTGATATTATATGTGTTTCAATGTGAAAAAACTACTATTTCATGCAAAGTTGGTGGAAAGATCATGAAAAAGGTGGTGGAATGTGAAAATCTTGCATACACACTTCACAAAATCATCAAAAAGATTTTTTTTGTTAGAACACGCACATAACTAGGAGAATATGTAGAATGTGGGCCTTAAGATACATGGTAGGGGATAGAGAGAAAGAGAGAGAAAATAAACATAAAAAACAACTTTCTCATAACATGAGAGTGTTTTGCAGTAGAGATATGATCATTATATTAGCAAGAAAAAACACACTCGTGTTATAATGAAAGCATGTTATATCTTGCTAAAATAATGACCATGTATCTACTACTTCAAAACACTCTCGCATTATGAGAAATTTAATTTTTTATGTTTATTTTCTCTCTCTTTCTCTCTATCTCCTACCCTCTACCCTTAAACTCTCTACCCTCTACCCTCTACCATCTATCTCCCTCCCTCTCTCTATCTCTCTTTCAAGTCACTCTCTCTCTCACTCACTCCTTATATCTCTATCCCCTCTACCCTATCTCTCTCTCCTAGCCCCTCTCCCTCTCTCAAGTCTCTCTCACTCACTCCTTATATCTCTCTCCCCTCTCCCCTTAACCCTCTACCCTCTACCCTTAATCCTTAAACCCTTAAACCCTCTACCCTCTCTCTCTCTCTCAAACCTCTCCCTCCTACCCCCTCTCCCTCTCTCAATTATCTCTCTCTCACTCAATCACTCCTTCTATCTCTCTCCCCTTTACCCTTAACCCTCTACCCTCTACCCTTAACCCTTAAACCATTAAACCCTCTACCCTCTACCCTCTATCTCTCTCACTCACTCCCTCTATCTCTCTTCCCTCTATCCTAAACTCTTAAACCTTCTACCATCTACTCTTAACCCTCTCTCTCTCTGTCTCTCTCCCCTTAACCCTTAAATACTCTAACCTCTACCCTTAATCCTCTCCCCTCTATCCTCTACTTGAAACCTTTAAACCCTAAACCCTTAAATCCTATACCATCTACTCTTAACCCTGTACCCTATATCTATATACCTCTCTCTCTCTCTCCCTCCCATATACCCTTAAACCCTCTAACCTAAACCCTCTACTCTCTACCCTTAAACCCTCTCCCCTCTAACCTTAACCCTTAAACCATCTACACTCTACCATCCATCTCTCTCCCCCTCCCTCCCTCTATCTCTCTCTCTCAAGTCTCTCCCTCCTACCATTTTCTCTCTCTCAAGTCTCCCTCTCACTCATTAACTCCCTCTATCTCTCTCCCCTCTACCCTTAACCCTCTACACTCTATCTCTCTCCCAATCCTCTACCATTTATCTCTCTCCCTCTCTCTCTCTTACTCCCTCTATCTCTCTCCCCTCTACCATTAACCCTATATAATAAACCCTTAAACCTTCTAACCTAGCTTTCCAATTTGGTGACATTGGAAATGTAGTGGCATGTTTTGAAAAATGGGTCCAAGAAATGGGGTCTCCCAATCAATTTCACCAAATTTGCAGGCTAGTGAGCCCACTAGCTTTCCAATTTAGTGAAATTGGCAATGTAGTGGTCTATTTGAAAAAATGGGTCCAAGAAATGGGGTCTCCTAGTGATTTACATCATCAGGAGACCTCATTTATTGGATCCATTTTTTCAAACAGGTCAATTTAGGTTGCCAATTCAGTGAAATTGGCAATGTAGTGACCTTTTTCAAAAAATGGGTCCAAGAAATGGGGTCTCCCAATGATTGTAAATCACAAGAGGACTAAATCACTAGGAGACCCCATTTTTTCAAACAAGATAAGTTAGGTTTCCAATTTCATCCAATTGGCAAGCTAGTGGGCCCACTAGCTTCCCAATTTGATGAAATTGGAAATGTAGTGGCCTATTTGAAAAATTGGGTCAAAGAAATGAGGTCCCCTGGTGATGTAAACCACCACATCACTAGGAGACCCCATTTTGACCCATTTTTTTAAACAGGCCAAGTTAGGTTGCTAATTTCATTGAATTGGCAAGTTAGTGGGGCCTCTCTCTCTCTACCCTTAACCCTAAACCCTCAAATATTCTACCCTCTACCCTATACATTGGACCCTCAACCCTAATCCTTAAACCATCTACCCTCTACCCTCTACCCTCAACCCTCAACCCTCAACCCTCAACCCTTAAAACCTTAAACCCAAGTATAATCTCTACCCTAATCCCTCAACCCTTAACCCTTAATCCCTCAATCCTTAAACCATCTACCCTCAACCCTTAAACCCTAATACCTCAACCCCTATACCCTCTACCCTATACATTGGACCTTCAATGTAATCCTTCAACCATATACCCTCAAACCTATACCCTCAACCATCTACCCTCAACCCTTAACCCTCAACCCTAAACCCTTAAACCTTCTACCCTCTACCCTCAAACCAATACCCTCTACCCAATACCCTAACCCCTCAACCCAATACCCTAAACCATCAACCCTATAGGTCCTCCACCCTAATCCCTCAACCCCTATCCCTTTCTCTTTATCTATAAATCTCACCTCTCTCTCACTCCCTCTCCCCTACCCTTTCTAATTTTCTCTATCTACCCTTTGTTGAACAATTTGAATAACTAAGAGGGGGGTGAATAAGTTATCCCAAAACATTTTTATTTTTCTTTACTTAATCCAAAGCAATCATAAACCAATCATATATTAATTAAAACATATATGAACATGCAAGCAAAAATCAACACCATGCACAATGAACACCATAATTTATGTGGAAACCCAAGATGGGAAAAAACCATGGAGAATGCTAATTATCAATTATAAAACATTGGTTAAGGTGACACTGGTTAAGGTGTTTTTTACAAGGACTCATTGCAGGTAAGGCTCACTTCCCAAGATACAAAAATCATTGATTACAAAAATTAAAAAACATGAATTGATGAAGCTGCATCTACATATGCATGAATTTAATTTCACTTAAGAGCACAAAATATGATTGTAGCAGATCTAGTTAAGAATCTCCTGCCAACCTTCCTTCCACTACTTCACAAAAATAGATTACTTCTACTTGGCACTTTCCTTCACTTCCTTCTCTAATCCTTTTTGCACAATCCTTCACACATTTATCACTGTTCACATATTCCACACTTCTTCTTTAGATGCCAAAAGATGTTCCACATATATGTATATATACACACCCAAAGAAAAAAATGATTTAGCCTAGAAAAACATGTCAGCTTGAAGAACAACCCTGAAATATTCAATAGGGCTTGGAATGCTAACACCAGACCCACAAGATTGGTCGCACATAAAGATATTCTTACCACATTACACCAAGACCCATAAATAGGCCATACATAAGATATAACATTATTACCAAAAGATATCTAACTTTGAATTACATGAGATATATTCCGGATTCAATGGGAATGCCACAACCAAGACCAAATCTTGATTAACATCAATTGTTAGGAACACAACCAAAACAAAATCTCAATCAACATTAATTTGATTGGAATGCCACAACCAAGACCAAATCTTGATCAACATCAATTGATAGGAACACCACAACAAGGACCAAATCTTGATCAATGATAATTTTATAGGAACACCACAACCAAGACCAAATCTTGATTAACATCAATTGATAGGAACGCCACAACCAAAACCAAATCTCAATCAACATTAATTTTATTGGAATGCCACAACCAAGACCAAATCTTGATCAACATCAATTGGTAGGAATGCCACAACCAAGACCAATTCTTGATCAACATTAATTTTATAGGAATGCCACAACCAAGACCAAATTTTGATCAACATCAATTTCAGTACCAACCGGAGAAATGCAGTTTAGTCATACCAAAACTTGTAACAAGCTACATGATTGTCTAGATAGAAAGGATACCTGGAATAAGCTTTTGACATCAATGATAGCAATGCCACATCAACAACTTCTCAACAATCTCCTTCTTTGGCATTGATGGAAAAACAACAGAAACTCAAAAATACAAAAACTCCAAGAACTCCCCCTTAGCCAAGCAATTCAAATCCTCTTCTTTTTTCTCTTGCTTCCCTTTTCTCCCCCTTTTTTCCATCAAATTCAAAGGGCCAAATAAGAAAACTCAAAAACTTAAGTAAAGATAACACTTTTCAAAAGAAAAAATTTCTTATACCTTTCCCTCACAATTGGAAGAATCTTCTTCTAGGCTTGCACTACAGACACCATTCTTGCACACACACTTTATTGTAGAATCAACATACCAAATGAAGATGACCAGTCTAGAGATAGGCATTGTCATTCACGATCCTCTACATTAAAAAGTATCCTGAAGAGATGATCCAACCGGACCTCAAAAATTTATTTAACCAACCAAAAGGTTTTAACCACATCTTCTCTATTTCTCTGAGTAGAAAACAACTCATCTTAAAACTCACCAAATATTATCCTTTGTTTTCCATCTTTATCTTTAAAGAAGTCAAAAGACTTCCCAATCTCATTCAATTCAAATTCAATAGCTTCAATTTTGCTTCTAAAATTATCAACAGATACAGGCCATCAGAGATAGTATTTGTAGATTTCAGACATCTCCTTAAGGTATTCTCTTGTCTCACCAAGGTGTTTGGATAGCTTTCATTTTCTGGTAACACACCTTCTTTAAATCATAGCTTGTAATTTGTCTCCTTCAGATCTTTCTTGCAACAACCTTTCTTCAACAACTTCTACCTGATCATTCGATAACTAGTCAGAAACAACAAAAACTGTAATATCCTTTTTGAGTAGATAACAAGGATAACTTTAAGAAAAGCTCCCTCGGTGAAGGTGTAAAATCCTAGTGAATATTTCATTTTATTTGAAAAAATTAATAGTTTTCCTAGAGAATCTATGCACATTATTAAAAAATTGTAAAATCCTAGCGAATTTTAATGAATAGTTGGTAAAAAAAATAATCACAATGGCGAATCCTAGCGAATAATCACTAATAAGATTAAATACAATGGTGAATATCTCCTTTAAAAAAATTCATAATTGGTTGGTGCAGTTCCCCCATATTTATTTATTTTTTGTAATATTGAAGTAGGGGCTCGGGGGCGGCAGCCACCAGCGAGATCAAGGGGTAGCGCCCCTTGCGGGGGTCAAGGGGGAAAAGCACACACATATTAAGTTTTTTTAATAATATCACTTTAAAAAAAAGACTAAATGAAAAGGGAAATTATTACCATTGATTATCTTTTTAATTGGATGGTTGTAGGTTGATTCCATGACCTACATGCACGTGCCTTTTAAAAGGCTTGTTGAGGCCCATAATTTGTTTTGGGTCACACAATTAGATTTAATCTTGTGGCCCAAAACAAATTTTGGGCATCAACAAGCCTTTTAAAAGGCACGTGCATATAGGTTGCAGAATCAACCTACAACCATATGATTAAAAAGCTAATTGATGGCAATAAATAAAATCCCTATTCAAGGCTAAAATATCCCTAAAATTAAATGGTAATTTAGTATTAGTAGCGATATTGCCCCAAAATTAAATGGTAATTTAGTATTAGTGGCGATATTGCCCCAAAATTAATGGTAGGAATATAATATTACTGGCGAATATAATTAATATTTGTAATTATAGTATAAACTACTGGTGAATCAATTCCAATGATGCATTATTTAAAAAATAATGCATAGGTGAATTAATCGAGACAAAATTATTTTTTTGTAAAAACTTGGCGATTCAACATCCTTTTTAGCTTGTGCTATTCACCATTTCTGGAGGTCCCAATTTCAATTATTCGCCAATTGGCGAAGATTCGCTACTAAAGTTTTCCCTGGTAGATAATCAACCAAGGAATCTTCAATTCTAGGCCTATTTCCTGGAGAACATGCATTCCACATTTCACCAATATATTTCATATCACCTTCATCCAACACGGACCAAACTTCATCTAAATTAGGAAGAGACCCTTCTTCCTTCTTCTTCTCTTCTGAGATAGTGATGACATCTTTTGTGTTAGTTTTCCTCCTTTTAGGTTCTAGAGGGGAACCACCAATGACAATTTCTCATTCCCTCTTACCGGAGGAGGAACCCTCCTTAAAATGATTGATAAGTATAAAATTGGACACAATCACACCAAAGCACATATTCAACTGCAAGGATGAGAAATAAGCTTTGCATGTATTTACTTTATCTTTCAAACATTCCAAATATCTGTGAACTTTCTTTTCGATAGGGATGTCAGACTTCCACTTAACATTTTCCTTTGATGGTAACGAATTCAGAAAGTAGAACACTAAGCACAAGAGTAGATAATCAAACTGGAAGGAATAAATCTCAACCATAGAAATTCTAACATTCTCAATTAGGTTTTCCATTACCAAACTACATAGATCAAATTGTTGATTTTCGTTCACCATCTTATGTGTGAGAAACACAACAATAGTAGATGTAGAACCTTCACGATTTCAAAAGTAGATTTTGTATGAGATACCATAAGTAACATACCTTACTATGGTATTGGAAATGATATTTATCAATAGAACTCAGTGGTCTTTGTCTATACCATTAAGTTCCTCCTCGTCTCTATATTTCACGGTTTTCTTCCCTAAGAGGTCACCAACTCTGCACAACCCAGTAACAGCTTCAATGGCTTCCTTCATGACTTGATAAGGTTTTTCCATAATTACATTGCCATCCTTGAAACAGATCAACAAGAACTAGATAGACTCCTTGTCAACAAACCAATAGAATTCTCCCCACAAATCCATACCTACAACACTCACATTTTTCAATTCATCAACCTTCAACCCTAGCTCCATTTCCTTCATCTTTTGATAATCCAACTCTACTCCCTTCAACTTCAGTGGAATACCACCATTGGATTCATTGCCAATCAACATGGATTCCATCATCGCACTTGGCTTCTTCAATCTTTTATCGGTCAACAAAAAATCTTCTTCTTCTTTGTAAATTGTGGGAATGTTTTGAAACTCCATTTTTTATCCTTAATTTTTCATGATGACCTCACCACCAAAATGTGCATTGATGATACCAACAATTTTACTTCACTTTTCAATCAAATGGATTAAGCTTCATCACGCAACATCATCTGTATCTAGCTTAGTCATGTCGAAAACACATCAATCTTTCTTCAAAGAGGGGGAACCGACAGGATATGCACTGCAAAATGCCCCCTAAGCCAAGGCAGGTGGTTCAATTTCTAGAAGAGGTAGTACTTGGATTCAATACCACATAAGGGGTATCCACACTCGTTTATTTTTTCTTCCAAATGGTGACGGTATTATTTTTAGATTCATCTGATTTTGCGACCTTCTTTTTGTCTTGATTCCTTTCCAGAGCAACATATCTGTATTTTTTAGCATAATGTCTAGATTCATTGCACTCTTAACATCCTTTCCTTGACCCAACTAAGAGAAACTTGGATCTGCACTGACTAGATTTGTGACCATTGTAGACACATAAAATATGCATGAACTTGATCCTGATCCTACTAACATCATTTCATCTTGAGTCATACTCTAAGCTTATCATCACTTTTCATCCCTTAATTGAATAAATCATTATTTATCTAATTAATTCATTCCATCTTGTTAATTAAATTAATCAATTTGATTTAATTAACCCTAAATAAACTCCTTTTAATTAAATAATTTATTTTATTTTATTAAATCCCTAAAGTCTTCTTATTAAATTGAATAAATTAAACATTATTTCATTTAATCTAACATTATCCCCTTTAGTTAAATAAATCAAAATCATTTATTTAATTAAACCCTTCCTTTCAATTTGATTTAAATCAATTCATAAATTTAATTCTAAATTGTCACATCTCCTAAATTCCTCATTAAATTAATTAAAATTTAATTAATTTAACCTTAATCTATGTCACATTCTCTAGAAATGCATGTTGCACATGAAAATAGATTTAATTCATTTATTAAATCTCTATTTTCCCTCACATGGCATCAAAAGGGGAATATTCCTTCAAATTTGAATTCAAATTCAAATGGACTTAGTCCTTCCAAGAAGGAATTCACTCCTCTTACATGTCCTTTGCATTGAGCCAAGTGACATTAACTCCATTTCTTTCATCCCCCCTAAACATGTCACTTCATCAAATTCAAAATTCAAACTTGCACATTGATCAAAATGTGTTCAACCTTCAACCATTCACATCTTAACAAGTGGCACTTGACCATTGGATGTTGAATGATCCCACATTGCTCAATTTCATTCATTCTTCCACTTTGAAATCTATAAATGAGAGACTTTTCCTCTCATTCTATCATCCACAATTTGAGTAAACTTATTATACTCAAATCCATCTTCAAGCATACCTATTTCATATTTTTTTATCAAATTATTAGCTAGGTTATGCAAAAATTCAACCATCAAGTGGATCAATCTTCATCAAATCATCAAGCTTACAAAGGATTTGGGAAAGGGCTAATTTCAACACACCAATTGACACCAACTCCCCCATGGGATCAAGAGTTTTCTTTGTTTAAATTAGGATTTCATTTATCTTTCATGTTGTTCTTCATATTTTCCTATTTTGAGCATTGTAAATGGATTTCATGGGGAATCCTTGTTTTAACCTTGCATATGATCTAATATTATGTTTTTTTGTTGCTTATGTACAAGTATGAAATTGGGGTTCACATTTTTGCTCTAGAAGGAGGGCAAATCTCAAGGATTTCATCACGTTTTTCAACATTTTCGTGTTTTTTTTAACATTTTTTTTGTACACAAGAAAATTGTGTTGCACAGTTCTGTGGTGCTATATTGCACCACTTTCAGAGGTGTGGCACTATATTGCACCGCTTTCAGAGGCACGACGCTATATCGAACCGCACAAAATTTCCAAACTGCGTCGCACCTGCTTTCTTGCCTGCAAGTTTTTAAAATTCTTAACTACGCTGCACACAATCTCGTGACGCTATATTGCACCGCTTTCAGAGGTGTGGCACCATATTGCACCACACTACTTCCAAACTACGCTGCACCCGCTTTCCCACTTGCAAAATTTCAAATTTCCAAATTGCACCGCTCTCCAAACTGTGTTGCATGCTCAAATAGTGTTGCACCTGCGGTCTCTATTTCTGCAAAGTGCCACACCCAGTCAAACGTGCGATTATAGTGTCGCTTCTATTTCAAACTATTCTGTATTTGCTAACTGCGTCACACCTACAGATTTTTGGTTTTTTTTAAACATTTATTTTGTGAGGTGGGAACTTCCCGAGGTCATAACTTTTGACTTGGATGTAGGTTTTTTTTGAAATTTTATAGGCACTTTCTTTATGAGGTGGCAAGTGGTTTGGCAAACAATCTAAATGGGTTGGATGCCATTTTGGCTCATTTCCGGGGCTTGGAACTTTCATCTTGGCCCTCAAAATGACATTTTAAGGTTTTTTCTTAGTTTTTTGAAAGTTATTTTTATTAATAACTCAAAGTCCATGTTTCAAATTTAGGATGTTAGTTGGAAATTCATCCCATATTAGATTTATAAAGTTTTCAAGTGGTTTGGAAATCAATCTAAATGGGTTGGATGCCATTTTGGCTCATTTTCGGGGCTTGGAACTTTCATCTTGGCCCTCAAAATGACATTTTCAAGTTTTTTCCTAGTTTTTTGAAAGTTATTTTTATTAATAACTCAAAGTCCATGTTTCAAATTTAGGATGTTAGTTAGAAATTCATCCCATATTAGATTTATAAAGTTTTTGGAAAAAAATAGGACTCTCAAAGTCATAGATGCAAAATTACCAAAAATAGAAAAACCTAAAAATTGTTGAAATTTTCTTTAAAAGGAATTTTTTTGATCAAAAGTGAAAGAAGGAAAACGAAGGCCAAGGGTTCTTTATGAATTTATCATCTCATTGTATTAAGTGTTTTTAAACACTTTTGGGAGAACTTATAATCCCTTTCTAAGGATTTGTTTACTTTATGCCTTTAGGAAACACTAAATTTCTTTTGGGCTCTAAAAAGAACAATACAAATTGTCTTTCAAATTTTGCAAACAAAAGGCTTAAAATGAACCTTAGAAAAAATCTTACTAGATTTTTTTGAGGTTTAAAAATTGAACAAGGCAACTACCACATTTGAATTGGTGATTTAAAAAAAATTCATTTTGCTTTGTGGGATTAAAATGAACAAATGTTATTTTGTCTTGTAATTATTTATTCAAGTTAATATCATCAAAAGGGCGTATACGCTTCTCTCGCGCCTCACGACGATCTTGAGAATCAAAAAATTCTTTTGGTGATCTTAAGTTGAATAAAATAATTGCCTCCACATTTCATTTTGGAATTAAAATTGAACCAAACATGCGAGTGTAAGCACGGTATATTGCGAGTGTTCTCCCTTTGTTTTTCAATGAAGGTTGATTGAACTACAGGATATGTCAGCTTTCTATCGTTTATCTTAGAGGGCCTTCCTTGTGGTAAAAATTACTCACCCAAGGGAATGACCCAACTGGGAACATGCTAAAGCCAAGCAACTTCCAACTGGTATATAAGTGTGGATTATTGAGGAAAGTTCAAGAATCATGAGGATTATTCCAACGAGAAGGGAAACAATGGTCTCTCACCGCATGGATAGTCTCCCACGAACAGAATGCCCAAATTAAAACCTCTTGTTTAGAAAAGGCCAAATCCTATCTATTTGTTTGTGCAAAAGGTCATGTCCTTTGAAGCCACCCCACATTATACATGTGATTTTTTTGTAGAGATGAAAAGTATTCCATGGGAGATTCATTGGGTACTGATGCTTGGATGACTCGAGAAGTGTGTGTCGTAGAGGGGAGCCAGTGTGGTCAAGCATCTAGTCATTCACACAAAATATGCGCAGCTAGATTTATCCAAGTGGGAACCCAACAAATACTATCTTTTCAACCTAGGGTTGTGCATGTTATTGAGACACCTTGTTTGGTTCTAAAACAATTGAAAAACAAACATCCACAAAGAGATCCAAATTTCAAACCCCTTGGAGGAAACGAATATCCTTTGACGAATCTAAGTACTCTTGCTTTCCCTAAAGATCATATCCTTAGAGGTTTCTAAGTGCTTGGATTTTATCATCATTTGTTTTCACCAAGGTTAAACACTAGGAAAACCTTTGCCTTAATTTCCTTGATTTCCACATAATGCACTTTGTGGGATGAAATAAAATTAGGACATTGGACATTCAGTTTGAAAAGAATAATAAAAAAAAATTGTGGTAAAAGGAACCAAATCTAACCAAGATAAAAGACAATTGAACCACACATGTGCTTGGTCTCTTTTGGGTCATTGAGTTTTCATGCCAACATTGATCTTTTGGTTTGAAATACTTTTAGGGAAAAACATGTTCTTCAATATCTTGGTCTAGTAAATAGGTCCTCGTAGGGTCATCTAGGACCAAATCAAACACTTCATCCATCCAAACGTTTATCAAAATCCCATCTCACCAACAACTTTTGGAACCTTGGAAACATCACTTATGCTAGACTTTTTAGGAAAAATCAGCATCATCTTGTTTGACTTAACACACCTAGTCAAATTATCAATCCTCTTGAGCGAATTTACCCTTAGGATAACACAACTTCCTAGGGTTTACAAGTTCAAAATCACCTCGTTTGGCTTAACACACCTAGCCAAATTATCATCTTGTGTACATGTTTTCTCTAGGATAACATAACTTCCTAGAGTTCACAAATGCATTATCATTTTTTTTGACTTAACACACTTAGTCAAACTATAATCAATCAAAACAAGTCCTAAAGTCTAGCATTGATCCAAAATTCCCAAAATTTTAAACACCCATATCATTCACCCCTTTCATCCTCCATCTCATCATTGGTCCTAAACCCCTTAGAGCTGAACAAGGTCAAAACACAAGAAAACATGGAGCATAAACTTGATTCATCTATCATGAGTAATCCAATTCAACCAAACTATCTAACTCTCACAATGCCAATTGATTTTCAAAACTTGCATTTGTTCAATCCTTACATGGGATCATTATCTCCTACAAGCCTCAATGGTACAACAAATGTGAGTTTTCCGAATCTAAATTTTGGAACACCTTTCCCTTTGGTATATTTAAATCAAAGTCAAAATTAACAAATCTATCAACCAAACAATCAAGGCATGAGCCTTCCCCCTTTACCAACTATCAATCAATCAATCCGAGCAACACTCCAATCATAAACCAAAGCATCATATCAAATCCTTCCATTTTTTCATCGATATCGCAACAATTGATGGAAACCATTCAAGCAACCCAAGCAATCAACACCATTCCCCATCCAATGCCACCACCACCAAAACACAATATAAAAAATTCATTATCCATCATGTTGTAAGCCACTCGACAAGCTGCACAAGTTGCTCAAGAAGCCCAACAAGCACAGGCTCAAGCTCAAGCCCAACAACAGGTTCAATAGGTGCAAGAACAATTCTTGGAACTATTGTAAACAATCCATGAACAAGTAGCACAACAAGGAGCCCAACAAAAAGCTTTGTTGGCACAACAACAACTAGACCAACAACAAGCTTTGTTGGCACAACAACAACAAGACCAACAACAAGCTTTGTTGGAACAACAACAACACGACCAACAACAAGCATTGTTGGCTCAATAACAAACACAGGCATTACTCGCTCAACAAAACTTGCAACAGATTCCCACCAAATTTTTTGAAAATAATGGTTAAGACCTATCCATCGATGAACACCTTGAAGATGTTTCCACCTCATTCAATGATCAAATCAATGTACATCAAGAGCCATTTTTTAGTTATGATCAAGACCCCTCCTACAAAGATCTATTTCAAGGAGTATTGATTATATTTGATCCTATTGACATAATCCAAGATCCATTCACCAATGATCGTGTTGAAAATGTCTCTACATCACCTAACGAGTTAGATGGCATATCTCAAGAATTTACTCCAAAGCATGATCAATATATTTCACCAAGGTCTAGCAATGATCCTTTCCAAAACATATGGAAATCCTTTGACCTCATGACATTTGAGAAAAATCCTATGCCTAATGAAGATATCCAAGAGCCCTTTATAGGCAATCCATTCTTTGAAATTTATCCATGCCAAGAACTTGATCCAAGTCATGTCGAAAGCAATTCTAAAATCATTCGAGATCAAGAATTTGTATCTCCAAGCTACTATAATGATATAATGGGCACTCTCCTATCTAGACAAGATGATTATATATGTATAGCACATAATCCTCCATCTACCCATCAGATGCTTTCTTTGGATGGACACGTAGATGATCATCATTCAAAACAAGAGTCTCCTACTCCTAACATTTATACACATGATCAAGATATAGAGAAATCTAGAGACATATCAGAAACAAATCATGTAGAAGGCTTCTACAAAAGTTTTGAACTAGAAACATCATGTGAAAGCATATCAAGAATGAATCATGAGGAAGACTTTTACAAGGACAGGGAAGCATCAACACATCTTGAAGAAGCATTAAAATCTAATATTTCACAAGATCAAGTTAATGATATCAATCAGGCATTCATCCCACATATGGAGGATCATATCATTTATAAAGTTGGATCACTTACCTTTCTTAGGGAAATATACCTCATCAATAAAGAAGTTGTCACTTTTGAAGATACAAAGTGTATCAAGTAGTTGGTCCTAATTCCATACACACTTCCATATCCACCCATCACTATTCATCTTCCCAAGTTTGGAGAGTCAAAGGTTGCAAATTATCAACCAATCCATCTTTTATTCCTAAACACACTCTGCCATCCACTCCTCCATGCATGATATCCAATTCTCATATTGAGCATGTATTGGCAAAAACCCTTCATCATAAGGATTTAGAAGGAACTCTATTGTGATGTATGCACAAAGATGAAGTTAACTCCAGTATCAACACGACAAATCAAAAATCTCAAAACTTGCATTCACGTGCACGTATCTTGGAAAAACAACTTCTTCAAGTAGGATATCGATGGCACATTATGATAGAAACATCAACATCGGCAATGCCAGGCGGTTCAGCATGAGCTTAAAATCTCTTAGAAAATACAAAAAAAATATAAAAATCAGAAAAAGGATTTGAAAACAGTAAAGAAAAAATTGTCCTCCAATGAAAACCACTTCGGTGGCACTTTAGATAGGTACCATGATGAAAATGTGGAAAATAGGCATCGTGTGTAGAATCGAGCATCCATGTGCACCATTTCAAGAGAAAGAATCTTATCACATCCATAATAAAGCTACCATTCCATCCATATCATATGTTCATCCATGAACCGTTTATCCAACCCATTACCATATATGTACCCTATCTTAATCTTAGCCAAGTTTGGTACAGACTTCACATGTTTTTTATGGTAAGAATCTTGACATGGGTTATTTTCATTGATCCCATCTAAGCCTTAAAGAATTATCCAAATGAGAATCCTCTATTTTGAACACCCTTATCTTATTATAAGATGATCCATATCCATTCATTCATCTGTCTATCCAAGAATCCACCCATGGCCATCCATACATTGTTAGACACTGGGGGCAAATATTTTCATCTTGGTTCAGGAACAAATTTTGATCTATATCCTCCAACTTATGTGGTGGTCTGAACATTTGCAAACATGAAATCAAATCGACCAAGCATTTGTGAGAAAAAAGGCCAAAATTTGAACCACTAGCCCATGACATATTTTGACAAGACGATGTTCTTTATCAAGCTTTATCTTTCATTGAACATCAACCAAGACAATCAATATCAGTTGCATCTAATGTGTACTTCATTGTCACATCAAATCATCAAAAAAAATTTGTTCCAAATCAAGCTTCATCAATCTTGATCAATTGAATCCAATCAATTATCGCCTTGTTTGACTTAACACACTTAGTCAAACTATCATCTTGTGTATGATTTTACTCTAGGATAACACAAATTCTTAGAGTTTACAAGTGCATTATCATCTTATTTGACTTCACACACTTAGTCAAATTATCCAATCTGTCATCAACTTGTTTAACTTAACACACTTAGTCAAACCATCCTCTTTTGTACAATTTTACTCTAGGATAACACAATTTCCTAGAGTTTACAAGTGCATTATCACTTTTTTTTTACTTAACACACTTAGTCAAACTATCGATCCATCAATTTTATTAATCAACCTTAAGCTTGGTTTTCAACAAAATCTTAAAACAGAGCATTGATATCATCACGTATCCATATCCAAATTGTCAAAATCATGCGAAAATCCAAAAACATTCAAAAATCCATCGAAAAATCAAAAACATCAGAAAATCTATCAAAAGTCCAAAAACATCCAAATCATATCAAAAATCCAAAAACATCTCAAAAATCTCAAAAATAAAAAATAGAGTCATCTTGTCGAACTACGTCATCTCTGGGCTTGAACATAGGCAAGGTTGATCTTTGATCATCCCCCAAGACATTTTAGGTCAGTCCTTTAGGCATCTGTCGCATTGGAAATCTGTTTACCCAGTTATTTCACATTTAGGTCAGTCCTTTAGGCATCTGTCACATTGGTAATCCGTTTGCCCATCTATTTCACATTTTAGGTCAGTCCTTTAGGCGTCCGTCGCAATGGAAATCTGTTTTCCCATCTTTCTCATCAGCATTCAAGTCAATTGTCATCTGAACTACGTTGTCTCTGAGCTTAAATGTAGGCAAGGCCATCCTTGATCAGCCCCCAAGACACAAAATACCAAAAACATTGAAAATTGTGAAAAATCCAAAAACATTCGTAAATCTCAAAAATACCAAAAACATTGAAAAATGTGAGAATACCAAAAGTACCAAAAACAACCTCAAAATATCTGAAAAATCCAAAATGGTGCACCATCTCATCTCGCTTTCACCCGTGATAGTCATCATTCCTAATAAATCACTCATCGCCTTCATCCTTTGGTAAGGCAATCAAAAGCAAGTATAGAAGGTTCCAAAGTGAACACCCTAATCGTCAAAGTCTTGAAAATCTAAGTCAGTAAGAAAGAAAGTTGGTCAACTCAGAGTATCAATAGCTTATCACCCAATCAGTCCTACCAAAACCCTGATCACAACATGTCCTAGGATGAATCCTTCCCATGATGGACATAAGCATCAGGTACCTCACAGTAGTTTAGCCTTGGCTAGCGGTATGAAGAACATTAGCTTGTTTGTTTGCTTTATTTGGTCTTTTCTGGGCTTATCTTATTTTGTGATCATTCCAAAGACCTCTCGATGATGCCTAAACAAAATAGGTTTAGAGAGAAAGGAATGGGGCAATGATCATTATCTTTTTTATCAGTTGTGCTTGTTGGATACTCTTGTAAAATAACTTGGCGAATACTTTTCTTTGTTAGGTCCATCCTAGCAAGGTTTATGTATGTCAAGTGTGAACAAGAGCACTCCTATCTGATTGAAGAATCAAAGTCCATCACACTAGGTACAATGCCATCTTGGTCCTTTATACCTTGATGCATTGTACCTATGTGTGTTATCAAACATAAAGTAATTAGCCCTTTAAAAATCCCAACTCCTGGTAATAAAACCATCATCATCAGTAATAATGTGAACTTGTGTGGATCCTCCTTCCATCCATCTTATTCTTCTTATTCTTCTATCTTTACTAAAATTTCTATCTAAAATCGGTGTGTTGTATCAAAATATACATGAGGCTACCCATGGTTGATGATTGTCTATAAATCATCATAATTGTCTACATCAAAAAATTATCTTTTTTCCTCTGATCAATAGAACCACTCCTCTTGCATTTTATTGTGATCTCGATCAGAAAATTGTACATTTCCACTCGATCTCTCGAGGGGGCAGTATACTAGCATAATCCTTTTATTGGGGCAATAGTGGGGCATTCAAAAAAATCAGAAAAATTTTGTACTTTGATCACAGTAGTTTATTCTTTGAATCAATGCAACAAGTACATTGCTTCAAAGAGGGGCAAAATGTAGACACGTAAAATATGCATGCACCTGATCCTGATCCTACTAACATCATTTCATCTTGAATCATACTCTTAGCTTATCATCACCTTTCATCCCTTAATTGAATAAATCATTACTTATCCGATTAAGTCATTCCATCTTGTTAATTAAATTAATCAATTTGATTTAATTAACCCTAAATAAACTCCTTTTAATTAAATAATTTATTTTATTTTATTAAATCCCTAAAGTCTTCTTATTAAATTGAATAAATTAAACATTATTTCATTTAATCTAACATTATCCCCTTTAGTTAAATAAATCAAAATCATTTATTTAATTAAACCCTTCCTCTCAATTTGATTTAAATCAGTTCATAAATTTAAGTCTAAATTGTCACATCTCCTAAATTCCTCATTAAATTAATTAAACTTTGATTAATTTAATCTTAATATATGTCACATTCTCTAGAGAATGCATGTTGCACATGAAAATAGATTTAATTCATTTATTAAATCTCTATTTTCCCTCACATGGCATCAAAAGGGGAATATTCTCTCAAATTTGAATTCAAATTCAAATGGACTTAGTCCTTCCAACAAGGCATTCACTCATCTTACATGTCCTTTGAATTGAGCCAAGTGACATTAACTCCATTGCTTTCATCCCCCCTAAACATGTCACTTCATCAAATTCAAAATTCAAACTTGCACATTGATCAAAATGTGTTCAACCTTCAACCATTCACATCTTGACAAGTGACACTTGGCCATTGGATGTTGAATGATCCCACATTGCTCAATTTCATTCATTCTTCCAATTTGAAATCTATAAATGAGAGACTCTTCCTCTAATTCTACCATCTACAATTTGAGTAAACTTATTATACTCAAATCCATCTTCAAGAAT
Organism: Sequoiadendron giganteum; assembly: GCA_007115665.2. Taxonomy (NCBI): domain Eukaryota; kingdom Viridiplantae; phylum Streptophyta; class Pinopsida; order Cupressales; family Cupressaceae; genus Sequoiadendron; species Sequoiadendron giganteum. Next base: position 209,025,103 of record CM021104.1, on the reverse strand, counting down.
AGCTATTTCATATTTTTTTATCAAATTATTAGCTAGGTTATGCAGGAGTTCAACCATCAAGTGGATCAATCTTCATCAAATCATCAAGCTTACAAATGAGTTGGGAAAGGGATAATTTTGACACACCAATTGGCACCAATTCCCCCATGAGATCAAGAGTTTTCTTTGTTTAAATTAGGATTTCATTTATCTTTCATGTTGTTCTTCATATTTTCCTATTTTGAGCATTGTAAATGGATTTCATGGGGAATCCTTGTTTTAACCTTGCATATGATCTAATATTATGTTTGTTTGTTGCTTATGTGCAGGTATGAAATCGGGTTTCACAACCATAACCATGTCATAAGTAGCAATAACCATGAAAGAGATTGTTCAATTCATTCCTTCTAGTCAGATTGGATAATTGACCTATGTAATGACTTGCTTTGTGAGAAAACTTGTGACAATTAAAGCATTGAATATTTGGTTCCTTCTTGCTTCTACACTCTATAGTCTTATGTCCAAAATTTATGCATAGATAACAATGACCATTGAATGATAAGTACCTTTGAGCATTTGGTTTCCTTACCAAAGGTATTTTTGTAGATGTTCTAGAGTTCCAAACCTTGCTTTAGTTTCAACGACATTGTATTTTCCCTTAGTGTTCAGATTTGAGTTTTCTCCTGAGAATCCAAGTCCTCCCTTGTCCTTGTGACATTTCTATATGGATAGAATTTGATCCAGTATCATACTACTTTCACATACTCTAGCTTTTGATTTCAGCCTCTTTAACTCTTGATCTAACTTCTCATTTTATTTTTATTTCTGTTTGATGGTATCTTTGAGATTTTCTTTAGTCTTCTTCCATTCTTGCATTTTCTATTTGATAGTGTCCTTGAGATTTTCTTTCATCTTCTTGCATTCATCCAGCCGAATCTTTAGATTTACAATAATTTCCTTTGACTCCTTTAGTTCCTCACTGACTTCTTTGTGTCTTGCTTTGAATTTCTGAATTTTCTCCCTCGGCTTTGAGATGCAAGAATTTGCTTCCATGATGTTTTATTTCAATTCCTAATTTTTAGATTCTATACTTTCCATATCAATTAATATTGACTTTAATTCTTCCTCAAGGTAATAATCTCTTGCCATCTGTTCAAACTACCAAGATCTCCCTCAAGCGGTTAAGCTCTATCTACAAGGGACTAGGCTCTGATACCAATTGTTGAACAATTTGGATAAATGAGAGGGGGGTGAATTATTTATCCCAAAACATTTTTATTTTTCTTTACTTAATCCAGATAAATCATAAACAAATCATATATTAATTAAAACATATATAAACATGCAAGCACAAATCAACACCATGCACAATGAACACCAGAATTTATGTGGAAACCCAAGATGGGAAAAAAACCAGGAAGAATGTTAATTCTCAATTATAAAGCACCGGTTAAGGTGACACCAATTAAGGTGATTTTTACAAGAGCTCACTGCCAAAAATTCTCACTACAAGTAAGGCTCACTATCAGGTGGCTCGATGTTGATGGGCTCACTACCCAAGATACAAAAATCACTAATTACAAAAATTGATAAAACATGAATTGATGAAGTTGCATCTACATATGCATGAATTCAATTCTAGTTAAGAGCACAACATCTAACTGTAGAAGATCTGGATAAGAATCTTCTGCCAACCTTCCTTCCACTACTTCAGCAAAATAGATTACTTCAACTTGGCACTTTCCTTCACTTCCTTCTCTGATCCTTGTCGCACAATCCTTTGCACCTTTATCACTATTCACACATTCCACACTTCTTTTTTGGATGTCAAAAGATGTTCCACATATATGTATATATACACACCCATATAAAAAATGAGTCAGCTTGAAGAACAACCTTGAAATATTCAATAGGGCTTGGCATGCTAGCACCGGACCCACAATATTGGTTGCACATAAAGATCTTCTTACCATGTTACACCGGGACCCATAAATAAGTCATACATAAGATATAGCATTATTACCAAAAGATAGCTAACTTTGAATTACATGAGATATATTATGGATTCGATGGGAATGCCACAACCAAGACTAAATCTCAATTAACATAAATTGATAGGAATGCCACAACCAAGACCAAATCTCAATCAACATTAATTTGATTGGAACACCACAACTAGGACCAAATCTTGATCAACATCAATTGATAGGAATGCCACAATCAAGACCGAATCTCAATCAACATTAATTTTATAGGAATGCCACAACCAAGGCCAAATCTTGATCAACATCAATTTCAATACCAACTGAAGAAATGCAGTTTAGTTGTACCAAAAATTGTAACAAGCTACATGAATTTCTGAACAACAAGGATACCCGAAATAAGCTTTAAACATAGCAGCCAATAGAAAAATATTAGTCTTCAATATTCAGCATTAACTATCTTCCACGGATGTCTCAAAAATAAGTACTACCATTATCCAGATCGAGGATACCATCCATACTACATAACATAATAGGATAGGTCATTTCTATATATTATCTAGAGCACAACCTTTTGGATCCCAAGTTTTGACATCAGTGACAACAATTCCACATCAACAACTTCTCAAAACCCTCTCCCTCTTTCTATGTACCTCTTTCTCAATCAATCCCTACCACTCTCTCTCACTCCCTCTATCTCTCTCTTTATCTCCCTACCACTACCTCTCCATCACTCCCTCTCTCTCCCTATCTGATCTGATTAGCATCTAGACTAATTGCATAATTGAATGCTTAATGTTTACAATCTTTAAAATCCAAATTACATAAAATAAATTAACACATTAACATGGTTAATTAAGCGGAAATAATAAAGTGAAGAAAATAGAATGTGAGAGAGGAGAGAGAAAATGCAAACAATATGATAACGGAGTTTGCCACAATCATGACGACGTCTCCGGGTCCGCTCCAATGGAGTGAGACCGATCTGATTAATCTCCAAAAAATGATTACAAAAGGTCTTCCACCTATTACAAGATTTATGTCTCCTTGGATGATAATGAATTACAAAGAAATCCTTCAAATGCAACAAGATTAACTAGCTTCAAATACATAAGGATCAAATTCACTATCACTTGGAAATATTCTCACAACTCTCTCAAAAATTCACTTCCAGTAGTTAGCCAAAAAAATTCTTCACAAAAATTGCTTAATCTCACACCCCCCATTCTACCCTTTTTATACAAAAAAAAATTACTCAAATTGGTCCATAACCAATTGATTTCCAAATCCCCTTTACATAGAAATTATTATTAAAAATCCCCCCTTATTTACATAGGGATATCCTCCTGTTAAAATAACCCATCCATAAAATCTTCACGGATGGCCTCTTTTAATTTTATTCCATAATCCGTTCAAGCTTTATTAGGAGATCTTAATAATTCACCTTTGAATATAAAGGGGCTTGATTTTGTTAAGGATTTAATCCTTAATTATAAGGGGTGAATTGGTTGGCAATTTATTTTTTTTCTTTAAAAATAATGTTTAAGTTCCCCTTAAAAAGGGGATCTCCCAACCACATGTATTTTTAAATATTAAAAGGGTTTTATCCCATTTAAATAGGGGTAAATTTGTTTTGTTTTAAATTAAGACCCCACCTACTTTTTCTCACGTAGGCCTTAAATTAAGGCTTTTAAATGGGAGGAGTGGTAGGCTTTTATATATTGTTTTTTATTTTTTAAATAAAGCCATGTCCAACAAATTGCCACCACATGTAACTTCGGGAAGCCACCATGTGACACCTCATGATTTATCCATGTCAGCATGATGATGTAATTATGACATCATCATTGTACCTTCAAGTCAACCTAGTCAACCAGGAGCTTTGACCTCCCATATCTCACACATATGAGCTCCAATTTGCGCAAAACAAACATTGTCGGAAAGCTCTTGTCGAGATCTTTGCGTTGACATCAATTTTGACCACTTTTGGTGACATCAAATTTTGACCTTTTTTCTTGCCCTGGGCCCTGAGTGGACCAGTTGTTGACTAAACTTTGACTAGCAATAACTTGGGCTCTGTAGCTTTGTTTGACTCCATTCAAGTTGCACTGGAATCAAGACATTGAACTTCTTCTAATGGTGTTGAAATTTGGAGTATTGGAGACACTTCAATTTTTAGTGAAAATATCCCCCGGATCACTATCTCCCAGGTATCTCCCTCCCACCCCCTCTCTCTCTCCCAAGTATCTCCCTCTGGCACCCTACATAGGTAACTCTCTCTCTCTCTCCCCCCATCTCTTTATCTATCCCTCCCACCCTACCTAGATAAGTCCCTCTCACTCCACCTCTCTCTCTCCCTCTCTATCAGGTGACTCCCTCCCACACCTTTTCCCTCTCTCAGGTCTCTCACCCTCACACTCCCTCTCTCTCCCACTCCCTCCCTCTCCCACTCCCTCTCACTACCTATATCTCAAGTCTCTCCCTCTCACCCCCCCTCACACTCTCAGTTCTCTCCCTCTGGCACCCTACCTCATCTCTCCCTCTCCTCTCTCTCCCTCTTAATTCTGTCTCTCCCACCCACCTCCCCCCCCTCTCTCTCTCCCTATATCCCTCCCACCCTACCTAGCTAAGACCCTCTCACTCCAACCCCTTATCTCCCACTCCCTCTCTCTTAGTTTGTCCCTTCCTCCTCTCCCTCTCTATAGACTTTGTACCTCTCTACCTCTCTCTCTCTCACTCACTCTCTCGGGTCTCTCCCTCCCTCTCTCTATCCCACCCTACCTAGACAGTGCTCTCTCTCTCTCTCTTAAAATTCTCCCTTCCTATAAAGACATACATAAATACATACATACATAAAATCATAATACATATGTACATACAATCCTACATACATATAGGAATACATGTACATGTGTACATACAATCTTAAATACATACATACATATAGGAATGCATACACATGCATACATACATGCATTGCTACCTACATACAAGTATACATACATACATACAATCATGCACACATGCATACATATATGACATACAAGCATACATGTACATACAAACATACAAATATATAAACATACATTCAATCAAGTATAATTTAACATAAATCAAGACATAACATGAGCGTGTTAAAACACACTCATGTTATGTCTTGCTAGACATGTCTCGTACAAACATAAAATACCATGTCAAAACTAAGATATAATGTGAGCACGTTATAACGTGATCGTGTTATATCTTGCTTTGGGAATCCCCAAGCCTTAGGCTTGGTATTTGCCTTGGAATACCAACCCAAATTTTTGGAGGACCTTCCCAATGACTAGAGACATGTTTTTGCAAATTCTACAATATTTCACATAATCTGGTTTGTGCTCATTTTCAAGATTGCATGTGTTTTATTTTTGAACAAATCGAACACGTGGGTGATGTTAGGTTCTCTCTTAGCTATCCAACAATGTAATTTTTTTCACTTTTTGACAATATTAAGCCTTTGATCTATAATTTCTTTTGTTTGTGTCTCTTTTTTGGCAAAAAGTAGTGTTTAGTGTTTTTTTCATTATAAATTAACCATTCATCAAAATTTAAAATAAATTACATTTTTAGAAACTAGACTCCATTCTACAAATATTAAAAAATAAATCAATTACTTTCCAAAATTTGTAGGGGTAGCATGGCCAAAATTCTATTTTTTCAAGAAGTGACCACTTTGAAAATTAGTAAAAAATTATATTCATTAAAAATTTATTAGAAAAATAATGCATCAACTACATACTATTAGCTAATTTCTCACCAAAGTGATTTAAAAATAAAATAAAAAATTCACCATGCTACGTTCCTACAAAAGTTGCTATGTTATGTTTTTTCTAACAAAAACAACACGTTTTTTTGTGGGTCCATCTTTTGAACCCCTTAATCTCAACCATTTTCAAAATAAATTAGTAGTTTAGAAAATAGACTCAAAGCACTACGATCCTTGTTTTTGTTGCATCTCAAAATTTTGAGTGTAACTATCCTCAATTTCACACTAACCCTATAGTGAACTCAAACTTTGCAACAATGTAAACTTTGTAGCATCAGAACTTAGACATTTTCACTTTGTCGAGGATCAAGTTTTCAGACTTGGGATGGAAGGAATGACATCCTCAACATCGTGATAACATAATAAAACCAATACATAATTTTTTTAAGGAGGGTTTCGACAAGTTGTCAAGATCGGTAGGAAGGGTATGCTAATATGTCAACACCAACAACTTGATAGGAAAACAGCATAGAAAATTAAGGAATCGACTCTTATTGCTTCAATTTATAGAATTTTGTAGAAATTTTAAAGATTCTAAAGCATGGTGAACATATGGGGGGACCTCACAAAATAAACCTAGGAGAAATTTAAGTAATACTCTCTTGAATCGATTATCATTATTAGGTGTACAAGATTAAATGCACAACACATGAGTAGAACAAATAAATGGGACATATAAAAATAGGGTGCCAATAATAGCCTCTCTCAACTTAGTGTCTCTTTTACCTATCTTTTCATGCACTATATGGCAAAGAAGACATGCATAATTTGCATATCAACATGAACATGTGAGAATATGAATCTAATGATACAAACTATTAATAAAATGTGTTGTTGATAATTTTTCTTTTCAAATAGATTGGATAGATTCTCCATAATCATATTTGATGGGTTAAATGTCTCCCTAATTTCTGAAATAATCAGTTAGCTCCTTTCTTGTTTCTTTCAAGAAACAAAACCCAATAAATAGTTTTTAGTTGCTTCTCAATCTGAGCATTACATGATCATATACATTCAAATCAACATCTTAGTTTTGGAGATAGTATACTCATGAAACCATAATGAGCATTGTATCATTGCCCACTTACAATGTGAATGAGGATTCCTCTATGGGTTGCTCCCTTTTGATGGCTTCTTCCTTCTATAGATTTACTTTTTGTTTTTCTCTCTTGGATGGTAAACACTTGAATAACTTCCTCTTTCTTGCTCATAGATTCATCTTCATTTATATAATTCCTTGTGATTGTTTTAGTGTTTTTCAGGATGAAGTTTCCACCCTTTTACATGCTAATCCCCACTTATGTTTCAATGAGCACAATAATTATTTCTCATGTCTTTGGATAATTTTTCCTCATTATTTCCCTTCTCATACTAATTTGGATATTTTTCTTTATAATTTTGCATCCTTCTTATTTCTTACACCTTGATCTCTTCTATCTTGGAGTCTCATAAAAAAAATTCCTTCTTTTTGGAGTACTTGGGCTTCTTGTGATGGATTGTTTCTTCCAAAACATAGCCAAACTATGGTAACCACTCATTTTCTTATGTTGATTATATTTTCATTATCAAACCCTAACAAATCACATAACTTTGTAATCTATCTTGTTCTTGGAACGCGAATAAAAATTACTAAACAATTAACATGTTCTAGCTCTTAACTATCCTACTAATGTCTGTCCACATTAGATTGAACCACCAAGTATTTTTATATTTAAAAAAATATTCCAATTTATAAGTGTTGCTTCATAATCTTATCAAATTATTATGACAACAACTCCATGTCAAAAACTAACATCCTTGCACTATATAGAGTAAGATCTATTTATCATGACATATCCCTAGACCTAGACCTATTCCTTGGGTCTTCATACAAAATAGCCTTGCCTACATATCCCTTTCAAAGATTCAAGGGCTATATAATTTTCAAATAGGTTCACAACACATATCATCAATGTCCCATTAAACCAACATTAGTGAAAGTTCGATTCAAATAAGTTTATTTCATCATTGAAGAATACCAACACAAGGATTTCCATTCTATGTAAGTTATCATTTACGATGCCTTCATACAAATCAAGTTTTAAAAAGCAAGCTCATTTCCATACTCATAGAATGCTAGTTTACAATTTTCAAGTGTATTAGTTAATGCAAAAAAATAATTATCCAACCATTATTCAATTAAAGCATATCTTCATACATATTGGCATCTAAATAGAATATAATTCTAACATATTAGCGTGCTTTCACTCTTAGTTTTAACTATAATTGATATGGAAAAGCTAGATAATGGTTAGCCTCTTTCATTCATAAGGCTACTTTAAATAAGTATTTAAGGAAGCTATAAACCTAGCAGGCTATATGAATGTGAGATTTATTACTAAATAATCATATAATAAAATAAGATCTATGAGAAATCACTTGGACATACATATCCTCAATAAGACAGTCCAGTTATTATAATAAGGTAGATTAAGAAGCTTAGGTTAAAGGGTTAATTTTAACATAATAATTGAACCACCCACATCATAATAGATTTTCATAGAGAGAGCGAACAATCCCTTCTTGCTTAGGTAAATTCACAATATAAATTTATATAATGGGTTAGAAGTCTCTACTTATTACTCCAGATTGTTCATATATCCTTAGCTCTATTTAGCATAGTTCACATCCTCCTTGTTGTTCCATCAACATACTTTATCCACTATTTTTCATTCTCCATTACTATGTTATTCATTCACCCTCTCCATGTATTTGTATACAATAATGTGCATATAGGTATATGTGTGTACATATATTTTTGTTAGGGTATCCTTGTAAGGTGTGTTAAGCATTTGAAACTTTCTATGCTACGAGGCTACCTTGTTTTCCCCTATATTCTGCTGCAGTATAATACAACTTTTTAACCTTGTTCTTAAAGATAATTTACTCTTCAAATCCATGCATATGCATTCAATAAATTAATTGTAAGGATCACAACCCTCAGCCAATCAATTCTAATACTATGAATGTACATCCTAGTCCATCACCCAACATAACATTATGAATCTATTGTAATTGTGGACGACTTTTCAATTTGCAAATCCATTTGGTTCACCAATTCATTATAGATAATTTTAGTAATCCAATCTTTCTCAAGATTGAAAGCATTTAAATAAGGTTTAAATTTGAGGAGTAAAATTTCACCTCCTTGCATTTTCATGTCCTAATTATTATGCACACATGAAGACTAAGAAAAATTATGTTTAAACGAACAAGGTAATGAGGTCTTGAGAGAGTTTGAATTGTAGCAGACTTAGATATGTGTAATAATAAAATAATGGTTGTTTTATGTATAATTTTTAGGTATCTTTCAAGCCCATGAGGAGTCACACGACCTTCTACTTGGTGCTCATTTTTCATAGGCTCATGACCTTTCCAATGCTGCACCATGGCAACAATATTCATTCTATTCTAGTTATTCTTTCACCATCTACTTATGGTATCACAACTCTAAATTAATATATTAACAATAGAATCCTCTAAAATCAATTTATGAAATCTAATGGTCGAATCTCAAAATGGAATTATGACCTTAGACCATTAACTAGATTTCCTTATGGATAGATATGAATCATCCTTCGCAACTTGGAAATTTTTAAAATTTAAGTTATATATCTCTGAAATGAAATCAATTCAAGTATTTAAATTTAGTAGTTCATGATGTGTAATAACTACTAACGAGTATCATTCTATTTATTATATAAAAAATAAATTAAAAAAAGAGGTAAACATTTTTTGACTAGAGTTATGAATTAGTGAGGTCACATATAGGAGACCTCATATCCAACATCAACACTAAGCAATAACACCTCAGTAGAGGTTTGAATCTTTGTGGCAAGAATCACAACACAATGATTTAACCACCACATTATGTCATTACTGACACTATGAAATGACATTCTTGACTTGCCTCTAGACCACTAAATGAAGCCATGAACAACATAGAATATTAGTTTTTATTTTTTCTATTGAAGATGTTGAAAGAACAAAACATTCTTGTGAAGAACAACAAATAGTAAAACAAAAAAAATTGTGCTAGTGTCTTGAAAGAACCAACTAACCACAAAATGGATAAAATATAAACCTCATTAAGAAAACAACAATTTTGAGAAAGAAACAACAAAATAAACATGTGGTGCCTAAATATTGGAAATATTTATTGTCTGAGTCCTTTCCTTTCGGTAGTTTATTTTTTGGGATCTTCATCCACGCCCTCCTCCTGAAAGCTCAAAATTTATTGTGGTAGGAAATTTTGAATTTCTAAAATTTATTGTGTTTGGTGAGTTTGAATTTTGAGTGGAAATTTTGAATAAGGACAAATAGAAGGAATGTAACAGTCAATTTTGAAACAATATCTGCAAAAAAATTATGCCAGAAGAATATTGCAAGTGATTTACAAGAAAGTGAAGTTGTAGCAACAACAAAGAATGTTCTATGCAAGGAGCAGCAGATAGCTTTAGATTGCTCAGAGATTGCAAGGAGTAGTAGATAGCTCTAGTCGAATAGGAAGAACCAAAAGCTTTGAGAAGCTCTCGATTGTCCAATGTGTGTGTGCAACTCTAGATTGTTGCAAGTCAAGTTTGTTGTTATTAGTTTGTAGTTTCAAGTCTGAAATCATTTTGTAATGGTATTTTATGGTTAATAGAAGAATCAAGTTTACATGCCTAGCTGTGTGTCTCCAATCTATTTTGTTTTGTTATTCTGAATTTTATCTTTGGGTATTCCCAATTGATTGGGAAACAAAGCAATAGCTTTGTGCATTTCATTAGAGTTCAAAACTTTATCATGGTATCAGAGCCCGAAGGCCCTAAGTCTTGACTAAGCTGGGCATTTATCTTTTCTAGGTGTTCAAAGTTTGTTTTGTTGGAGAAATGGCTCAAGATGAGAGTAAGAGTTGGCAATAGCAACCACCATTCAGTGGTCAAAACTATGATGTTTGGGAAAATTAGAAAAAAGACCATAATGGTTGCAAATGATTTATGGGAGTTTGTGATCAGTGGGTTCAATGATGTGACTGCTCCAACAGCATATACCCTCATAAACAACCAGAAGACCTAGTTGAAGGAGTTAAGGAGGAAAAATGCAAAAGCATTGAGTTTGATTGAAGTAGCCTTGATAGAGGTTATTTTTCATAGAATAGCAGCAGCTAACTATGCAAAGGAAGCTTGGGAAATTCTCCAAACTAGTTACAAAGGGACTGATAAGTCAAATTGGTGAAGCTTCAGATGGTTCAAAGATATTTTGAGACTCTTTAGATGAAGGAAAGTGAGTCTATCTCAGACTTTCACACAAGAATCTCTAGTTTGATAATAAGTTGAGGGTGAATGGAGAATTCACAGAGAAGTAGAGGACTATGGAGAAAATCCTCAAAATATTACCATCAAAGTTTGATGCAATTTTGATTGTCATTGAAGAGGAAAAGGGACCTCTCAATTTTTTTCGTTGATGAGTTGATGGGTTCTCTACAAACCCATTAGTAGTGCCTAAATAGGTCTGCAAGTTCTTTCCATGAGAAAGTATTCAAATCTCAAGCCAATGCAAGAGGTAGGGGGAGAGGTAGAAATAGCTCTGGATGTGGTAGAGGTAGATTTGGACGTGGAAGTGTTGGAGAAGAAATCCCAAGATGAGCACAAAACCAAGAGGGATCAAGAAGCTCCTAGTCTAGCTCCAAACAAGCAAAGAAGAACAAAAAATTAAGTCAGAAGTCTAACAAGAACAATGTTGAATGTTATTATTGCCATAAGTTTGGCCATTATGCAAGTGAGTGTTGCAAAAAGTAACATGATCAGTCCAAGCAAAGTGCAAATGTGGCTAATGAAAAAGTGGTTGAAGGTAATCAGAAAAAGGCCTTCATCATGTGCAATAATTTTGACCAAGGTAGTGGTAAGGTATGGTTTTTAAACAATGGTTGTAAAAACCACATGAGTGGTAATGAGATTTTATTTTATTTCATTGATGAAAATGTCAAGTTTGAAATTAAAATGGGGAACAATGAAATAGTTCTAGTTGTAGGCAAAGGGTCTATTTTGTTTCAGACCAAGCAAGGTGAGGAAAAGGAGATTCATGATGTTTATTTTTTCCCTAGTATAAAGCACAATCTCATGAGTATTGGACAACTGATCCAAAAAGGATACAAAGCGGTGATAGAAAAGGGTGAATACAATATTTATGAGAAGGATGGCAACAAGAAAATAATTGTAGAAGTATAAATAATGAAGAATAGAATGTTTTCATTTAGGCTAGAGAGGTGTTTCTCAGCTTAGTTTGTAGCTGCAAGAAAATGTACAGTAGTACAACAACAAGCAGCCTTCAAGATGGTCATTTAAGACCCTTTCAAGCTTTGGAATCTCAGGTATGGGAACTTAGGCTATTTTGGTTTAAATATTTTTTCAAAGAAGAGAATGGTTGGAGATTTACCAACCATAGTAGAGCCTAGTGGTCAATGTGAAGCCTGCATTTTAGGCAAGCAACATAGGAAACCCTTTCAATCAGATAATTCTAGAAGAGAAAGAGCACCATTAGAGCTAGTGCACATTCATTTGTGTGGCCCTATGCAAATAATTTATATAGGTAAGAGCCAATATTTTATGACCTTCATAGATTATTATAGTCATAAGACATGGTTTTATTTCTTATAACATAAATTTGAAGCATTTGACAAGTTTAAAGTGTTTAAAGCCTAGGCTAAAAAGGAAAGTGGACGTTTCATCAAGGTCCTAAGGTTAGATAGAGGGGGAGAGTATACCTCTAATTAATTTGTGAATTTTTCCAAACAACATGGCATTAAGAAGGATCTAATAGCAGCCTATAGTCCTCAGAAAAATGGAGTGGTTGAGAGGAAAAACATAACCATTATGGTGCAGTCATGCTAGGAAGGTCCTCAAAGAGAATAGTCCAAACCATGCAGCAAGAGTCACACGACAGAAGAAACATGAAATATGGAGTAAAATTTAGATGCAAACATTATTATTATCAAAGATCTTGATTACAAATAGTCATCCACATCCGGGCTTACAGATTTGGTGCACAGGCCTAATTACAACATGCTCAAAATATAGTGCTCATTCATGCAAGAAAAAATATTATAGATCGAAATCTATATACATCATATTCTATATTCTTAATTCTATTCCCAATCTAATGATTCAATACTAGCTTTATATCACATTTGTGGGTCGAGAAACATCCACGTTAGCCAAAGACTGCTACAATCTTCGAGAAGAAAAGTGTAACGTGTGCAAGAACAGGTTAGCCTCAAATCTGAAATTCAAGATGAACTATGGACCTAATTGTAAGGTTGGGGAAACTCCATAGAAAAAATCTAAACACACCGTGAGGATCCACAAGTCATGAGAAAGATCCGCAATTTATTCAACTAGTTGTTAGGTTTTGAAGTTATTCTGAGGCCAGTCCCAAAACATTGTCATGTACTTCGAAAGTGATAATTTTCTAGAAAAAGATCCCAATGAGCTAAAAACTTGGAATACGAAAATTGAACATGTCCACAATTAAATCCTATGTATGCAAGATATGGTGAGAAAACATGAAGAAACATTGGATCTACAAACTTGAACCAAAACAAGAACAAAACTGAATGAAAATATTTTTAGTTGATGCAAGATTGCCAAGAACCAAAAATGCTCCTGCATCAGACATCCAGGATTAATGAAAATTGATCCTCTCACTTTGTAGGGGCCAAATGAAAACCAATACGGTCTACCTCAGCCTGAGAAATCCAAGAAGAATCCTCCACTATTCCACCCTTCCATTTCACCAAATATTTTGTGTATTGTCTTCCACGAGTCCTCCTTTCATCTCTGAAATCCAAAATATCTTCTATCTCATCTGATTGTTTTTTAGGAAGCTATTCTTCCAACTTCACCTTGTCATCTTCACTGAATTATGCTTCATGGTACTGATGTAAATCTACAATGTTGAATATAGGTGATATACCCATGTCATCTGGTAACTCCACTTCATAAGCATTCCTTGAATCAAACTTCTTCAAAATCCTACAAGGTCCAAAATTCCTCATCTTCAATTTAATGTATGTTCCAACTAGAAACCTTTCCTTCCTCAAATACACCATCACTTCATCTCCAACTTCAAACTCCTTATGTCTCCTCTTTTCATCTTCTTTCTCCTTATACTTTTGGTTCATATTTTCCAAATGTTGTTTTACTTGAGTATGCACTGTCTTCATATGTTCTACAAATTCTTCTTCTTATGCACTCCTTTTATCTTCCTTACCAATTTCTCTCAACTCTGATATACCTCTAGGCTGAACTCCTGTAACAATCTCAAAAGGTGTCTTTCTAGTACTCTTGTTCACTAAATTATTGTAGGGAAACTTTGGTTGTGCTAGGGCTAGATCCCAACTTCCGGTCTATTCTCCAACCAAACATCTTAGCAAATTTCCCAAACTTTTGTTCACTACCTTTGTCTGTCCATTTGTTTATGGGTGAAAAGTAGAACTGAACTTCAAATCTATCTTCAACTTCTTCCAAAGTTTCCTCCAAAATATCCAACAAACTTTCTATCCCGGTCTGAAACAATACTCCTAGGTAATCCATGCAATCTGACCACTTCTCTAAAGAAAAAAAATCTACTATATGTACTGCATCAATTGTCTTCTTACAAGGTATGAAATGTTCCATCTTAGAAAAAAATTCTACTACCACAAATACTAAATTATTACCTCTCTGTTTCTTAGGAAAACCAAGTATGAAATCCATATTGATATCCTCCCAAGGTCTTTCAGGTATTTTCAAAGGTTTATACAATCCAGCATTCTGAACACTCCCTTTTGTAACTTGACAAACTCTGCAACTCTACACAAATTTCCTAACATCCTTACGAATTTGTGGCCAAAATTAATTCTCACTCACCAATTCTACTGTCTTGTCACTTCCAAAATGTCCTACCAATCCTCCACTATGTTTCTCTTTTACCAATGTATCCCTCATCGAGCTTCGGGGTACACACAACTGATTTCCTCTAAACAACATGTCCTCTTGGATGAAATAATCCAACCATTGACTTCTATCCTCCAAGACCAATTCTCTACATTCTCTCCAAGGCTCTACAAAATATGGGTCTTCCTTAGACAAGTTCCTCAATTCATCAAAGCCTAATACCTCCACTCTCATTTGTGCCAGTAAATTCCTTATTCTACTCAAAGCATCAACAACACTATTTGACTTTCCACTCCTATGTTTCAAGACAAAAGTGTAACTTTGTAAGAACTCTACCCATCTCATGTGTTTTTGATTCAACTAACCTTGACTGCTCAAATACTGTAAAGCTTGATGATCCGTATACAACAAAAACTCCTTAGATAGCAAGAAATGTCTCCACTTTTTCAAAGCTTGAACTATGGAATAGAACTCTTGATCATACATTGAATATCTTCTCCTTCCATCATTCAACTTCTCACTAAAATAGGCTATAGGTCTTCCTTCTTGAATTAACACTGCTCTAATTGCATTTCCACTTGCATCACAATTCACTTGAAATACCTTATCAAAATCTAGTAAATCCAACATGGGCTACTCTATCACCTTCTATTTCAACAGTTCAAAATTTTTGTCTACTCCAGATGTCCATCTAAAATCCTTCTTATCTCCCCTCATTTTTTCTATAATAGGGATACAAAAAGAACTAAAACTCCTAATGAACTTTTGGTAGAAACTAGCTAGCCCATGAAATGATCTTACCTCCCCAATGATTTTAGGTGTAGGTCATTCAACAATAGCTCACTTTCTTAGGATCCATCTTCAATCCATCTACTGATATCACAAATCCCAAATATACCGATTCTTCCTTCATGAAACTACACTTCTTTATGTTTATCAACAACTGTTCTTCTTTCAACCTATGCAAAACTTGTCTTATGTGAAAAAAATTTCTTCCCTTGCCTTACTGAAAATCAAAATGTCATCCAAATATACAATCACAAACTTACCCAATAATTTCTTCAATGCCTCATTCATCAACCTTGTGAAAGTACTAGATGCATTTTTCAGTCCAAAAGGCATCACCAACCATTCATACAATCCTTCACTTGTCTTGAATGTTTATTTCCACTCATCTCCTTCTCTTATTTTGATATGATGATATCCACTCTTCAATTCTATCTATGTAAAGTACTTAGCTACACTCAAACAATCCATACTTTCATCCATCCAGGGAAAAGGAAATCTATACTTCACCGTGATCTTATATATGGCTCTAGATTCGGTACACATTCTCCATTCTCCATCTTTCTTAGGTGCAAGAACAACAAGTACTACACAAGGACTTAAGCTTTCTCTGATCAAACCTTTCCTCAACAACTCTTGCACTTGTCTGTTCAATTCTTCATTCTCTGTCGGTGTCATTCGGTGTGCTGATTTATTAGGAAAAATAGCTCTAGGAATTAGATCCATGCAATGACTTATAATCCTTATAGGTGTTAATCCATTAGGTACATTATCTAAAATTATAGCCTCATATTCTATCAACAATTGTTTTATCTCCTCAGTTTTTCCTTCTACATGCTTCAAGTCTTCAACTCTCTTAGGCACCAATGCATAGAACATGTTCTCATGTCTTAGTCCATCTAGAAATCTCCTTCCATCAACCAAAAAAATTGTAGCAATTGTACAAATCTCAGCCTTAGGAAAATCTTCCAAGGGTAACAAAGTTTGCTTCATCCCTGATAGGGAGGTTGGATGAATCATTCATTGATTCATGCTCTAAGTCTTTCTTGGAAGACTTATAGGGTGTCTTTCTCCACCACTTTCAACCTATAGGATCACTTCTTCTTTAGGATCCCCTGGTTCTCCTTTCCAACCCAACTATCAACAAAGTTCCTTCTTCCAAGTCAAAACTTGGTGCAATCTTGTAGCACTAGCCCTTAGCCCTTAAACTACCTTAAAGGCTTCTAACCTCCAAATTCTTGAAATATCTTTACAGAGGTGTGGAGGTACTTCCAAAGAATTCAATCCATCCTATTAGGGGTATTAGGCATCCACCTAGTTCCTTCTGCAGGTTGCTTTCACCAAACCCCACAATTAGGCCTAGAAGGCTACTAGCCCTATTAGGTCTCCTCTGAGATATCAGGGATTTTCCCAAAGTTCTTCCAAGTAACCCCCAATCTTTTCTTGGGATTCCTGGTTCATATTCCCACCTCTCAAATATTTTTGGGGTCTTGGGCCTCCACTGGCCGTACAATGCCCCAACCTAAAAAGGAGCAAAACTAGGCTTTTTAAGCCCTTTTTTGGCTTCTTTGCAGCTTCCTAGGTTTTCCCCTCACCAAATGGATTGATAGAGTTTCTTTCTCCTTACCATGTCTTGGTAAGAATCATATCTTCCTTCTCCAAAAGGAAATGTGTCTCTAAGTTGCCACCTCTGCAATTTAAGTGCTCTGCACTATGGTCTTTCCTAACCGGGCTCTTCTCTGGCTCGCCTAGGACAAGACTTCCATAGTAGCTCCTATGTTTTCAAAGACTCTAAACCCTACTATATGTACATCCATGGAGTATAGTCACTAATTCCAAAGGTCCATACAATTTTTACGATGGGAAAGTGAACTAACACTCCATTCTTTGCAAACTGCCTGGTTTAGACCAGCAACAGTGTAGACACAAAAACTATTTACAAACAATGCTTGAAACTGAACAAACAAACTATCTAAAGACACACAGTACACAAAGAACAATTTCTCTACATCATGCATGAATTACAGTGCCAAAATAATCCATCAAAACATCACAACAATGCAAAAACTAGAAAACTTCACACATAATTCACATAAGCTTTCCTTGATTTCAAAAATTTAAAACAGTATGAAAGGCTTCCAACCTCTCTCCAATGCCAAGGTATCCCATAAATAGGGTCACCAATCAATTATCCTCTCCCCTTGGGCTCTGCTTGGTCGGTTGTAGCTCCAACTATCAACATTATTGAGCAACATTTCAACTGTTGCACAGTTGCATGACAACCTCTTGGCCCTCTTTGCACCTTACAATAATCTTAAGCCTCATTTGAACTTCAACTCTATTACACCTACTCTGTGGTCAATATGACCCTCATCAAAACACAACAAAAATGCCAAAATAGATTGCTTAATTTTCCTAGACAAAGTTTTTCTAGACAACCTATGGCAACCTATGGGTGCTCCTGCACCAATCCCATTAGCAACAATGGTGTATATGTTCTTCTTTCCATCACAAATAGCTTGTCGATCACACTGCCAAGGCCTTCCCAACAAGATATGGCATATATCCATAGGCATAATATCACACAAAACTTCATCATGGTAGTTTCCTATCTTCAATTTCACCAAACATTGTTCACTTACTATTATTTTATGATCATCTTGAATCCATGCTATCTAATAGGGTTAAGGGTGTTTCAACCTTTCCAACTTCAATTTTTTCACCATTTCTTCAGAAGCCAGGTTCTATGAACTTCCACTATCAATGATCACTTTGCAACATTTACCAACTACCTTGCATCTGGTCCTAAACAAATTATTTCTTTGCAATGGTTCTTTCTCCAATTCACTTTGACACAACACTCATATTCACCAATACCTCTCCTTCTTTTGGTTGATTAGATTATCCAACATGATCCTCCTCAACAAAGGTTTTTCTCCTATTGTTCTCAGTTTTTTTTCTTGTCTCTCCTTGTTTTCATTCAAAGGCTCTATGTCCTTCTCCACCACATTTAAAGCAAGTTCCCCTAAATACTCTTTTCTCTTGTCCTCTATTGATCCAGGTGGATCTCCTAAACCTAAAATTTGAAGTGTTCCAATTTCTCCCAAAATCAGTGCCAAGATGAAGACATCAGAATCCTGAATCTTGTGCAACTTGAATGGGTGAAACAGGACTCTGTTTGCTCAAGTTACGCACAGTCAAAGTTTGGTCAAACCTGGACAAGAGGCCCATCAGAAGGTGGAAAAAATGACTAACTCAGAAATGGCTGGAAGTGGTGTCAATTCAAAGAGCTTGATGGAACGAACCCAACAGTGTTTGTTTCATCAAAATTTGAGCTCGTATGTTCAAGATATCATCGGTCAAAGCCCAGTCAAAGGCCAGTCAACTCAGGGGCCAGGAACGGGAAAAGGGTCAAAATTTCACATTGTCAAAATTAGTCAATTTTGGTACCATTGTGAAGATCTCGTCGAAATCTTTCCAACGACATTCGTTTCATCGAAAACAGAGCTCGTGCAAGTTACACTCGATCAAAGTTTGTAGTTGACTGATGACATCAACAAAAGTATAGTCAATATTTGTCTTGACATGGCAGGTGTTGGTGACATGGGTCAACATGATCTTGGCATGTGGCATCTAGTTGGCAGAGGATGTGGTTATCTCAGGGAATAAGGGGGCGCCATGTGGCACCCCCTTAACCTCCCTCTGGCGGCATCGGTAGCATTGCATTGTAAAAGGTAAAGGTATGTGGGGGGATTCGAACCCCCTACCCTTCAGCACCAAAGGCCCCACTAGACCCACATGATCATTGTGCAACGCACGGGGTGTTTACCCATATATAGGCCCCCGTGGGTTTTCTTGCATAGCGGTCTGGAAAGTTTGGAAAAAAATGTCGGCGGTGGGAGGAAACCCACACCATCAGGTTCCCAAAATTCAAGGCTACCGTTAGACCATTGACTAGTTTTGAAAATTGTGTGGTGTTGGGTTCTTTTAAAGACTATTTTAAAGTCTTATCTCCTATAAAATAACAAAATCCCCCCTAATTTTTAAAAATCAAATATCCTAATAAATGTAAAAGACTAAAATAAGTCTTGTAAGCCCGAAAATATAATGAATGAAGGGCTCAAAAAAAAATTAGGTGATTTTTAAATATCCAGAATAATTTTCAAAGATTATTAAGGGATATTATGAAGATTTTTATGGGATAGAGATTTATCCCAAATCAATTGGTTTTACACCAATTTGGGAAAATTCAAATGTATAAAAGGTGAGTTAAGTAGCCTTATTTGACCAGATTCATGCTCTCTTCCTCCTTGCTTGTGAGCATTGTTGTGGGGAATTTAAGAGTTGAATTAGAGAGGATCAGATTCTTGCTCTTTACTCTTTTCTATTGAGCAATGTTGTGAGGAATTTGAGAGTAGAATTTGAGATCTCATTCTTGCTCTTTCCTCTTTGCTATTGAGAAAATTTTGTGAGGAATTTGAGAGAATTATTGCTCTAAGTTTGTAGTAGGTCCTTATTAGGCAAATTCAGTGTTTTTCACCTTTTTGTAAATCACTTTTAGCTTTGAGTGATTTTTTGAAGTGATACGATGGAAACCTTGTTAGGAATTTGTGGATAGGCTGCAATTTTTTGTAAAAGCAATTTTGTAAGAGGCTTCTCTCGAGTTGTACTACTTGTTCAGAGAATATTTTTTATTATATTGGTCACTCAATTGAGCTAGACTCAGAGATGTAGTCCATTGTACAAACTCCATAAACAAATTTGAGTCTCTCTCTTATTATGCCTTTGTCATTTTATGTGTTTTCTTAACTATAAGGTTCTTATTTTCTGCATTTGGACTAAGTTTATCAGTTGAGTAATTTGCACACATAGTTGAGCTCAGAAGGTTAATGTGTGGATTTTCATATTGGATTCATAACGTTAACCCAAGGTCTTGGTGGTAAAATTTTATTGAGTAAGAACTCGAGAATTTTACAGATCATCTATCATCTTTTCTATAACCTTCATTTTTGTAACCACCATATCCTCCTCTTCTGTAAGAGTTTTCATCATCTCTTCGGTATGAATTTTCATTCTTATTTCCCTACTTATCTTTATTCTAATCTGCAAAATTTCCTCTTCCTCCTCCAGTAAATATTCTTCCTCTCTTAAATCTTCCACCTCTTCCTCTTTGTATCTATTCATGTCTTGTATTCAACTTCTCTTCCACTTTTATGGCACACTTATATGCCTCTTCTACACTCAACAACTTAATCAAATCGATCTCATCTTAAATAGATGACCTTAAACCATTCACATATGTGGCTACTTGTTCAATCTCATCTTTTGAATGTCCAAATCTGATATTCAACTTATAGAATTCCTCAGTATACTCTGTCACACTTGATTCTTTCTGCTTCAGGCTCTGCAATTTCTCGAACAAACTAATCTGATAGTCTACATCCATAAAATTTATCTTTAATTTATTCACCATATGATCCCATGATCTTATCTTCTCCTTTCCTTTTCTTTGTCTATCTATCTATGAATGTTCCCACCAAATGGATGCATGTCCTCTCAACTTTTTACAGGAAAATTTCACCTTCTTATCATCTGGGGTACCTTCAAAATCAAAGTATTTCTCCATTTTTGTTATCCAATCCAACAATTCATTTGAATCCAACTTACCATTATAATCTGGTGGATTTAAATGTGGCTTAGTGTTCACTCTAGTTAGGGCTCCTATGAACCTCTCTTCTCCTTGATCAAGGCCAGGTTACTCTTCTCTTGAAAATTATTCTTGTTCTTCTATTTATTCATCACTTACATCATCAACTGGTTAACCTCTTCTCTGGGTCGTTTCATCTGCTTCTAATCTAGCGGCAATTCACCTCAACGCTTCCATTATAGCAAGGTCTACATTTCCACATGCTCCATTTCCTCTACCATTCCTTCTTCCTGCCATCTTTACACAAGTCCTCTACGATTGCAGGTCAGATCCTTCATCTTCCACCCTACAAAAAATCTTCAACAGGACTATGCAACTTCTAACGATCTTGCAAGGAACGAATCTCGCTCTGATACCAATTTGGTGTAGTCACGGTAGGAGGGTCCTCAAAGAGAGCAGTCCAAACCATGCAACAAGAGTCACACAATAGAAGCAACACAAAATATGGAGGAACATGTAGATGAAAACATTCTTATTATCAGAAATCTTGATTACAAACAATCGGCCACATTTGGGCTTACAGATTCAGTGCACAGGCCTGATTACAATATGCTCAAAATATAGTGCTCATACATGCAAGGAAAAATATTACAGATTGAAATTTATATACATCATATTATATATTCTTAATTATGTTCCCAATCTAATCATTCAATACTAGCTTTACATCACATCTGTGGGTCGAGAAACATCCGCGTCAACTAAAGATCACTACAATCTCCGATAAGAAAAGTGTAACATGTGCAAGAATAGGTCGGCCTCAAATCTAAAATTCATCTATGGTAGATGGGTAAGATGAAGTGTGGACCTAAGTGTAAGGTTGGGGAAACTCCACAAAACAAATCTAAACACACCATGAGGATCTGCAAGTCATGGGAAAGATCCGCAATCGATCCGACTAGTTGTTAGGTTTTGAAGTTATTCTAGGGCCAGTCCCAAAACATTGTCACGTACTCCAGAAGCAATAAATTACTATAAAAATATCCAAATGAGTTAGAAACTTGGAATACAAAAATTTAACATTTCCATAATGAAATCCTAGGTACACAAGATATGGCAAGCAAACATGAAGAAACACTGAATCTACCAACTCGAACCAAAACAAGAACAAAAATGAATGAAAATATTTTTGGTTGATACAAGATTGCCAAGAACCAAGGATGCTCCTACATCACATTGTGGAGATGGAAAGAATAATTCTCAAATCCAAGAGATTCTCAAATGACTATTGGTGTGAAGCTATAGCAATAGCAATTTATTTGATAAATAGAAGCCCTACACAGGCATTTTTTGACAAGATTCCACAAGAGGCATGGACAAAATGCAAGTGGATAGTTGAGAACTTGAGAGTGTTCAGGTGTGTGGCATATGCACTTGTGCCAAAAGAGAAGAGACAAAATTTGGATGACAAGGGTGAGAAGTGCATCTTCGTGGGCTATAGTGAAGAGTCCAAGGCCTATGGGTTGTATAACCCAGTCACCAAGAAAATTGTCATCAACAGAGACATGGAGTTCTTAGAGGATGAGTTTTGGTGTAGCCTGACAGATCTTGATAGCTCTGTACCACTCCCAAAAACTCCATTTTATGTAGAGAAAGAGTATGAATTGTAGCAAGATGGTGCTATGAAGCTTGAAGTAGCTCACGATAGCTCCAGACAAGCTTCCAATAGCTCCCAACCACTCTGGACCACTACACAGACACACATAGAGAGCTCCAGATAGCTTCAAATAGAGTCTTCTTAGCAAGGTAGTAGTAGTAATGGAAGTTTAGACCCCACTCTCACCTCCCTAATGCCAAGAAAGAACAAGAGTCTAAGGGAGATCTACCAAAATTAAAGGTATGATGAAGAGTTTGATGAAAGTATGAATTTTGCATTATTTTCTCATAGTGATCCAATTTATTTTGAGAATGTTGTGAAAGAAAATAAATGGTGTGAAACCATGGATGAGGAGATAGATGCAATAGAGAGGAATAGAACATGGGATCTAACTGATTTTCCTCCCAACAAGCAAGTAATTGGAGTGAAATGGGTCTATAAGACCAAAAGCAATGTTGATGGAAGAATGGAGAGGCATAAGGAAAGATTAGTTGTCAAGGGATACAAATAGTAGTTTGGGAGAGATTATGATGAGACATATGCTCTAGTTGCAAGGATGGAAACTATGTGGAAAGTCATAGCAATTGTAGGCCAGCACAAGTGGAAGGTGTATCAAATGGACATGAAGCCTTCCTTCTTGAATGGAGTGTTGAAAGAGGAAGTGTATGTGGGGCAACCACCTGGTTATGAAGTTTTGGGTCAAGAAAAGCAAGGTGTACAAGCTAAAGAAAGCTCTTTACTGGTTGAAGCAAGCACCACGAGCATGGTACAATAGGATTGACTCATAGTTTTTGAGAAATGGCTTTAGAAAAAGTGATGGTGAGCCCACTTTTTACACCAAGTCAGCTAATGGTAAGATTTTAATTGTTGTCTTATATGTTGATGATTTATTTTTCATTGGGGATGATGATTTCCTCATTGTTGATTTTAAAGAGTACATGAAAAGAGATTTTGAAATGATAGACTTAGGTCTTTTGAGATATTTTCTAGGCATAGAATTAAAACAAATGCATGATGGTATTTTTATCTCTCAAGAAAAGTATGCAGTAAATATTTTGAAGAGCTTTAGGATGAAATATAGCAAGCTTGCCCCCACATCAATAGTTATAGGTCTAAAGTTGATCAAGGAAGATTACAACAACAATGTAAATCCGACCATGTATAAGAGTTTGGTTGGAAGTTTAATGTATTTAACAACAAGGCATGATATAATGCATAGTATAAGTTTGATTTCCAAATTTATGGAGACTCCAAAAGAGTCGCATTGGCAAGCAGGTAAAAGAATCCCAAGGTATGTGAATGGAACCAAAGGATATGGCATTTTGTATGGTGCAGAAAATGATTTTGGGTTGGTTAGTTACATGGATAGTGATTGGGGAAGGAGTGTGGATAATAGGAAGAGCACATATGGATATGTGCTTCACTTGGGATTGGGATTCATTCCATGCACTTCCAAGAAACAACCCATAGTTTCCCTATCTATAGTTGAGGTTGAGTATATAGCAGCAAATACAGCAACATGTCAAGTTATTTGGCTAAGGAGGACTTTAGCATATTTGAAGGACGAACAAAAGGATGGAACAACTATTTTTTGTGACAATGTTTCATCAATTTCTTTAACAAGGAATCTAGTTTTTCATGGAAGAAGCAAGCACATTGAAATCGAGTATCATTTCATAAGAGAATTGGTTGAGAAAGGTGAAAGAAAAACTAAATTTTGTAGGTTTGAGCAGCAGCTTGCAAAAATTTCCACCAAACCTTTGAGTAGAGATTGCTTTGAACTCCTAAGAATAAATTTAGGTGTTGTTGATTTGAATGAATAATGATTTTGTTTGATGGCTCAGTCAAAGGGGGAGTGTTGTAAATATTTATTTCCTGAGCCCTTTCCTTTTTCACGTCAACTCCCCAACTATCACGTACCTTTCAAGAGCCTGTCAACAACAGTTTATTTTTTGGGATCTTCATCCCTGTCCTACTCCTAACTGCTCAGAATTTATTATGGTAGGATATTTTGAATTTTTAGAATTTATTATGTTTGGTGAGTTTGAATTTTGAGTGGGAATTTTGAATGAGGAAAAATAGAAGGAATGTAATAGTCAGTTATAGATTTGGAAGAAGATCTGCAAAAGTTTTATTGAAGAAGAATATTGCAAGTGATTTACAAGAAAGTGAAGTTGCAGCAACAACAAAGAATGTTTTGTGCAAGGAGTAGTAGATAGCTCCAGATTGCTCAAATATTGCAGGGAGCAACATATAGCTCCAGTCGAATAGGAATAACAAAGAGCTCTAAGAAGCTCTTGATTGTTCAATGTGTGTGTGTAGTTCCATATTGTTGCAAGTCAAGTTTGTTGTTATTAGTTTGTAGTTTCAAGTCAAAAATCATTTTGTAAATGTTATTTTTTGGTTAATAGAAGAAGAAATTTTGCATGCCCAGATGTGTGTCTCCAATCTATTTTGTTTTGTTATTTTGTATTTTATCTTTGGGTATTCCCAATTGATTGGGAAATAAAGTAACAACTCTATGCATTTTATTAGAGTTTAAAACTTTGTCACTAACAAGTTAAATTAAAAATTCTAACAGGGCAATATGCAACACCTTTTTACATAGAAACATCTAGTTAGGATACTACATCAATAAGTAACAAAAACTAGGAATTTAAATGTAAACCTTAATCAACTGGGTAAGGTATAATGCCCCCCCTTTATCTTTGCAATCCTCCTTACAAGCCCAACCATAGTGGCACCTTCAAACGAACCAAGTGTTTCCTTGTAGAACTATACACTATGATCACAAGAATTGAACTTTCATAGATTCACATGCATAGTTATAACATACTTTAAGCTTGAACAAGAAGCACAAAATTTTGGAATATAAAGACAAATGTCTCCAAGTTGTTTTCTCTCCCTATTGATTCATATGCATCAGGGCGAAATTGTTTATTATAGTTGATGGAAATGAAACTGTTGCTTTAGAAAAGTGAGAAAAATGAAATTACCCCTATATGAAAGTGATGAAAATGAAACTGCCATCAACAGAAAGGGAATTGCCACTTAGTTGTAACACAATTCTTGTAACTTGGAGAGGCCATAATCTTTGCATATGGACTAATAATCAAGCTACCATCTTTAAATTTCATAACTCTCTGAGAGGATTCCAAATATAAAATTAAAATCCACTTTAAACATCTCCCCTATAAAAAAAATCATGTGAAACAAACTTGCATTTATGAGGTTATAAAATATTATATCGCTTATAACAATCAATTAGTTTTGGATCAAATATTGTAAAATATTGAAAGGGAAATTATAAAAGATCACCATTTACGAACTTTTATGTCAAAAATAAAAAGAAGCAGCTACATTGAAAATAACAAACACCCAAGAATGTTGATTGGTGAAACTGGCTATAGAAAACAAATATAAAAATGAGTAAGAAAATATTAAGAGTGAGAAGTAATGGAATTTTAAACATCTTACTAAGCAATCACTATACAGAGGAAAAAGATAATTATTTGAAGGTTTCTTAACAAATACAACTTGAGATTTTAGATTTACTAAAATTGATAATCAGTACTAGTGAAGATACTACCATGAGTATCTTTACAATAGATTTAGGTGACATCAAAATGACTTATGCAGCCTATAATGAATTTCCTTGAATTCCAATGCATGATATCATCTTAATAAACAACTGGCGTATATTTATAGGAAATTTTGGGTAGTTTGGCTAATTCTTCATAAATTTTATTTGTTAATTGGAGTTTTTTCAGAAAATGGTGAGCCATGCTTTCATATAAAAAGTCCATAATGTTGTTAAAATGACTATAGTATATGCATTGTAGAAAATCTTATTTCTTACGGTTAACCTCATAAGTCGCTTAAAACATGTTGTTTGAACTTTGAACAAAAATGATCAACCAACTAGGTACTCCACAAAGATTCGCCAACATTGTATGGTAGTAAGATATTTTAGCTATGAAGGTTTAATGTATAAATAATAATTTTATTTGGGATCTAATATATATGAGCTAATCATAAAATGTTATAATTTTTTCATAAACAATAGTTCTACTTAGGTTCTAATTTGTATGAGTTAAAAAAATTTAATATGCATAAATAAGGAGATGATACATCTAAAAGAGGTAAGAGTTTAAGTCTCAACTTTCAACCAATCTTAGTTAGAAGGTGAATTAACTTAGTCTAATTGAAATAGAGGTGATCTTAACTAAATAGTGGTGATACCTAACAACCACAATTAAAAAATGGATAAGTACCTTAAGTCAAGGTGTGCACATGTCATTATTAGCTACTTAGATGAATACTTAAATATTTTTAATATTCTAAATAAATTTATTAATTAGATGCAATATTACACTTAAGATAAATACATATCTAAAGTGGATTAGTATTGTTCTAACACTCTCATAAGTGCAACTTATGAGGAAGTCCAAAATAAAAAATTAGAAATAGTTCCCAACTGTAACAATGGGTATTTTCCTAGGGTTAGCAAATCAAATGCAAAACATAAAAACTCAAAGCAATAATGAAGTGCAAAGGAATAGATGAAAACAAATAGAATAATCTCACCAAAATGTCTTCATCCTCCATGACTAACCTCCATTATACCTTCTCAACTTTTTGAAATATGTAGTTGCCCTCAGATTTATGATGAATAAGCCAATGGAAATGACAAGCCCTAAGCAAATGTTGAAGTATTTTGAATGATTATATGTTATACTATGCCCTACTTCAACTAGTAAGCATCTAAAAATGTCTAAACTATGTCAAATAAAATCTAAATATCCCTATGAAAAATGAAGAAACATGCAAGAATATGAAAGTGCAATAAAATGAGACTACAAGATGTGAGGTTACAAGATATGAAATTGCAAGATATCCAATTGTAAGATATCAAATTGCAAGATTTGCCAAATGAGATCAAAATTGCCATTTTATAGAAAATGCAATTTCATGTGAATGGCCAAGATTAAAAGTTAGCAAGTGCCCTAGAATCAATGGACAAGATTCAATATAACAACCCATAATTAGGGCTAGGGCAACATTAGGTCAGATTCAAAATGAATGGACAAGATTGATTTTTAGAAAATCAAATCAATGGTTGACAATACATGTGACAAGAGATTTTGGGCACACAAGACGAAGTTGTTGGAGAATCAAATAATAATTTAAAATTATTTGATTCAAGAGGTGATGTTGACTTTTTGAATTAAAAATTATTTCAATTCAAAAGTGGTGGGGTCATGTGACAGTAAATAATTTTAATTTTAATTATTTACTCAAAGAGGGAAATTAGAAAGTGGGACTTATTTTAAATAAATATATTTTATTTAAAAATGAGCATAGCAAAAAGTTATTTAGTTTAGGTGGAAATTAAATAATAAAGATATTATTTAATTATAGAAGAATGTGGCAAAGGGAACCTTTTAAATTAGATATAAATGATTTAATTCAAAATTCAGAGAGTGGACCAAATTAAATAAATAAAATTTATTTAATTTAGGAGAGGAGAGGCTAATGAATAATTAAATAATTAAACATAATTATTTAATTATAGTGGAAAGTGGACAAAATTAAGTAAATAACAAATTTATTTAATTTTAGAAAGAAGAGGACTTAATTAGTAACATAATTAAATAAATAAATAAAATTATTTATTTAATAATCTGAAAGACATAATGGACAAAATAATTAAATAAATTAAGAAATTTATTTAATTGTAAGAAAACATTAGATAATTAGTGACACATTAAATAAATAATTAAAATTTATTTATTTAATAATCGTGAAGAATAAACAAATATGAAGTAATTAAATGATTATGAATTATTTAATTAATAGGTGAAAGTGAGTCAAGGACATAATTAAAATGTTTTAATTATGCTAAAAGGATTAAACTAGAGCTTGCAGCCCTAGGTCATTTTTATGTGTCTACATTTGCCCCTCTTTGCCATAATGCAGTCTGTCGCATTGTGGCAAAGAAAATAAGTCAAAAATATGCCCTAGTGCAAAATAAGATGAGGAAGAATGACGAAGAGGGTTGCGGTATGCCCCCTCGAGAAGACAAATGGGTTCCAAGAAAACAGGTGTGCTCTCAAAATTGACGAAAAGACTAGAAAACGACGGAACAAGAAAGCGTTAGTGAAAGATAATGGATGATGATATAGATGCAATGCCTATATGAGATGCATGTTAGTTCCTAGACCAAATCCTTCAACACCTTACCATAGGACTTTAATATTTAATGCTCTTTAATCATAATTGGGTAGATTATTTGTGATGGCCAACAAACACCATGATATGACATAAATCAAAATGTGCAAGGTCGTACCATCACACAAGACAAGTAGTCACAGACAAGGATGATCATGACTTATACTAAGAGCGTAATTGCCCCGGTATTTTTATCATAAACAACCATAAGTAGAAAAAGACAAGAAGGACAAACCATGAAACGTCGTTGTTTCTCTAAATCCTATTTCTAGGACATCCTCGAGAAACTAGCAACATGATTGCCAAAAGAAAAAAAATAAAGCCACCATCATGATACGTCACTGTTTTTCTAAATCCCGTAGTCAGGACATCGTTGAGAAACTAGTAACATGAGTGTCAAAAGACAAGACAAACGTCATGAGACATCATTGTTTCTCTAAATCCTGTTGTCAGGATCTAAAAAACTAGTAACATGATGAAAAACCAGAAGACAAGTGCCAAGTGTTTGCCAAGTGTGTCTGAATGTCAAGTGTTTTAATGTCAAGGTTTCCAAATGTCGAGTGATGTCAAATTCAAGGACACATCCTAAATGACATTGATATCTAGGAGATGAATTCTCAGAGTTAGGAAAATCCATCAAAATGTCAGATGATGAGGATAATTTTTAGGAAGGACACATCCAAAAGCATAAACAAATGACGAGAGTTTCTCTTCAGAAGGACACATCTTGAAGAAGAACCCAAAATTTTGCCAGGTTAAATTATCTTGATAGAATGGATTACATGTCATTGCTGATATGCTAAATAGACTAAGATGTGTTCATGAAACAGACTGTTGATAAATTTCTTGTTTGGGATTGATGGAATATTTGCTTGATTTGAAAAAAATTTGACATATGTGAATGTTGTGCCATGAACCCTAATGGACTGACCTAGTGCGTCCTCGGGGGCTCATCAATTGATGGCCTTGCCTACGTCGTGCACTCAGAGACCTCATAGTTTGACATGATCAATGACCTTATCCAAAGAACAAAAGATTGAATCATGATTTTATTTTGACCAACCTAGAAAGACTGACCTAGTGTCTTAGGGATTCAGAGATGAATCTTGCCTACGTAGCACATGCATAGAGACAATGTAATTTGGACTTGGAAAAAGATTGACTGAAGTGACTGACTGGACTGACAAGATATTACTTTGACTCTGTTTTTGGATTCACTCAGGACATTTTTCAATTTTTAGGTCTTTTTTCAAGACTTTTTCAGATTTTTAGGTATTTTTAGGACTTTTATACGATTTTTAGGATTTTTTTATATTTTACGAAAATTGCGACAAATGCATGTGAATGATGCCAACGCACATGAATCCAAGGACAACCATAATTTTTCTGCTAGTCAAGCTGAATACCAATTAACAGGTGACGATGACAATGACAACGTTATTTGACGTGGGAAGGACACATCCCGAAACAACGTGAGGATGACATGTTAGTGTAATTAATTAATTATTACACTAGCATAAGTTAAGTTAGGTTTTAATTAATCATATTAATCCTAAGTTGCATTTAATCATTTAATAAAGTTGTTGAGATAAGATTCCCTTTTAGAAGATGAGTTGTTTTTTCTAGAACTTATCTCCATCTTGTTATCATTCCCTAGGTAGTTGGTTAGGGTTTCTTGTTGTCACATGAAGTATGATTTGAACACTTGGCAACATCCTTTGCATTTTAGGTTTAGCACTTGCCTATATAATCAAGCATATGTACTATTTGTAAATCATCTGATAGATTATAATAGAATCTCTATTTTGAATGCCATTATCATACTTTCTTTGTGGTTGAATATTTCTTCCTAGTAAAGGTCCTCCATTGAAGATTGTATTGCAGCTTCATCAAGGACACATGTGCATCTATCATTCCAACATGGTATCAAAGCTATTCCAGTGAAGGTTCATCCCAGGATCAAGAAAGTTTGGCTAGTGAGATTCTTTGGCAAGCAAGGGTTTGTTGCAAGCTGTTTTTTATTGGAGCCATCATCATATTTGCTTCAAAAATCCATTTTTCACTCATTTGCAGGAAAAATGATTTATGGTTTTTGTAGCCAACGTCGAAATATGAACTGGGTATCTTTTAGATTTTACATATCTTACACAGATTTGGAGAAAATCGCAGTCTAAAAAGTGTTGGGTGTCATTTTTCTCCTGGCTGAAGGTTAAAAAAAATCAATTTTTCATCTTTTGCTTCTTGGATCAAGAAACGATTTCTGGGTTTTATTTCTAACATCAAAATATTTTTGGGTTTTTATTTTTGTCTACAAATAGTGAGTAGATTTTCCAGAAATCAAATTAGAAATAAACGTTTTTGCCAGAAAACTCGTTTCTTGCAGGCTAAATTCAATTTTTTTAATTTTTTATTTGAGAGTATATATTGTTGTTTAATGTCATGGATACACATAATATTGCACCCCTTACTCCATTCAACTATTTTGGTTGGAAAAAACAAATGGAGATTCACTTGAAACATAAAGGGTTATACAGGATAACCATGGGCACAAAAATTGAACCTACAGGTGCTGCTAAAAAGATAAAGTGGTTTAATAGGTGTGATGAAGCTTATGGTACATTATGTCTATCTCTTTCTTCTAACCTTCTTTCTCACATTGAGTCTTGCACTACACCCCATGCGGTTTGGACTACTTTGTAGTCTTTGTTTGGGAAGCAGGATACTATGAGAGGGTTTCAGTTAGAGAATGAGCTTATTGGCTTAAATCCTAGGGATTTTGACACCATCCAAGAGTTTTTTGCCAAACTAAAGTCTCTTAGATTGCAGTTGTCACAGTGTGGTGTTTAGAAGGAAGACTCTCAGTTGATATTGTCCATTCTTTCTAAGCTTGGACCAGATTATTCAGTTTTTTTTTCTACATTTTATGCTACTAGGGATGCACTTGGTACTAGATTTACTATGCCTTCTTTTGATGATTTTGCATATACTCTCACTCGAGAGAGGCCAAGTTGGCCAATATGGGCAAGTTGAAGCCCTCTTCATCACAGGCACTTATTGCATCACAGGAGCTCAGAGATCAGAAGGTTTCTACAGGAAAAGGAAAGAAACAAAAACAAAAGGATTCCAAATTTTATGAGCAGCAGAAGGAGTCCTCATATTCATCATCCTCTTCTAAAGGGAAATCATTTAGGAAGGAGAAGGGCCCATGTGCATATTGCAAGAGAGAAGGACATGCAGAACATAATTGCTACAAGAAGGACATTGATGAGCTGAAGAATCTTCTTCAGAAACATCAGATTGATTTTCCTTCTAGGTGTCTACATCATCTCCTTCCCCTCCTCCTTCTACTTCTTCTTCTTCTTCTTCTTCAGTACAGCATGACAGGGGCACAACTGGTTTACATACTTCATCAGATATGAAGGGACATGCTCTTTGTGCTTCTTCGAGTCTTGGATCAGGGAGATGGCTTCTAGATTCAGGAGCATCTCATCATATGGCTTCTACACAGTCTATGTTCACTTCTTTTGATTCTCACACTATGTCTCATATTTTGATGGGAAACAATACCTACATGAGTGTTACAAGGAAGGGTCTATTAGTTTTGGGGGCAACACTTTTCAGGATGTCTTGTGTGTTCCTCAGTTGACGAACAACCTTCTTTCTATATATCAGATCACACATGGAGGAAATGGGAGGTCTATGGAGTTCACACCTGATTCAGTTATCATCAAATACTTGGAGAGTAGAGTAGTTATTGCTACTGGGGTGGTGGATCACTCATCTCGGTTGTATTCCTTTGCAGATTTTGCTACTAATGGTGTTTTTGTTCCTACAGCTGTTCATCACACTTCTAGTTTGAATCATCATTCAAAGGAGGCATTTGGCTACTTGAACATTAGAGTTCTCACTTCAGATCCTGCTCTTGAGCCATCCATTTCATTTCCTTCACCTATTGTTGCAGTTGTTGATACTTCTATGACTACAGGTGTAGTTTCTTCTATTTCAATGCAGCAGGATCCAGTTGATCATCCATCTTTGGAGGTTCCTATTCAATCTTCACCCACTTTGACTTCTTCATTTGTTGAGGTCGCACCTGCTTCTGTGGAGACATCATGGGCTACTCCTACTTCACCTTCAGATATTGCTTTCATTCGGCCTCGTCCCTCTCACTTCTTTTAGGAGATGCAGTTTCTCCAATTCTTTTGGGGCTACTTCATTATGGGGGGGATCTGTGGTCTCTTTCTTGCTCTCTTCTGGGGGGGTTATTTCATGTATCTTTGTGATGGATGGTGTCCTTGGGGGGTCTTATGGATTCCTCCATCCTTCATCACTTAGTTGCACTTTGCATTCTATTTTGGGGAGGATTTTTGTTCCCACTGGGTTTTCTCCTTTACCCTAGTTAGTTTAGTTTGCATTGCATTTTTACTTTGGTACCTAAAATGGCCATCATCCAGGACCCATCATTATCATGCATAATCATTGCATTTTTCATTTCCTCCCTAAGTTGCACTTATGGGGGGGTGTTAGTGTAATTAATTAATTGTTACACTAGCATAAGTTAACTTAGGTTTTAATTAATCATATTAGTCCTAAGTTGCATTTAATCATTTAATAAAGTTGTTGAGATAAGATTCCCTTCTAGAAGATGAGTTGTCTTTTCTAGAACTTATCTCCATCTTGTTATCATTCCCTAGGTAGTTGGTTAGGGTTTCTTGTTGTCACATGAAGTGTGATTTGAACACTTGGCAACATCCTTTGCATTTTAGGTTTAGCACTTGCCTATATAATCAGGCATATGTACTCTTTGTAAATCATCTGATAGATCATAATAGAATCTCTATTTTGAATGTCATTATCATACTTTCTTTGTGGTTGAATATTTCTTCTTGGCAAAGGTCCTCCATTGAAGATTGTATTGCATCTTCATCAAGGACACCTGTGCATCCATCATTCCAACATGACAATGATATGACAAGAGGATAAAATCCTACAACAGGGCCAAGGACAAAGCCAAGGAATGTTTGGATGATGCGCCAGGTTTTCCATATTGTTGCATGTGGAATGACTTAATTAGAACTAGATGGGATGACAAGGGATTTTTAGAACATTGACAAGGGAAACCAAGATGGGTGATAGGTATAAAAATACAATAGATGGCTTTGGTAAAATATAGGAGACATAGATGGCTTGGACTAGGAGAATTATCATATGGTCTCCAAGGATGATATTGAATAAAGATAAAGTATGGTCTCCAATGACTGCGTCACATAGGGGATAATGAGGCCATAAAGATAATGACATGATATTTTGTGACTAAGGTATGACCAAAAGATAGACATGTCAAAAAGTTTTCCAAAGCATGATTTATGTTTTTGCCCCAATCTTTATCAAGATCAAAATAGGTGGGACAATGGATGGACATGATAAGGTTTAGATGGGTAGATGGTAATGTCATACAAATGGAATGGGAGATGAGACGACTTGCCCCCAAGTGCAATGGTCCACATAGATGATTTATTCTACAAATGATGCCTATTTGCCAAGTTTTCATCATGGTACTTATCCAAAGCACCTGTTTGCTAGGTTTTCACCGTTGGACGAAAGTTCTCTTTATTGATTTTTTTGATATTTTCTGATTTTTTTTTGTGTCACCAAGACACCTATTTGCTAGGTTTTCATCAAGGTGATGATTTTTCTGATTTTTAATATTTTTGCATTTTGTCAGATAGCCTTGATGCTTTAGATGACCACTGACTATGCTTAATCCTTTGACGGTGCTGATGTAGAGATTGGTGCCATGGCATGCCAATAATGACCTTTCTAAAAAAGATGCCTTGTTAGGATGATAGCGCTTGCATATAGTTGATTGATGTCATTGTGATCCTTGTTGATACTAGAGTTGGCCTTATCAGAATATGCACATCGCGATAGAGTGCCATGAGAGTCCTTATGATAGAGAGTTGCTGCCAAGATGTGATGGATTTGTGACATGGGATGTTTGGACTTAAAGAAGGATGTAGGATTATGATGGATGACGGTGGACATGAATGGGTTGGTTGGATGTTTGGATGTATTAGTTTTTATTCTCCAAACTTTGGGTGTCAGATTAGGATAGTGTTTGGAACCAACACTTTTATATGTCTTTCTTGATGGCCATTTTGACGGAGGTGGACATGTATTTTATGTGGGAGTCCTCTTGCATTGTGGCTCCACATTTTGATTGACTTTTGGATTTGGCATATTTTCTTTGCCTGATTTATTCTTTTCTTGACATGATCCATTTTGTTTTGGGGTCCATTTTAGCTTCATTTGTCCACTTGTATTGTTGATTGATTCCATGGCCTTTGACATGTGATTTTGAACTTTGGATTTGTAATACTTTTGTTTTTTTTGGTTCCAAATGGAAGGCTTATTCATGTTGGAATGACAGTGTATGGTGTGGATGGAAGGAGTGTTGGCAACAACCTTATGACAAGGACTACTCATGACGACCATTTTGATGTTTGTATCAGATAAATTTTCCCCCAATATCGAGGAGGTATCACTAACATCAATAGATTTTCCAACTAAGGAGTAGCCAAGACCTTCATGTCTATAATTTTCCTAAACTTGTACTGGTTCAATAATTCCTTGCTCATGTAGGCCTAATCCTTTTCCTTGATAATGCATGTTCTAACAGATTTTTTTGGCCATGGGATACTTGTTACTTTGGAAGCAAGATGCTAACCCATCCTTATTGTGGAAATTAATGCTTGAAATCTTCTCCTCTGTAAGGAATCCTGCTCTGAAAAAGATAGATGATCCTAATTGATAGGATTTTGTAGCTTTACTAACATGTTGGATAGATTTTTGATTGTCATCTTTGGTTTGATTTTCTGTCATATCAGATTCTGATGATTCTTTTGGTGCTTCCAAGAATATGTCAAAACCGTCTTCATGGTCATGGTCATAGAGCCCACTAAATTCAGTTATAGCTTGATCATTTGCAAATATTTCCATGCTAGGAGACTCTTGTTCTAGTGGTAGATCATCTATGTGTCCCATGGTGGCAAGTGTCTCATTGTTGGTAGTGTCAATATTGGAAGCTTGGAGAGGGTCATCTTCAAGTGTTTCATTATGAAGGGCATAAAGGTCAAGGAGTGGATCATTTGGGACTTCTTCAAAAGTAGTGTCTTGATGAAAGATGGGCTCAGTTGGAATGACATGATCGAAAATAGGGTCTTGACCAAGGATAGGTTCATCTTGAATGACATGGTTGTGGATGGACTCTTGACCAAGGATAGGTTCGTCTTGAATGACATAGTTTTGGATGGACTCTTGACCAGGGATAGGTGTATTTGGTATGCCATGATGGTCTAGGAGGACTTCTTGAATAGATGAAAGATGGGGTCATGGAATGGACCACTTTGATCTTGACATGATGGTGATGTTATGACGTTGTTCTTTGGAATTGCCTCTTGACATGTATCCTCAAGTGTAGGAAAGAAGATGGGACTTTGGAGACCATGACTAGATATTTTTTCATGAAAACATGGAGTGTCTTGGAATGGATTGGTGTGTAATGGACTAGGATATGACATGGAGGTCTGGACTTGGTTGAGGGATGATGGGCTAGGATAGGACATGAATGCATGACAAGGATATGATGTGGATGAAGGATTAGAATATGACGTGGATGGAGGATTAGGATATGATGTGAATGGAGGACTAGGATATGATGTGGAGGCTTGGATTAGATTGATGGATGGATGATTTACCCTACCAAAGTTAGGATGGATATGACCAATGGATGTTTGTTGTGACTTAGTGCCATGGATGGTGTTAGGGGACTCTTAATAGTAGATGGATAAAGGACTAGGACTCATGGATTGTTGGTAAGATGGATAGATGGATGGAGGGCTAGGGGTTGTAAATTTGGACTTGAATTGGAGGTATTGTGTTTTGAATTCCTTAGCAGGTTGTGCTTGACCATTACCAATGAATTGGCATTCAATTCGACTAGCAAGCATGTCATAGTGACTTGAATACATGATGGTGGATGGGATGAGACTAAGATTGTGCAAAGTGACAATGCAAAGTGATAAAAGGGGATGCCTTATGTCAAATTATTTTTAGGAAAGGTTTACTTAAACATTCAAAGTTTGGCCAATATCTCAATTTGGATTGTCAAAGGACTGGTTTGAAGGACAAGATGACAAAATGATAAGATGAGATTTTCACACTAGACTTATGAGCTGGAAGAAGCTCACCAAAGGATAATGACTAAGGATTGATTTGTTTGACTTGGTCCAATGACAATTTAATTTTTGAGACAATGGTTTGACAAAGCAAGGAAACTTTTCCTATCCCAAAGTATGCAAAATTGAGGACTTGATTTGAAAAATGTGGTTCATGATGGCAAATGCGTTGCAGGAAGTGATTTGACAAAATTTTAGGCCAATTGCAAAGATTTTCTTTAGTTGGAAAAGTTGTTTCAAATTTTGGCAAGTTTGATGTTTATTTGTTGGAATTGTCTGAAAACAGTTGGCAAACACATGGTGGTATAAAAAAATGAAAATCAACCACATAGAAGTCATTTTACAAAAATCATATGGTTGCAAGGACAATATTCTTTTGGATCTCACTAACCACATATCCTTAGTGGATGAATTCAGAAGCTTGGCCCCAAGGGCTCCCCCTTACAGTGCATTCACTTCTCAGGGCAACCAAGCTTCCAACCTCCATGAAACTCCCATGGCAGATTGATCATTTCTACTAAGAATTGTGCAGGTGCAAGTGCCTTGGCAACCAACATTGTTGCACCAAATAATAGAAGGTTTGTGGTTTTCTAAAACAAAGGATTTATTTCAGGCACCCATTCAGAAGGCCACGTGAGAGGCATTATAATCCCAGTCTATAGAGGTTACACTCTACAGGTTTCAACACACCACAAGGGTACTAGGGAGTCAATTGTTGGTCCGCGGGAAATTCTGTAATGCTAAGCTTTCCTTAACATTAAAATTTATATACCGGTTGGGCGTTGCTTGGATTTAGCGCATTCCCAGTTTGAATCGCTTTGGGGTGAGTACTTTTTCCCACCAAAGCAGGCCCAATTTCTAAGGCTAACAAAAGCAAGCCAAAATATTCATAGTTCAATCAATCTTTGTTTAAAAACAAAGAGAACACATGAATATCCTAACTCACACTCACATGGTGTTCATTTTAAGGCCAAATCAAAATGTGTTGACAAACATAAGAAAACATGGAGTTCATTTTAACTGTTTGTAGTATTTGTCAAAACATGAGGTTCATTTTAACCGTTTGTAGTGTGAGCTAACTAAAAGTTCATTTTAACCCAATGCTATGAAGATATGCAAATTTATTTTAATCCAATGAGTTATCATGCAAGATTGTGTTCTTTTTAATCCAAAGAATATGCATGCATGTTCATTTTAACTCATGAATGTGAAAAAATATACAAATTTGTAGTTGTTTGTTTAAGATTTGTGAAATAAAACAAAACAAACAAGTATTAGACTCCTTTCCACAAGCTGCAAACAGAAAATCAGTAACCCAAAATCTTTAAACTGTCATACAGAAAAAGTGTTACCCTAACTCTAATTGACCTAGTGCAAGCCCAATTCCTAGAGTCAATAACAATTTCTCTTACACCCAGGATCGCACAAGTGCGCAAGGGGAGATGATACTTCTATTATTGATCACGAATCTTAGAGGGTTAGTTAGTCAAAATAAATCTGATATTTGGAACTAATTTCTGCATCAAAAGTAAAAACACAGAAAATAAACCCTTGTTGAAATTCAAAGAGCTTTCCATAAATGTAAAGAGATCTGAATAATTCTGTATTTTGCATCCAGAATTAATTTTTTTATGAAAAAACATAAAAAAATTATTAAAAATTAAAAACAGGTCCAAAAAATCTGATTTTTTTACTGAAGGTGCCTGACATCATTCCAAACCTGAAAAAAACCTTTTGCGAACAAGTCTACAAAATTTTGTGAGATATAAGTCAATCTTTGTAAAACCCTAATTTTTAAAGATCTATTTTTTGTCGAATTATTTTGCAGGAAAATTAAAAATATAAAAAACAGACCCCTATTGAAATTTGGAGAGCTTTCCTAAAATGTAAATAGATCTGAAGAATTCGCTAATTTTCTCTCAAAATTCATTTTTCATGAAAATAACAAAAAAATTATAAAACATTAAACATAGTTCCAACAAATCTAATTTTCGGACTAGAAGCTTTTGATATTGTCTCCAACCTGCAAAAAACATTGTGTCAAAAAATTTGCAGTCGTGTGAGAGATATGGTTGAATCTTTGAAAACTAGGGTTTTGTCTCGAAAATGATGCAAAACCTGCAACAAAAAATCAACAAAAACCTATAACAAAAAAAGATCCAACTCCAAAATTCCTCAAAATTTGTCAAAATTTGTCAGGTTCACCAATGTAACAATGGGTATTTTCCTAGGGTTAGCAAATCAAATGCAAAACATAAAAACCCAAAGCAATAATGAAGTGCAAAGGAATAGATAAAAACAAATGAAACAATCTCACTAAAATGTCTTCATCCTCCATGACTACCTCCATTATACCTTCTCAACTTGCTCAAATGTGTAGTTTCCTCAGATTTATGATGAACAAGCCAATGGAAATGGCAAGCCCTAAGCAAATGTTGAAGTATTTTGAATGATTATATGCTATACTATGCCCTACTGCAACTAGTAAGCATCTAAAAATGTCTAAACTATGTCAAATAAAATTTAAATATGCCTATGACAAATGAAGAAACATGCAAGAATATTAAAGTGCAATAAAATGAGACTGCAAGATATGAAATTGCAAGATCTGCCAAATGAGATCAAAATTGTCATTTTATAGAAAATGCAATTTCGTGTGAATGGCCAAGATTAAAAGTTAGCAATTGCACTAGAATCAATGGATGAGATTTGATATAACAACCCACAATTAGGGTTAGGGCAACATCAGGTCAGATTCGAAATGAATGGACAAGATTGATTTTTAGAAAATCAAATCAATGGCTGACAATACATGTGACAAGAGATTCTGGGCACACAAAACGAAGTTGCTGGAGAATCAAATAATATTATAAAATTATTTAATTCAAGAGGTGATGTTGACTTTTTGAATTAAAAATTATTTCAATTCAAAAGTGGTGGGGTCATGTGACAGTAAATAATTTTAATTTTAATTATTTACTCAAAGAGGGAAATTAGAAAGTGAAACTTATTTTAAATAA
The DNA here is from genome assembly GCA_007115665.2 of Sequoiadendron giganteum. Taxonomy (NCBI): domain Eukaryota; kingdom Viridiplantae; phylum Streptophyta; class Pinopsida; order Cupressales; family Cupressaceae; genus Sequoiadendron; species Sequoiadendron giganteum. Next base: position 208,984,805 of record CM021104.1, on the reverse strand, counting down.
ATATATTTTATTTAAAATGAGCACAATAAAAGAGGAGAAATTAAATAGGTGGTGGGACTTATTTTAAATAAATAAATTTTATTAAAAATGAGCATAGCAAAAAGTTATTTAATTTAGGTGGAAATTAAATAATAAAGATATTATTTAATTATAGAAGAATGTGGCAAAGGGAACCTTTTAAATTAAATATAAATGATTTAATTCGAAATTCAGGAGAGTGGACCAAATTAAATAAATAAAATTTATTTAATTTAGGAGAGAACTAGGGAGATGGTTCCCTTTAGGAGGAGCCATGTGTCTAAATTAGTTCCAATTTTTTTGCAAAGTTGTTGAAGATAATTCATATTTTTCAATTTATAATATTCATTTTTGTGAGACACATGGTGAGGTGGTAGGTGAGTTGGAGGTGGTTAGAGGAAATATGTAGAAATGTGCTTAAATTGAATTAAAAACTCAATTTAAATAGAGATGGTAAATTAGCAAAATGCTAAATTAATTTATTTGTGCATTTTAACCAATTTAAGAAGAATATGATTTAGAGGCCAATTTGAATTTAAAAATTCAAATTTAAGTGGAAGAGGGGAAACCAAATAAATAACAAATTGATTTAATTTGTCCATTTAATTAATTTAGGAAGAAAGTGATCTTTTGGAAAAGAAGAATTAAAATAATGAACCATATAAATAAATTAACAATTTATTTATAATATTAGAAGAATTAAGAATAATAATTAAATAGAAATTCTTTAATTAATTTGTGCTCCAAACTAGTTTTGCATACATACACCTACTTCTATGCAACTTTTACACCCCAAAACATGAAGTTCCCCTGCCTAGGGCATCAACAAACTCACACTTACCACCATCCCCTGCTCCTGCCACTTCATGGAAACAAAAACCTACCCATCTACACCCATTCCACCAATTATCAGACCACTTTTATTAGTGGAATAGGTCAAAACTTCATTTTTCTCCAATCAAACTCTTAAAACTAGGGTTTTAAGACTATTTTCAATAAAAATGCAATAAAATCCTTCAACCTTAATGAAAAAAATTAAAACCAATTGAAAATGATAGAGAATTCACATATTCATCAATTTCAATGCATGAGAGGTCATGTACAGGTCGTACAAGGTCATATAGAAGTCTGTAGTAGCAACTTTTCCTTCAAAAATACAGAAACATGAGCTTTGTTATTCAAATTTTCAAATTTTACATCATCCAAATATTTCTCAACATACACACATGATTTTTAAGCCTTAACCAACCCCAAACAACTGAATCCAATTGACTCTTGAGGACCCAACCATTCAACTTCCAAGAAAAACAAAAAGTGCAAAAGTTGCTTGACAACTTTTCAACTTTTCACCACATTAACAAAATTGACTCCCAATGACCCAACTGACATTCAATGAACTTATTCATAGTCTTAAAGACCTTATTACATCATAGAAATATGAAACTAAAAAAAAACCTAACATTTGCAACATTTTCATATTAAAAGCTATGCTGCCCTACACCAAATATTTATCATAAAAGAATGGTTATCAATTTGATATGTGAATCAAAATCATCGAGTCATAAATAAGATGTGATAGAGAAATAACAAAGGAATCCAGCATAGATGATGCAACTTGATATGAATTGTAGGCATCTCACTTTTATGTGTAATTTTTGCTTTGGTGTGCTCCATAAGTTGTGTATTTGACTTTATTTATCCTTTGTTAATAATTGATCTAAAATGTCTGCAATTGAGTCCCCTATGTTGAGTAATTGTATAAGGGTATTCATTCAAAGTGTTTTTATCAAATATTTTGAGTAACAATTGTTATAAGGTGTTTTTTGATCAATGCCTTGTAATTTTACTTTTTTTAGGTCACTTTGTAAAATTTTGGGATTTCAAAGTTTCTCATATTTTCATGCCTATCTAACTTGTCATGTTTGGCATGCCTTCCATGAAAAGTTCAATTTTCTCCTCTAAGTCATTTTTCCTTGAAATCTAAGATTTTGGGTTTGGTCATTCATGCATCCTTTCCTCAATTGCCAACTTTGCTTTGAAGAAATTTCACTTTACAAATTTTGGGACTTTAGAGTTTTACATACCATCATGCTTATCAAACCTATCATCCCTAGCATGAAATCCCCTAAAAGTTTGATTTTCCCCTCTAAACCCATTTCCTTGAAATCCAAGAGTCTAGGTTTAGTCATCCATGTGTCCTTTTCTCAACTACTAACTTTCCTTCCCAAAAACACCACTTTACAAATTTTGGGATTTTGGATTTTCCCATATTGTCAATGCCTATTTGACTTGTCATCCCTTCAATGTCATCCCCTACAAGTATAATTTTCCCCTCTAAAGTCATTTTCCTTAAAGTTCAAGATTTTGGGTATGGTCATTCATGCATCCTTTCCTCAATTGCCAACTTTCCTTCCCAAAAATTCCACCCTACAAATTTTAAGATTTCATTTTTTTCATATCGTCATGCCTGCCTAATTTTCCATCCCTACCATCTCATCCTCAACAATTTCGATTTTCCCCTAGAAGCCCATTTTTCTTTAAATCTAAGATTTTGGGTTTGGTCATTCATGCATCCTTTCCTTGACTACCAACTTTCCTTCCCAAAAATCCCACTTTGCAAATTTCAAGATTTCAAAGTTTCTCATATTCTCATGCCTATTTTTTCCTCTAAGCCCATTTTTCTTGAAATCCAAGATTCTAGGTTTGGTCATTCATGCAATCCTTTTGTCAATTGCCAACTTTCCTTCTAAAAAATCCCACTTTGCAAATTTCAATATTTTGGAGTTTCTCATATTGTCATTCCTGTTTGACTTGTCATTCATAGCATTCCATCTCATACAAGTTCCATTTTACCCTATAATCCAATTTTCCTTGAAATCTAATATTTTGGGTTTTCTCATTCATGCATCCTTTCCTCAACTACCAAATTTCCTTCCCAAAAATCCTACTTTGCAATTTTGGGATTTTAGAGTTTCTCATACTACCATGCCTATTTGACTTGTCATCCCTGGCATGCCTCCCCCAATGAGTTCAATTTTATGATTCCAATTTTTCTCATACCATCACACCTATCATAATTTTGGGGTATTTTTCTCTCATCCCATCTAGCATGCAAAATATCGAAACTCCATTGTTTAAATGAAAATATCTACCTACCTTCTTGCACAACCTAGGATGCCATTAATGGTATCAAAATAAATATGATTCAACAAGTGAGGAGTATTAGAGGCCTCTTGGTACCTTTGGGTCCCTCTAATACATGGATGGTGTACAAAATCATATGCTTGATGGTGTACAATGCATGGATTCAAATGTATGGCCATGTAAAGGTGATGCAAGAAGACATGGGAAGCTTATACAATTGGATATGACCATGGTTCTTTCCCCAAGGTCCCTTGATGGCATTGAAATATATTTAGAGATTGACAAAAGGAAAAGGTGGGGAACAAAAACGAGTATTTGCAAAACCACAAGAACAATGATATTCACAAGAAGCCCTAGGGTTTCAATTTATAATTTTGGGTAAAGGTATTTTTTTATTGTAATGATCCATGTTCATCCCAAAATTTTAATAAACACTTGTAAACTTTTAACATTGAATGACTTAATGTAGGATCAACCTTAGTTGGGCGTCTCCTTGTGTGTGTGTGTATAAACATAGGTTGTTTAGTTGGTCAAAAAAACATTGTAAAATGCTTGCAAAGCCTTTGTAAGGTATATTTTCAACATAATAAATAAAATGCATGAATATGCTCATGGATTACTAAGTGGAGCCACTTAATATTCTTCAACCATAGATTTTTTTTAGTGTATGTGTAGATCTAAGCTTGCATAAACATTTTAAAATGAAAAGTCTTATGTGGTATCTTGATTAGGGTATCAATTTTGCTTATAATTTTTTATATGTTTGAGTGAGCTCATGACTCTATAGCCCTTTTGGAATCAACATTGGTCTACTAAAATCCATTTCTCATCACCCCACACTTAAACAAAATCATTTAAAACACTATTTATTTTTCAATTATGTTTGGACATTTTATAACTTTCAATCATCAAAGATATACAAATTATAAGGGGTTATGCACTCTTTTCATTAAATCTCATTACTGATAATTTTTTCTATTAGAAGTGCATAAACCTTTCATGTCCAAACTAGCACATAATTATATTGTGACAACATTTGGGATACATTGTGCAAAGGATATTATTTTTTGTAAGGAAGTGTTCAATCACAGTTTCAATAATCAATCCAATATTTTACTTGGAAACCCCTCTTGGTCTATTAGAGCCAAAAGTGAAGGAGGGCTTACCCACCCCAATAATTGGTCCTCGATTTCCCGACCTAAATATAGGTTTTATGGATATTCTTCCTAGGTTTGACATCCTTGACACCTAGAAGAATTGCCAACCTTAGGGATTTAGGACACATAACTCAAATCACCAACATGTTTTTTCATCAATAATAGATTTTAAATTAAAATCCATGTCATGTCACTACATTGCTAATCCTATGGCATGTCCTACTATGTAGAACCATTAAAATCCCATGGATTAAGCCCCCTAAAATAAAACTTTGTTTTAGTGTATGATTACAAAATACTAGTATATTAGCACCTCCAAAGGCAAGAGAATGTATGATGATCCTTTATAAGTTAAAGTGCATTTGCATTAAAACCCCCAAATAAGTTCAATTCAGACACCCTTATTAAGTTAAAATAATTGACATGTCGTAGATAAATGCAATTACGAAGTTGTAATTGATTTTTCAAAATTTTAAAATATCTAACATGGACTAGAAAGCTCCAAAATATAATCAAAATAACAAAATAATAACATTTGGTCTACACTAATATGTAATGCTTGAAAATATCCACTAAATAAGAAAATAAAATCATTCAAATTTGATTCCGTTTATGAAAATATATAAAGCCTTAAAGTTCAAAAAAATGTGACTACATAATAAATTTTGAGAGAACTTATTTTCTAGAAAAATATTATTTTGAAAACTCTAGGAGTTATTAGAAAAAACTAATTATATCACCTCAAAGAGGGTAAAATTCTATCTCATTTCAAAACAAATTGCTCACAAAAATCCTTCCATATGGCCAAGAAAAGACCTCCCAAATTTGAGTAGTAATTTTGAAAACATTACTAGAGAATGACATCTTTGTGTTGGTAGAGCACCAATAGATGGTGAGCAATAGGTGGGTGGTAACACTAACATAGATGGTGACCAGGTGGTGCATGATCATTTTTGTTAGAAGCTAATTGGTGGAGTTGTGACCAATGGCATGCAACTAGCATGATGGAAAAGGCTAGGGAAATGATAAAGTGAAGCAAAGAGACATATTTTGTGTTGGGTACAAATGATTTTTTTTTTAATTAGTAATCGGGATTGGATCTTAAACATGCAACACCCCCATATGGGTACGTTCCTAGTACCCCCTTAATGGGTGGTGGTCACTATTGGGTGGTCTCCTCATGAACCCTAAACATGGCATAGTCATACCCTCACATTATATGGATAGGTATGCTACCAACCTCCTACATATCACAAAAAATAGTTTCCTAGTGCTATGCAAATAGGATTTAAAAAAAAATCAATACAGTTCAAAAATATTATAATTAATTTTATTTTTTTTGGTGAGCACAAACCAATGCTCAAGTCATATAGCATCAACTTGTATGCCTAGGAAACAAAATTGCCTTCTTTTCAACTTCTCCTATTGTAATGATTTTTATGTTGATTCATAGGTTTTTTAACCCTTCTAGCCATAATGGTATTTTTAATAGCTTGTTTTTAAAAAATAAAACCTTCTTTTTAATTGGATAACTTCAAGTTACCTAAATCAGACAAAATTAACATGGATTATAGCTAATTACTTGTTATAGAAACAATTGTTCACTCAAAACAACATAGCCCTAAACTCAAGTTTACATGCCTCCATTATCTAGAAATAAACTAGCTCTATAACATCATAGTTATGATACAATGTTAGAAATGTCATCAATATTAATTTTTAAAAGTTGTTGATCAACCCCACAATAGCTCAAGGATCACTTGTAGCCAAAACAACCTTCCACATAAGAGCGAAGTGTTGAAAATGCTATGAAGCCAAATAATTCATTAGATGGAAAATGAAAATAGTATAGTATATAATCACGAAACCTTTGTTATAAAGACAAATATGAAATCCTAGTACATACTAAGACCATGAAAAATGCCTGGTCTTAATCCTATGATATGACACAAAAAGTAATTTACCTAAATAAGTATAAATATGTAAGTTTAAATAAGATATAATATGAAACTAGTATGCCACGTTCACACCAACACCCTCCCTCAAGTGCAACTTAGGGAGTATGATAAAATATGAAAGAATGATGAGTCTTGGCTACAAGGCCATGGTATGTACCCATAAGTAGATAAAATCATAAAAACCCATAGGAAAACAACCCTCTCCAAAAGAGAAAAAATCTAGAAAAATGTTTACAAAAGTAAGGAAGTAAAGTAGGACTCAACATGACCCCCTTGAGTACTAATTCTATCACCAATGTAAAATTGATGTTCCCCATATAGGAGAGAAAGAGAAAGATTATGCAGGCCCCATAATGTATGATCTCTTCTAGTGATGTCAAATACTTGATAAAGGATGATTATGAATATTCATGAGCACTAAACAACATTCCTCCCATAGATGTGAGATTTATAACTATGATGTCTCTAAAATTTGATCAAATGTCATCATGTTTATATAAAACTATGTCACAATGAAATTAGATACAAGCCCAATAAATCAAGAACATGACAAATTGAGACATGTACAAACAAATGAAGAACAAGATCCATATATAAAGTTGTATGATAAAAATATGATGGGACTATCATCAAAGAGATGGATTTCCTCAAGTGTTTTTGGGGTAAGTAAAAGCTAATGGGTTCACTTTTAGTGGAAGTTTTGAGCTTGAAAAAAATCTCGATAGGAATGAGTACCTATTTTGTAAAAAATGGGTGTTGCATAGATGTTTATCATTGCACAAAAAGATCAACTTGTTAATGCTTGATACAATTACCAAAGAATGAATCCATGGGAGGAAGTTAAGCCATGTCATGAACCCACATGTTTCACTACATAGCACAAGGAAGCAAAGGGCTCACACCTTGCAACAACAACCCCCAGTGCAAGTGAGGGGTTCAAACTTGTGACCTAGGTTCAAATATCGATTGTTGAACACCCAAAATACTGAGAGGGGGGGTTATCAGTATTCTTTTGAACCACTTAAACATTTAAACATTCATTCCATATAACATACTCAATTTGCAATAGGAAAGGAAAGTATGAAAGAAACCATCAAAGTACATAACACATGAACACCAGATTTTTACTTGGAAAACCCAAAATGGGAAAAGCCACGATGAGGATTACCTCACAATATATTATAACCGATTATAGTATATTGCATAAGTTCTCACTAGAGGTGGACTCATTGTCCAAATGGACTCACTGCCCATTGAAAGAAGAAAAGATAGAAGATATTGTGGCACATAGACAAGATTTGAACTGTTACAGTTGCATCTAAAATATGCACGAGTTACAATTCCATTGAAGCTCAAAATATAAACTTTACACACTTCATTCTAATCTAAACTAACATTCTTCTCTTCTTTGCATTTTATTTATACTTGCAAAATTCACATCAACTGACATCACATCACTTGTTTATTCTCAAAACATCGACAAAGAACTTACATATATATCTACTTTATCCATAAATACTTACAACATTGAAATTAGGTATGCCTAATTAGATGTAACACACCAATTATACCTTGTTGGCTCAACATACATACATACATACACGCTTCACACCATGAATCAAAACTTATAACAAATCAAAATAGGTTGGTATGGACCCAAAATATCTCCCACATAATGAATCAATACTTATCCAAACTCCACAATGCACAAAACTTATTAGGTCGACACCAATAATGACCTAATAATAGAGTTTTCCAATTGTTTTTCCAAAAATAGACATGTGGATCTTCAAACTCTATGCCAATTGGAATATAAGCCCCATTGACACATGTCAACATTCCCACAAATCCATAAAGTCAAATTCTAATCCATTGCTAGATGAGACCATTATATTATACATTGATGTTGATGAGGTGGACAAAGCCACCATTGTAGAAGCAATTATCAAATACATTGTTATTTTTGAATTTAATATGCAGAATATTGACAAGAAGTTGCCTAAAGATCTATGGAATATACTAATTTCAAGGAGGCAAGAGGCTATAGAGGAAGAAGCAAAGATAAACATTTTTGCTTTGGAAAATATTAGTGAATCTCTCTCTGAAGATAATAAAGCCACATTGGCTAAATTGTATAGTAACCTGAGTTCCTAACAAAGAAAAGGGTGACCACTCTCATGAGCAGAGATCAGAGTGATCATGAAGGGCTACAAAAAGAGATGGTAGAGAAGGTGTAGAATTAACACAAAGATTGGGGATGACTCCAGGGAGCACAAAAGAAATGCATGTTGAGATGCTAGCTCTGGATGTGAACATTGAAGAAGAAGCACAACATGATGATGCTCAACATGAGCATGTTGTATAGAAGAAGATGTGAAAAATAATGTGTATAATGTTCTTCTAAAAGTGAAAGAAATTATAGAAGAAAATGTTGAACAAGAAGGAGCTACTGGAGAAGACATTGCAAAGGATAATACTACAAATCATCAAACACCTCCTTCAGTATTTGAGAAAAAAATTGAGAACACTCAAAGCCAACTAGAGACAATCATTCCTTTGGATAAAAAATAACAATCTACTTGTGAAAATGATGCAGAGAAGAGTAAGAACAGAAGGGTGAGAATGCATCTAGCAATGAAGAGAAGGAAATGGAGACACCAGTTAACATTGATGATAAAGAAAAGGATTTGAAGGAGAAGTTTGCAGAGGAGGAAGTAAAGACTACTAGTGAATCTTATGGTTCCTCTAGATAGTCCTTAAAAAATTTATTAAGTATGTAGTCATAGTTCCATCATGTAGTGTCTGCCCAATTGTTGCAACTTCCAACATAGTAGGGCTATTTCGACATGGATAATATTTCACCTCTTCCCAAGCTTCAATTGGGTGATGTATTCAATGCATCTACCTAGAAATATATCATAGAGACACATCAAAAGAGTGGAGAAATGATTGATGAGGCTGTAAAGGTTTTGCAAGAGACCATACCCGGTGTAAGTATTGACAATTCTCTATTCGATATGGAAAATTTGAAGTTTTTGCTTGATTCTTTTAAGGTGTATGCTAATACATTGAAGGGGAAGCTAGAAAAATAATTGGAGAAAAAGATAAATGATAGGAGATTAATGGATGTAATGGAAAAGTGTCCCAGTGCACATAATAAATTCCTAGAAAATCTCAAAGGTGTAAAGGCTTGTGTGTTAGAACCCAAGGTTTTATTTTAGTTTTGCATGATGTGGCTATGGTTTATAAAAATCATAAAAGATGAGATGGACTCAATTGAGTCCCAAATTGACAAAGCTTCTAGTGCCTATGATTCATCACAAGATCTAGATGGAAGCACAAGGTCAACAATTAAAAATTTGCATGAACATTTCTTCTAATTGCGAGTGCAAAAAGAAAATATCATTATGTAGTTTGGTAATCTTAGGGATCTAGTGAACTCCAAGTTCATACCTATTTCTAGTGCCCCAATGAGTGCTAATAAATATTTAAATCTAAATATGATACCCAACACTTTAGATGAAGGTGCATAACTCTTAATGGAGTTTGAGACACGGAGTAGAATGCTTGGTATAGCTAAGAAGAGTTGGGAGGATGGAAAACAAGAATGGAAAGCCCATCTTGAAATCTACAAGGGTCAAATTCTTCCTTCAGATGAATTTATTTCCTTCCTTTTATGCATTTCAGTTATTATTTCAGACTTTTGTGCACATATGCGAATGGTATAGGGAAATTTTCCAAGTACAATTTTTTGTTGGATTGCACCCTTAGGGGGAGTCAGTTAAGTTTTTAGCTTGTATATATGTACATATCAGTCAAGGGGAGTTCTGGTATATGTGAAGATTTATGTTTTGTGCCCTTTACCCTTGATGTCAATGGGGAAGAATAATTCTAGGATATAGTTAAGGCATGTTTCCATCAATGAAAAAGGGGGAGATTGTTGGAAGAATAATGAGTTTATCATTGATACATTTTTTGGCAACATGAGCACATGGGATGAGCACAAGTTGTACAATTATGCAGTTCAATGTTGTCATTAATGCCAACATTATATTTCGGTAGGAAGATCATCATGCAGATCAGTTTGTATAGCTTGAACATTTTTGATGATGGTAATCTAGTGGGAATTTGCAAGAAGGTTTGATCCAATGAAGGTTGTTGATATGGAAATTGACTAAGTTTCAATACAGGTGATTCATTGTATAGGACATCTGGTATTTTGCTCTGCATTGGTCTGTTGTGTAAGATCTTACTCTATAGTTTTGATATAATTTTCTTGGTTGTTAGAGAAGCTTATATCCAAAATTTCATTGTGTTTCAACTCCTAGTATTAAAGTTATGAGTGACAAACGTTCCAGTCTAGCAGAGACAATGTTTCTAGTTCGGTGTACATGTTTTGGTGAATTCGCACTTCTTTGCCAAAACCTCAAATTTTGATATCAACTTGAAATCATCTCCAGTGATCTCTTTGTACAACACATCACTCAATTTCATATGAATATATTCTTCCAATTTAACGTCAATGTATCCCCTATCATGCCCTATCATCTTTCATGTGCAAGACTCCATACAGGATGTGCGAAAATGCACCATTCAGATCATCCACCAACAATTTGTTAGGATGTCATTTAAATTTAGGATGAGTAAACTCTATAACCTCTACCACTTGTGGTGTATACATATTTGTAGTAAATTAAAAATGCTTTTTGAAACTAGGGAAAATGGGAACTACAAATACCTTTTAAAAACGCTTTCCTGTTAGGGTTTTGCTCACTCCAAATCTCAATCACTTCAATCACTCTACTTTTCTCTTCATCTACTCTGCTCCTCTCAAATCCTCATTTGTAAATGACTTTGATTGTGTTTGAAATTGCTTATAAATCTTTTTCACTTAACCTAATTTTGTATTGAATTCTTTAGTTGATAACGATGTCAAGCCCTAACTGTATGCATAGACAACTTCAAATGCTCCACAAACTTCTGCAACATAATGTTTTCCATTATTTGTTTCTCCAGTAGGTCAATAATATTGATCCACACCTCATATCCATGTGTTGAAGCATCAACGCCATTTCTTTGGCACGTGATAAATAATCTTCTTTTAATGCTCCCCCTAAGCCAAAGCTCTCTTCTTTGTTTCCAGAGGAAACATCTGCACCAGATGTCGGTATAGACTCAAGCTTAATCTATGTCTCTTCCTTCTTTTTCCAAATCGTTTCCATCTCTTTCTTCATATCTACTAGATCAACCTTTGTCATCAGATCATTCTTCCTTACCGAATTGTTCTTCTTCACATTTTGGCTTCTGCAAAATTTAGAGGCATGTCCAAGTTTATTGCAATTGTAACATATGATATTATCTTGAACATGCATGCTCCCAAACATTCTAGATTTGCATTGATTGAATTTATGCCCAAATTCATTGCATGCACAAAAATAGCCATTAAAAGATTGAAACCTCATTCCATTGTTATAGCCATTCATCATTTGACTTCTACATTCATTAGCCTTGTGACCAAACCTCTTACACATAAAACATTGACCAGGAAAAGATGGAACATATTTATTTATTCTACTTCTACATTCCATAGCCTTATGTCCAAATTTATTGCAAGAATAACAAAAACCATTAAAAGATGGGTATTTTTGTGCATTTGGTTGTTTGATAGGTGGTCTTCTAGCTTGATTCTTTTAATTCTGGATCTGCTTGTCATTGCTCTTCTTGTCTTCATTCTTCTTTTCAAGTTGATTTGTAGTTTGATCTATCTTTGAGCATTCTCCTATCTCAAATCCTAATTCACCTTTGTTTTTAGGTCCTTTATGATTTGCAATCATTTCATCTAGCTTTGTAGAACTCATCTTGAATTTGTCTTCATGACTCTTTTCTTTTTCTAGATTTGATCTCAAGGTCACAATTTCTTCTTTAATTTTTTAGCATTCTTTGTATTTTCTTTTCATCTTAGCATTCAAGAATTCTTCAACTCTTTTTCCTTCTTCAACTTGCACCTTCAGACTGACAATTATCTCATTTTCTTGCTTCAACTTCTCATTAACTTCCTTGTCTTTCTCTAAACTTCTTGATTTTCTCTCTTAACTTTTTGATGCATTCATCTACTTCTTTGACATTTTCCTTCACCTCTTTGTTCTCACTTTCAACCCTTTTTCCAGATCTTCAAGGGTTATTTTGAGTTCTCCATTAATGTCAACCATACACTCTTCTTCTATAAACCCAACAACATGTATCTCTTCCAAAGGAGAAGGAAATCTTCTAACAACCATTTTTTTAATCTCTAAGATCTTCCCCAAGTGGTTAAGCTCCTTCCAAGGAACCAGGCTCTGATACCAATTGTTGCATAGAGGATTGTCGTCACACCAAAAGATCGACCTTTTAATGCTTGATACAACCGCCAGAGTTAATGAATCCATGAGAGGTTGTTAAGCCATGTCATGAACCCAAGCATTATGTTGCACAACACAAAGAGACCAAGGGCACACACCTTGCAATAATGGGTACTATTTTAGGATCGAGCAACCTAAATTAATACTCATATGAAACTAGTACCCATTTCTATTTACATCATATTCTCTCTCCTTTTTAGGATGAGTACTTGTTTTGGAGTGGGTGCCCATTTCATTAATTTTGAAATTTCAAACCTACAATTTTTCTTTTGATTTAGGCTTGGATACCCAACCCTCAATCTTGGACCTACAAGGACAATGCCATGAAAACAAGATAAAATTTGGCTTTAGTAATATGGCTGATGACTTTTTTTCATAATTTTTGAGGAAATTAAAACCCATTATAGATGATATTGTCTAGTTTTTAAATATATACATTTTTAATGATTGGATGTATTTTTCTATTTATTAATTAATTTATGAGGAAAGTGGTCCATAAACTTGAAATGTTAGGTATTCATATGTTTTTAATAACTTTTATTTTTTGAAGTATTTTAAATAATATGTCATCAATTAGACATCATTCTTTACACAATGAAAAAAATATTTTATGTTTAGTTTAGCTCACATTATGTTTGTTGTACACAAGGGGTTTTCAAAAATAGAAATTAAGACCAATTAAAACTTAATTAAAAATAGTTTGGAAAAAATATTTATCAAAATTCACTATAATACACATCTTTCCCCCAAAAAAATTAAAAATTATATTTATTGAGGTCATATTATGCTTGTTGTAGAAGTATAGGCTATGGCCATAAAAAATGACTTTCAAAAAGTGATTTTTACACATCCTATACCAAATTAACTTGTATCATCTAGGTATTAGAATAAATTACATATTTGAAAACTATGATCAAAATTCCACATTTCATATTGTGATAAATTTTTAAGATGCTATGAGTAAGTGCTTTAAGTTTTTACTCCAACTATGACAAACTTTGATTTTCAAGAAAAACACTTCCACTTTTTGGCCAAAACCTGGACCCAAATTTTTACACTTAGTCTTTGTTAGATTTGTAATATGGGGCTCACAAAATAAACCTAAAATATATGTGAAGTACTCATCCCAATGTACCAATTTTGAAAGACTATGATGTACTTGCTACAAAGAATGACTCAAAGTAAAAGAGATAGATATGTGATCTCAATGTATGTCATCCAACTAAACCAACCATCTATTGATGACATGTCCACACAACATATTTGGATATAAACACCTAGAGATGAATCTGTGAATGCTAGAATGCATGAATCCTTCACCTTAGGATATTAAATGAAAGATAAAGAAAATGAAGCCTTTGAATTTGGATTAGGAGTCATAGAAGCCAACAAAATCAATAAAGATCTATGTAGGAGAAGGGGCATCATGATTCATGTGAATCCTCAATGACATCACAACTATCAAGACTTGCCAAATAATCAAGTTTCTCTTATTTATCATCATCATACATATGGTATGTTATCAAAATCATTAAAGGGAAAAATATTATCCATAACAAGATCATTTAGAAATGGAGAGAGATTTGGGTCTCCAAAGACCTTTCAAACTATAGTCCAAAGAGTTTGTGGGCACTCAATATGTGAGATAAAATACGTGTCAATCTAAGGATATGATTATTCTTAATATTGCACGCTTGCTTCCAGTTAGGTGCACTTGGTTTAGGGACAAGTCTATAGAGATAGAGCAAGAGTTGAACCCACTTGAGATGTTTTAGAATGTTGTCTTGCCAAGACTTACATTTCCCTTTGTTTAGGGTGATTATGGAATGATGAATTGAAAAACCCATGCTTTTACAATGATATATTCCTCATAAATGTGTTATAAATCAAAAGATGCAAAATTTGAACCCTTGCAATATTAAAAATGGCCCCATATTATGTAAAATATCAAAAGTACAAGTCAAAACAAAAATATGGCTTCAAACTAAAAGAATAGGTATCTAAGAAAATTTAGGAAAAATCAAATGTCTGGCTACTAGTGCTCAAAATTAGCTTTTGTGCTCATTTGTTTGAAGAAAATTGATATCATATGAAGTTATGCTCCATGAAAAAAAATCCTCTAGGCAATAGAAAAGCCAAAATGGGTAGTTTGGGTGTTGGTCACCCACATAACCACAAGCTTAGGATTGGGGACCATCTCTCTATCAATGGTGGGATGGTAGGGGTTATGGTCGCAGTTGAGGATGTTGGCAACACTAATTTTTTACATAATGTAGGGTTTAGCCCCTTTGGGGCTAAGTGCAACCAAGGGCTAGGCCCCTACGAACACCAAGTAGTGTAGGTGTTAACATCAACCTTGCACAATTGTACTCGAAACTTTAAAAAATAACATATATTTTTAAATTAAATCATATGTGATGCAAGTGAATTATAGAAGAATATTATTTGTCAAATTTTGATCTCCATAAGGATGGTGGTCGATATTGTATGGCGACATGTGACAACCATATGACCATACAAAAATATATGGATTTTTAACACACTTTTTGCAAACCCCTAAAAAACTCATTTTTTTTTGTACTAAGCCCTATTATGCATTGTATGGATATAGGTTTTTAGGGATTTTGAACTTAATTGCAAGGTTTTTTTTGCATCAAGATGCATCGTATAAAATCTCTTAATTGAAACTCTCCAAAAAGATGGAACAAAATTGTAGATGTAGAGCTCTTATACCCTATGAGAGTAGTTGATCAACTCTAAAGTAGCCCAAGGATTACCTACAACCAAAACAACCTTCCACACAAGAGAGAGGCAATGGAAATGCTACGAAATTAGAAAGCTCGTTAGATTCAAAATGAAATTAGTACAATAGACAATGATGAAACCTTCTATAAAAACAAGGATGAAACCCTAGGACATACTAAGATCATGCCAAGTGGCTTCTTATGATATGAGATACAAAATTCAAATGACCTAAGTTTAAGCATGTATGCTTGAACAGAACTTAATATGAAACCAGTTAGGTAATATATAATTTTCACATCGACAAATTCTACTTAGGATCTAATACCCATGAACTTATCATAAAACTAAGAGATGAATAAAGAATTTCTATATTCAATATTGAAAAATTCTTACAACAATTCAAACATACATAGACCTCTTGGATGCATAAATCATGGAGATGACATGTTCAAGAGGTAAGAGTTTAACTCTCAATTACCTCCTAATTAAGAGGTGAGTTAACTCGATTTAACTAAAACAATGACGATATTGACTAAATAGATATGACATGTAACTACCATCAATCAAAGATTGATGAGACAATAGTAATATTTATGTACCTCAAATCAAATTGTACACATGTTATTATTAACTAGTCAGATGAAAATAAATAAATATTCTTAATATTCTAAATAAATTTATAAAATATGAATAATATCATAATTAAAATAGAGATAAATTCAAAATTTATTTAAATATTATACTAATGATGTTATAATTTTTTCTTTTAACACTTATTACATTTTGTTTATTTTTATTTCAATGAACGTCATGCAGTATTGCAAACCCAACCACCTCAACATAAGAGTTGAATAAAAATTCTGATTGGACAATTTTTTGTGAAAAACTGCAAACATGTTGTCTATATTAAAATAGTTATTTTAATGTATTCTGCATAGGTAGTGGGAAAAGTTCCTTGAAATTATCTAGCTTCATTAATAAGTTTACTCATCAAAAAATATAGACAGCTTTTATATTGAAAAAATTAAGGTTAACAAAAAAGAAGAAGAAGACAATCACTATTGTAGCAAAAACAGCACAGTTTGTAGAAGTTAATTATATTTATGGTAAGCAAATGTGGTAGAAGATATTTGTGGCACAATTTGCTCTTCTCAAGATTCGCGAAGTTTTGTGTGGCTACCTAAACTCATTCGGAAAAGGTTAGTGATTTTTTTTATATTACTTATTTATTGGCCTTCAATTTCATTAAAAACAGGGCTTTAAACATTATTATTTGGGAGATTATAAATGGCTCAAGAAACAGATCAGGTTTGGACGGAATGTCTACAGATTTTACAAATGTAGAAGCAGGTTTAGCTCAAAAATTGTGCAATTAAAATCCCACAAAAATATCTATAGCAATAATCAGAGTTAAATAAAGTCTATATATTCAAGAAATTATCTGATGTTCTTGTTGTGTAAGGGTTCAAGTATTTTATAAAGCTTATAAATAATTCCGTACATGTTATTTTATAAAGTTTATAAATTAGTATATTTAGCTTTATACAAAATCTATATAAATAATGTCGAAAGATAACATAGTAATGAATTCATGAAATTAACATCACATCAGATAACTTCGAACTTTAAAATATTCATTGTAATTGTTACTATTAACGATAACTATCAGAAAACAATATAAACATAATTGTGAATGTAAACACACCCAACAAATGTTGTAACCTGTGAATCAAAAACCCAAAACATCAAATACAATCCCGCAGTCCTATCTTTATGATTCATCAAGCAACAAGGGTATTTGATTTACTGCTATAGTTATAACTCCTTCCTTGCCAACTTTTTCCATTGCTTTGGCAATTCATTCGCCAATTTCTCTTTTCTCATTTTGCTGAAATGGTACCCACCCCCTCTCAAACATACAAGCCTTCAGAAACATAAATTGATTGGCATGTAATCATAACCAGAATAAAACAAGTATCATGGAAAGAAATACGTTCATGCAGAAATGGCTTGATTTTGATTAACTTCAATAACAGTTCCACAACTATCATACTTCTTTTAGTCGGAATAAAGTGTATCTAATAATAGTCAGATATTTGCATGCCTGTGCAATTTCCTCAGATGTGCTAATCATCCTTGCTCTGCTTCTCAAGTGCGTCACAACAGCTTCAACTGCCATGCTGATTCAAATAGAACACATGCCTAATCGCAGTGCATGAATGGTCAATCAACTTGTATGTAGTTTTCCGTGTAATTCTTAGGGTATATTTATGCAATTCCTATAATTATTGAGGGTTTTGGATTTCGTCTCTTCTATTGCTTGATGTTGTTTAGTCTGTTTTTGGTGGTCTGTGTATGCGATAAGCTGTGGTATATTGTGTTGCTTATTTTTCTGCCTATTTCTCTCTTGAATAGAGAAATGGACATGGTTACTTTCCGGGATCAGCCATTTAAAGAAACGGTGCCTGATTAGCAAAATTAGCAATGTGCAAGAATAACTTAGATACAACTGTTTAATGCTCGGGGAGAAAGATATCTAAAATAAGGTTCATTTTGTAGGACCAATTTGTACAATTGTATTCCTTCTGCGCTAGAAGAAATAATGGAATATAATGTGATTTGAAAAGTATGCTGAGCACTGAAATGTCCACAATTCAAGAGAGAAATGGAAAGAGCAGAATAAAAAAAGTTAATGAGCTTGGTTAATGCGAAAAACGTAAGCTGAGCACTGCAATGTCCACAATTCAAAAGAGAATTGGAAAGAGCCGTATAAGTAAAAAGTCAATGTGCTTGGCTAATGTGAATAATTAATCAGTTGCAAGCAACAACACTTGAAGAGTTGCAAAACCTTAAAATCTGGAGCTTGTTGGAAAAGGCAATGGCGACCCAGTCAGGATGGGTAGAGGACCACTATAGCTGCTCGATCTCGGCATCGGCGGTGTAGGCGAGGATGGGATCGAGGCTGCCATCGAGAGGGGGCTGGTGTGTGTGGGCGTGGGAGGGGTTCATGGAGGAGAGGTACCCTATGAGCGCCTGAGAGTCGTCTCCAGCAGTGCAGATGTGGCAAGAGTTATGGGAAGCCCAAGCAATGGCTTTGATGCTGGCGTGGTGCCTCTGCAGCTCAATGACGGAGAGCGTGGGATACCTAATGTCCAAGACGACAACCTTGGGGGAATCCATGATGATGGTGGCCATATACCAGGGGTCCTGCGTTCATAAGAAGACCAAACACATGCCACTCACCTGAATGTCGATTTAAATCACCGGATAAAAATGTACACGGCAAAAATGCCGCTGCAGTGGAAACGCCTTTCAATGTTAATAAAGTTCGTAAGGGTTTAAGTATTTTGTCAGACTCACAAGTTAGAAACCATTAAACATACTTTTTGGATGTGCAAGTATGCTCAGAAAATTTGGCAAACAGTTTTGGTCTTTATCCCAGCTATATTTAATAGAAAAAACAGTTCTGTGAGGCTGCATTGTTTTTTTAGCATGGTTTCAGAATCTTATAAAGCTTGTAAGGGTTTAAGTATTTTGTCACAAGTTAGAAACCATTAAACATGTGTTTTGGATGTGCAAGTATGCCTGGAAAATTTGGCAAACAATCTTGATCTTTATGCCAGCAATATTTAACAAAAAATTAAGATGGAAATCAGCACTGTTAGGGCTGCATTGTTCTCAAAACATGATTTCAGAATCTTCTCAGCAATGTATCCTATTGTATAATTGGAGGCTTCAAAGCTGTTCTCTAATGCCTTCCCGTCTATGGAAATAATTATGCATGATTTATTCTCTAACATTATCTTGCAGCAGTCAACACTTAGAGTCTTGAGAGAAAAATTCTGTTACAACTCAGAACTCGAGAGAAAAATAGCTCAAGTGCAAGCCCAGCTGGCAACTATTGCTAAGAACCTTCACAGATCTCTTCTCACATCAGTGAAAATTGTTGCAGAGGAGCAAGTTATTTCTACTCTTAGAAAAAAGTGATATCTTATTGTAATGTGCAAACTGCAGCTATACAATCTCATTCAGCTGTTTTATGTTAATTAGCTCTGTTGCTGAACCCTCTCTATTGTGACTTCTTTCAAGATTTTGGTTTTGAAAGTGCCTTTTTCAGTCTTCGTAAATTATTTTTATTATTAATAAATGCATTTTTCCAATTAAAAAAAAAAAATCCTGGCACATCATATTCCTAAACTTTTTCTAAAGCCCAATAGAGAAACTTGAAGAAATATTCTTTCGGAGAGCAACTGAGAGATCCAAATATTCATTCGTCATATAGGGCATTGTCATAGGTTTCTTGCTCTGTTCTTTTTTCATGCTTGGAGGCAAAATTGAAGTTAGCATGAGTATCTCTGGTGTTTCTATAGCAGCTTTGAGACCAGCATTTAAGCTGTTATGCTGTGTGCAAAGCCCTGGGTTTTGTCAGGTCTATTATCAGTGAGGATATGTAATTCGCCACTTCTCATCCAAAGAGGAACTACAGGAGTTATTCCTAAGGCACTTGGCGTGGAAATGTGTATCGCACAATCCTGAGAATACTCCGAAATTGCTGAGGGCAAAAATCGGAGAGCTTGAGGCTAATATAGAGATTGACAAAAGACTAACCTTCATCTGGTTGCAAATATCAACAAGAGGGATTCCTCTATGGGAGATGTATGGTGTGCTGAAAGAGAAGGGTCCTCCGTTACCAGGCTTCTCTGTTAAATATAATTGTGCCCATCTTATCAATGAGGTGGCAGTGTATGGAAATCCTAAACAGAATTAGCCCCGACTGAGGACATTGTTCTGGCATATTCAAATGACCTTAAACAACTTTGCAGTGGAGGGGTGTTTGGCAGTGTCGGGTACTTGCAGGGGTCAAGCTGGGCCCTAGTGTAGTGGATGTCTTCAGTAATCTCCCCTGGTTGTTGCAGGTTCAGTTTAGGTGAGTAGTTATTTCTGGTACAGATATTTCTCCTTTGGGGTTTTAGATCTACCTGTACATCCTCTGATGGCTCCTTTGAACTGGTTTTGCTGCTTTTAGGCTATGGTTGTTGTGGCAGGACTGTCTACATGTCCATGTTTAACCTCTTGATGATCTGTAGCTAGATATTTGTCTAGTTTCTTCTGCTCTGTTTGGTGCTCTCTTTCTTAGCCTGGTAATAGTGTTGTTTTCTGTTGTAATTCCAGTTTTTCTCCATGGGCAGGGGCCCCAATAGAACCCCCATTGGCATTAATCAATATAAGGTAAAAACTTCCCTATATAAATGCCTCGGTGTCTCTTTCCTTAAACTCAACTTCCGGGTTAATAGCAGATGTACTCACTAGAATTCAATTCTTGCATCAGTTTTGGTCATCCCTCTCTCTATTATCAAGAGTCAAACTACAAGAAAATATCTGAAGCTCAAATTAGGAGACTGCTATGGTTGAAAATTATGTCTAGGGATTTTGAGGGAAAACTCATCTCAAAAGCATTCACTCAACATTACTTTTAAGCTTCTACAGAAACATTCTATAAAATGTATTGTCCACACAACCAAAACGTTTATAGTTATACAGACCAGCTGATGTTGCCTTCCTCACTTTTCAGCTACACCAAATAAGCTTGCTGCTTGAGCCATATTTCCCAAAGCCAATCCGAACTTCTAAAAATGAGTCAAAATGCTCCAGTATAACTTTCTGTTACCCTGAGAATAATACAACCCACTGATGCAAGCAAAGTGAGAAACATTTGCATGGCTTACTCATTGACAATCTCAACATTAAATTCAGACAATACTTTTGTCCTGGAGTTTCTCCACAGCGCGATCATTTACATTCACAATCAATGCTACAAAATCTATAATAATCTAGATATCCACATCACAGGATGCAAGCCATTGTTTGTTGAAATATAAAAAATATTCTCACACCATTGACTGTATGTGTCAGTCATTAGTGTTTAATTATTATCCTCATACTCTTATATGACACCGGGAGGAATTTGACTGATGCAGAACACAACAAATGCAAAGATTATGATACAAAACAAAAGTTCAGGCAAAAAGCATGATGAATTTACATCATATCTATATTGGAAGCTGTACAACACATCAGAGTTGTACAACCACATCCAGTAAGAATAACAAGAATATTATTGGTCAGAACCGTCAGATAATCATATCAGAAATAAGCTAATCCCTCAGGGAAGACTTTGAAAACTAAAATAAAAGAACATATAAAGGAAATTACATTGGTCTCCCAACAACTTTGTTAGAGCTAATAATACAGCATTCTAAAATGAATATCTCCTCTGCCATCTGAAGAAATTTCAGCATTAATTTATAGCAGTAACTTTAATTTTCTATTTCTCAATGAATATTTTGTGTAATATATTCATGACATTTTGGTTATAATGATCTGTTTTGAGAACAGTGTAGTACATAACTAAAGTTTCTATCTGACTGAAGAAACAAATGAAGTGAATCCTTTCCCACTCTACAAAATTTCGATCTTAAACCCGTTTTTTGAAATAACTAAAAGAACTTGAAGATCCCTTGTTAGCATGCAGCAGTGAGAAATCACTCACTTTCCTGCTTTCCCCAGAATCCATTAACGTTATTGGCAACTTACAAGCTGTATCATTTGGTGCATGCTCCTTCCTAGATTTTCCTCTCAAAGAAAAATGCCTTGTAAAAAGATGTTTATTCAATGGATGCTTTCCAAGTACACTGGATGACTGCTTGAAAACATTGTCACTGGACAACTGATCATTGCCAGACAAAAGAATCTCACCAGAAAAGAATTCGGGAACTAGAATATCATCATTTGCAACTCTTCTAGACATTTTGTTTTTAGTAGAAGATTGACTCTTCGACCTGAAAGCCTTCAAAAACCCACCTTTAGATCTCATAACTCGCTCAGCTGGATAAGCCAGATGCTCTGAAACTATGTCATCACTTTCTATACATACAGGGCATAATGGGTCATGCTTACTTGCTTCAGGTGTCATTTGCTCTAAACATTCTGCATGGTAGACATGCCCACAGAACAGCACTGCAGTAACAGAGAGATTATACAACATATTTTCAGAGGTATATGGCAAATTATGTGAGCAAATGCCACATGTATGAACCTCCAAATGAGGGGCTGGGTAAGCAGCTTGTAAATTGTTGACCTTAATCCTTTCCACTGGCAGAGAATCTCCCTCCATGCTCTGTCTAGCAGTAACCCATCCAATATCTGGAGGACTCTCTGCATCACTCCAACGGAAACCATCTCTTCTTGAGGAAGCCACAAGATCTGAAAATGTTTGCATTGACCACCAATCAGAGCCACTGCGTGAAGCCATTTTTGAGCTGTAACCATTTTCACCAACCATGGAGGAGTGCATTCCATCAGATGCAGGCCAGGATCTGCTGTCTAGTGAATCTAGTTCAGGGATCTGCATAACTGAGAGTTCCCCGGAATGTTCATTATTGCAAGCATGGTGCAAGTGCCTGGAGAAAATAGACCTACTACGTGTTGATGATTGCCTTGATGAGAGCTGACTCTTGAACCAACCTGGTCGACTGGGCTGACTTTTAGACCGTCTTGGAAGACTGTCCAATGTATTTACTGAAGGTGCAAATGATTGAGGCGCATTGGAATTCAATGAAGGACTAGGAGCTGAGCATCCCTGCAGAGAAATAAAAAAGTAAACATATAATAAGCAATCAGTGAAAACACCAGATTTTCCTCAGTTGAAAAACTCTAAACCAATAGAGACCCCTTAAATATTGCACAAAAAAGCAAGCTGCCACAAAGAATTTTGAAAAAAAACATAACCCGACCTCATTGGAGAATGTTTCTGCTATATGTGAGCTCACAATTGAGTCTGCAAAATAAGTATTGTCCAAGAGTCAGCATTGCAATATCTTTACTTTACCAAGTCATAAGAAAGCAAAACCTTCCAATTAAAATCTTGAAAGAGATTCACTTTCGGAAGTAATTTCTTGAAATCTATTCTATTAAGTTGCAATTTGTTCATTTGAAAATATGATCTCTCACTTCATTAAATCGTCATTAGCTGCAACTACATGTTCCTTATAGTGTAGTATATCAAAATTCAAGCTACTTCTCACAAGTTTTCAGGTAGGATAGCTGGATAAAGCGCCCCAGAGTATTATGGGATTATGGGGCTTCATGACATAAGGACAACCCCATTAATATAGAAAATAAATAAATAAGTATCCGCAACTGCCGGTAAAATAGGATGCTGGATGAAGTAAATTATAGAATGGCTCTTGGAATAGCTGCCTCATCCCCACAAAGGCAGGAAACCAAGTTTGTAAATGGCATTAATTGTTGAAGAGGCTCATAAGAGCGAAAAAAATAGGACAGCCACTAGGAAACAAAATGAAATAATTAATATAGAAAAACAAGAAGAAACCAATTGCAAGCTTGCCAGGTTTCTTAATGTGTGTGTTGTGAGCGGTTCAATCAATCCATGAAGAACTGTGGTGTGAGTGGTGCAATCAATCAATGAAGAACTCAAAGGCTACAAGAGCAATCATGAGAAATTTTGAACTTATCTTACAGGACAAGTAGCATAAAATTGTGAAAGAAATATTGGATTTTATCCGTTCTAGTTTAGGCATTTTATGGTATATCCATCATCTCAACTGGATGGACAGATTTGAACAAAATCCCACAAAAATTAAATATCTAAATAATGCTATACTTTGAAGCTCTCATCAATTATGAGCAATGAGTTATGTATGGTATTATCTCACATTAATGATAATTGTGAGTCAAGGTAGATTTCTATAGAATTACCTGCACCAAAAGCTTTTCAAGATTGTGATAAAGCCTAAAGTGATAGATTTCTAAAAATCATTGCTCCTCCACCATATTAACAAATGGTTAGAGGTGCTTGTGTGCTTTGTAAATCCCCTTGCTTTCTGATTATTCAAAAATGTGTGCATGAGTGTAAAGATTATAGAGAAATGACTACTTGTGGAAAATACTTATCAAAGTGATGGGTTGAAGATAAATACTCACATATAGTGAATAATCCCATCTAAACAAATTCTTGCCAATCAACTTGTTTTTCTCATCTCCTTTTGATCTATAATGGGTGAATATATCCCATAGCTAGCTCATCAACATGAATCTTAACGTATATGTAACTGACTGAGTTAGTTATAATTGCTGTCATCTAAGTACTGTGCTTAAGAACACAGTAATTTTCCTTAGAATTGTGATACTTACATGCTGAAATTGTTGTAGGTAGATGCATAAATGAACTAAGGGCAAGGAATGAAAGTGAAACACAAAAGAAAAAAATAACTTAGCAAAAGAGATTACCCTGGAGAAACAGAATGTGAAAAAAACTTCAAAAGCGCGGAGCTATGCTTCCTTGTGCCTCTATCTCCATGAAAAAATTGCAAGTAAATTTTCCCCAATGAGGCCACCAAGAATGTTGTGGGACATGGCAGCATTTCTATGATGCTCTCCTATGCTTGATTTTCTCTGCAACTTGCTTCTACAACTCACTATTCTACTCTATGCAGCTTCATATACATCCTAAAACTTCAAAACACTGAACCAGAATGTGTTACACAATCCCTGAAGGGTGTATTTATGCACAATATGGGTAATTGGACCAAACATAAATCTCAATCAACCAAAGAGCTCAATATGACAATTCCAAACACTTGTACTTCTTTGATCTGTATGGTCTTACAATTTGTTTTATGTGGAATTGCTTTGGCTAGGTATGAACCCATCTTCATTATTCTACTCTATATAGGATGGGTTTATCTTAAAGTGGACATATTTGACAGGTTTATCTTAAGACCAACCCATTAAGTATGGACTGTCCTCAGCTATTTTATGGCCCCAACATGTCTGGATCACCCAGGTGAACCTTCTAAATATCCTTTTTCATATCCCTGCACTGAACTGCAAACTTTTTCATATTTATTTGTGTCTTAGGAGCAAGTGAATGTCTTAAGTCACCTTAGTCATAGAAACAAGTAGGTATAATCAGTTACATTAATTTGAACTGAGTCATAGTATATTCATGGTCTACTTTTAGGTACAAATATTTTAGTAGCTGAGAATATTAAATACATTTTAGATGTCATCATGTAGGAGATTTATAGGTTGGCCATGCAAATGTGGTCATCACCGACAATGGATGATTATGTATTGTTCTCTCCATTTCTTGCACATAGTATAGATTTTTTTTATTAGATATTATTGAATTATAAAAAAGGATAAAATATATTGATAGAGTGTCATGCAAATGTTGTCATCACCAACAATGCATGATGTTTTTTTTTCTCCATTTCTTGTATGGTATTTTTTTTTTTTGATATAGATATTAGTGAATTGGAAAAGAGGATAAAATATGTTGATGGGGTGAACAATATTACAAAGACCCAAATTCAAGTTCATCACAATTTTATAAACAGAGTAGAGATTAAACTGTGAAAAGATGGTCATATTTTTCATTCTAGTTTCTAAAAGGATCGGCAAACAAAGAGTGCATGAAATAACCCTCATTAAAAATCTTATTTATTTCAGATATTATGTACGATAAGATGATATTTATTAAAGATTTCATAACAGAACACATAAAATTATTGTTAGTAATGGAACATATTCAATGCTAATTTGTATGCTTTGACATATGAAAATATCCCAATAATTGTTGTTCAAATTAATGATCCACACAGATAAATAATTACACCAGCACAAGACTGCCCATAGCCTATTGGGCTATTTCTTTGGACTAGCAGACAGGCTAAATCTCTCAGAGCATGTGTTTTATGCAACATTTCAAAGTTTGTAAGTATAAAATTATGGGAGTTCATGGCTCCGCCGGTGCTTCCAAAACCTAGTGCATTTCCTAGGATGAATACCCACATACTGAATGCATGATAGTTACATTAGGGTGATGATTGATCAGTTCAAGAAAGGATCAAAGAACAGTTCTTTAAAGAAAGGATGGACATATGTAGATAACTTGCCATATTCACTTATGATGAAGAAAGTAGATTCACTGAGCTCATTTGGATAAGCTCATTTAGATTAATAGATAGTCAATTGAAGAAAAACACAACCCCTCATTTTAGAAAAATAATTAATTCAAAGTTAGTGAATCTGTCGTATAATTGTTATGCAGATGCAATCACAAGAATCCTAATACATGAGAATCAGGCATGCCAAAACTTCAATCTTAGACTTTAGGTAAAACCGGCATGTTTCACAGTTCAATTGTGATGTTATCGTTGAAGCTTCCCTTGGATTCAAACCAAAAGATTCATCAAGCATCAACGAATCAACACAGATCCATGTCATATGGCTTTGATTCAGGAATGACACAGCAAGTCATAAAGAAAGAGTTCACTCAACACATTTAAGTTTTAACTGTACAAACCATATTTGGTGAAAAAGTTGACAATTAATCTGGTAATGAATTGATAAAACGCCAGCTCCTTTCTAGAGGATCAACAGATCTTAAACATTCAAAAGGATAATCCTAAAACAGCTTTAGATATGATGAAGTCACATGCAGACCGACATCACTTAGAAGGGGAATTTGCATTTGGAGATGAGGTTTTCTTTCGATAAGAAAATCATCTCCCAGGTGTCCCAATCCCCTCACTATTCTTCAACAAGTTGGACAGATCACCCATGCTCCTAGTTACCAGCTAACACTAGGGTATGTAACACCTTCCATGTGTCAAATTGAAGGTTGCAATTGATCCAAATTTGACAGTATCACCAGCTTTGCTTCCCTTTGACAGAGAAGGAAAACTGAATTTGATACCTGAGTGGATCTTAGGTACCAGAGGTAGAAGGCTAAGAAAACAGGATTTTTACCAAGTATCTATTGCAACTGAAAGATCTACATATAGATGATGCCTCTTCTAAACGAATTTAATACACTCCAGCGTCCTTTATTGTTTACGTTGATTGGAAACTAACAAATTCATTGTTGCATTCAGACCTTTTGATTTAAGAGAATTTTGAAAGGGAAGAAAGAATAAATTTCTCCAGGGAAATAGATTGAAATAGATTGAAAAAAGGCATAAAGCTATATAAAGGATAAATATATTTCTAGAAATATAAAGCAGATAAAGTCATTAAATTGCTAAAGACTAATTTTGGAGAATAAAACAAGGATAGGGCATTTTTTTGGAGGAAGTCTATCTTTAGGATTGTGTATAAAACAAGGAGAGGGTTTCCTTGTCTATCTTTATGTCAAGATTTATTGTAGCAAGGATTTTTCATTTTGAAAATTGTGACCTAGCTGGACAGGCACTTAATACACAGTAAATTGATTTCTTTTAGTAGTTGGGGATGGTTCACTTGAGAGCTTAGGGCATTTCAAGAATTTGTTTTCTAGATTCGCCAAATAATTCTGTTTCCTGAATTTATTTTGTTTATTATCTTATAATCTTGTTTCAAAACTTTCCATATTTCAGTTTGGTTCATCTAATACTATTTTATATAGCAAATTCATAATTAGTCTAAAACTTGGAAATGAGTTGAGTCTACTTTGTTTATTGATGTTCCTAAAATTTAATGAACAGACAAAAACTAAGGCCCAACCAACACCGAGGTTTGAAGCTTAGCCAACACCTAGGTTCATGTCATGTCCCCTGCACGCCAACACTGTGATGGTGTTTATGTTCAATAATAACTGTGTTTTTTTTAAACACAAAAAGTAATAATAGAATTAACTAATAAAATGTTCTTTTTGGTGGCCAACCTGAATTAAAATTTGGGTGCCAAATTTAAATAAAATAATATTAATAAATTTTGGGCCTACTTGAATTTAAATTTGGGTGCCAACTTTAAATAAATTAATAATAATAAATTTTTGGGCCGACCTGGATTTTCTTTTGGTCGCTATCTTTCATTTAAACAAGTTTAATTTTTTTTAAATGGCAGAGGAAGAGCATCTATTATTTTTAGATAGTGGAGGAAGGGCATCTAGAGGAATTGATATGATTTCAAGAGTTAAATCCTGAGGTTGTGTTGCTGGGACAAAAACCCTAGAAGCCATCTATGGTTGGGACAAAACCCAGACCTTATCCTATCAATTGTTCCTCTCCGATTTGCATTTTCTGATCAGAAAATTCATCTTGTTAACTCAGCTAAGGACCATTTTCAGGTGTGTCGACAACTCTGGGAAATCAAGGAGGATCTCACTTGAAGCCTGCACCTGGCAAGCCAATTATTGTTTACATTTCAAGAGCAATTTGCAAGCCCTATTTTGACTTGTGCTTGGGCTGTGCTTGGGCTGCTATCACCTGAGGGATATCATCCCAAGCAACGACCAATTGGAGCCTAGATCCACCCTTATCTGGAGGCATCTACAGCAAGTAATCCAACCATAGGCCAGCACTTCAGTCAACACAGGAAGAAAGGGCAGTTTGGATGGTAATTCCACCAAGCAGAGAGCATGGCAGCTAAATAAACCAGCCACCTCAGATCTGATTACCATAACAGAGAGAAGGATAAGTCCGATAGAAACGCAGTGATCTTATCAACATTGTAGTGGCTTTTATGTCTGGTAAATGGTCTGATCAGTTAGGTGTGTCACATTGAAACCTACTATTTCTGATGTAAATGATGATCTCAGAGTCCAATTATGTAATCACATGATTGTCCAATTTAAATAAAATCAGTATTCTGAATGCCAATGCATATTTTTTTTGTGTTAATTGTTTATTATCCAGTTTTAGTTGAGTTAGAGCCCTTTCAGGGAAAAATTGCATCATTTAAACTAAGTTAGTGATCGGCATATGTTGAGGGGAATTATTAAACCCTAGGACATAACATTGGTATTGGAGCATTGTTTTTGTCAGGCTGTGGGTGTGTGATGCAGATTTATGCAGATCTATGAAGGGAAAAGAGGAAACAAGAAGCTATGGGCAAAAGAAATGAAGAGATCAAAATTTAAGAGGTTATTAGGACTGAAAACAGAGAGCTAGCGAGAGAATTTCAGTCCTCCCTAAGGGAATCTATGGCAGAGATTGTGAGAACGTTAAGGGAGATGAACCAGCAATGGAATGCTGGAAGACCCAATTCCAATGGTGCTAAAGGAAGTCACTCAGCCAATGAGGGAGTTTCAGCTAACCCTCCAGCTGAGACTTTCAGGGCCAATTTTTTACAAAAAGGAGAAGACCTGCTGGAAGAAGAGCAGCAAATACCACCTAATTCCGGTGATGAGATGGCAAGGTATCACGTTGATTATAGTGCTCTAAGTCTAGCCATCCACCGTGACCTGACATTCACAGAGTATTATGATATGAAGAAAAGAAATGGACATACGAGGAGAAGGTACGAAGAGCAACCCCATAGAGACATACAACAACGTTTAGGCAAGATTACAATACCTACTTTTGATGGATCGGGAAGTTGTTCAACTAGAGTATGGTTGCAAAAATTGGATACATACTTCTCTTTGAATCCCATGTTTGAGGAAGAAGCCATCAAATTTGCCACCTTGCATCTTGAGGGTGTAGCACATGAGTGGTCGTACCATGGGATGGTGACCCAAGGACATGACTTAATAACAACCTTAGAAGAGTTTAGTCAATGATTGATGGAGAGGTTTGATAGGAAAGATTCAGAGATTCACTTCAGAGAGCTAGCACAATTAATGCAAGAAGGCATAGTACAGCACTATGTGGCAGAATTTCAGAGGTTACCAGTGATGATTCCAGGTGTGACAAAGAAGAGGCTCATAGTTCTATTTGTAGAAGGCCTAACTGAACCACTCAAGGGTTTGGTAAGGGCATTTGATCCAAATTTTTTGCAAGAGGCCATCAAGAGAGACCTAAATTTGGAGGATTCAGTGGCAAAAAACAAATTTTACTTCAAGAATGTACAATCGATTCAACATAGGAAGCCACCTCAAAAGAGTATCCCTCAACCTAAGGCACTACCCCCAAAACCAAACAAGGTTGAGAAATCCAAGAATGAACTTCAAAGGAAAAAAATAAGCTTTGCTTGTCTCAAAGACCCATGGCAGCCAAGTCATAGGTATTTGGGTAAAGGACAAATACATTACATAGAAGTGGTTTCCAATGAGGATTGAGAGGTAGATGAGCCCAAGCCTAAGGTTGTTGCGGATGAGATTGAGCATGAGGACCAAGGAGGAGAGCATCCAAATGGCACAGTTGCAGCACTCTCAGGACCACCTAGATATCACTCTTTTTGTGTTAGAGGAGTCTTACAAGGCCAAAGGGCTACCCACAACTTTATTGATGAAGGGTTGGTGGCTAAGATGGGTTTTTGAGGATAGAAGATTTTGAAGGGTTTAATGCTACAGTGGCAGATGGATATACCACCGAAGAATTCAATAGTTGGAGTTGACTCTAGGAGGACACAAGATGCAAGATGGCTTCTATGTTATAGGCATTGGTGAGACAAACTTGGTATTAGGAGTGTAATGGTTGCGCTCACTTGGCGAGTACACACAAAATTATCAAACTTTGTAGTTGAAGTTCAAATCTAAAGGGAAGGAGGTTGTTCTTCATGGCCTTTCCAACGGGCTCCCATGATGGTTTCAGCTAAAAGGATGGAGAGATCTTTTCGTAGAGGTGAAGTGGTTTGGGCAGCAGAGTGCTTAATTACGAATACAAATCCATCCAAGGATGGAAGGTCTTACCACATCGACATCCAATACATCCTAAGTGATGTAAAGCGTTCAATGAAATTCCTCTAGGGTTACTACCAAATAGAGATTTTCAACATGTGATCGAGCTTGAAGAAGGAGCGAAACCCGTCATCACTACACCTTACCATCATCCCAGGAAGTACAAGGAAGAGAGTAAAAAAACAATTAAGTATTGGACATGGGGCACATGCATCCTAGTTCTAGCCCATTTACCCCATTTGTGGTGTTGGTAAAAAAAAGGATGGGACTACGAGGATGTGCATCGATTATCAAGCCCTCAATAAAAAGACAATCAAGAACCTCTACCTCATACCCAAGATCGATGAGCTTCATGGTGTAGTTTATTTCTCCGAGATTGACTTATGATTGAGGTATCACCAAATAAGGGTTAGAGATGAGGATGTGCACAAAATAGCCTTAAGATGTCACTATGGTCACTATGAGTTCTTGGCCATGCCCTTTGGGTTGATCAATGCACCTACCACCTTTTATTCGTGAATGAATCAAGTATTTATTTTGCAATTGAGGAAATTTGTGTTGGTTTTCTTTGATGACATCTTGATTTTCAGTAAAACACAGGAGGATCATTTGAGGTACATAGATGAGGTGCTAGGCATACTTGAACAACATTCATTCTACACCAAGGCATCCAAATGTGAGTTTGGTTTTGACTGAAATATTATATTTGGGATTTAAGATCAGTGCCTAGGGGGTTAGCGTGGATGAAGTGAAGATCAAGGCAATATAGGATTGGTTTAGACAAAGGAATTTGACACATTTGAAAGGATTTGTGGGACTTTGCAGCTACTATAGGAGGTATGTTAAGGGTTTCTCACAACTTGCTGCCCCATTGACAGATTTGACCAAGAAACAAGCTCAAGGAGGTAATGAGTTCATGCGTTGTTTTGGCTATTCCAAATTTCTCACTTCCCTTTGTCTTAAAATGTGATGCTTTAGGAGAGAGAATTGGAGCAATTTTTAAGCAAAATAGACACCCCATAGCATTTGAGAGTAGGAAGCTCAAGGAAACAGAGAAGAGTTTCTCTATTTACGACAAAAAGATGTTAGCCATCATGCATGCCTTGACCAAATTTAGGCAATACTTGGTTTGTGGGAAGTTTGTGGTGAAAACAGATCATACCAACTTGAAGTTCTCCCTCAATCAAAAAGATTTGAATGATAGACAACAAAAATGGGTAAGTAAGTTGCAAGCCTATGATATTGACATTGAATATGTTAAGGGAAAGAACAATGTGGTGGCTGATGCACTCTCTAGGAAACCTTATTTATGCTCTATGGCTGATATATCTACTAATTGGAAGGCTTCCATAATGGTTGAATAAACTAAAAACACAGTTTCTATTGACATTTTGGATGGGAAGTTGCAAGATGACAAGTTCAAGGTGATTGATGAACTCATCCTCTACAACAATCGGCTGTATCTTGTATCGGAATCAAAGGTGAAGGAAAGAATTTTTAAGGCATGTCATGTCACACCAATTGCCGGCCACCTAGGTTACTACAACACTTGCAAGCAAGGGAACGTTTTTCATAAAAAGGCCTAAAAAATGATGTGTTGAAACATGTATTTACTATTTCCAGTGGGTTTGTTGCAGCCCTTGCCCATTCCAAACCAAAAATGGGAGAGCATCTCCATGGATTTCATCACAAGCCTCCCAAAAGTACAAGGTAAGGATTGTTTCTATGTGGTTGTGGATAGGCTCACTAAATATGTTCATTTTCATGCTATTTCTTCAACATACAAGGCTCTACAAGTTGCTGGTTTGTTCTTTAGGGAGATTTTTAGACTTCATGGGTTGCCAAGGAACATTGTAAGTGATAGGGACAGCAGCTTTATCAGTTTGTTCTGACAAGATCTCTTTTGTTTGATAGGCACATAATTGACCCCAAGCACCAAGCACTAGCTATCATCCTCAAACTGATGGACAAATGGAAATTGTGAAAAAGTGGATAGAAGGTTAAATGAAAAATTATGTTACAGGGCAGCAAACAGCATGGGTCAAATGACTGCACCTTAGGGAGTATTGCTACAATAAACCACCCATCAAATGTCAATAGGTATGAATCCTTTCAAGGCACTTTATGGGTATGATGCTATTTCATTCATGGATATGCTATCTCATTCATGGATTTGATCCTTTTGGATAGTAGAGTAACAAGAGCTAAAAATTTGATTCAACAAAGTTTGGATATTGTGAAAACACTCAAAGAAAACCTACATCAGTCCCAAAACCAAAAAAAGTTGTATGCTGATCGCCATCGAACTGAGAGAGTTTTTGAGGTGGGAGATGTGGTATTCTTGAGGTTATAGCCCTACAGACAATCTACCTTTAAGGGAAATGATGCTAAAAAGTTGAAACCACGATTCTATGGACCATATAAGATCATAAGGAAGGTTGAGGAGGTGGCATATGAGCTGAAACTTCCTAAGAACAGTAGAATACACAATATTTTTCATGTGTCATGCTTGAAGAAAGCCCTTGGACAGCAGATCACTCCTTCAATAGAGCTGCCCCCACTTGATGATGAGGGGAAATTGATTTTGGAGCCCGAGGCAATCATGGATGTGAGAGAGAAGTTGAGAAACAAGGTCATACCCGAATATTTGGTGAAATGGAAGAATTTGCCTCTTGAAAATGCCACATGGGAAGGAGTTGAGATCTTTGATCATCTGAATCTGAAATTGTTTGAGGACAAGCAATATTTTGGGTAGGAAGACTATCATGTCCCCTGCACGCCACCACTGTGATGGTGTTTATTTTCAATAATAATTGTGTTTTTTTTAAAACAAATAATAATATATATTATTATATAGTAATAATAGTATTAAGTAATAAAAAAAAAATTGGTGGCCAACTTGAATTTAAATTTGGGCGCCAACTTTAAATATATTTAATAATAACAAATTTTGGGCCGACTTGGATTTTCTTTTGGGCGTCGCCTTTCATTTAAACAGGTATAAAATTGTTTTTAGATGGTGGAGGAAGGGCATCTAGAGGAATTGATATGATTTCAAGAGTAAAATCCTGAGGTTGTGTTGTTGGGATGAAAACCCTAGCAGCCATCTATGGTTGCGATGAAACCCCTGACCTTATCCTATCAATTGTTCCTCTCTGATTTGCATTTCTGATCGGTTATTCATCTTGTTAACTCAATTAAGGACTGTTTTTAGGTGTGCCGCCAGCTCTAGGAAATCGAGGAGGATCTTACTTGAAGCCTGCACCTGGCAAGTCAATTATTGTTCACATTTCAAGAACAATCTGCAAGCCCTATTTTGACTTGCGCTTGGGTTGTTGTCATCTGAGGGATATTATCCCAAGCAGCAACCAATTGGACCCTAGATCCACCCTTATCTGGAGGTGTTCATAACAAGTAATCCAACCATAGGCCAACACTCCACTCACCATAGGAACAAAAGGTGGTTTCAATGGTAATTCCACCAAGCAGAGAGCATGGCAACTAAACAAACCAATCACCTCAGATCTGATTACCGTAACAGAGAGAAGGATAAGTCCAACAGCAACACAGTGATCTTATCAACATTGCAATGGCTTTGATGTCTGGTAAATGGTCTAGTTAGGTGTGTCACATTGAAGCCTACTTATTTCTAATGTAAATGATGATCTTGTTGGCCCCATGGTTGCCATCACACCAAAAGATCGACTCGTTAATGCTCAATACAACTGCCAAAATTAATGGATCCATGGGAGGCGGTTAAGCCATGTCATGAATCCCGAGGGGAGTGTTGACCATTTGCCAACAATCTCCCCCTCAATGTTACTCGAGGGGATTTGAACCCAACACCTTTGGCTCTGATGCCAATTATTGGCCCCACGATTGTAGTTGCACCAAAAGATCGACCTATTAATGCCCAATACAACCACCAAAGTTAACAAATCCGCAGGAGGCGGTAAAGCCATGTCACAAATCTTGAGGGGAGCGCTAACCATTTGCCAACAAATCTCAGTGTCCAATTATGTAATCACATGACTATCTAGTCTGAATAAAATCAGAATTATTATGATGCCAATACATATTTTTTTTGTGCTAAGTTGTCGGTTCGGGTATGGATTCGTATGCGGGTTCGAGTTCGGGTTTGGGTACACCGGTACAACAATATTTTTTCCTAGGGTATGGTAGTATATATATATATAAAAAAAAAAAATAATAAATAATAAATTATTAAATTATAAACATAATGCCATAGACTCATAAGCATGCTCAAAATTATAATCATATAATCATAATGCCATAATGTCGTAGAATATTGAAACAATGAAATACGCCATACGGTAATACCTCATTTGGTCAGCCAAGTCAATATAAGGCAATTTGGGCACTTTTTAGGGTTTTATTTTATGTTTCTAAGTTCAGTTTTTGCCTTTTTCTGGGCTAGATGACGTGGGTCCACCTAGGTCCTTCTAGGTTCTCCACAGGTTCGGCTAGGGTTCTCCATTTGCTACTCGGGTTCTCTGTGGGTCATAGAAGGACCCACAGAGAACCCGAGTAGCAAATGGAGAATCCAGGCGAACCCACAAAAGGACCGAACCCGAACCAAAACCCATACGTATTTTGGCCGATTCAGGGGGCTAAAATGAAGAACCCAGTAACTTAGTTTTTGTGTTAATTGTTTGTAGTCCAATCTGAGTTGAGTTAGAACCCTTTTCAGGGAAAAATAGCATCATTCAAACTGAGAGTGATTGGCATATGTTAAAGTGGAATTATTAAACCCTAGGACATAACAATGCATTTAAAGCACATATGTTCCAACATATTGGAGAATGGTTATGGGATTATACATCAGTAAGATGAGAGTTTCGGAGTGAATTTACTGCAGGTTCTGAACCTCAGTACACAGTAGGAGAGGTAAGGATTGATTCCATAGGGGATAAACACATAAAAGAAAAACATCTGTTCACCTCTGACTATATTTGCAATTATTAAACATGAATGTAACAAATTCCTACCACTCAAGAATTGCAATTCCTTGATCTATGAATATGTAATAAAAATATTAAAAGACATCAAAAATGTAAAAGGTCGTCAAGCATAAAAGGAAGGACAAACAAAACAAACTAGCAAAAGAAAAGGATGAAAACAGTCCAGCATAAGGGAACTGTCAAAAGCTGAAGCCGAACTGATGCCAAGGATGAAAATTAAAAGGGGAAAGCTCAGCTAAAACCTAGGTGTAT
This sequence comes from Sequoiadendron giganteum, assembly GCA_007115665.2. Taxonomy (NCBI): domain Eukaryota; kingdom Viridiplantae; phylum Streptophyta; class Pinopsida; order Cupressales; family Cupressaceae; genus Sequoiadendron; species Sequoiadendron giganteum. The sequence continues at coordinate 208,948,526 of CM021104.1, read as the reverse complement.
TAAAACCATATCTGTTCCAGCATACTGAAAAGGGAGAATGGGTGTTTACAACAGCAAGGTGAGTATTTCTGAGTGAACTTGCAAGGTTTTGAACCTCAGTCCATGGTAGGAGAGGCAGGGGTTGATTCCATAGTAGACAAAAACCTCAAATGCTAAACATCTGTTCACCTTTTGGCTCTATTTATGTTGATTAAATATGAACGTAGAAAATTATTAAATTCCTACGACTTATGAATTGAAATTCTTTGTTCTAGGAATAGGTCATAAAATATAAAAAGATGAGAAAAACAGAAGAGACTCCAGAATAAGAAGAGGACAAACAGAAACAATCTAAAAACAAAAAGGATAGACATAATCCAGCAAACAGACAAAAGCTGAAGTCCAACCAACGACAAGGCTGGAAGCTCAGTCAACACTTAGCTGCATTAAAAGTGCATCTGTTACAGCATATTGGAAAGGAGAATGGGAGTTTAAGGCAACTGCCAACAAGATGAGGATTTCAAGGTAAATTTACAGCAGATTTTGAACCAAACTCTATATAGTAGAAGTGGAGATTGATTCTATAAAGGAAAAAGCACATAAAAGCCAAAACAGCTGTTCACCTTCTGACTAGATTTGTGTTTGTTAAACATGAATATAATAAATTCCTACAACTCATGATTGAAATTCCTTGATCTAGTAATAGGTCATAAAATATAAAAAAGTGACAAAAACAGAAAATATAGTCCAGCATAATGTAGTACAAACAGAAGTAGTCTGGCAAAAGAAAAGGATGAAAACAGTCCAGCATAAAGGAACAGACAAAAGCTGAAGCCCAACCAACAAGAAGATTGAAAAATGAAAGGTTGGAAGCTCAGCCAACACCTAGGTGCATTGAAAGCACACTGTTCAAGCATATTGGAGAAAAAGAATGGAAATTCACAACATCATGATGAGCATTTCAGAGTAAATTTACAGCAGGTTTTGGACCTCAGTCCATAGTACATGAGTCTAGGGAGGACAAAGACATAAAGCCCTAAACATATGTTCACCTCCTGCGTATATTTGCATTTGTTTCGCATGAATGATGAATGTAATAACTTCCTACAACTTGTAAACTGAAATTCCTTGATCTAGGAATTGGTCATAAAATATAAAATGAAGACAATGCCAGAAAAGAAAATCCAGCATAAAGACAAAATGTTCCACCAACACCTAAATGCATTAATAGTAGGAGAGACAGGGTTGATTCCATAGTAGATAAATACATAAAAGCCAATAACCTGTTCACCTTCTGACTACATTTGCTTTTATTAGATATGAATGCGATAAATTTCTACAACTCATGAATTGAAATCACTTGATCTAGGGATAGGTCATAAAATATAAAAAAGACAACAAAAACTAAAAGACAGTCAAACGTAAGGAAAAGACAAATAGAAACTATCTAGCAAAAGAAGAGGACAAAACAGTCCAGCATAAGGAACAAACAGAAGTTGAAGCCCAGCCAGCACCGAGATTGGAAAATGAAAGGTTATCATGATCAGCACCGGTTCCAGCAAATTGGAGGTGTATGGGAGTTTACAACAGCAAGGTGAGAGTTTTATAGTGAATTGACAACAATTTTTGAGCCTTAGTCCATAGTAGGAGAGATGGGAGTTAATTCCATAGAGGAGCTGGACTTGTAAATTGCAGCCATGCCCACTTTGTTTTTAAATTGAGCCAATTGCCAAGCCTAAGAGGCACCCATATTTATGCTGGAATCTTCCTACAATGGGTTTCTCCTAAGGTAAATTCTTGCATTGTGAATCCTATTATGTGTGTGTGTGTGTGAGCATTTGAACACATTTACTCGTATATTGCTCATGTCAGTTTTTACAGAATAAAAGGTCTCTTGGAATGTGAAGCACTTCAAGCATATGTACTTATAGCAATAGCTGTGGTTGTTCAACATATGTGAGTGCAGGAAATATATGAGGAGGTTCACACATTCTACTTTCCACAACAAGGATTGACAGAGCAACAATTGGCTGTACTCACATCTATAATCAGCTTTATATGTTGGATTTCAGTAGCAAATTCGCTGAATCAGCAACATATCTTGTAAATCTGTGGTAGCAAAAATCTCACAAGTTCACATATCCCCCTGCAACCACAACTCATGGCGGAATTGCATCTCATTGCATAGCCTATCTATGAAGCACTTTGCACTGGACTTCCAATGGTCACTCAGATAGCAATACACTTTAACTTTTGTTCTTCCTCATATACATTATTCTAGCATTTTTCACTCGCATAACCATAATGTAATACAACATTAATTTCAGGATTTTATGTTATTCTATGTTTTGCAGATATCAGGGAGAGATAGACTTCTATAGCTGTTGTCTGTTATCATTCAACAGATCATTAAATTCATACCAGATAGTAAAATTGACTCGTCATGCATGCAAGGCATTCCTCATTCTTAGAGTTCATATTGAGAAGCCATTAGCATCTCTAACTCCTTGATAGTGATTTAAAGCTTGCTCAATTTTGACTGAAACAAATATCTTGCTAACTGTAACAAACACTAAACTGTGTCAAAGCCATCTCCACGGAGTCCCAAGGTACAAAATACGTGCATTAGACAGGGGTCAACTAGGCTGTAGCATCATCATAAACTGATGAGAATAAGTACCAACTATCCTAGGTAACCTATATTGGTAACTATTCTAGCTAGATTTTGGCTTCAAGTCAAAGTACAGAAAAATTGTGTAATACCACCTTTTCAATATTAATGGAACAGGGGTCCACTACTCTAATATATAGCATTGAGCGAGTGGCTGGCAGCATTGGAATAGCAGATAGATAGGTTGTAGCTACTTTAGTTAGGAATAAGTTAACTGATCAAATAAGGCATTAATGGAACAGGGGTCCACTACTCTAATATGTAGCATTGAGCGAGAGGCTGGCAGCATTGGAATAGCGGATAGATAGGTTGTAGCTACTTTAGTTAGGAATAAGTTAACTGATCAAATAAGGCAGCTGAGTTGGAGAGGGCATTCCTTGATGGAACTGCCATTTATCTGGGTCAGATTTAGCTATCTCAGACTTATCAGTTAATTGGATTGCCTATGATTCAGGAATGGATCAGGTTTAGTTATTTCAGACTTGTCAATTAATTGATCGAGATTGCCAATGATTCAGGAACGGTAAAAAGTAAAGTATAGCATATAAGAATCATTGGGAGAAAAGAGAAAAACATCCCAGATTAAAATCTAAAAAACAATCTGATTCTCAGGAGTGTGACAGCTGTGTACATCAGCTTGTGGCGTTTGGAGTCAGAAACCTTCAAGTGTGGCAATCAAAATATCTTGGGAATGGAAACCCTCAAGGAGGACATCAAGTTTAAGAGTGTCATCAGGGTCATCAGATTTGCTTGTAGGGTGTGCCTAGAATTTGTATCAGACTGGTAAATTTTAATTTGCATGTGTGTTGTTTGAAGTAAATATAAAAAATACAAAAATATTTATCGCTGGAGTATTTATGGATTTATTATTTGAGTATTTAATTGAGGTTCTTACAAATTCACGTGTTGGAAATGACAAGTTTACCACTTTTACCTTATAACGGATAAAATATTCCTTGTTTATTCTGAATAGAAAAGAGCACCTGTAGACAATATACGACCACCTTGAAAGCAGACATTTTTTGAACCTCTGAATATTAATTGAAATGGCATTTACCTATTTGGTTCACTTGGATGATATCCTTTCTTCATAGCTAAGGATAATGTCCTGAATTACCTATCATCAATTGTTGTTTGGTTCACTTAGCTGATATCCTTTATTCACAGCTAAGGACAATATCCTGAATTATCTATCATCAATTGCTTGTTTTCTGAGCAGTTACTAAAAAAATAAATTGTCCAACTCTCAAATTCCTCTAAAGTAGTCCTAATAATTGCCCATAAGTTATAATGTATATATCATTTGAAGAGTGACCAAATCATAAATGCCTTTTTCATATGGTTTACTAGTTTAACATTTATAATTTTATTTGCATTAAAAGGTTATTTTGGGATTTATATCGTAAATCTGAATCAATTTAAGAGGCATGATCCATACAATGTAAGTGTGCACAACATGTTGAGAAATGAACTGATCATAAGTTGTATTGAGATGGCAGTTATCAGTAGGAGTGCTGAGCAGAAATTGAGATCATAAAGTTATAAGAAATAAGACCGATCTAAAAAACGCCAGATGGATAACAGGTGAAAAATATAGTAATTGACATGAATGTTCCAGCATCGAATATAAAATAATTGGAAACAATATCATAAAAAAACCAGAAGGATAACATTGAAAGAAAATGCTTGTGGCGCACTTGTAAAAATTGCTCTATATTCCATTACAATATCCACAAATTTCAGACCAAATACTGGTGTAAATAGCCTACCTGCAGTTGCAGTGACAGAGTTTCCATTATTAGCCAACAAAAGAGGAGAATTCAGCCAGTGTGGTGCACGTGAGCTATCTGAGTGACTAGAATCTACTATAATATTTTCAGAAAGATTCTGTCGATGACTTGTACTAGTTGAACTTGAAATTCTGTTTCCTCTGCCATTTAAAGAGAAAGACCTTTGAATTGCTGTAAAATTTGCGGGTCTTGACAAATCATCAGCATCTGAATTATCATCCCAGAGTGATAAAAGTGCCTCTGGACATGCAGTGAATGGTCCATCATTGCGCAGACTTGGTTTATGTGGCCTTGCAGCCACACAACAGGCAGAACCCATCCTTGCCAAAATTTAATTACCAGCTACTTTTTGAATGCTTTTAAGTGAAGAACACCTGCAGAAATAAGTTGCGTTAGCTTAGTCACCAAAAGCATGGCTGCATACACTTCAGTACAAAATCCACCAGGCAGTTCAGTGTAGAACTTTTAAGCGGCAAAAAACACTTTATGGGTATCACTAGTTAAAAGCATTCGCGCAGCTTATCAACAGAAATTTGGCAAAATCAACCATAGAATAGCTAGAAAACTTTTTAATTGCAGAAAACAGAAAAAAAACACATAATATGCGCTACTATTTGAGGGAAAGCATAAAATTTATCATTTACAATACAGTATGCTTGAAGATATTATCTCTTAATTGTAATCCAGGTTCACAACCTCCTTCCCACAATAAGGCATGGCAGACCATAACTCCACCAGGCACATGTGCGAAGGCTGACCCATGTTTACAAATCTTAAAATTGCAGTTCAAACTTACCCCACACCTCATCAAAGGCAACCCATAACCTGACCAAAAATAGGCCATAAAATTCTACAAACATGTCTGTCGGACAAACTAGACATGAATCAAGAATAACCTAAAACTAAAATACTACATAAGATTTATCTAATACAGTTTGTCCAGAATATAACTTGCCAAAAATGAACTACTGCGGATATATATTTAGATAGATGTTGCCAAGCTAGTCTTCGATAACCTTATAAATAATTCTAAACAAGGTCCAATTACACAGTACATTCCTTGCCATTCGTACTTGAGGAATTTTGCTAATCTAGCAATGGAGACCAAAAAATTATTATACATAATGATGCAATGTGAAACCGCCAAATGCATAAAAGAGAAAGAGCTATGGAGTTGCACAATACTTGTTTGAAGGTTTTGGAAACGGAGTAGGAAGCTAGGGATTTCACCATTATGAGCTCCACCTATTCACAACAAATGTCAGGTGCACCATTCAAGGCCATGGAAAATGGATTCATGTGAATCACTGCGCCTGAAAGATGGGTCATAAGATTGACTCATGAGCATCACCTCGGTGCAATAGTGCCAAGTAGGTCATTCAAGATCATGAGATGTGTTCTTGTAAATCACTTATCGTGAAAGACAACGTGAAGGTTGACTTGATATTACAACACAGTTAATTCCCCCAAAAGAAATGTAAGTTATGGGAGACTGAAGACGAGGACAATGGAACATTTCATGCAACCGACCTATGAGTGCAACAGTCTAATTGCTATTATCAGAGCAGCTTAATGAAACGCTCTGTTTTCTTCATGTTCTGTACATGCTTAGGGTTAATATAAGAAAACATTCCTATGCAAGGCATAAAAGGAAGAAAATAACCTATAGAAATTATAAAATAAAATTTCATTCATTTCTTGGATCTTTAGATGACCTGGCATACAAAATATCCAAATGCATGCCTTGACGCAAACTTCGTCACTTGCAAGCATTTGTTTCCAAATCTACAGATAGACCGATACCGTGGCTAAAATATTCCAAAAGAATACAGTAGATCTCCAAAATTTTACTTCAAATGCTTTTATTTACCAAGGAAAATCCCAAAAATGAAACTGTCAGTGAAGTGTACCAGTCTGCCGTTAGTATTAACCTACAAAACGTTTGCTGTTCGCACAGAAAAATAGCCTACATAAATTTTGATGCACCTTCAACGGAATTCACTGCAAATTCTCAAACTTCTTTTGACGACATGCTCGGCATTCTTTACAACTTCTTTACTTATTTCTGAATTTTTCTCTGGACCACATAAACTCCGTATGCAGCGTTTCGCCGGTTCAAATTACGAGAGCAGCATCGGTCAATGCAAAAGCAAACCAAAAATAGGCCGTAACCCGCGAAGCCTTCCGTACTGACTCGTATACGAACCACCAAAAAGCTTCCAAGATTTAAACTTCCGAGAAAATCTCCTAACATCTAAAGCCCAAAAAGAACACAGCAAACACAGCTATTCAACATGTACGGCCAGAACTGCCATGAAACCTTCCAAAGCTCTAAAGCGCCGAGAAATTCTTCACCAAACCGCTTAAGAAACCCCTCAAGCGAAAGCTAAAGACAATGAGACTACCACTGTTTGCTCTTATTCTCACCATTTACGGCGAATCCGAATGCTCTCTGCTTCTGAGAATTTACGGCAACACTGCCTCTTACAAACCTTACCCTGGAAAATCTTACCGAAACCAGTCCAGAGACACATTAGTCGAAAGCCGAGAGCACGGAGAACACGATTCTCCACTCCTCTCGTCAAAATTCCGACGAGTTTACCACTCTTTAAGGGGGAAATTGCACGCGATATTCCTTCCTTTCAACGGAATTTCAGTTACATTTTCCCCTTCTATGATGCGCTTTCAGACCCTTTTCTACCTGCCACTTGTCCTTCCACGCTGGCACGGGCAGCTCGTAAAGATCAAGATACTTATAGACCTGTTTCGCCACGTGGCGGACTGTTGACATCACACGTGAGACAAATTAAGTAATAAATATCTATTAGTAGAGAGTCATGTTTCCATATCTGGTGTTATTTTTGTTGTGGGCCCAACTGCCACGTGCCAAGGCTTCAACATTTGACTGCCAGCATCTATGAAAGTATAATTTAATAAATGCTTTGACTATTGAAAGGGACGTAAACTTTAATATATTAGAAGACTTTTTCCCGTGTACGTTGAAATTTTATGTCCTGTTACGTCACACCTGGAATTTGGAATAGGAACTCTTTTTCCCTCAGCTTTAATTGCGTGGTCGATACGACTCGAAGGAAATTGCATGGAAGCTTTAAACGTGTTTTTTAAGTTGTGGTCGTCAAATGCTTTGGAAAAGAAGGGTAGAGATTTGTAAGTTGATTTTATTTTATTTTTAAATTGATTAAAGTTGGGAAGGTTATAATAAGTGGTATTTAATTTCCATCTTTTAAGAGACTTGAAGAAAAAAAAATTAAAAATTGATCGTATATTTTTTATACTTTGTTTGACTTTATATTTATTTGATTAATTCAACATAATAGTTCATAAAAAAATTTAATAATTTATTGGTTTGATTTTTCAATCACAAACTTGATTTGTATATTTATTTGATTAATTTAAAAAATATACATATATTATTCTTTCGCACTAAGATTAGATTTTAGATTTAATGTGTGATTTTTTCTTTAAAGGAATTTGTGATTTTTGGTATTAATATATATGTGTTCTTTTAGTGATGAGCATTTAATGAAATACATAGATTGATGGTGGAGATTAAAAAGATCACCATCAAACAAATCTTGACCATTAATTTTTGAAACAATGTCATAAATATAAGAAACAAGAAAAATCTTAATAGAAATTTAAGTGTCTTTTCCCATTCCAAGATAATAATTGAGAGTGAATAAGTTAAGTTTTTAAAAAATCGATTTGTACAACTCTATGGAGGATAATAATCTCATTTAGAGGACATTTCTTTTTACCAATTGAAATCCCTATAATTTATGTCATAATACATTTTATCGTACATCACTTACACAATTTTGTTAGTGATATGCCTCTTAAATAGTTTGTCACCTCGTATAGTTCAATAATAAATAAATATTGATATAAAATTTTATATTTGACTCCCATATTTGCCATAATATTTTTGTATAATTAAGGTCAATTCTTGTATTATTAACTATGCTTGTTGAGCCCATTATGGCTGTCGATATTAAAGAGTCAAGTAATGATGTAATATGACTTAGTTTGTGCAAACCTTTATCACTAAGATTATAAAGGAAATTGAGGTTGTTTTGAATCCTTCGCCTTTGAAATACATTGGAGGTAATAATGTGCATTTGATTTCACTATAGGGAAGATCCATGAATCTCACTAATCTACTTGAGAGTATTGATAAGGATATTAGTATTGTGAAATTAGTATGCACAAGATTGCTTTAGAGAGCAAAAAGGGGGATCATGTTGATGGGGGAGTTGAATCAAGATGGAGATTTGGTTATGAAAATAATCAATAAGCTTCAAAGGAATGCCTTTTTAGTTTTTAGAGCATTTTGTAAGCTAAATGGAAGCTTAATTAAATACATTTTTGAGAGAAAAGATTGTTGCATTGGAGTTACTAAGCATTCTATTATAAAATACTAAATTTACTGTTCACACAAGGGAGAGGTATGATGATGTAAGTTTTCTAATCTTACATTTTATTTTTTTGGTAATAAATTGATTGACATGAATCTCTCCTCCATTAATTGATAAATATAATTTTTTATTTTTTATTTGTACATTAGAAATCTATTAATAGATGTGTCCAAATCTGTTACAAGTATTTGCATATTTCTTAGAATTTAAGGTCCAACTAAAGAATAAAGATTTGATATTCCTATTACAACTACTTCAAAATACCAAAAACATAATATATTTATTTAACACCTATCCTACTATAGAATTGAAATTATAAACTACAACTTATATATGACCTAGAACCTAGACTATGTCCAACATATAAATTGAACCACCAAATTTGCATGTAGTTGTTTCCCATTAAAACTATATAATGATACAACAAAGAAAATAACATGTTAATTTTGTAAATTACCATCCATAGTCATGTAACCCATGAAAAAAAAATCTAAATATAGAGCATAACTAATAATAAGGATTAACATCCAAAGGATTAACTTGATTATTGGTATAGGAAAACAAAATTTATAGATCTACATATTCATTATATTAAAATTGTGTCATTCTTACATACCTTAACATTGTATATTGCCTCTTAGCCTCTATTTTCATAATATTAACCAACTTCCTTTTATATCAATTATTCTCTTAAATTTTTGCATTTCATGATTTTGATATTGGATCTAATGGATAGGTTAATATGATGTGTCATTTTTATTGGTGGTAGTATATAGTAGCCTTGGAACTATAATTGTTTGTGTGATCCCTAAAAATGCTAAGTTCCTAATGTGAGATGCTAAGCAAATAATGAGTAATGCAATAAGAGGAAATAACACAAAATAGGACACCTTAATGATTAGCCTAAGGCAAGATAAGCATGAAAGCAAGATAAAACAAATTGATTGTTGATTATACCTTCAAATGTCTCCTTCTTTGGTTGGCCCTTGATCTTTGGATGTCTTGTGTGCTCTTTGGATGGCAATGGAGTTAAATGGATGCAAGATGCAAGATGGATTGATGAGAAATGCTATGGAGAAACTAAAATGTTGCAAATGACAATTTGGCAAGAGTTTGGTAGCAAAAGACTTGATCCCTTAAAATGAGAGAAATGAGGGGGTATTTATAGGATAATTGGAATTCTCTAGAGAATTCAATGGTTGAGATTGAGCCAACAAAGTCAAGATGAAGGGCTATGGTGAGTTGAGGACTCACAAGCCCTCACATCTTGACATGTGGAATGTGAGATGGGCTAGGGTGGAATGATGTGGAAATGAGGTGGAAGAGAAGTACATGATGCAGAGGAAGGACAAGTACCTTGTAGGTACCTTGGGGAATGAGAAGGTTCCTTGGAGGAATAAAAGTGAATTAAAAATTCACAATGATTGGAAGAATCTAGTGGATAAGAGAGTGTTTCCAAAAAGGTGGGGATTTACCACATGTGAGAGATGTGACAAGTCCAAGGTTCTAGAAGCCTTGGGCACATGTAAAATGACAAGTCAAATTTGCATGGGGATAGGGTAAACCTTGGAAGAATAAAATATGAATTAAAAATTCACATGGGGAAGAGAGGAGCCTTGGATGAATAAAAAGGAATTAAAAATTCTTTAGGGGATGGGGAGAGTTGACCAAGGTACTAATTAAGCTAATGACCTTGATTAAGGTTGTGCAAACACAAGATTATGATAATTAATGAGAGTTTAGAGGCAAGTGAGAGATTATGGAGGATGTGACACTAACCTTGATTAAGTAGTGCACATCATAATCATAGATTAATTAATTTAATCCGGATTAAAAGAGGATTATGGAGAATGTGACAAGGAAAGAGAAAAAAAAAGGATTAAAAATTTGTTTTAATCCAAATAAGTCAAATGACAAAATTAAATAAATTGTCTTATTTATTTAATTTAGAGAAGAAAAGGTGTAAGGTAAATTATTTAATTATTCAATTACATACTTTAGGAACTTTAGGCAGAAAATTAAATAATGATTAAATAAATTATTTAATCACTTTTAATAAAATAGATGAATAAAGTAGACGATTTTGGCCATGTGGAAGTGGTCAAATTTAGATGTCTACAGTTTGTTACAAGTTGTACCACAGTAGGTATGATTGTAGAGAATGTGAGTTGCTAACATACTACTATAAATAGTGAATACTATTATATATGTAAATGAATATACTTTAAGTTCTTGAAAATATTTAGAAAGATGTTATTTCTCTCTCTTAAGTATAGTGCATCCCACTTTAAAAAGTGGATATTTATTTATCTTCTTGTTGCATGGAAAAATTAGTTTATTGCAATTTTATTCTAGACAAGGCTTCTATTTTTAGTTTATTTGATATCATTTGTTAGATAGAAAAAGCGCCCGGTTGTGTTATAACATATTTTCCTATTCAAAGACAACATAATTGTGCATTTGTCTATATTGATCTCCTTCTTGAGTTATTATATTTTTATGGTTGTATATGCATTGTAAAAGGATTAGCATTCCTAGCTATTGCTTCTTGTGATCCTAATAAAATGTCAAGTCCTAATGTGAGACGCTAGATAAAAACTAATAATGCAACAAGAGGAAATAACAAGATAAAAGGGCACCTCAATGATTAGCCTAAGAAAATAGATAACATGAAAGTAAAATAAACAAATTGATTGCTTGTTATACCTTCATGTTGCTGCTTCCTTGGTTGGCCCTTGATTTTTGGATGTCTTGTGTGCTCCTTGGATGGAAATGGAGTTAAATGGATGCAAGATGCAAGATGGATGAGAATGCTAAGTGTTATGATGGATGAGAGTTCAAATGTTATATTTGCAAGAGTTTGGTTACAAAAGACTTCCTCTCCAAAATGGGAGAAATGAGGGGGTGTTTATAGGATAATTGGAATTCTCTAGTGAATTCAACGGTTGGGATTGATCCAACAAGATCAAGATGAAGGGCTATGGTGAGTTGAGGACTCACAAGCCCTCACATCTTGACATGTGGAATGTGAGATGTTTTAGGGTGGAATGATGTGGAAATGAGGTGGAAGAGAAGTACATGAGGTAGAAGAAGGACAAGTACCTTGGGGGATGAGAAGATTCCTTGGAGGAATAAAATTGAATTAAAAATTCACAATGATTGGAAGAATCTAGTGGATAAGAGAGGGTTTCCAAAAAGGTGGGGATTTGCCACATGTGAGAGATGTGACAAGTCCAAGGTTCTAGAAGCCTTGGGCACATGTAAAATGACAAGTCACATTTGCATGGGGATAGGGTAAACATTGGAAGAATAAAAAGGAATTAAAAATTCCTTGGGGATGGGGAGAGTTGACCAAGGTACTAATTAGGCTAATGATCTTGATTAAAGTTGTGCAAACACAGGATTAGGATAATTAATGAGGGATTAGAGGTAAGTGGGAGATTATGGAGGATGTGACACTAATCTTGATTAAGTGGTGCACATCCTAATCACAAATTAATTAATTTAATCCAGATTAAAAGAGGATTATGGAGAATGTGACAAGGAGGGAGAAAAAGAGGGATTAAAAATTGATTTTTAATCAAAAAGGTTAAGTGACTAAATTAAATAAATTGTCTTATTTATTTAATTTAGAGAAGAAAAGGTGTAAGGTAAAGTATTTAATTATTTAATTACATACATTGGGAACCTTAGGAAGAAAATAAAATAATGATTAAATAAATTATTTAATCACTATTAATGAAATAGATGAATAAAGTAGACGATTTTGATCATATGGAAGTGATCAAATTTAGATGTCTACACTTCTCACACAAGAATGTAATCAAAAGAAATTCAATTCTTTGATAGCTTGTTTTAGAAAATTAACTCAATGCTCAAATATTACAAAGTGGTTGTAACCATTTTCTTATATTTGTCTAGCCACTCAAAACTATCACTCTTTACCTTTATCATCAATTTTTAGTTTTTCCCTTCTTTTCTTTACCATTATCTATATTCCCATCCAAGGGATAAAATGGGAAACTACACATGTTTATTTAGAGACTTTTTACTTCAAGATAATTATCATGGTTATGCATTCTTAGTTTTGTGGAATTCTTGTCGTAGAGTTAGGTAGGTTGTGAAATTAGACATAATAGAAATGATATTAGATTGAGTGAGAGTAGTGGTAGTGCAAGTTGTAATTCAAGTCTTAATGGTGTGTGACTAATAACTTAGAGGAACATTTCCATTCCAATTATAGGAGGAGATGAAATAAAAGTAGTGGAGGTAGAATACAAACTTACAAAAATAATGTGTATTTCTCAATAAAACCTAGAATAAAAGCTACATTGTAATTAATTATTTCCTAGATAAAAAATTCTACCTAGTAATTATGTATGATGACTTTTAGCTTAAGCTACATTGCTCATTTTGCTATGTTAGTTGATAGATTTTTTATTTTTTTTGTATAGCTATTTTGGAAACATTTTGTTCAAATATATCTATTCAACAATGAATCTTATTATGGAAACATTTCTTTGACAACAATTTTTTTTCAATAAATTTCAACTATTAGGAAAAGGTATATTTTTTTCCTTGCATAATTTAAAATTAATATGATTTGTGCACACTTACAAATCTAAGGATGCATCTATCACATGGGGTAGACATTCTTCGGGACACTTTGTATATTGTATGTAATATTTGATGAAACACATAGTTATACTGAGAGGGGGGTGAATCAATATAATAATGATACTTTACTTTTCACAATTTAATCAACCACAACACTAGTACTTTAAAACCTTAATCATCCATAAGAATAACACACATACAAGATCTAGCAATTAAGAGCACAAGAAGAACACATGATTTATGTGGAAACCCTTGCAAAACCATGGCTAAATATTGCTTATATATATATAGATGTTCTTCATAGGCTCCAACCCACTTCTCTCATGAATTATTTTGTAGGCACCAACCCACTAGAGACACCAATCCCCACTTACAAGATTTGTAGGCACCAACCCATTGGAGACACCAATCCCCACAATTGAGCACCTACCCAACAAGAGACACCAATCTCTTCTAATGAGAGGCACCAACCTCTCGATCTCTTCAATATGACACACCAACCTCAATCACAACAAAGTCTTTATCTTCCTCAAAAAAATCTCTAACAAGTCTACTCAAATCTTCCTTGAAATTTGGAATAAATCACCTTGAAGAGTCTTTTATAAATATGCCTTAAAATCACTTTTAGAATATGCTATAAATATGCCCTAAATCACTTGAAAGATCTTTTATAAATCTACCTTAAGTCACCTTCAGGATTCGCTATAAATCTCCCATAAAGGTCTACTCCAAATCAAGCTCACAATGTCCACTATAAATCTACTCTTAGGTTTGCTCCAATGTTGTTGTAAATCATCTCCAAAAGTCTACTATAAATCTCCTTAAAATTTTGACATAAATCTCCTTGAAATTCCACAATAAATTTCCTTGAAGGTCTACTCCTGTTCTTCTTAAATTTTCCCCTCTTAAAGGGAATGATTTTACATTAAAGAACATTCTTTCTAACCTCCACAATAGCTTGTATTTATATCCAAATCATGCACTTTACCAAAAGTAGGTCGGCCAAGATTTGAAATAAAAATGATTTTAAATATAATTTAATTTCATCTTTCAAAGTAGGTCGGCCATCCATGGGAGATAACACTTCCTTAAGTGGTTGGCCCCTTTAAATAATATTCTATTTTAATTTCTTCTTTTAAAATCTAACATTGCCATAATTAGATGGAGGTCGGCCATAAATAAATTAAACCACTCTTATTATTCCTTGTCTTCAATCAACATAATTTTCATCACAAAAGTCTTCCTTTGACATCAATGATAATAATTTTAACAATTTTATCCATACACCTTTGACATTAATGATAATATTTCCAATAATACTAAGATAAATATTTAATCTGGGTTACACATTAGGAAATATTTAATATTATAAAAAATATAATCAAAATAAAAAACTTAGTACCAAAAGGTAAATGAGGGGACATTGTTTTGTAAGCTTATGGTTTTAGAGGGACATGGTTTATATAATACCACATGGTAGTTTTTTGCAAGCTTATGTCTATAAAACCAAGCATATGAGTATTTATTGAGGTTGGCTATTATAACCTTGGAATTGTTAGCTAAGGTTGATTGAACATCTCTTGTAGGTTGCATATGTGGGGAGAGGAAGCATGGATTGGGATGTGTGGATACATTTTATTTATTTATTTGTTCATATGGAGTGTAAATAGGGAGATTGATGTTTCAAAAGCCTTGCATAAAGACTCTACAATTGCATTGCAAGCTTTGTTCATGAGATAATGAACTAAGTGTGTGCTTGTGCTTTTGAAGGCTATATTTTTTCTTCATGAGGGTTTTCTTAGGGTACATTTAGTGTCATATTAATGCTATGTTTGTCTATTATTAAATGCATTAAGGATTCTAATTTTTTTTCCATGTTTTTCTCTTATGTGGCTATATGAAAAATAGTTTATTATAGCTACAAATTTCCTTTTATTTGGTATTTGAGCTAGGTTGTGAACTTGTGGGAGGATATTTCTATTGAATACTCGAAATACTAAGAGGGGGGTGAATCAATATTATTTTAACCCTTCAAACATTTAAGCATCCAATCCACATAGCATATTCAATTATAGTAAATGAAAGAAAGCATAAAATATCCAACAACATCACATAACACATGAACACTAGGATTTTTATGTGGAAAACCCAAAATGGGAAAACCAAGTGAGGATTAGCTCATAATATATTATAACCAGTTATAGTATACTTACAAAAGTGCACAGTGTAGGTAGACTCACTATCCAAGTGAACTCATTGTCCATTGAGAAAAAAAATAGAAGAAAGTTTGTGGCTCATAGTCGAGATTGAACTGTTGCAATTGCATGATCTATCATATGCATGAAATATAGTTCCAATGAATCTCAATAAATTGACTTTATACACTTCATCTTATTTTGATCTAATACTCTACTTTTCTATGTATCTGCATCACTCTAATATTCTACTTAACATTCACAACTTAAATTCGTAATATATTCATATCATTCACATCACTTGCATTTAAGATATCCATCAAAACACCAAAAATTATCTAGCTCATATATCCACTTCAAGCATAACATCAATAAGGTCGACCTAATTAGATGTAACATACAAAATAGATAATATATGACTTTGCGGCTCAAATCCTTCCACACATGCCTCACACCAAGATTCAATCCTTAAAATATTTTGAAATAGGTTGGCATGGACCTATAATAGCTACCATATAACTCCACAATACTTATTTAACCTTCATATACCTTTACACCTATTAAGTCAACACCACAGAAGACCTAATGCAAAAATTCTTCAACAATATACCCATATTTGGACACACGTACCTCAAAATACTATGCCACTTGGAATTCACACTCCATTGAAATCTGTTAACATCTCCTTAAATCCAAAAAAAAAATACTATCTACAGAGAAGTGCAGACTCTCCTACTCATATGCACTATTCAGGAAATAATTATAACTGTCTGGCCAAACTTCTGTCATTCAAATATTTCAAGACAAAAGCAAAAACAAGATGAAATTATGAAATTAGATGCTTCTATCAGCCAAAAAAAACTTGCTAGAACTATAGAGATAAATGTTAATTTGCAGACCAGTGTGGACCCAAAAATTGGATGCTTTGTACCCAAAAACACTAGTAAAAAAAAATAGTCATTTTTAGTTACAATTGGCTTCGCTGAATCAAACCTTCTTTCAAAATTGTCTTCTAAAAAGTCCCAAAACATGTTAGAACCAACCATAATGATCTACACCATGATCCTTATATCAAGATACAATGTTGGCATCAATGACAACACTGCAACACATAATTGTTAAACAATTTGGATAATTAAGAGGGGGGGTGAATCAATTATCCCAAAATAATTTTCTTTCTTTACTTAATCTAGAGAAATCATAAACCATTCATATATTAATTAAAACAAACATGAACATGCAAGCACCAAACAATACTATGAACACCAGAAATTATGTGGAAACCTAAGATGGGAAAAACCATAGAGAATGATAATTCTTAATTATAAAACACCGGTTAAGGTGATTTTTACAAAGGCTCACTGCCAAGTTGCTCACTGTAGGGTGGCTCACTACCGATGGGCTCACTGCCTGATACAAAACTATTGATTACAAATAGTCTCACTAACAAAAGTGAACTGGTGAAGTTTCATCTACATATGCAGGAATTCAGTTCCGATTAAGAGCACAATCTTTGTCTATAGCATATTTGATTAAGAATCTTCTACACACCTTCCTCGCACAATCATTGCAATATAGATTGCTTCCTCTTGACACTTTCCATCACTTCCTTCTCTAATCCTTTTTGCTTAATCCTTCACACCCTTATCACTATTTGCACATGTCGCTTGTGTTCTTCTAAGTCTTCAACCGAATTAAGTCAGCCACATAATATCTTCATAGTCTTTTAAGTCAGCCAAACACCATTTGAATTTAGATCACCACCAAACATGTCGACATAAGGAACAACCTTAAAATATTCAATAATGCTTGACACACTAGCACCAAACCCAAAAGATAAGTCACACATAAGGATTGTCTTACCACGTTACCAAGGGACCAAAAATAGGTCATACATAAGATATCATACTTTGAAATACGTGAAATATATTTTGAAGCCAATGAGGATGCCACAACCAAGACCAAAACTTGATTAACATCAATTGATAGGAGCACCACAACCAAGACCAAATCTCGATCAACATTAATTTCAGTACCAACCAGAGAAATGCAATCAAACATACCAAAACTTGTGGCAAGCTACATGAATGTCTGGATAGTAAGCTTACCTAGAATAAGCTTTAGATACATCAGCCTATAGCAAAAATTAGTCTTCAATATTCTGCATTAACTGAATTCAACAAATGTCTCAAAAAGAAGTAATTCTATTATCTAGATCGAGGATATCATCCATACTATACAACATTATAGGATATATGAAATTTGTATATCATCCAAAGCACAACCTTTTGGATACCAGGTTTTAACATCAATGACTACAATGCCATATCAACAACTTATCGACAATAATAGCGTAGTGTAGAAAAATGTACTCTACATTTTCACACTTTATTTGGGTTCCTTCAATTTAAATTGACTTAATTAAGCCTCTAATTGCCTAAATTTTGTATTTACAAGCCTAATTAATTGTGATTTCCAAAGGGGGAAGTATGATTTGATTTATGCATTTATCATTATTAAAACCTCGAAAAATCACAAATCTTGATAACTTAGGTCAGGACCCATTCACCCATGGTTGAATGGGTCCCTTGTAAGTTGAAAATTAAAATTTTAAACATATTTTTGGTGGTATTTTAGTGATCCCAAATTCATATTCAAATGTCGTCTTGTAATTTTTTATTTTCAAGAAATTAGAAAATCATCTATAAATACAAGGTTATTTTATCAAATTAACTAGAATATTTTCAAGAGAGATTTCACAAGAGATAAGATTAATGTCAAAGGTGTTCAAGAGGAGATTTCTTAAGCATTTTTTGCAGCGTTCAAGATATCAAGCATCATTTCAAAGTTATCAATCATCATGCATGTTGTTAGAGCTAACATTGTGATGTAGGTTTCAAAGATTCAAGAAAGCATTCAAGTCATTTTTCAAGTATCAAGATTCACATCCATTAAAGCCATTTCATGCAAGATCAAGATCAAGATTTTAGATCTCCAAAGTTTTATTCAAGGGTTTGGTGAGTTTCAACATAGCATTTTTCATTCATCATTCCTTTCCATACTTCATTATTTCAATTCAAAGTTTAATTACCACAATGGGGTTTGACCAAGGAAAAATCCCATTCACCAAAAACAAACAATTTTTCCCCTCTTGTGTTTGTGTTGTAGATTCATAAGTTTAAGAAAAGTTGAAGATCTCAAAAAGAGAAATTTTGCAAAGTTGCATTTGTTTTCACCTTTATCATCAAGCCACAAAAACTCAAATACTAAATTTATTTCCATCTTTCTAACAGTGGGATCTAGGGGAATTAGGAGTGTTGGCATAGGAGCAGAGGACCCCGAAAGTGATTTAAAAAATCCCTAAAAAGACCCATTTTCCTATAGGCGAATGATTCCCATACAACTTATCAAAAAGTGCTTTTGGTGACAGGTACACAATGTTTGACCCTTCTCATATCTACTAGAACTTTATTGTTTCTCATAGTTTTATGCTTCATCTACAAGATCTAAGTGTTAGCTTGCATAATTGTGGAGATTTACTATTTTTAGTTTTTCTCCCAAAATTTATATTCAGGCTAATACCCTTGCCCTCAATCATAAGGAAATCATCAAATTTCCCCATTGAGTTGACTCACTTAAGGGTTGCAATTCATTTTTTTCATTATGGTGAACTCAATGTGAATCAAACACACAACCTTCTGATTTGGAGATCATTCAAACCCTAGATCTAGGAATTGCATAAGTTTGCATTGTATTGCATTACTTTTCATATCATTTAGGGTTTTCAAAATTGCATTAGTTTGCATTGCATATAGGGTTTTAAATTTTTCATTTTGTGTTATTTAAAATCTCAAAAATCCAAAAAAAATCACATGCATATTACATTAATTTTGTATGGTGTTTGCATATTAGTGTACCTTTTCATCATTCACATTTAAAAATTGAGTCAAAATTTTATTTTAAAAAGTGCCACATTTTTCATCATTTGTCCTTCACTTCACTTGCATTTAGACATTAAATTTTGGAAAATTTTGTCACATAAGTTATAGTATGAGGCCTAGAACAGAGAACACATACAACTCAAAAATTGTGTTTTTCATTTTTTCAAACCTTGCACAAAGACCCATTCACCCATGGATGAGTTATTCCTTCAAGGCCTATCAAAACCATCTTTTCTAAGCATTTTTTTGGTCTTTTGCACTTCACAAATCTGTTGGTGAACCATTGTTTCAGTCTGTCAATTTTTGGGAATTTTTGTTTTATGTATTAAGGTCTAATCGTCCATTTAGTTTAGGCATTGCAAATTGGAAAAATTATTGCATTTAAGATATATTGCATCATGTTTTTATTACAAAATTCTCTTGTTATCATACTTCATGTTCTATTTTAAGATTTTGTTGAATACTCTAAGAAGTTGTTGTTACAAGCATATGAATATGAAGTCCTTTCCCCTCTTTTCTTGTTTTTATTAACCCCTCTTTTGTATGTGAAACTAACTTAGTAAAAGAGAATACAATAATGGGAAATCATGGAAATCAAATTTTTTCTTCTCCTAATGGCTCTCATATTTGTGAAGAAGATATTATTGTGTTAGACGAACCTATCATTGAAAGCCATGAAAATCCTATTTGTTTCTCTTCTCTGACTTGGAAACACATTATTGAACAAGAGGATGTAATCATTGATAAGAGAGAAATCATAGTTCTTCTTCTCTTGATACCTCCCCTACTGGTGATGAAGTTATCTTACAAAATCTAACCATGGAATGTGATGAACATCTTGTTTTCTCCTCTCCTAAAAAATATCCTATTAGGGAAGATATCATGGTGCAATAAAATGACAACATTGACACATGTATTTCAAAAAATAGTAATGTGGCTTCATTAGGCGAGGATGATGAGGTAACATTAGACTCTCCTTCGCTTAAAGATCATCGAAATAAGGATAAGTATTTTAAGGTTATGAACATTCGATATCCCTTGAGTCCTCCTACAAGTCTTTTAATTATTGGACCTCCTAAGTCATCTCCTAAGCAACTTATTACCATCTACCCACCCTCATATCAACCTCAATTTAAAAAAAAACCATGTTTATCATAGGACCACCTAAAAATAAACCATTATCCCTAGGAGATATCTTGAATTTTACAAGGCAACTTGATAGTAACAATGTTTCACAACAACCGAATGATAATACCATTTCTCATACATATAACACTAGAAACAATCAACAACCAAGAAAAAATACAACATCCCTTCCATTACCTCAACTATATCTCCCACCTACACCTAATATCTTGTAGGATAGTGGAAAAGAGTATGATCTTGTTGAAAAACTTAAAAATACTCCCACTAAGATATCCTTATGGGATCTTATTCAAGCATTACCTAATTATCATAAAATGTTCAAAATGCCTTACAACAAGTTGTTCTCCCTCCTAGTGTGCAACTAAATGATGTAGCAACCCTAATTCAAGGTATGAACTTAGTCAACTTAGATATTACCTTCATCAAGATGAGTTACCTCCATTAAAAGTATAAAAAAAAAATGAGACTTTTATAGTAGTGGCTATCATTAATAGGCATGGGATAAAGTGAACCCTTGTTGAAAAGGACTCAACCCTTAAAGTGTGTAGCATAAACGTTTTCGATAAGCTTGGAATAGATAAGACCAAGATTAAACCTGATTCTTTGTCCATTCGTGGGTTTGATAGTGTAGGAAAATAACTGCTTGGTGTGATCACATTACTTATACAAGTTGGAAAGGCTACATTGCAAACTCTTGTCCATGTTATGCCTCAAGATCTTTCATACAATCTTCTTTTGGGTAGAACATGGATGCATGAAATGCATGCAGTAATTTCAACTCTTCATCATTTAATGAAGTATGTCTATAAAAATAAGGTTTATAAAACCAAAGTCGACCCTCACCCAAAAAATTGGTTGCACATTGAGAAAGAAAAAGAAAGTCCTTTGAAAATATTAACACCAACTACAAAAATAGAACTCATGCAAGAGGAAGGAAAAAAAATAAAATTTGAGGAAGTCACAAAGTTATTGGATGATGATTGGGGTTCCTTGGATTTTACACTTACATTCATGGGAGAATACAAGATCCTAATTGTAGACATGTAAAATTGGCCTAACACTTATCACACACCCTAAATGACATTTTTGCATCATTGACATCATTATCATCAAATATCACTACATTTCACATCAAAAACATCAAAAGAATCAAAAGCATCAAAAACCCTAATTTCCTCTATTAATTGAATAATATGACATTATTTAATTAATTCACCTTTTCACCATTTTCGAACAATTAAATGAATTTCATTTATTTAATAAAATCCTAATTTATTTAATAAAATCCTAATCTAACTTTATTCCTCCTAATTAATTAAATAACATCAATTATTTAATTATGTCGCTAATTCACTTTATTCCCCTAAGTTAATTAGATTATTAAAGATAATTGTTTAATTAAATCACTTTCCCTCCAAATTTGAATAATTAAATAAACTATTCAAAAATATCATCAAAAATAAAATCAAACAAATGCAACTTTGTTTGCAAAAGTCAAAGTTGACTTGCGCCTTCAACTCCAAAAAGGATTAATTAATTAAATCAATTAATTAATTATCCTCAACCACTTTTATGATTGAAATTACAAACCACCGATTTCTCAATCTATTTCCTGACTGATCAATCTATTTACTGATTGATCCATCTATTTCTTGACAAATCCATCTATTTCCTAACAGATCAATCAATTTCTTCAATCACACCAATTACGTAATCGATTTGCATAGATTATGCCCATCTAAATCATTTGAATGGTTTTGAACTGTTGATCTAGATATTCTACTACATGATCCTGAATGTTCATTTCAAAACATAAATTATATATAACAAAAATCTTTCTTATAAAAAATGACTGGAGAATCAACCTATGTGCATGCATTTTTCCTACCTAAGAATGCAAATATAACTAAAAATTCAAGGAAAAAAACACAAGACCACCTTAACAATTGGGCTACGTTTAACACAAATAAAGGAAATAACATAAAACAATGAAATATACCTTTTACCTGTGTTGTCCTTTGGTTGGCCCTTGATGTAGCTAGATGTGTGTGCTTCTTGGATGGCAATGGGATGAGAATGGATATGAAGTGAGTATGTGATGAAATGGATAAAATGAATGCAATAAAAAATAAGCTAATGCAAGTTCTAAAATGACTTGAAAATGGCTTGGCAATTCAAGAACATAAGGGCGCTAAAATTCTTAAGGTCTCTAGATCCTTTTAATGAAGGATGATGGGGTTATCTATAGAGGAAATTGAATTTTCTATAGAATTCAATGGTCAAGATTGAGCCGCCATGGCCAAGATGGAGGGTTGTGGTGAGTTGAGGACTCACAAGCCCTCACATCTTAACATGTGGAGGGTGAGGTGCCAAAAGGGATGATGAAATGGAAAAGGGTATAAGTGAGGTGGAAGAAAGACAAATGATGTGGAGGAAGGACAAGTACTTTGCAAGTACCTTGGGGGATGAGAGGATTTCCTAAAATAAACCTCTTGTCTTCAAATGAAGGTGAAAGTTTAATTCACATAATTGGAGGGGATAAAGTGGTTGGGACAATAAATATGAATTTTAAATTTATATGATAAACACCTTATGGACAAGAGGAGGTTCTAATGAAGGAGACTGAAAAGTGCCTTGTGGATAAAACAAGGCGCTTATAATGGAAGGTTTTTGGCTTCCATGTGACTTGATGTGACCTTTCAATGATCACATGGGGAAGAGGAGATTCCTTGGAGGAATCAAAAGTGTATTTTAAATTCACATGGGTAAGAAGACCTATGCTAAATATGGAAGATGTGAAGGTTGACCAAAAAAGGCATGCTAAATGTAGAAATGGGATTAGATTAGGATTGTGCAAATACATGATTAAGAAAATTAATGAGGGATTAGAAGCAAGTGGGAGATTTAGGAGGATTTTAAATTAATCTTTGATTAAGTGGTTCACATCTTAATGACGGATTAATTAAATTAACCTAGATTAGAAGAGGGGTTATGGAGGATGTGACAAGGAGAGAAACAAATGATGAATTTAAAATTGGTTTAAATTCAGAAAAAAACGAAATGACTAAATTAAATAGTTTATATGTTTTATTTAATTTAGAGAAGGATAAACGATAAAGTATTTAATTGTTAAATTAAATACTTTAGGAATCTTAGGCAGAAGGTGGAATAATAATTAAATAAATACATTAATTAATATTGATGTTATAGGGGTATAAGGAGACGAATTTAGCCATATGGAAGTGGTCAAATTTGGATGTCTATATTTTTTCCCTCTTTGAAATATTGTTAGAATAACAGTGTTTCGAAGATAAGAAAATGCAAATGACCCTATAGAAGAAGGGACTGGAAATTGATGCCCCAACATGGGAGAAATTACGCGAGCTACCCAAATGAAGGGAAATGAAAAGATATGCCTTGATCTCGTAAGGAAATGACCATGGCAGAGGAATGGGTGAGAATGGTAGGGTATGTCACCTCGAGAGGGCGACAGAGGAAGAAAAAGGGAGCCCCAAACAAATTCTTGATATGAAGAAATGGAGGGTACAGTTGTAGAGATCTCAAAAAATTAGACAGGTTTGTCTTTTGAATGGAGTCGATCTAACACACGAGGTGCAAATGGTGGCCCACAAAAATTTTGAAAATAATGAGGGCCTAAAAAGGGTAAATAAAAAGTAAAAATACCCCCCACTTAATAGTAATTTAAAAATGGGGGGAAAATTACTTATAGTAACTTGAGAGTTACTATTCCTCATTTGCACACTTGGCAGTTGAAGAAGGGAGAGAGAGAGAGAGAGAGAGAGAGAGAGAGAGAAGAAGAAAAGGAGGAGCTGAGGATGTCGACTGATTACAATGATGCGATCCTCCACCAAGCAGATGAGGTGTGTGAGTTATTCCATGCATGCACGGTGCCATGCCAGGTTAGGTGTCAAAACTCTCTTTGTAATTTTAAGCAATTTTTGAGATAATGTTTAAGGTTTATGCTTATTTTGAAAACATGGGTTTTGTTTGCGAGGTAGATTAGGAAAATGGGTTGGGAGCAAAAAATGGGAATTTTCCAATGGGGTAGCTAGAATAGTTGATAGAATAAATGAGAGGGGGGGGGGAGAAAAAAGAGGGCGAACTTGCCCCGGGGTCGACCCGGGTTGGGTCCGCCCAAGAAAAAAGGATAAGGGGCAGCGACGCCCCAACTCAGGGGTGGCCCCGCCCCTTGAGAGGCGACTGAGCCCCAGCTAGGGGCGGCCTCACTCGGGGTGAGGTAGCGATGCCTCAGCGGGGGCGACTGCACCCCATTGGGTGCGACCTCTCCCCGACTAGGGCAGCGTCGCCCGAGCTGGGGCAGTCATGCCCCACCAGGGGCAACTATGCCCCAATAGCGCCTCGAGAAGGGTGGCTACGCCCCAGTGGGGGCAAGGGCAACGACACCTCGAGAGGGGAAGCCACGCCTCAAGAGGGGTGATGATGCTCGAGGAGGGGCGACCATGTCCAACGAGAAGAAGACAAAAAAAAGGAAGGAAAGATAGAAAAATCAAGGAGGAGATAGCGAGAAAGGGGACTCGGGGTTGGGAAAGGAGAGGATATGAGATGGGAAATGATTGACATAGGGCCATTGCATGGGTGTAGCGATTTGAGGTTTTGCGAACACAAGAGAGGTGGTCTGAGGTGATTTCGATGATGATGGAGGCCATGACCATGCACTGGAGGTTGCTGGATTATGACATCTACTAGGATATCCCATGATGAGAGCGCATCGAGAATTATTGACAACACTCATAGAGCATTGGAGTTCAAAGACATCTATATTCCACCTATCAACAAGGGAGATGATGGTGACATTGGAGGATGTATGGAAAATTTTGAGGCTCCCTATAGCAGGGCAACTAGTGAGTGAGGTGAGGTCTACACGAGAGGAGTTGGATCAGACCTTGGTTGTGGCGTTTAGATGCAAGGACCTTCCCATTGATCAACATGGGTTGGATGTGGATTGGTGTTTAGCAGTGGGGGTACTAGCACTACCACTATATTTGTGTGGTTTGATCAGTAGGTTACTGTTATTGGATAGGAGTGAACAAAACTACAGCCTGAGATATATGGAGATCATTTGACATATTGTTGAGGGGAGGGAGGAGCAGTTTCACATGAGGGACATGCGTATTAGCACAGTTATATTGGGACATGCACATGGTGTGCTATCGAGGGGCAGTTAGTGTGACATAGGTGATCTTATTGTAGGTGTAGGCATGGGATCATATTAGTGTTGCCAGGGCAGGAGTGGTTTGAGTGGGGACAATAGATGAGGCAGTGCCCGTGGCTTGGTGGTACGGTGTTGAATAGGGTTGGGTCCTGCATTACAAGGGCCTCGGGATTTTAGATAGATGGAGGCAGAGGTTAGATGAGCTAGAGGAGGATGACATAGTATGGCGACCATACATGTTTTGGTGGTTTACTAGATGGAGGAAAACGAAGGGGAGACACAAGGGTTATTTCCACACAAGGTGCTTCATATTTGGGATATTGTCATGCATACTGGAGTGCACAGGCCCAATCGAGTGGCCAGACAGTTTGGGACCGAGTAGGATATTCCTCAAGGGCCAGAAATGTTTCATCGGATTAGCCAAGAGCGGGCATGGGGGGAGTTGATTGTGCTGAGATTTTCTAGAGAGCATTGGGTGACATTACAGCTAGAGGCTTATCTAGGGAGAACCGCAGGGGAGGTGGAGGCAAGAGTGACACCTCAATATGAGAGTTGGTTTAGCAGGCATCAGTGGGTAAGGATTACATCAAAGGTACCGATTATAGGTGCACTTGGATGGGGATTTGAGGATGAGCGGAGAGTGGCAGTAGAGATGAGAGTTGGGAGGGGGAGAGGACAACAAAGGAGAGGCTAGGGGGCCGAGAGGGCAACAGGTCAGCAAGGCGTAGGAGGCATAGGCTAGGCGGAGGTAGGGGCCATAGGGCAACCAGTGAGGTTGGCAAGGAGGAGGAGACAACTGAGGAGGGAGCGAGTGGTGCGAGAGAAAAATGATGCGGTGATGAAGGAGGAGGGATAGCCACAAGAGATAAGGCAGGAGCCGATAGGGACATCAGGTTAGCCTACAAGGACATCACGAAGGAGGAGGCAGGGGAGGAGAACCTAGGTGGAGAGTAGAGCCAAGTAGGTTTCGAATGAGCCAAAGGTGGAGATACATGAGGAGAGATATGAGCCTAAAATGAGACATCAGATGAGTGTGGGGTGGAGGGGACAACCGAGGAGAGTTCAGGTGATGATCGGGGCTCAGCAGGAGCACGAGATACGAGAGATAGAGGTGCATGAGGAGAGAGATTCACAAGATGATGTGATGGATGTGGACTTCCTGGTGGTGGAGCCTTTGGCAACGATACCGTATGTACGACCTGAGGACCTAGTCATATTATTAAGGGGGGCCCAGGTGAGGCTCCGGATGATAGAGTAGAGATTGCAGTTTGCAGAGGCATAGGTTATCAGACTCGGGGTTGAGGGGAGGAGGCTTTAGGTGGAGGTATTCAAGTTAAAGAATGCAGGATGGAGGGATTACAGATTCATGGTGGGCTACCTGACTTCACAGGTACAAGATTTAGAGAGGGAGAGAGATGAGCTGCACAGTGAGCTAGATAGGGTGACTTGGGATCGAGATAGATTATAGGCGGTGATGACTATAGTGTAGAGCAGGGGATAATAGGAGTCTGGGGAGGATGGGCAACAATTTGAGGTGGAGTTGAGAGAATAGGTGACAGGATTGGTGAGGGAGAGGACTGAGCTCTAGGATAGGGCATCTGTGATAGAGACATCACTTGGGGAGGTGAGGTTGAGGGAAGAGGCAACATAGGCCTAGTTAGAGATTGCACAAAGAGAGAGGGATATGGTGTGCGTAGAGGTACAAGCTTTATAGGCACAGGTACAGGCGATGTAGGGGGAGATGGATATTGCATGGGCAGGGGCTCAGGTTATGCAGTCGGAGAGGGGTGTGGCACTGGAGTAGAGGGGTGTGGCACTGGAGTAGACAGTGATACTGTAGAGTGGTAGTGATAGATCAGGGACAACGGTGCAAAGACTGGAGGGAGAGGAGGATGTCGTAGAGGGATGAGTAGTGGAGGAGGTGAGAGAGCGACTATAGGCAAATATCGATCAGCTGAGGAGGTCATTGGGGGCGTGGACAAAGGAGAGGAGACTCATTATCCGAGATCAGGACAGATATAGATATGAGCAAAAAATTCTTCAGGGTCATGCCACAAAGAGAGATGCATACATGAGAGAGGCATCCCTCTGGATGGTCGCTTATCAGCAAGTAGTTCCAAATCTATCGTAGCGTATGTTTCACTTTGATCAACGGGCTCCTCAAATGCTCACGCCATCCCAGACACTAGGGACATGGACCCGAGGATTCAGTGGTTCTCAGATGACCCCCCCTCGCCAAGGGTTGGTTCCCGAGTCACCATAGAGATCAGATGTGGGCGGCTCATTGTTCAAACTAGATAGACAGGATCCCGACATTTGACAAGTGTAGGATGAGACATAGTATAGACTAGCACAAATCAGAGTAGATCCATAGTCATGTACTTGTACTTTATTTTTCATGATATATGATAAATAAGTATTGTGATTATGATGGATACCATAATGGATATTGTATTTTGGTGATTTTTGATATGATATGCGACAACTCTTATTGACATCATGCATAAGTTGGATGATCCTATTTATGCATGTTTGTATGTTTATGATTTTATGATGGATGATGTGATGTATGGATTTATGATTATGCCTATATGGATGTATGATTATAATGATTGTGTTGATGCCTAATATTTATGACGTAGGATGTGATGTTTGACTTATGATTATTTCTATGTGGGTGATTATTATGATATGTAGGATGTCTAATCTCTATGATGTAGGGTATGATGGATGATTTCTATCCCTATGTGGATGACATGATATGCAAAATGAGATGGTTATTTATGAATGCATGATATCTAATGGTTGTAATGTTATGGATGTTACGATTATTTGCTATGGTGGATGATTTAATATGACATGCATGATGTTTAATGTGTATGATGGATGTGGTAATGAACCTAATAATATGAATGAACATGCAAATGAATGTTAAGATGCATAGGATGAAAATTAACCTACACAATTTAAATGATTATGTAATAAAATTTAATGAACCTAGAATAAGGATGTACAATGCAATGTGATACCAATAAGGGCTTGTATAATGATGGAAGTGAAGAAAGCCAGGGGTGTGTGATTGCACCTATCAAGAACCATAGGACTCTTGAGGAAAGGGGAAAGGTGGAGGGAGTCATATTTTGCACAATCCAAAATCTTAGGTCAGGGGGAAAGAAGGGATGAAGAATACATGAATGCAATCCTAATGCAAATTTCCATCTTCGGAGCACTAGTTTTTGCTATAGCATAAGACACTTGTTACCATGGTATATGGACCAAGGCGGATTAGTGTTGAATGCATAAACAAACACAACAAACAAGAAGGCTATCCTAATACCCCAAAGTCACGATGACTTTAGTCAGGCCAGGTATTGGGATAACCACAAGCACAGAAGGATGTCCCAGTGTAACACAAGACCTTAGGGATCTTGGTGGGTACTACACGGGACAACTAGGAAAATAACAAGAAAAAGAAAAATCAAGATATGTTGCTATGTAACCTAGTAAAAACACATCATAATATGAGAGATTATGACAACCTTGACGAGTGATGATAGGGAGCTTAGATGATAAAAAAAAACCAAAAACATCAAAAGATTATAATCAAAATTAAAACATCCTTTGCCATAGGATCAAGATGATGGATTGGGTTGATGTGGTCTATTAGGAAGGATACATCCTTTTGAGACCAAAGGTGGATACTAAACTAAATGATCGATTAATGACATAGGATATTCAAAAATTGATTAAACCATGTGATACAAATGGATTCTATTTGTGAGGTACGAGCAAGATAAGGACATATCTTTAAAACATGACACAAGACTGACTCACCCTATAGACCTAGGGGCTCGGGGGTTGATCAAAGATCAACCTTGCCTACGTGAAAGCACAAAGCCCCTGTAGTTTAGGAAAATACCATGATAAAAGTGGAAAGAGGATGATGAAGACAAATGATGGAGGACAATGATTAGACTAATTGACCATAAAAGAAAAACAAAGAAAAGCAAAGAAAATCCCCAGGTGCGGATCAAATGATCAGCCTTGCCTACGTGCAAGTGTAGGGGTAGCATAGTTGGAGAAGGATGAAAGACCAACGATGGCTAAGATCAGAAAGTGGAAAAATGGTGATGGATGATGGAGGAAAAAGTGACCCGAGGGCGGATCAAGTGATTAGCCTTGCCTACGTGAAAGTGCGGGGGCAACGTAGTTCATCAAAGATGGATAGACAAAGAGGATAGACAAAATAAAGCCCCACGGGAAAATCAAATGATCGAACTTGCCTACATGAAAGCACAGGGGAAACATAGTTCGCCAAAGATAGATAGACAAAGAGGAGGAAAAAACAAAGCCCCAAGGGTGGATCAAATGATTGGCCTTGCCTACGTGAAAGCACAGGGGCAATACAGTTCACCATAAGGCCAAAGACAAATGATGGAAGAGGACTAGATAGACAAAAGACAGAGCCCTGAGGGCGGATCAAATGATTGACCTTGCCTACGTGAAATCACAGGGGCAATGTAGTTCGACAAAGACGAGATGGGATATAGATGGAGATAGACACGATAAATGATCCTAAGTGGAGACGACCAAGGTGTCGAGATGACACACAAG
The DNA here is from genome assembly GCA_007115665.2 of Sequoiadendron giganteum. NCBI lineage: Eukaryota > Viridiplantae > Streptophyta > Pinopsida > Cupressales > Cupressaceae > Sequoiadendron > Sequoiadendron giganteum. The sequence goes on along the minus strand of CM021104.1, from coordinate 208,917,943 downwards.
CTCAGATTAGGATAGAAGCTCAAGATGTTGTATATCAGATGATGTTCATCCAATGTTTAACTAGAAATATACCAAGAGACTAGGGGATGCAAGTTGATGGGAGGATATGATAGGATGATAGGGATATGGAGATGTGGATGGAGAAATCATAAAGTAACTAGGACACGAGGTACATAATGATTAAGCCCTCTTCAAAAGGTGCTTGTGACCAGTTTTTCACCAATCATACGTATCCAAGGTGCCATGTAGGGGTGGTTCTCACCATAGGACAAATTATTTCTCTTTACTATTTTTTGATTTTATTTGATTTTTGATAATTTTTTACTTTTTTTATATTTTTGAGATTTTACTAAGAAGGATACACCAACTGACCTAAGTATAGAATTTATTCAAATGCATGATATTGATGGGATCTTCCAAGGGCTCGAATTCAGGGGTAGATAGCATGTATGCTCCACAACCATACTTGGTGGTGATGACATAAGGACCTAACCAATTAGGTTCAAACTTACCCTTATTTTCTCGATCTTGTTGATTCTGCTGATTTTCTTTGAGAACTAAGTCGCCAACATTGAATTGACGAGGGAAAAATTTATTATTGTATATTCTTTTGAGCCAGTGTTGATAGGCTTGCAGATGGTTATAAGCCTTGACCCGTCTTTCATCCATCAACTCTAATTGTGTGAGTCATGTCATGCGGGTGTCTTCGTCAGTGATGAGATTCTTGAGTGATATTCAAATTGAGGGGATTTCGACTTCGATTGACAAGATGGATTCAATGCCATAGACAAGGAAGTATGGAGTAGCACCAGTGGGGGTGTGGATGGATGTGCAATAGGCCCAAAGGGCAGGATGGAGATGGAGGTGCCAGTCTCAACCAGTGCTATTGATTATCTTTTTAGTGATTTTAATCAATGTTTTATTGGTTGCCTCTGCTTGTATATTACCCTAGGGGTAATAGGGGGTAGACCAACGATGTCGGATATGATACGTTTCACAGAGTATTTTCATACACTTATTCTTGAATGGATTTCTGTTATCAGTGATGATGGTGCAAGGGATACCATACCTGTAGAGGATATGGTAGAGGATGAACTTAGAGATCTAAACACCATTGATTTGAGTGAGTGTTATGGCTTCCACCCACTTGGTGAAGTATTCATTGGTTGTGATAATGAAATTGTGACCATCAGAGGATAGATGGTAGATATTTCCAACCAAGTCGAAACCCCATTGTGAAAATGGCCAAGGTGTCGTGATAGGCTGTAACTCTTGTGCTGAGGCGTGAATCAAATCTACATGTTGACATGGAAGACACCTTTTGAAAAACTCACAAGCATCATGTTCCATCGTAGGCCAATAATACCCTACTCTTAGAATCCTTTTGGCTAAGGCCATACCATTAGAATGGGCCCCAAAAATACCACTATGCACTTCTGATAATGTAGTGTGAGCTTTGGTTTTGTCTAAACACTAGATGAGAGATCCATCATACCCACGTTGATAAAGTGTATCATCGATGATGGTGTAGCAGGAAGTGTGTTGGATAAATGATTTACGTCGGTTTCTTGTGAGGTTAGATGGTAGGGTGTTATCATGAAGATAGGTGTAAATGTCTTGGTACCAAGGGGATTCAAGGCCTACAATGTCACAAACCATTTTGCTTTCAGGGATGTCATATGCGGGGATTAACAATTGTTCTACTAGGAACTTGCATTCGATACAATCTTTGGGCATATCCAAAAGAGAACCAATAGTGGCCATGACATCAACAAATTTATTTTGCATCCAGGGGATTTGGTAGAACTAGATAGAGATGAAATATTTCTTGAAGTCATCCACCATGAGTTTGTAAGGTAACAAATTGACATATTTTGTGAGGAATTCATCATTGACTTGTTTAATCACCATTTGAGAGTCACTAAAGATGTACAAGTGTGAGATACACCATTGAACGATAACCCTAAGGCCTAGGAGGAGAGCTTAGTACTCAACAATATTGTTGGTGCAGGGAAAAGCTAGTCTGAATGATTTAGGTATATAGTCATCTTGGGGGGTGACAAGCAATACTCCTGCTCCTAATCCATTGTTAGTGTGGGACCCATCAAAATACAATGTCCATATAGTGGCTTCTGAAATTGAAAAGACCCCTTCATCTGGAAACTCTGTCTCTAAAGGATAGGCATCAACCAATGGATCATCTACTAATTGATCTACAATGACTTGCCCTTTGATTGCTTTACGATCTATGTACTCTATGTCAAATTCACTGAGTAGCATGAACCATTTAGCCATGCGACCTATCAATGTTGTTCTTGATAACAAATATTTTAGGGGATCAACTTCGGAGATGAGCTTGACTGGATGGCTGAGCATGTAGTGCCTTAATTTTTGGGAGCTAAAGATGATGAAAAGGTAGGCATTTTCCATTGGAGAATAATTGAGTTCATAGCCGACCAAAGTTCTGCTAATATAGTAAATTGCTCGTTCTTTGGAGGATTCATCATGTTGTGCCAATAATTCCCCCAATGCCATGAAAGTAGCTGAAATATAGAGGAGAAGGGGTTTTCCTGGGATAGGTGGCATGAGAATAGGCGGGTAATCCAAGTATTCCTTTGATCAAAACCAAGCTGACATTGTGGGTTCCATTTGAATATAGTGTCCTTCTTTAAGAGGTGTGCGAATGATTGATATTTATGAGCAAGTTGGGCAATGAATTTACGGATGGACTGGAGCTTACCTTGTAAACTTCATAGGTACTTTAGAGTACGGGGTGGAGGAATTTCCATGATGGCCTTAACCTTAGTGGGATCAACCTCAATTCCTCTGTGGGAGATGACAAACCCAAGGAGTTTGTCAGTTGTGACACCAAACACACATTTCTTTGGATTGAGGCATAATTTATACTATTCCAAGGGATCAAAGATGTTTTTTAGGATGGCTAAGTTCTCTTCTCTTGTTCTAGATTTTCCTAAGAGATCATCAACATATTCTTCCATGATTATGTGGATAAGGTCATGGAAGATAACCGTCATAGCCCACTGGTATGTTGCCCCCGCGTTTTTAAGGCTGAAAGGCATGACATTATAACATAATGTACCCCAGGGTGTTGTGAAGGTAGTCTTGTGTTGGTTCTCAAGGGCAATCTTGTTTTGGTTATAGCCAAAGAAACCATCCATGAGATACAACATCTCATGTCCTTCAGTTAGGTCGACCAACATATCAATGTTCGGTAGGGGGAAGTCATCTTTTGGACATGCTTTGTTGAGATCTCATAAGTCTGTACAAATCTTGATGTCTTCGCTAGGTTTAGCGACTGGGACTATATTGGATATCCAGTTGGAATAGTCGATCGGTCGGATAAACCCTGCTTCTAACAACTTTTCTAATTTTTTCTTCACCAGGAGAACCACTTGAGGGTGCATTTTTCTGAGCTTCTATTTGATAGGTTTTGCATCAGGGCGAACATCTAGGTGATGTACCACCAAAGCTAGATCAAGGTTAGACATATCTGAATATGTCTAGGAAAAGTTAATGATTCCTTATTTTAAGAGATTGATGATGGTAGAATTTTCTTCTTTTGATAGTACTTTAGCCACATAAGTGATATTAGGGTTCTCTTCGATTCCCAAGTTTATAGCCCGTGTCTCTTCGATTAAGATAGATGATCGACCGAATAAGTGAGTTATGACAAGAGGAAGATGAACATCCCCATATTATAGTGCCTTTTCGAGGTTTTCACTAGCATATATGTGCTTTTTTCTTCTATTTCTAAGTCACAAAGTGCCTCAGGGAGGTTTCACTAGGTGACCCTTTTTTATTTTTCTTCTTTTTGTTTTTGCGACTAGGGTGTTCATCTTCCCCCAATCCCATGAGATACAAATATTGATCCATTGAGGGAAATGTTTTGGGATGTGGGGTACCTTGTAGGTCATAATCAATGAGTTCGAAATGTTTAAGGGATGTGATGGTGCAAACATATAGGCATTCAAACATGGTAGGGAGATCAATGTGATCAACATCATCGTACACATGTATGATGGATTCTTCCTTCGGTATGTCCTCAAGAGAACCGTTGTATACACTAAAATTGTTAGTAGTTCTAGAGGATGTCAATGGACCCTTTTGTTTGGTATCATAGCCTAAACCCATTTTCTTTAGACGAACGATGACTTCTATTGGTTGCAACCTTCCTTGTTTTGTTGCACCAAGGCCTCCCCCCTGATAATTGTGTTTTTCAACAAACTTGGAAGGCCAAGGATAGGCCTCATGGAAGTATTCTTTCAAGGAGGGAGATGGTTCTTGCTCCTCACGGTACACCCATTGACTGATGTCATCTTTAGGTGTGTCTTGTCGCAATCTGGGAGAGCAAAAAGTGTTGGACCCTACAGTTGGAGCTTTAAGGGTGATTGTCTTCTCTTCACTTTGTGGAATGGATGGAAATGGTTTCCCATATGTTCATGGAGAGGGTGGAATGGTTGCCATGTTCAATGCGGTACACATTTTGTACTTGCCACATCGCTTGTCGATGATCTAGACCTTCGTGATGGTGGAACCAGGTGTAGATGATGGCATGGATGAAGGGGCAGATGATGAGGTGTTTAGTGTATTGGTGGATGGATGAGAATCAAATGTTTGAGATGCCCCCATTTCGACTCTAGGGCAGTAATGTGAATGCGGAAAGGAAGCTTCTAAGGCATGAAAATATTCAAAAGGCTGAGGATCCACATGTATGGTGACTTCCATTCCTTGAAATGGGAACTTAAAAACATTGATGGTAGGTGGATGGGACGACTTGCATAGAGTGAATCCATGGGTGGCCAAGGAGGATGTTGTATGGAATTTCTAGGTCTAGAACATGACACATAGTATACTGTACAATGGGACCCAACTGAATAGGGAGACAAATAGTGCCCTTTGAATCCCATTTTGCATTATCATATGCCTTAATGGTGATCACCTGTTTATTTAGGTCAACCTGGGTGTATCCCACTTGTTGTATAAACTTTAGTGTACAAAAATTTAGGGTAGAACCATTATCTACCAATACCATTTTTACTTTATGAAAATTCACCCTGGCCTTGAGGTGAAGGGGACAGTTATGGCTTGAGTCTAGGCATGGCATGTCCTTCTGACTGAAACCTAGTTGGTAGGTTGTGGACAAATTTCCTACCAATGCTTGGAACTGTGTGGGATCGATATCGTCAGGGACCTGGGTAGTTTGTAATGCTATATTTATGATATCTTGATGCACGAGGGAAGACCTAAGCAAGTCTAGGATAGAAATCTAAGCTAAAGTCTTGCCCAAGTGGTCAAGGATCTTGTATTATGAACTGACAGGTGGTTGTTGGGTGGATGCGAGAGCGACTGAGATAGTGATGTGGGTCCGACAGTTGGTAACAACACATTGTGGATCCTTCCCTTTGACGTGTATCATGGATACACATGGTTCCACTTGTTCAGCATATGTGACCACACCTTGGTAATTGTGTGGTACATTTTTATAGCTGATGTTATTTGTGTTATTTTTATTGCTAGGGCCAAGATTGGAATTGGACGTACTAGGACCCTGATTGTGTTTAGGAAAGGCATTTTGGTATATTTGGAGTTGAGCATTGGAAGAAGATGTCATGTTAGCATCCATATGGATCTCACCCCAATCTATTAGACCTTGAATGCAATTCTTTATTCATTGACACTTATCCAATGTGTGCCCTTTGATCTTGTGGAATTCATAGTATTCAATCTCTTTGAACCAAGTCAGCTTGGGCTTGGACTCATCAAGGGTCTTGGTGATAGGATAAGTAATGGGGTAGTTGGCTTACAAAAAAATTTTGAACACAATGCTAAGGGGTTCTCCCAACTGAGTAAATTATCGTTTGTTCCCCCCTTGGTTGTATTGGTTTGACTGTTGCCGAGGTGCTCCTTGGGGAACAGATATGGCATTCGGTATTGATTGCTACTATTGAGGAGGAAATTAATGTGAGGTGGTGGAGATCTAAACATGTTTGGTGTCAGTGAGACCATCATTGACAAAAAAAAATTTCCAATATCGAGGCTTATCCATAGAGGATTTCTCTTTATCGGAATTGAAAAGTTTAACTCGCCCTTTAACAACAAGGATATGTTCTAGTATGGCACCCTTTTCCACGAGTGCTGCAAAAGTGGTGATGCAGTGGAGACAAAAATTATAAGCCATGTCTGGATGAGAATTTTTGATGAATAATGTAACCATGTCCTTTTTTTGATAGTGGGGATTTCATCCGACTGGCTAAGGCACACCATCTTTTTAGATAACTAGTGAAGGTCTCCCCAACATGTTGTTTTTCTTTTAGGAGATCAAGCATGCCAATGTACTTCTCCAGATTGAAAGAGAAATGGGAGACGAATTGCTTAGATAGTTGTGCAAAGGTTTTGATAGATCCTTTTTCAAGGCCCATAAACTAGTTAAGGGAAACTCCCTGTAGACTCTTAGGGAATAGTCGGATAAGATAATTGTCATTATGCATGACCTCTTGGCAATGGGCATAAATTCTTGCAAATGGGCTATGGGGTCCTAGGTTTCCTTATATTTATCAAATTTTGGTATCTCAAAATGCTTGGGAAAAGGAACCAAGGAGATGGAGGGATCAAAAGGATCAGGATAGATTCCCTTGAACTTGAATGTTTGTTTTCCTGTTCTGGCCTATAAATCCTTCAATTGTGCTTTTACTTCTTCCAAGTCCTTATTGACAAGTGTTGTGGGAGTTGGAGTGGGATGATTGTATGGATAGTATTGCAGGTATGATGAGGATGGCCCTACCGTGGTTGGATCATAGGTGGGTTGAGCTGGATACAAGTGTGTTTGTTCATTATAAGTGGATGATGATGAATTGAAATGAGTGGGAGCCACTTGTTGGTAAGGTGGATGTTGTTGATAGTAAAAAGTGGGGGACGATCCCTACTGCTGTGTAGAATTTTGATAATACAAGGAGGTAGGACCCCCTTGTTGATGTGATGATGGTTGTTGGTAATAGGGGATGAAAGGTGCACCTTGCTAGTAAGTTTTTTGTTGTTGAAGGTAGGGTGGATAATATTGGTATCGTTGCGCAATGGTGGGTTGTTGTGTAACGTATGGGGGTGGATTTGATGGCTGCTGGTAGGGATGATTCTATGACTGCAGAGGATTGGTGTACGGAGGCGGTTCGGTCCACGTTTGGTTTTGAGAATTCTAATGAGGATTCACATTGAGGTGGGATGGAACAATGTATGTGATAGAGGGATGATGGAGGTATTTTGTAAGCGAATTATTGTGTGTTTGTGTAGGGATATGTACATGTTACTATGGAGGTTGTTGTTGTGGTTGTTGTTGGTGAGATGGGTGAGATGAGATGTGTTGTTGTTGAGGGATGGTCATGGAAGCGCCATGTAGTGGTTGTTGTGGCCATGAGGTAGTCTGCACTACTTGATGTGATGGTTGTGTAGGAATGGTAGTGTGTTGTTGGGGGATCAAAATGTTTTGTTGCGGGATAGTGATGGTGTTTTGCGGATGTTGTTGATGTGAGAATTGAGATGAGGTAACAACGATAGTAGTATGTTGTGGTGGTGCTCTGAATGTGGTGGATTGGTGCGGATTAACTGGAGGTTGTTGGAATGGAGGGCGGGGCAAATTGGTAAGTATAGGTGTGCCAGTATTAGGATACGGGGGAGGAAGCGGTAGAGCAGATGGGATGTATGATGGCATGCCATAGGCATAGGGGTCATTAGGATCAGGTGTTGGGATAGTAGATGTCATGGTTGGAAGATGAGGATAATCTTGGACTTGATGGATGGCAAGATTTATAAACTCAGGGTGGTACCATGTGTCCATGGGTGCACTCTCGGGGACATAGGAATTTCTTGGAGCATTCTGCAAATTTTGTGGATTGACAGATGTTGGAAGGGCATATTGTGAGGCATCAAAGTCAGATGGTGGTTTGAATCCCTTCATGAGTAGAGTGGAAAGGATCTTATCCCCATGTTTGTTGAGGAGATGATTCGTCATTTGGATATTAGCAAGATTACTAAGGTATTCATCAATGGTGACTTTAGGTTGATTGACCATGTTCTCGTCACTGGGTGGTGTGGTATTTTGGATGTCAGTGTTCGATTGGGATGAGGCATCATTATGGGGATCTTGCGGATTGCTTAGACCATTATTGGGATCTTGAGGGATATTTGGTTGGGAACTTTGGGTCTGTTGGTCTACCATTTGCTTTTTGGTTTGTAAACGTGTATGAACGGGCATGAAGGAGCAAAACAACTAAGTGATCTAAGATGCAACTAAGCTTCTAAATGATGATCTAGATGATGATTTGGATTGGATTGAGATTGTTGGATTGGATTGGATGTTGGATTGATTGAATGATTTGATAAGGATTGGATTTGATTAGATTTGATCAATAAAATGACTGATAGGATTGGATGAAATCAAATTGGAAATCAATTGATTGGATGGTTGAAAGGGTTTCTAAACTGGGTTCAGAGATCACCCTTGGTGATGTAAGGTGTTGATTGATAGGATTAAGGGATGAACCGATGATCATGGCCCTGAATCTGCCTTGAGATGGAAGGGGATTGATAGGGCCAATGATGATGATCGACTTAGGATGGATAACGATCCTAAGAGGATGTTGAAGGATGACGATTAGATTCAAGAACCTAGGTCAATTTGGATAATTACTTCAAATGAAGTTCAACGGATTTTGATTGATAAAGTGATGATGGACGATGCTACCTAGAGATGCTCGAAGAGTACCTATATGATGCAAGTGATGATTGAATGACCTCTGGAAAATGCAAGTGAACTGGAGGATGAATTACAGATGAACGAATGAGGAAGAATGTGTTTAGATCACAACAAACAACAAGGTTTAGGTCCCCCAATGGTTCAGGCTTTGGCAAGGCTGGTTGTTCCAAAAAGAGAGGCAAAAAATATTCATTTTTCTACAGAGGGGCGGCTATGCCCAGGTGTGGCTGCCCTTGGTAGGGCGTGGCTGGTTTTGTTAGGGTGTGGTAGGCTCTACAAGGTTTTTAACTTGTCCAAATCAAGAAGAAGCCTAACAGATGGTCAAACAAACTTGCCAAATGATGGATTAGATATTTGAATGGAAAAATAGATTCCCCAAATGGCCAAATGATCTTTCCAAGTGGATGAACGGGTTGATGAAATGGGTTGATGAATCCTCTAATTGGATGAATGGGTTAACGAAATGGTGGAATGGATGTTCGAAATAGGGGAATGGACTGACAGAATGACAGGGGGATGTTGGAAAATGATTTTTTTGGGGGCGTGGCCACCCTTCGGGTGAAAATAGGGGTAAAAAATGGCTACTTTGGTGCAGAGGGGCAACTATGCCCAGGCGTGGCCGGTTTTGCCAAGGCGTGGTCACCCCTGTTGACTTGACTTAGGTGAAAAATAACTATGGAAAAGGATTGAAAACACTTAAAAACAACAAGCAAAGTGGAAAAACGAACTTGAATTGTAAGATATGCATTGGTTTTACATAGAAAAGACAGTTCAAGCAACACAATCCTAAGATTAGTAAGAAGGGTATGGCCAACACGGTTCTATAACTAGGATAAACAAGGCGAGCTAGGGAGTCCTCGATATATGCACGGTATGTGAGGACCAATCCGTGAACACCAGTCTATCACAAGCATGATTCATGAGACCCAACAAGATACTTGTAACTAAGGGAATTTTCCTAGGGTTAGCAATATCACATGCAAAACATGAAAACCCAAAGCAATAATGAAGTGCAAAGGAATAAATGAAACAATCTCACCAGATGTCTTCATCCTCCATGAATGACCTCCAGTATACCTTCTCAAATTGTTGAGATATGATGTTGCCCTCAAATTTATGATGAGAAAGCTAATGGAAATGACAAGCCCTAAGCAAATGTTGAAGGATTTTGAATGACTATATGCAATACTATGCCGTACTGCAACTAGTAAGCACCTAAAAATATCCAAACTATGCCAAATGAAATCTAAATATGCCTATCACAAAATGGAAAACATGCAAGAGTATAAAATTTGCAAGAACATGAAGCTGCAAGATATGAAGTTACAAGATCTGCCAAAATGAGACCAAAATTGCCATTTTATAGAAAATACAATTTTGTGTGAATGACCAAGATTAAAAGTTAGCAAGTGCCCTAGAATCAATGGACAAGATTCAATATGACAACCCACACCTAGGGTTAGGGAAACATTAGGTCAAATTCAAAATGAATGGCCAGGATTGATTTTTAGAAAATCAAATCAAGGGCTGACAATGCATGTGACAAGAAGATATTGGGCACATAAAACGAAGTTGTTGGAGAATCAAATAATAATGTAAAATTATTTGATTCAAGAGGTGATGAATTTTTGAATTAAAAATTAATTGAATTCAAAAGTGGTGGGGTCATGTGAGAGTAAATAATTTACTAAAAGAGGGAAATTAGAAAATGACACTTATTTTAAATAAATAAATTTTATTTAAAATGAGCACAGTAAAAGAGGTGATAAGAGAAATTAAATAATAAAATTATTTAATTTAGGTGGTGGGACTTATTTTAAATAAATAAATTTTATTTAAAATGAGCACAACAAAAGAGGTGATAGGAGAAATTAAATAATAAAAATATTTAATTTAGGTGGAAATTAAAGATATTATTTAATTATAGAAGAATGTGACAAAGGGAACCTTTTAAATTAAATATAATGATTTAATTCAAAATTCAGGAGAGTGGACCAAATTAAATAAATCAAATTTATTTAATTTAGGAGAGAAAAGATTGATGAATAATTAAATAATTAAAAATAATTATTTAATTATAGTGGAAAGTGGACAAATATTAAATAAATAATAATTTATTTAATTTTAGAAAGTGAACTTAATTAGCGACGTAATTAAATAAACAAAATTTATTTAATTAATCAAGGAGGAATAAAGAGGACATGAATTAATTAGATAATTATGAATTATTTAATTAATAGCCGAAAGTAAATCAAGGACATAATTAAAATGTCTTAATTATGTTAGGAAGAAAAAGATTTAAAATAGAGCTTGTAGGCCTAGGTCATTTTTATGTGTCTACATTCGCCCCTCTTTGTCATAATGCAACCTGTCGCATTGTGGCAAAGAAAATAAGTCAAAAATATGCCCCAGTGCAAAATAGGATGAGGAAGAATGATGAGGAGGGTTGTGGTATTCCCCCTCGATAGGATAGTTGGGTTCTGAGGATATGAGTGTGCTCTCGAAAATGGAAAAGAAGACTAGAAGACGACAGGACAAGAAAGTGTTAGTGCAAAAGATATGGATGATGATAATGGATGCAATGCCTATATGAGATGAGCGAGAGGAGATGAGAAGAAAGAAAGGAGATGCATGTTAGTTCCTAGACCAAATCCTTCTACATATTACCATAGCACTTTAATATTTATTGCTCTTAATCATCATTGGGCAGATTATTGTAATGGCCAACAAGCACCATGATATAAAATAAATCAAGGTGTGCAAGGTCGTACCATCACACGAAACAAGCAGTCACAGACAAGGATGATCATGAATCATACTAAGAGCTTAGTTTCCCCAGTATTTTTGTCATAACCAACCACAAGCAGAAAAAAAGACAAGAAGGACAAACCATGAAACATCATTGCTTCTCTAAATCCCGTTTCCAGGACATCCTCCAGAAACTAGCAACATGATTGCCAAAAGAAAAAAATAAAGCCTCCATCATGATGTGTCACTATTTTTCTAAATCCCATAGTCAGGACATCACTCAGAAATTTGTAACATGAGTGTCAAAAGACAAGATAACGTCATGAGACGTCGTTGTTTCTCTAAATCCTGTTGTCGGGATCTTGTTGAAAAACTAGTAACATGATGAAAACCCAAAAGACAACAGTCAAGTGTTTGCCAAGTGTTTTAATATCAAGGTTGCCAAATGTCGAGCGATATCAAATTCAGGAAGGACACATCCTGAATGACATTGATATCTAGGAGATCAATTCTCGGAGTTAGGAGAATCCATCAAAATGCCAGATGATGAGGACAATGCTTAGGAAGGACACATCCAAAAGCATAAAGAAATGAGAAGACTTGCTCTTCAAAAGGACACATCTTGAAGATGAACCCAAAATTTTGTCAGGTTAAATTGTCTTGATAGAATTTTGATTACATGTCATTGTTGAATTGATCGAAATTGCTGAAGGAACAAACTATTGATAGATTGTTTGCTCGAGATTGATGGAAGATTTGCTTTATTTGAAGAAATTTTGACGTGTGTGAAAACATTGTGCCATGAACCCTAATGGACTGACCTAGTGCGGCCTCCGAGGCTCATCGATTGATGGCCTTGCCTACGTTGTGCACTCAGAGACCTCGTAGTTCGACATGACCAATGACCTTGTCCAAAGGACAAAAGTTTGAATCATGATTTTATTTTGACAACCCTAGAAAGACTGACCTAATTTCTCGAGGATTTAAAGATGAATCTTGCCTACGTAGCAAATGCACAAAGACAACATAGTTTGGACTTGGACAAAGATTGATTGACCTGAATGACTTGACAAGATACGATTGACCTTGACTCTATTTTTGGGATTTTGACATTGATTTGGATGTTTTTGTATTTTCTCAGGACATTTTCAATTTTTAGGTCTCTTTTTTTTAGGACTTTTTATGAATGTCAGATCATGCGCGACACCCACTGCAGTTACATGATAAAGGTCTTGCTCCCTAATAGATAGAGGACTACCCGAGTCCAATGATATGGAGAGAAGCAGACATAAGGCAAAAGGCAAGGATATGCAAGGGATGATGTCAACCACATGCTAACCATGTCTGAAATCGATAGGACTTATGACGAAAGTCATGAATGTTTCAAGCTGTTGTGATCATGGAAAGTGGATAATGGTCAATTAGAGTAACAGTAGATGGTGAAGCAATGGTCGACTACGCATGACGCTTTTTTTCAAGGTTTTCACCATGGTACCTATCCAAAGCGCCTATTTGCTAGGTTTTCACTATTGGACGGATTCATTTATTTTTACTATTTTTGCCATTTTTTTATTTTTAGCCAAGCTCTCTGATGCTATGTATAAAAATTTCACAGATGTAGGTTGTTGATGGGTTATTTCAACTATTCTCCATCAGGTGTGGCCAACTGATAAGCTCTAGAACCGAATGCGGTAGTAATAATATAAGGACCGAGCCAATTAGCCTCAAACTTGCCAGGATTTTCATAGTCAGCCTGATTTCTTGGATTCTGCATTAGGACCAAGTTGTTGATTTCAAAATTTCTCACCATTACTCTTTTGTTATAGCTCTGACAAAGACGATTTTGATATTCCTACAAGTGATTCAAAGCATTTTGTCATCTTTCTTGTAACATTTCTAGCTCATGTAAGCGAGACTATCTGTACTCTTCATCATCAACCATTCCTTTCAAAGAGACTTTAGGAGAAGGAATTTCAACCTCAATGGGCAATATAGCCTCAGATTCATAGACCATGGAAAATGGAGTGGCTCCAGTGGGTGTACAGATACTGGTATGATAGGCCCATAAAGCGGGATTAAGTTGTAGGTGCCAATCTTGGCCAGCGTCGTTGACGGTCTTCTTAAGAATGCGAAGAATTGTTTTATTTGATGCCTCAGCCTGGCTATTACCTTGTGGATAATATGGGGTGGAGAAATGATGTTGGATGTGGAATCGCTCATAGAGTTCGTGAACGTCCTAATTTTTGAATGGACTCCCATTATCTGTGATGATGGACTGCGAAACACTATACCGACAGATGATGTAATTAAGGATAAACTTTGATATTTTCTTTCCGGTGATGTAAGTGAGGAGGACGGCTTCAATCCACTTAGTAAAGTAATCAATGGCGATGATTATGAATTTGTGGCCGTTAGAGAAGGATGGATGGATCTTGCCCATGAGGTTGAGTCCCCATTGTGCGAAAGGCCATGGAGAAGTGATCGGTCTCAGCTCTTGTGCAGGTGCGTGGATTAGGTCACTATGCACCTGACATTTATGACATGTTCTGACAAACTAAAGAGCATCTTTTTCTAATGTCGGTCAGTAGTAACCCAGTCTGGTGACTATCCTAGCTAACGTTGGACCACTCGAATGAGATCCACATATACCCTCATGTACTTCTCGTAAAGTTGTTTGGGATTCATCAATGTCGCGACAATGAAGAAGGGTGTTATCAAAGCCATGACAATATAGGGTGTCACTGATGATGGTGTGTCGGGAAACTCTTCGTATAAATGAATTTCTCTAGATATTGGAAAGGTTGGGTGGTAAGGTTTGGGACTTTAGATAGACATAAACGTCTTGGTACCAAGGTGAACTGGGACCAACAATCTCGCAAACCATTTCCGAGTTTCGGATGTCATATGCCGACATTAATAGTTGTTCGACTAAGAGCTCAAATTGTGACACATTTATGGGGATGCCCAATAGAGACCCAATAGTGTCCATTGCATCCACTACCTTATTCTGTGTCCTTGGAATTCGTTCAAAGGAAATCAATTTGAAATAGGTCAGGAAGATATCTACCATTCACTTGTAGGGAATCAATTTTTCATCCTTTGTTTGATAATTATCATTCACTTGGTTGATAACTAACTGAGAATCCTCGAATACGAGCAATGTCTGAATTTTCCATTTTGTGCTTGTTGTGCTGCCAATTCTCGTTCTCTTTTTAATGGTTGAGGTTCCTCTGAAATTGGCTTGTTTTCATCAATCATTTCCAATTTCTTCCTTTCATGATATGCCACCACCCGAACTCTCTCCTTTTCTTTCACGGTTCTGTTCTCTTCATCTGTTAGTTTCCTCTTTGTCTTTTTCTTTTGCATGGCGGATAATTTTATCTATACCATGGTAATGAGACGAATATTAGTTCTTAAAAAAGTGTTGAAGGAGTGGTCTATGTAATGAAATTTTGACCTTGTGTAGTGTATTTTGAAGATGTTTGGACCCTTCAGAGGAAAGGGAGAGGCTTGGAGTTGTCTTAAAGGATGAATTTTGGTGAATGGTTTTGAATTTCTATAATTGGCAAGTGTAAAATGGTAATTGGAAAGTGTATATAATTTGGTAATTTAAAATGTGCATTGACAACCTAAGGTTATAATGACAAAAAAAAATGAAAGCAATCCATAATAGAATGAAAGAAAATTTGTAAAGACTTCACATACCTTAAAAACCAGACTTTCAAATGGAAAAGTTCAACCCAATTATGTAGCCTTAGCTTCTTCTTTCTTCAAACTCCACAACAATTTGACTTGTTCAAAAGCTTGTTCCCTTCCACACTTCAATTGTATATCAGTTTTCAATGGAATTCAAACTGCAATTGATATTATATGTCTTTCAATGTGGAAACTCTACTATTTCATGCAAAGGTGGTAAAAAGATCATGGAAAAGGTGATGGAATGTGAAAAAGATGCTTGCACACTTCACAACATGATCAAAAAGCTATTTTTTGTCAGAGCACGTGCAAAACCAAGGGAATATGCAGACTGTGGGCCTTCAAATCATGGGTATATAGATTTTTTTACTATTTTAGTGGAGTAAAAAATGCGCACGTGTTATAATGCGAGCGTGTTATGTGAAATTTGTTTTTCTTAGTGTATTTTTGAGAGTGTAGGAGTTTCTGAGAGAGTGGGAGGGAGAGAGGGGGAGAGTGGGAGATAGAGAGGGAGAGAGAAGGGGAGAGTGGGACAAAGAGAGAGTGGGAGGGAGAGAGGGAGAGTGTGGGAGGGAGAGAGGGGGAGAGTGGGAGATAAAGAGGGAGGGAGAAGGGGAGAGTGGGAGAAAGAGAGAGTGGGAGGGGAGAGGGAGAGAGTGGGAGATAGAGTGGGAGGGAGAAGCGGAGAGTGGTAGATAGAGAGGGAGGGAGAGATGGTGAGAGTGGGAGAAGGGGAGAAGAGGAGAGTGGGAGATAGAGAGGGAGGGAGAGATGTTGAGAGTGGGGGAGAGAGGGAGAAAGAGAGAGTGGGAGGGAGAGAGGGGGAGAGTGGGAGATAGAGAGGGAGGGAGAGAGGGGGAGAGTGGGAGAAAGAGAGAGTGGGAGAAGGGGAGAAGCGGAGAGTGGGAGAGAGTGGGAGATATAGAGGGAGGGAGAGAGGGGGAGAGTGGGAGATAGAGAGGGAGGGATAGAGGGGGAGAGTGGGAGAAAGAGAGAGTGGGAGAAGAGGAGAAGCAGAGAGTGGGAGACTGAGAGAGTGGGAGATAGATCCCTCAACCCCTAAAACCCTAATCCCTCAACCCCTATACCCTCTTAATCCCTCAACCCCTATAACCTCTTAATCCCTCAACCTTTGAACCCTAATTCCTCAACCCTAAAACCCTAATACATCAATTGGGCTATACCCTCTTAATCCCTCAAACCTCAATCCTCAACCCTTAAACCCTAATCCCTCAATCCCTATACCCTCTCAATCCCTCAACCCTTAAACCCTAACCCCTCAAGCCCTATGCTCTCTTAATCCATCAACCCTCAACCCTCAACCCTTAAACCCTAATCCCTCAACCCCTATACCCTCTTAATCCCTCAACCCTTAACCCTCAACCCTCAACCCTTAAACCCTAATCCCTCAACCCCTATACCCTCATAATCTATCAACCCTCAACCCTCAACCCTTAAGCCCTAATCCCTCAATCCCTATACCCTCTTAATCCATCAACCCTCAACCCTCAACCCTCAACCCTTAAACCCTAATCCCTCAATCCCTATACCCTCTTAATCCCTCAACCCTTAAAACCTCAATCCTTAACCCTTGAACCCTAATCCCTCAACCCCTATACCCTCTTAATCCATCAACCCTCAATCCTCAACCCTTAAACCATAATCCCTCAATCCCTATACCCTCTTAATCCCTCAACCCTCAACCCTCAACCCTCAACCCTCAACCCTTAAACCCTAATCCCTCAACCCCTATACC